>OX451736.1:1333666649-1334414334 GCA_948472305.1 Vicia faba | reverse complement strand
ATATATATTACACACTCGTTTTAAACATGTGTTGATTGATAGTTGAGCGGTCAAAGTTGTACCAAACAATTTATTATTGTTCAACACACTAAAACTCACTAACCAAGCTTTATGAGGTTGTTTATTTTATTGTATACAACTCATGCTAAATTTGACTCAAACTCACTTAAAATAAACAATAAAAAACATTTATCATTAAATATTGTATTGTACTATGTCTATAGACGTTGAATGTAGTACTTTTAATGTTGTTGAATTTTGAAGTTATTAATTCATATATACATATTGACGAAGCATCCTCGAGTTAGTTAGGTGATCTTATTTTAGTGGCCATTATACAATTTTCAAAGGATTATCATGCAAGCCGCCCATGCTGTCTCAAATTTATCGACATGTTCGATTCAAATCATAACTATATAAAAATAATATACAAAAACACTTGAGTCATGGCTTTATGGGGGAGAAGAAGTCAATACCGCGTGATAATGTGACATATCATTTTTTATCTTAATTTCAATTGAAACAATTGAAAATGGTGGAACACACACGAATTTATGGTAAAGTATGTTCTTATTTCAAATGTATGTTTTGGAGTTCATCTTTAACATTTATGTGTGAATTTGACTACTTATGGAATTTGTTAAACATTTTGTAATATTAATCAAAATACCTTGAGTAGCTTAATTTGTTGCTTAGTTGGTTTAGATTTATTTATAACTAACTTTTCGTGGTACACATTTGTTTACTTTCTCAACAAAGTAAACCAATTATGAAGTGATTATTGTGCTATAAAAGTATATATCATCTTGTATTAGACACACTTAAATCAATACAAGAGGTTAACAATTCCACACTCTACATTTTTATCTCTCCCACTAGTTGCTTGAGCAGCAAGACAACTAGTAGATTTTGGTTTTAACCCAACATGTAGGCATCTAAAATGTATTCAGCATTCAAGGAGAAAAATATATCGTCAAGAACAATAATTGATGGAAATGGTACCTTTCAGGCTAACCTTCACATTTTTGACAGAAAAAATTGGGATAAATGATTTTAGAAAATGAAGGTAATATTTGTAGTTCATAAAGTGTACGAACAAATAATCAATAGCGTGAAACAATTATTTGAAATCACACAATAAAACTCACAAGGATGTATTAAAAAAAGATAAAAAGATTTTGTTTCTCATTCATCAATGTGTTGATGGTAAGGTGTCTAAAAAAATTGCATAATCTAGAAATTCTAATAATGTTTGGGATATCCTAAGAGTTATAAATGTGATGTAAAATTTAAGAAAGTGAATCTTCAGGTCTTGAGTAAACAATAAGAGTTGATGAAAATGAAGAATGATGAGAAGGTAACTGACTACTTTGGTAACTCTGACCAACTAATTGAAGAATTATGGTGATGCTATGACAAACGTGGTTCTAATATAAAATGTGTTCATAATATTAACCATAAAATTTGATCATATATGGATAATAATTGAAGAAACAAAGGAATTGAGTGACATCAAAATTTAATACTTGCAGAGCAATCTTGAATCCCATGAATTGAAGGGGATTGAAATAAAAATGGTAAAGAAGAACATTCTCTGAACGTGAGAAAAATATACAAGAAGGAGGATTAAATTGTGTATGGTGATTTTCTCCATAATCTGGCATGTGATAAGATAGAACTGCTTTGCACACAGAGTACGGACTAGAAACACACTACTTTGTTTCTCGGGTCATCAATGTGAAATCAAACTTCTCTAACATTAAGTTTTGATGAAGACAACTACCATGTGCATATATTAAAGGATGGGCAAAAATAACAAATGGCTATGGATCAAGATTACAACTTCATAAAGATTAACTTTGGTTGATTGATCTTCCAACTTAATTGGTTCAAGTTACACTTCAAGCCTTGATATATTTTTAATGATAAAGCCACTGATTTCAAATCATTTTCATAAGTTTTTTCTTCTTTTTGGTTCAGTGTAACCGATTACATCAAACTAGGTAACTGATTACATGACCGAGACAGAAACTATAATTTTGCGTCTGTGGAAGATTTTGATTGATGTAACCGGTTACATCATTTCAGGTAATCGATTACATGGGAAGAATTTTTGAATTTTTTTAGCACTGCTTCAGATGTAACCGGTTACTACTAAAGTAGTGCCATTTTCCAGCAGAGTGCAGATCCAAACACTTTCAACTTTTGCATTTTTAAACATTGCATTGTTTGATCATTTTATACTCTTTCAAAAAGGTGTAATACTCATATAAATACTACACATATCAGGATGACATTCTACACCTCTTTCATTGCAATTAAAATCAATTATCTCTCATTTTCAAACAAGTGTTTTGACATATAAACTTTCATTGAAATTTTTCTGCATATTGTTTCATATCAGTCCAGAAAAGTTTCAGCATCAATCATAAACACTTGAGCACTTGTATATCATTGTTAATTTCTTATTTGAAAGAGAAGATCAATCCTAGTGATTGATAAATATTCACCAACTTCATTTACTCAAATATTTTTCAGAATTGGTTTGTAATACCTTGTTGTCCATGATTGTTGGAAACAAGAGAGTGGAAAAGAACATATTTTCTTTTTCTACTTGTTTGGTTTGTATACCTTGATTCTAGAATTATTCGAAGCAAGAGAGTTGAATTAGAGAGAATTGTTCTCATTTCAACTTGGTTGATCACACGAGAATTATTCTTGGTGATTTTGTTAAATAGGAAGACTAGGAGAGTCTTGTCCATAAGATCTAACAATAATAAAATCTCTTACATGTGGTAAGGGGATTAGATGTACTCTCGGATTGTAAGGAGAACTAGGATGAATTTTTGGTGTTCTTTACTTTTTCGCATTTACCGCTTTCAGCACAAATCATAACCAGAAAAGAAAAAATCACATATCTAAAAACTGGAAAAAATTTATTCACCTAATTCACCCATCCTTAGGCGCACTCTTAAACTTACAATTGATATTAGAGCAGGTTATAGATAACATGTTCCTAGAATATCTAGAATGGCTTTCGCAAATACAAATTCAATTTTTAAATACGATATCAATAACAAGCCTCCATTATTTTGTGGTGACTATTTCTATTTTTGAAAAGTACGCATAAATGAGCATCTAGAATCTCAAGGAAAAGATGTTTGGAAAGCTGTTGTAAATGGTTCTTTCGTTTATACCAATGTTGTTAATGGTGTTGACACCCCAAGCCCAAAACTGCAAGGGATGAAGATGATGGAAAAAAAGTCATCTACGATAAGAAAGCAATAAATATTCTTCAAGGTGATCTTAGCATGGATGAATTATTTCGTATTTCAACATGTACAACGATAAAAGAAATATGGGAAACATTGGTGAAAACTCGTGAAGGAACCGCTGAAGTTAAAAGATCTAGATTAAACACTTTGAATCAAGAGTACAAATTATTCAAAATGCAGCCCCGAGAATCACCACAAAACAATGGAGGCTATTGTAATAACAAGATTTGGTTCTGTAATATCATCCCTGAGTTTTGATGATAACAAATGAGTATGTTTGTATGAACAATTTTGATACTCTAATGTTTGTTATTTTTGAGTATTTAACAAACATGTTCTGCTTCTGATGGATGGTGTGGCCAAGACATTAGAAGAAAATTAGTTTCACCTCTATGCTACACAAGTTCTGTTGAATCGTAGTAAGACACTCCAGAAGGCTCTGAAGTGTAAGCTCTGATGTTTGTCTAAAACAAGCCAGTCAGAAGATCTGAAGATAGAAGTTGCTACTTAAGTCCAGATGCTGAAGACTCATGTTTATGAAGACAACGAGTTCTAAAGAATCAGTCAGAACATTTGAAGACAGAAGTTTCTACTCACGTCCAGATGCTAAAGACTCAAGCTTCTAAAGACAATGTGTTCTAAGGAAATAATTAGAAGATCTGAAGACTCAAGTTTCTACTAAAGTCCATATGCTAAAGACTCAAGTTTCTAAAGACAGTGTGTTCCAGAGAAACAAAGTTAGAAGATCTGAAGACAAAGTTTCTATTGAAGTCCAGATGCTAAAAACTTAGTTTCTAAAAAGATAACTTGTTTCAAAAGACAAAGTTAGAATATCTGAAGACAAAGTTTCTACTGAAGTCCAGATGTTGAAGACTTGTGTTTCTAATAACAAGGTTCTTAAAAGGATTCTTAAAGAACCAAGTGCTAAAGATTCTAAAGATGGAAGTTCTGATGATTCCAAAGACTTGAAGTTCTAAAGATCCAAGGTTCTATACAATCGATTCTCAAGACCAAGTGTTGAAGACTCTAAAGATGAAGCTCTTAAGACTCTAAAGACTTGAAGCTCTTCTGATCCAAGGTTCTCTACAACGGGTTCTCACAATCAAGTGCTGAAGACTCTGAAGACGCAGTTCTGAACACTTTGAAGACTTGAAGTTCTGAAGATCTTATTTTATGTTCCTGCTTCTAAACTCATACTCGCAGAAGCCTCTGAAGTGCAGAAGGAAAGAATATAATGATAACATGGTACAATAGTACACAGTATAAAAACGCCTTATTCCACTACCTCTCCACTAGCTTGAATTGTGGAAGAGATAAGGACATAGCAGTACTATTTGTAAGGACTCTTTTTCAAATAGCCAACGAATCTATTTTTCTTGGCTATATAAGAAAAGAGTCGTATGTTAAAAGGTTGTTGGTGTTCAATGTTAAAAATGAAATATGTCATTATTGGAACACAACCAAAAAACTATCAACCACTATAACAACAACAAGAACAATTGTTATCAAAATGATTCTTCAATTATGTTGATAATGATTACAATGAAATCATTGATTCATAATGTGCTTAATTTCATATGTTGCACAAAGCTTGCTAAGCCACAGAAGATAATGAAGATGATCATGAAAGCTCCAGTTATAAATCCACAACATAAATGTTGTGCTCTAAAGTGATCATTGAAGAAAATAGAACAAGGGCTCCTGTCCAGAATGTTCTAAGGTAAATAAAGATTAAGAAGTTATTTTATTTACTACATCAAGATCAACAAAGCTTCCAGAAGCTTATGAATAAGAAAACTTAAGAGATTCAAGTGCTTTGGGTTGTTGTTCATGAAGAAGCTACTTGAAGAAAAGAAGACCACGCATCAAGCTACAATACAATGTAATATTTTTAGTGTGTATTATGTTCTTCTGGTGTACTTAATTCTGTTCACACCCAGCTTGTGTAGAAGGATTTTATTGTAAACAAATGTAAATCAAACAGTTGTTTGATGATACCTTTGAGGGACTCAGTTGAGTCAGGATTCTCAAGAAGACTTTGGTTGCGATCATCATAGATGAAATCCTGGTAGTGGATTCTACTGGGTAAATGGAAGTCATATCTCAAAGGGGACTGAGTGAAGGTAAGCCTTCAGAGATCCTTGATTTATATCATTGGAAGGAAACCCTGATAGGATATTTTGAAGAATTAGATTATGTTGTCTTATGATACATAAGAACTTCATGATAAAGCTATATATTCAAGCAAACAGAAGATCTTATGCAGAAGATATAAACATTGGCTTTGTCGAAGGAGGCCTTGTAGAAGACCAGACATTACTGAGGAAAGAACGCTCGTTGATTCATCAGAAGTATGATCAAAGACTAACTCTAAATAAGTTAGCTCAACATTGCAAGAACAAGATTGTCAGTCAAAACCATCAAAGTTTGATGATATTTGTATTATAGCAGATTTTGCAATTTGTTTAAGGAATAAAAAATTCAGAAGGCGCTAGGCAATGATAGTTAATTCTCTCTAGCACATAACTTCTCATAAGTTCATGAAATATTGACCTTCTGAATAATAAGCTTCTGTTTAAAGGAAGTTTGACAAACAAATGGATATTCTGATAATAAAGGATCAGGATATTTGTACTCTAAGGATTATTCTCAAAGAAGTCATATGGGTGATTCTAAAATGAAGAATGAAGAGATCATATAAAGAGAAAGCTGATCCTAGCTCTCAGAATAGAGATTAAAGTTCAGAAGAATGATATTCTTCTCAAATCATAAAACTGAGAATACTCAAAGAAATAAGAGGAATCAATCTAAATATAATTCAGAACCTCTGAAAGGCCACTCTGAAGAAATCATAAGAAGAAAGAAGCTGATCAGAATCTGTATGTAGGAGAAGGCTAAAATTAAAGACAGATGGAAGATCTTCAAGAATATGACAGCATCACTTCTCTCCTTCTCTTTACTTATTACATTTCTACTAATTTTAATTTATAGACTCAGTTATCAGAAGACGTTTTGATCAAAAATATCTCTGATCAGATGGAAGCCTTTGGTTATCCATACCCTGAGTATATTGATCGTGTCACTCAAGATAGACAGAGTGATTAATACGTGTAACCCTTGATTATTTTTAATCATCACACGCTAGATCATGAATAGTGTGAAATTTCTTGAATTGATTTGTCATGATTACTTTTATTAATTACCCCCCATTATTTCTTTTATTCTCTAAAACACACATACCCTCACGTCACTCCCCACACATGTTAGAAACCTTAAAAACCCTTTTCTCTCAATTGTTCCTCATCTATGTCTCGGAGTTCTCCATCCTCTTCAAAAGTTCTTCCACAACCGTATTCATCATTTCCATCCATTTTCAACAACGATCAATCCGGATCAAGAAGAAGCTGTTATGTTTTCTAGTGAATTGGAACAAGCCCTAAATCTATCTGTCGCAACATCGTCAACTATTGCATCTTTGTCTTCAACAATGGTTCCATAATTTTCTATCGTTCTGCCTATAACTGCAATCAACTCAGCTTCATATTTCAATCCAGGGATTGACACAAACCATATCACTCAAAAATCTTTTCAAGTTCACTGCATCGTTCCTCCATCGGGGTTAGTAGTTCTTCGTGAATACATGGTCGATTTTGATGATCTTGCTGAAAATGGGTGTGACATTAGAGAAGAATTAAAAGTTCAAGGGTGGGAAAACAACTTTCAAAGGTTACATGGTCCAATTTATAGAGCCTTAGTAAAGATTTTTGGAAAAATGCTAACTGCGGTGATCTTCACATTGTATTAGATGTGATTGGTCAAAGAATAATCATACTAGAAAAGTCACTTGCGGATCTTCTAGGTCTAGAGTTTTTGAAAGGAAAATATACATTTGGAATGGAGTTTAGGTCTAATGCTCAAAGGAATGCACTCCATCAATTGCAATTTAATAATTACACCATTGAGAAGAAAGAATACAAAAGTAAGGATCTTTATGACAATTTGAGAATTTGACACAAGATCATTATGGGTTGCATTAAACCTATACCTCCAACAAGTTCTTCAGATTATTTCAACATCAGTCAGTAGTTCATGATGTACTATTTACTTGTCAAAAGGAAGGTGAATCTCCCCTTTGTTCTATTTAGTCATTTGAATGAGGCTATCCGAAAATCAAGAACAACTGCAAATAGAGAGAAAAAGGTCTCTCCTAATATTTGTTGCTGCAGGTTATAGAGGCAAGCAAAAAGTAAGTATTATTTTACCGGGTGATATTTAGATTATATCGTATCTTGTCCATAGAGATTGGTTATTGAATTGGCGTTCAATAAATCATTCGTTAATGAGTTTGGATATAAATGGGTTGAAAAGAAAATGTTATCAATAGAAAATAAATGTAAACAAAAGTAAAAACTAAGGAAGAACTTATCAAGCCTTCATATAATCTACTAATCACATACTTAAATCTACCGACCAGTTACACTCAAACTAACAATACTCACCAATGTCACTATGTATCACTCACAACCTAAGTCATTTCTAACCCAAATAGAGAGACCGACTGTATCACCAAGGAAACGATCTCTCTACCTCCTCAATAACATAGAAGGCAACCATGCTCACTTGCGCCAACGATCTATCAGAGTGACACAAACAACATAGAGGCATTAAGATCTGATACCCAAGTAAATGTCAACTATAAATCTATCTCTAGAGTTCATAAACTAATAGATAATCAGCCTAGATAAGAATATAAGCAGTATATGTTTATAACAACTCAAATCCCTAGCACAAAGCAAAAATCTAAGACAACAATAAACAAATATTTGTAAAGCAAGCTTTATATAACGCCATGGGCTACAAATTTATATAAGTTCAAAGTAAAATACATAAAAAACCCAACAAAATAGAAATACATAGAGAGGAGAAATGATAAACCATAAATCTTTCGGTTTGTCAGAGCCAGTCGACGAGCAATCCACACCCGATCATTCGTATGCAAGCCCCATTGTTGTTATCTAAGCTAATCCACTATGAAATTGAGGTTGATGGAGTTGGGAGACAAAAATTCACCCCCAAAAGCATAACTCTCCAAAATGATAAGAAATAAAAATATAATAAAAATTGTGATCCGCAACCGTCACCCAGCGACATAAAAGCGTCACCTGATGATGACTTATATACACTTAGCCCAGAATAAGCCATGTCCTCAACTGAAACAAATATATATATCGTCGCCCATCGACCATAATTCATCGCCTGACGACTCTCTTTATTTTCTCCTGGTGACACAAACGCGACGCAAGGCAGGAACTTCATCAAAATTGGCCTTCAAAATTTCGCCCGACGACACTCCCTTTGGCCGACGATGCATGACAAGAAAGAAACTTTTGTTGCTTTCTTTGCATAACTTCCAATGGCCTCCAATCTAGGTATTATTTCTTTATTGATCTAAAAATGCATCTTGGAGCTTTATTCCTCTTGCTCCAACAATGCTCAAATACCTACAAAATGAGTACAAAACTATCAAATGATACACTTTATACACGAAAATATATTATACACAAACTAAACATATTTATATACAAAGTTGCGTTATTCAACTGATATTAACAACCAATAGTTGATAAGTGAAACAAAAGTATATACAAAAATAACTACAATTTGCACTTATCAAACTCTCCCCAACTTGAATCATTGTTTATCCTCAAACAAGGCCAAACAACTCAAAGAACAAAGAAACAATAATCAAAGAATCATGAGTCAACAGGTTTTTAAAACGGAACTCAAATGTATGGTTCAAAATAAAAACATACACACAAGGCAAAAACTTACCACTAAACTACAACGATAACATGAAAATTAAACAACTCCTAAATACAAAGCTCATGTCAAAAATTCTAAAAAAAATACAATGTTCACAAGTGAATCACACCTAGCACACACTTCATTGGTAGATGAAAAACACAAACATGAGGTGCTCAACTCTCACCCAACAATCTTGCTAACAATAACTAAATTATGCATTCATCAAAGCAAATTCATATTGAAAAGCACAAAAGTAGAATCACAAGGGCTTCAAGGGTTGCAGTGTGGTCGGGTGAATAAACAAGGGATAATTCCTAAGACTAATCGAAACAAAAACTTTCCTAAACCTAATATAGTGATCAATTCACCAAAGATTCAAACACAAAATTCCAATTAAACTTCTTCCGAATCCCAAATTTCACACCAAGACACCATACTTATTCATACAATTATTCGAACTCTTTTTATTTTTCTTTTTCAAAGCCCTTTTTTTTTTCTTTTTCTTATCACTTATTTTCACTTTTTTCTTTTCATTTATTTATCAACCTCATAACAATCAACCACAAGTGCACAATCATTTTTCTCCCCAACTTAAGTTCAACCGTATCATTATGTGAATACTTCCTACATTCTAAGGCAAGGCAAAAATTCATATAATAACACAAAGTTGAGAGCTCAAGAAAAAAAACAATCAAAGTCCATTCAAAAAGTGAATTCAATACTCATAGACAAGCATCAAGTTCAAACAACCTGGATAGTGACAAAAGGCTCAATGGAGTTACAAATGATCACATACTCACAAGGTGAAATTGACTATTTGGCTAGGTGGTTATGCTCAAAATCAAATAAAATGCCTTGATAATATCATGCTTTCATATGAATCAACATAAATGCAAGATTAAACATAATAAAATTGAGTAGACAAAATTATTGGTCTCCCGTGCATATAGTAAACAATGGAAAGTAACCTAACAAGGGTTTAGTTCTAAAGTGATTCAAAAGTGAACACAATTTGCAAAAGAATGAATGACATAAAAATTGTACAAAAGAAAAGTCTCCTAAACATGCTATGTTCTAGAAAGCGATAAATGAGTATATGACATGTACCAACTTCAAAATGACTATCATTACCATACATCCGCAAGTTGAAACGTTCAAACTAGGAAAATTGCCTCTAAATCCCTCAAGATATCTGACCAAAATTAGAGTCCAAACAACAATCAAAAGAATTAGAAATATAATACTCCTTCAAAATTTCAATGTACAAAATTTACAATATATACAACGAACAAAACTCTTCAAGATAAACACGACAAGATTTCAGAAAACACAAATTGAAAATAACAAAAAAAATACACATAACGATATAAAAACCGGGTGAAAATGAATTAACAAGTTGAAAAGTGAAGGTTTGAAATTTAAAAATTAATCTGAGTTTAACTTGTTAAAACACAAATCACCACACACATAAACAAATACAAACAAACATGCTTGTTTTACGTTGTAAGCTCGACGCCTTTATTGTGCAAGCTAGTAACCTCCTCTTATCATCCCATGGTATTGTCACACCGAGCAAACCTAAAGAAAGTGTCCTAACAATCACACAATAAATGTTACGTAATATCATATACAAGTTAATATACAATTTCTAAACAACATATACATTAATTACAAAACTCAAAAACAAAATAATTATCGCAATACAAAAATAATAGAACCAATCCTCGGCAACGGCGCCATTTTGTTGTTGCGGGTTATAGCGGCAAGCAAAAAGTAAAGTATTATTTTACCGTGTGATATTTAGGTTATATCGTATCGTGTCAACAAAGATTGGTTAATGAGTTTGGGCATAAATGGGTTAAAAAGAAAATGTTATCAACAGAAAATAAATGTAAACAAAAGTAAAAACTAAGGAAGAACTTATCAAGCCTACATATAATCTACTCATCACAAACATAAATCTACCGACCACTTACACTCAAACTAACAATACTCACCAATGTAACTATGTATCACTCACAACCTAAGTCATTTCTAACCCAAATCGAGAGACCGACTATATCACCAAGGAAATGATCTCTCTACCTCCTCAACAACACAGAAGATAACCATGCTCGCTTGTATCGAAGATCTCTCAGAGCGACACAAACAACACAGAGGAATTAAGCTCTGATACCCAAGTAGATGTCAGCTCTAAATCTATTTCAAGAGTTCAGAAACTAATAGATAATCATCCTAGATAAGAATCTAAGCAATATATGTCTGTAACAACTCAAATTCCTAGCACAGAGCAAAAATCTAAGATAACAATCAACAAAGATTTGTAAAGCAAGATTTATATAACGCCATGGACGAAAAATATACATAAGTTCAAAGTAAAATACATACAAAACCCAACAAAATAGAAATACATAGAGAGGAGAAGAGATAAACCATAAATCTTTCATTTTGTCAGAGTCGGTCGACGAGCAATCCACCCCGGATCATCCGTATCCAAGCCCTAGTGTTGTTATCTAAGCTAATCCACTACAAAACTGAGGTTGATGGAGTTGGGAGACAAAAATTCACCCCTAAAATCATAACTCTCCAAAATAACAAGAAATGGAAATATAAGCAAAATTATGATCCGCAACGGTCGCCCGGTGGCATAAAAGCGTCTCCCGATGATGACTTCTATACACTTGGCCAAAAATAAGCCACATCCTCAACTGAAACAAATATCTACTATCGCCCACGACCATAATTCATCGCCCGACAACTCTCCTTATTTTTTCCTGGCAACACAGCCGCGATGGAAGGCAGGAACTTCATCAAAATTGGCCTTTAAAATTTCACCCGGCGACGCATTACAGGAAATCAACTTTTGTTTATTTCTGTGCATAACTTCTAATGGCCTCCAATCTTGGCCTTATTCCTTTATTGATCCAAAAATGCATCTTAGTGCTTTATTCTTCTTGCTCCAACAATGCTCAAATACCTAACAAATGAGTACGAAACTATCAAATGATACACTCTATACACGAAAACATATTATACACAAACTAAACATATTTATACACAAAGTTGGATTATTCAATTGATCTTAACAATCAAGAGTCGATAAGTGCAACAAAAGTATATACAAAAATAACTATAATTTGCAATTATCAATATTCCATTTGGATATCTTCTGACGGACATCTTTGTAGAAAGTGGCCTGATAGATTTTCTAACAAAAGAGGCCAAGTTCATTGAATACTTGATTTCTAGTTGTAATACGGTGGGAGAACTAACTTGTTTTAGGTTTTATCGCAAATATTGCGATTAGCAAGAGTCACCACCAACTTTTCTTTTATCCAATAAGGAAAGGTAAAAAGAACAGGAAAGACCTTTTAAGATTTTGAGTTTGGGGGGTAAGTTATGAAAAGGGAAGGTGTTAGCACCCTTTTCATCCGTATTTATCTATGGGCTCTTAATTGTTTAGCTCACTTTAATTTTCTTTGTGTGTGCTTTGAAAATGTTTTTGAAAATGCCAATATAAGGCAGTCTGCTTTATAATAACCCTTACATCAGTCATCAAGAGTATTTATAAAGCGTTTGAAAGTACTTGTTTTGAAAGTGTGAGGTGTGAAAATTATTTTAGTTTGTGAGAAAGAAATTAAGAGTATCTTACCCAGTGAAAGGTCTTTCGTTATCCTTTTCCTTCTCTGTTAGGGATAGTGCTATCCATAGCATTAGTTGGTAGGTATCCTCATCCATTGGATGTGAAGGGATAAGCATATGGTTATCGTTATGATCATTGAAGGAAACATATAGGGATACCTTAGCAATTCGAAGGGACTGTTGTGATACAGTGGCATAATCGACTGTTTTGGAAAATGCTGGTTTGTGTTTTGCGTTTTGTATTCGCAAAATATCGCGGTAAGAAAGAGTCGTCACTGACTATTATTTTATCCAACTGGAAAGGAAAAAAGCACAGAAAAATTCCTTTTTCGAGATTTTGAGTACGGGGGGTAGATTATAGAAAGGGAAGGTATTAGCACCCTTTCTATCCGTGGTTTTCCACTGGCTCTTAGGTACTTGCTCATCATTTTAAAAATTGCTTGTGTGTGTTTATTTTGAAAAGTTTTTGTTTTACTTCGTTTTAAACCCTTGGATCAGTCCTCAAGAGTGTTACGAAGTGTTTTTGAAAGCTTTGTTTGTAAAGAGTGTAAGTGTGAAAAAGTTTATTTTGTGCAAGTACCTACTAGAATCTACCTACTCAAAAAAGAGAATGTTTCTGTTGTTGCTTCCTTTAGACAACGCTATCCCACTATTAATGAGTAGGTAGCATCGTCGTTGGAGTTGTAACGGTCACTTCGAAAAGGTACGTACGATCACTAAAGCAATGTTAAGACGTCTTAGTAATAACCCTAATGTCTTAAGATCATATTCGAGGAAACATTTCCGAGGCAACCTTTCCGAACGAGACTTTTTATCTTTGTTTAGACAAGAGAGTGACCACTAAAATACCCTATACATAATGATCGTTTACCGAAGGCAACCGAAGTGAGAGTATACCCTAGGAGTGCGCATGTGCGAGTGATTTGATTTCAATTATTATCTTTGCACATTTAGGGTTTGCTAACCATTTTAAAATTAACATACATTCTTGTCATGCAATCCTATTATCATACATCTAACAGTTAATATTTGCGAAAATTAAAATGCGGAAAATAAAACTATGCTATTACAAGGCTTCGGGGAGGGGGATTAATTACATATCCAAAAACCCACAAAAACTATAAATAAAAGAAAAAAATCTAATTAAACTATTACATACCATGAGCAATTACATTAATATCGTAAAAATAATAAATGCGCGCGATGAATTAAGAACGAGAAAAATTAGGGTTTTGACCCCCTCTAAACCTAATTGAAAGAGAAATCATCTTTTGTGGTTTTTTTGTATGATTTTGAAAAAATAAGGTTTTAATTGAATAAATACAAACCTAATTACTAATCAATTTAAATTAAGAAAAATAATTAATTTGACCTATTGTATATTTTGGTTATTTTAAGAAAAGAAAACAAAAATTAAATCAACCAACCCTAATTTTCTAATTTATTTTAAATTATTTACAAAAGGTTAAAATTGCCCTAGAATTAAATTAAACTAATTAAATTAATTTTGACAAAATATATATATAAAAAAAAACTAAATTTAATGAAATTGATTTTTATGAGATTTTTTGTAAAAAAAAAGAAGAATTAATTTGTGATTTAGAAAATAATTTAGACAAAATAAATAAATAAAAGAAATATAAAAGAAAAGAGAGAAATGGGTCTGGTTTCAAAGTAAAAAAGGGGGTGTCAATAAGGTCCTCAATTTTGTTCTTAAGCGCCCAACAATTATTGGTATCGTGCCCAACACTGTCGGAATGGTAAGCACATTTGGTATTGGAGTGGTAGTATGGATATGAGGTGTTAGGGTTATTTGGCGCTTCCTTTAAACCGGTAAGATTCAGCTTCAACAAATGGGGGAGTACCTGAGTGGGCGTCATGTTGATTCGGGTGAAATGCCGTTGTGGCCTTTCTACCCATTGTTGATTAGGTCTCGAATGATTGTTACGAGGTTGATCATTTGAAGAATTTTGAATCATCACAGCCCCTACTGTTGGCCGACGCTCGGTTCTTCCTTGACCCTTCTGAGAATACACAACAGATGCTTACTTCTTAGCTGGGAAGGGTTTTTGAACAACTGTGGATGCGGAAGCATCCTTCTGAATCTTTCCACTCTTAATACCGGCCTCAACCCTTTCGCCGGTCAAAATTAATTCATTAAATCCCGCGGAAGAACTCCCGATTAGATGATTGAAGAAAGGGCCAGACAGGGTCCCTAGAAACATGTCAACTAACTCCCTATCTGATAACGGCGGTTGCACCCTTCCAGCTAGATCACGCCACTTTTGTGCGTACTCTTTAAACCCTTCATTAAGAGCCATCCCCATACTTTGTAACTGAGTACGAGTGGGCGCCAAATCAGCATTGTATTGATATTAACGATAAAAAGCGGCAGCTAAGTCTTCCCAATTGTGAACCTCTGATCTCTCGAGTTGATAGAACTAATCCAACTGCGTGCCAGACAAACTGTCTTGGAAAAAGTGCACCCAGAGGTCTTTATCAGATGAGTGGGGTTGGATTTTTCTAACATACGATCTTAGGTGCACCTTTGGGCAAGACAAACCGTCGTACTTGGCGAACGTTGGCACCTTGAACTTGGGAGGGATAACAATCCCAGCTACCAGCCCTAGCTCTTCAAAATACAAACCAGGTACCCTCTGCAACTCCATGGCTTCCAGTCTATCTTCAAGATTCTTATATCTATCATCTGCTGGAGGATACTGTTGTTTGGAATAGTCTTTGTCTTCTTCTTCTTCTTCCTCTTCAACCTCAGATTCAGAAGGTACAACAGTCCCTTTCCCTTTACCGGCCCCTTCGTCAGACGTTGAGGGGAACTCAAGAACCTTTCTGGCATTGCTTTCAAACCTTCTTCCAAAAGTGTCTACTCCAGGTCTCTTTTTCTTTTTCTCTTTATTCTTCTCCAACAGAGCTTTGAGGTCCTCTTGACCCTTTGCCAAGGTCATGAGGTGTTGCTGGAATTGTGAATTTTGTGCCTGCAGATCCTTTACCGTCTGCTCCAAATCCATCTTGCTGAAATAAACAGTAGAAAGATAAGGAAACCTAGTGTGAAGACCTGTTTATGCATATGATGAATGGTATGTTATTCATGTAATGCATTCAAGGATTCAGAAATTCAAATTTGTTGCAAACAAAAAGGAACGCACGTCATATTAAGAAGAAATTGTTAGTACATAAGTGCCCCATGGGCCAAATATTACAAAATCTTTAATGTAAAAAGACATTGCGCATCCTTTTTGGTGCGATGTAAGTGTTGAGAGTTTCCTCCTCATGAAGTTGGCGGGTAAGCTCCAAAACCTTCTTCTCACTGGCATAGAAGCTGGCTTCAAAAGTATTCCGTTCTTCTTTGAGTTGGATCCAACTCTTTTGCATTTCTTCCCATGATGTTGGCATGTCAGGATGTAGGATGGTGTATGGAACCTCTCCTTCCATAACAGGCTCTTTGATCACGGGGAGAATGTGAGGATATGGTATCATAAGATTCTGGGCGCGAGTTCGTACCCACTTCAGATAAGGCTCAAGGGGGATGGAATTCTTGTGCCCCAGTGTCTTACTATCCACCTTGTTGGGCATCCTCCAAGCTCTGATGAACCTTTGTCGAAGTCCTTGCGCATCGTTGTCGAAGTCAAAAACTAGGTCAGGAATCAACATGTCATGAGGGCCATCCCTCCGAGCATATCCAAATTGTCTTAGAGCTAAACAGGGGTTGTAGGTAATGCCTCCCCTAATGCCAAGTAGTGGGACATTAGGGAATTCCCCACAACGATCAATGATGATGACATTTTCTCTGGACCGAGAACACCAATGTACATCAGAATGTGTGAGGGTCATCAATTGTTGTGACCACCTTAAACCCTGCTCATTCTTCAGAACTGATTGTGGAAGGTGAGAAATAAACCACCTTGCTAGGAGAGGAGTACAACACATGAGAACACCTCTTTTCCTCATTGTTCGTGTATAAAATGAGTGTAGGATGTCCCCAAGCAATGTAGGCGCAGGATTCCGAGATATGAAAATCTTGACAGCATTCACATCTATAAGCTGATTAGGGTTTGGGAATAAGACCAACCCATAGATGAGGAGTGCCACAATCTCTTTAAAGGCTTATAGATCTAGAGAATTCCAGCAGTCTTGTGCCTTCTCAAATAGAAACTTTGCCAAGAATCCCTTGAGACCACTTCTGGTTTTCCAATGTCCTTTGATGTCAGATGGTTGCAAGTGTAATGCTTGAGCAACATCTTCAGGCTTTGGTTCTTTTTCCGTATCGTTGTAGGGTAGTTGATGAAGAATAGGAATTCTCAGGAGTTGAGAAAATTCCTCCAAAGTGGGTACTAGTTGGTAATCAGGAAATGTAAAACAGTGGTGTAGGGGGTCAAAGAACTGGAAGAGAACTTTCACCAAGTCTTCTTCAATGTTGGTGTTGACCAAGTTGAGGAGTCTACCATGTCTTTCACTTAAGAGAGAGTTCTCTGGAATCCTGGAAGTAAGCTCCTTGAGTTGAGGAGGGATTCTCACAAGGTTGATTTGAATTGTTTTCCTGCAAAGAGATTCCATGACCTACAAAACAAGAACAAAGATAAAGATCCAAACCCTTGAAATGGTTAGTGGATGCATATGATTCTTTATGATGTTCATGATGTATGCACAAGCAAATGTACAAACAAGTCACACAAAACCCTATTTTCAGGCTTGCATGAGGTTTCATAGGTAAATACCCTCTTGAGTTTAGTTGGCTCAAACATGTCCTATGAATAGTAATCGGGTTCTAAGGAGCTCAATATCACTGGATTGTTTTCTATGTTCATTGTTTTGGTTTAGCCACTTAACTGGCGACCAAAATATTCCAAGAAACAACCCTCAATGAGTGTAGTATCGAGTATCTACCAACTTCGAACTGCACCAAAGTCGATCATCTCACTACCCCTAAAAAAGGCCAAGATGGTCAAGTAAGGTTCTAAGAGTTCATTAGTGCTTCATGACATCACTCAGCGGCCCCATATTCTCTTTGATTGACTCAAAGGCTACCGGTACTCACAAATATGTCGCACTAACATAGCTATTGTTTCAACCATGTCGGTATACCCCGCACAGTTTCCACAACGTATTATTATTTATCTATGAATGTTTCCCAAATCCAGGTGGAGGATTTCAAGCCCAAACAAGAGAACCAAATGTAAAGCAATCAAAGAAAACAATATAATCATGCAAAGGGTGATCTAAACCCTAAGGTTACTCCACTTTTAAAGTTTTCCCCAGCAGAGTCGCCAGTTCTGTGATACGATGGGAGAACTGACTTGGGATTTTGCGTTTTGTGTTCGCAAATGTTTCCGTTTAGCAAGAGTCGCCACCGACTTTTTATTTTATCCTAAGGAAAGGTCAAAAAGCACAGGAAAGACCTTTGAGATGCTTTCTTGGGTTCGGGGAGTAGATTATAGAAAGGGAAGGTATTAGCACCATTTTTATCCATGGTTATCCATGGGCTCTTAGTTACTTGCTTAGATCACTTGCTTTGCTTTTCAATTGTTTTAAATAGTGCTCTTCAATTGTTTGAAATGGTGCTTTGTGTGTGGTTTTGAAAGATGTTTTGAAAAGAGGCCAACGTTGTGGAAACCTTTGTAATAATTCTTATTTGAATGTATACAAAGGTGTTTTTGTCTTTTGAAAAGTTTTCAATGTTTGAAAGTAGGGTTTTGAAATTGTGTTGTGGAGTGTGTTTTTAAGATAGCAAGGATGTTTTTTGCAAGCTTTGATCAAGTAACTAAGAGTTATCTACCCTATTTTACTCAAAGATCTTTCTTATGTTTTTAACCCTTTTAACAGTGTTGTTTCACCATTGTATTTGGTGAACAATCTTGTGTTAGGATGTTTAAACGGGACAGGCGCGGGTCATCGTATAGACCATGATAGCAATTGTGTCAAGTATTTTTGGCAATTTTCTTTAGGGACTAGATCATTTTGTATAGGCAACCAAGATAGCGTCATCGAGGGACTATGATATTTTGTTTTGTTTTTTTGTTTTGCCAAAGTACTTGACATGCATACCATGGCCCATTTTTGAAGGCAACAAGTGGGTTGTAACCCTAGGGGTGCAAGTGTGCATTGTGTTTGTTTTCATGCATTATTGTCTTTTGGTTAGGTCAAGCTAATTGTTGATTTTATTTTGCATACAAAACCCCAAGTCTAATCATGGCATAATTGAAAGCTTAAAGGTGCGAGAATTCAAATTCTACACTATTACAACATGATATAGGGAGGGGGGTACAAATTTGAATTGGGGATTATTTTGTAAGAAATTAAATTCTAAATTATTACAACCATATTGAATGGGTAAGACATAATGTGATCGGTGGGAATAGAACTGACTGTTTTGGAATGCTGGTTCGCGTTTGCGTTTGTTTTTGCAAAATGTCGCGGTAAGCAAGAGTCGCCACCGTCTTTTATTTTATCCAACAAGGAAAGGACAAAAGCACAGAAAAATTCCTTTTTGAGATATTTCTCGGGTTCAGGAGGTAGATTATAGAAAGGGAAGGTGTTAGCACACTTTCTATTCGTGGTTATCCACGGGCTCTTAGGTACTTGCTCATTATGTTTTCAAAAGTTTGCTTTTCTTTGTGATTGTGGGTTTGAGTAGAGTTTTTTGTTTGAAAGGGGTGTAAATGCGAAAAGTTTTGTTTTGTTTTTAAAAGGTGCAAGTACTTAAGAACATATACCTACTCAAAAAGGAATTAAACTGTACAAGTGTCCTTTAGACAATGTTATCCCACTATTGAGGAATAGGTAGCACTATCGTTGGAGTTTTCGGGTCAATTTGATTAAGGGACGTGTGGTCACTAAAGCAATGTTAGGACGCCTTAGCGGTAACCCTAATGTCTTAGATCATTTTTATCCGAGGCAACCGTTTCGAGGCAACTTATGATCTTTGGACAAGAGGGAGACCTCTAAAACTTCCTATACTCAATGACCACGTTCGAGGCAACCAAGCGAGGTGTACCCTAAGAGTGGCATGTATGAGTGTATTATTTTTCAGTTATATTATCTTTGTACATGTTATGGTGAGCTATTGTTGATTTTAAGTTAAAAATTCAATCTTGTCATGCATTGCCTATTATTCAAACATCTAACAGTTAATGGTTGCGGAAATTAAATTGCAGAAAATAAATCTAAGCTATTATAAGGCGTCGGATATTTACATCGCCAAAGACAAACCCTTTAAAATTAAATTGCGAAAAGTAAATAAAAGCGATAAATAAATAAATAAAGTCCTAAATTAAAAACATTTACATCCTTGAAGCAATTAAAATATTGAAATATGAATCAAAAAATTATTCACGCGCGAGAAAATTAAATGGTGTGTCTTAGGGTTTTGACCCTTTAAAATAAATAAAGCATATTTTGTTATTTTTTTGAATTAAAAATTAGTCTAAATTAATAATTGAATTAATTAATTAAATGAAAATATTTTTGGGTTTTTATTTTAATTAGGGAAATAAAATAAGAATGGTTAAAAATATTAAAAACCTAATTCTAAATCAATTTTAATTTATTGCAAAAGATATTAATATTGTACCTAATTAAAAAACTAAATTAATTGACTAAAATTTATTTACAAAAATAATAAAATAGTGAGATTAATAAAAATATTATTTTTCGGGTTTTCTGATTTTATATAAAAAATGTTAATTGGTTAATTAATTAATTAAGATAATAATAATAAAATAAATAAATGAGAAAAAGAAATAAAATGTAAAGAAATACTCAGGGGTGTGTGGGCCTGAAGAGGGAGTATGGTTTGCAATTTTTGGCCCATTTACGCTTCAGCCTTGTTGGACTTTTCAGATTGTCCACATGTCCATTGACTTGAGACCATGGTAGTCTCCCATTCTAGGCCATTGGATCTGCTTTGTAGCCACCTGGCGTTTGAGATCTTGGCAGAACATGATGGTCTGTATCTTGGGCGTTGCACCTAATTGCCTGAAAACAAAATTGAATAAAGTTTTGGGGGACCTGGGATTCGAACCCAGGTCCCAATACTCACATGACAGCGCTCCAACCACTCAACCAAACTGCTTCATTCGTTATTAGAATAGCAAACAAATAATATATTCAAAACAATTAATTAAACCCTGCAAAAAAAAATAAAAATGCGCTATGATTCAAATGAACCAATGGACGCCAGTCACGTCTTCGTCTTCTTCAACAAAGACTGGTTCATTTACCTGCGAATTTTAGTCCGCAACTAAATCCATGGCATCATCCTATCAAGTGACACAGGCCATATAAATGCTTATGGAAACCATCATTGCAATCGTCTCTCTCCCCTGATCATTCCTATACATATCATTAGCATTAATTTTACCTACATAAAAAATGCCTAAAAACAAGAACAAGAACCCTAGGTTCTGGATACGGGGTTAGAAGCCACAAAAATAAAATAAAATATTGCAGAATCAATGGAAATTGGATGGTAAGTATGAATATACAAGAAAATTGGCAAGAGGATGCAAGAAAATGATTTCACGATACCATGTCCAGAGCAATGTTCGTGGAGACTTACAGTGAGTTTTAGGAAATGAAAAGACTTGGTTTTGATTGGTATAACTCCACTGGATGTCAAGGAAGAGGGTTATGCCAAGCTTTTTGTTTGAATCAAGATCTAAGATGGATTTCAGAATTCAAGTTTCCAAGCTTTTTTCCAAAGTTGTGTGGCCGTTTCTGCAGCTCCTTGCGCGTGTTCTAGGTCTGTGTGGCTTGTGTGCATATAATGGAATGTGTTTAGGTCAAAATTTGGGCCATAATCCTTATGCATTGAAGATGGAATATTTGATATGATCACCATTGATAAACTTTCCATAATTGCATCAAATCTGAGATTTTGTGCATGTTTTAACTTGGCACGAATTTGACTGAGTGTTATATGAGATTTGCAAGCTGTAATGACCACAAGAATCTCTTTACATCAATTTTTAGATTTTATTTAATTTAATATTGATTAAAAATGAATTAAATCAATAAAATAAAATAAAATAGAAAAATAAATGAATGGCCATGAAATTAAAGATGGAACACGTGTGTGGCATGACAAGACTATATCAAGTGGAAAAAAGTGGGCCCTTTTGTCAAAAATTGGAGTTTTGAGGATAGTTGACTTTTGCCAAATTTGAAAAAAGGCCCAACTTCAACAATGCATAACTTCTTCAATTTTGAACTTTTGGAGGTGTTCTTTGACTTTTTAGAAACATTGAGATATCCTATAATCAACCCTTTTGGTCTCATCTCATTTTGATGTTCCATGCTCAAGTTATAAGCTTTGGCAAAAAAGGTGTTTTTGTTGACTTTCAAAAATGACCTATAATGTCCAAATTTGTAACTTTTTGTGAGAGCATTTCTTGATCTTTGGGTGTGAAGATGGATTGTAGGAAATTTAATAATCTTCAAAATGAGATTTGGATGGGTCATTTCTCATAAAGTATGAGAAAGTTACGCTTGGTCAAAGTTGAGTTGACTTTTCCTACAAAACCCTAATTTAGCAACTTTTGAATCTTGATGAATCTTGAGCAATCCTTGATGAATCATGATAAACCCTTGATCAAATGATGAACCATCCTTCAAAATGAGAATGTTGACAAAAAATCTTGAGGTTTGACTGGTTATAGGTCACAGTTGACTTTTGCCCTAGCATAGTCGATTTTTGGACCTCTTGAGCGATTGACTGACCAAACTTCCTCTGCAAGGCTTGAAATTTGACATGGATGAACTTAAGAACATATTAAGACATTGGGAAGAACTTGAGGCCATTTTTATGTAAGGACCTTGATGCAACACAAAACCCTAATTTTGACTTGACTGCCTTAGGAGGTGATTTGACTGTCCAACCCTTGAGCCAACTTGAGCAACTTGAAGATTATTCTTGACATGTCTTGAGGAATATGGGAGGGAAAATTTTGGGGTACAACAGTTTCCCCTGTTCAATTTTCTTAAACCTGAGGATATAGATTGGCTTTTGAGCCTTTTGTGATCCGAAGGTGGAAGATAATTGAACACTAGAGTGCCCAGAAATTTGAACTCACATGGTATAGTATCAACATTCTGATGTCGGGAATGGGCTTACAAATGCCATTTGGAGATTGTTGGTAGGAGGACGGGCTTACAGATGCCATCTGCAGGAGTGTCGATCGCATAAGAGATTCCTTAGCGAGAACTTGCATACCTGTGGTCGTAAAAGATTCCACTGGGGAAGTCTAAACTTTGTTGAGATTTAAGAATCAGGCCTGTACTTCAACTGAGAGAATGCCTCAGCTGAGTCTTAAGAACTTGTCCATAATTCAACTGGGGGGAAACATCTTCATCAAGATCTAGGAACTGTCTCGTGCTCAACGGAGTATACCGCTGAGTTTATAGAACTTGTCCACACTATGACGGAGGAAAACATCAAGATCTAGGAACTGACTCGTGCTCAATGGAGTATACCATTGAGGTTATAGTACTTGTCTACACTATGACGGAGGAAAACATCAAGATCTAGGAACTGACTCGTGCTCAATGGAGTATACCGTTGAGGTTATAGTACTCGCCCACACTATGACATAGGGAAACATCTTCATCAAGATCTAGGAACTGTCTCGTGCTCAATGTAGTATACCGTTGAGGTTATAGAACTTGTCCACACTATGACGGAGGAAAACATCAAGATCTAGGAACTGACTCGTGCTCAATGGAGTATACCGTTGAGGTTATAGTACTCGTCCACACTATGACGTAGGGAAACATCTTCATTAAGATCTAGGAATTGTCTCGTGCTCAATGGAGTATACCGTTGAGGTTATAGAACTTGTCCACACTATGACGGAGGAAAACATAAAGATCTAGGAACTGACTCGTACTCAATGGAGTATACCGTTGAGGTTATAGTACTCGTCCACACTATGACGTAGGGAAACATCTTCATCAAGATCTAGGAACTGTCTCGTGCTCAATGGAGTATACCGTTGAGGTTATAACACTTGTCCACACTATGACGGAGGAAAACATCAAGATCTAGGAACTGACTCGTGCTCAACGTAGTATACCGTTGGGGTTATAGTACTCGTCCACACTATGACGTAGGGAAACTGCCGAGATTTAGAACCTTATCTGAAATTCAACCGAGGATAATTCAATTGAGATTTAAGAACCGGTCAGGTCTTCGACGTAGCTGGGGACTTAACTGCATCTTTCTTGAAAGGTAAAAGGTCAGTCACATACAATGCATGAGATGAATCAAGCAATAATGTTCTCAACATAAATGATATTGCATGGTATGATACGTATATGCATGTATCATGATGTATGGAAATGTGATGTTTTAGCTGGGGAAAATAAATCCTGGAGCTGCTGGAGAATAGAGTTGAGTTCTTTGTTTCCGCTGGGGATGGTAAACTAAGATGATAAACTTGTAGGAGAGAATAACTCCATTGGGGGAATAAACTGATGAAGAGATTACTCAGAGGGGAATTACTCTGTGGGGAAGAGACGTTATGCTGAAGATTTCAATGATAACTCCGGTGGGGATTCTGTTGATAAGCTCTGTTGGGGATTTTAATGATGAATTCTGCTGGGGATAAAAAGAACTTCGCTGGGGATGATCCTTCAGTTGCAATTTGCTGAGGATAACCCAGTTAGACTCTTGTGAGGATAACCTTCTGAATTTGGCTGGGGAGATTTATTTGTGCTCTGCAGGGGATAAGCTTCCAGAATATACTGGGTGAGATGATTCAACTCTGGCGGGGAAACTTTTTAGACTGCGCTGTGGAAATGTCTCTATGGGGTATCTTGTATTCCGTCGGAGAACATTTTTATATTCTGTTTGAGGAATATTAGGACTGTCGGGGATGCTCTTATACTCGCTGGAGGATATCCTTATACTCCGCTAAGGAAGATTAAGATCTTCTGGGGATGCCCAAACTTTTTAGGGCTGATGGTAGATTAACTCTGCTTGGGGAGAGCATTGCTGATTCGTTCATAGTTGCAAGTCTCAGTGGGGAGAGCTACCATTACTGTTTTACTCTGCGGGGAGTGATGGTATCTTGGTCATATTCTTCAGCTGAACCTCCCATGGTACCTTGGTGGATAGAGAAACTAGACAGCTCGGACAATTCTTATTGCCCCTGTTTCTGATATTACCAGTAATTTGTCCTTTGTTTCGCATGCAAATATTCATGAGCAGCAATTAATGTCAAATGCATATATCAAAAATGAACATTGGACGTTTTTTTTGCAAAATAAAACAGATAAAGGAAAAACAATTTGAAATTTGTCTGAAAATGAATTTGTATTGATTTTGAAGTTTGCCTGTAAATAGGCGTTTTTGTACAAGAGGCTGACGTCCTAGTAAGAGAACACCGCCGAACAAATAGAATTTATACAATTTTGTGAAAAGAAAACAAAACAGCTATGTGAATAATCCCACTGGGTTCCAACTCTGCTATTTCCTTTATATCTTCAAGCGTCTCATCACTTTGCTGCTTAGTTGAAGATGAATCTGTTTGATTGGTGTTGTCCGAGCTTGATAGTTGATACCGAAGTCTGGATGCAGGGTGATCCAATGAGACATAGTATTATGCTTTGATCCCTAACTTTTGCCTGGACCGCCCTTTTGGGTTTTCAGTCCACCGGGATACCCATTTTTGCCCAAGCCGCCTTTTCAGGTTTTCGACTTGCCGGCTGTACAAATTTTTTATTTTCATCCCTTATTTTTTCCCGAACCCTTTTGGTTCGCCGGGAAGCCCTTATTTTTGCCTAGGCCAGTCAACCTAGAGGGTCTTTGATTATGCGTAGTATCTTTTCACCATGTCTGCATTGACGGGGTGAGGAAGGTCGTCACCATCCATGGTGGTTAGAATCATTGCTCCTCCCGAGAAGATGTTCTTAACCACAAATGGACCTTCGTAAGTAGGGGTCCATTTTCCCCTGGGATCACCTTGAGGTAAGATAATGCGCTTGATTACCAGGTCCCCAACTTGATACTCTTGTCGTCTAACTTTCTTGTTAAATGCCTTGATCATCCGTTTTTGGTACGTCTGACCATGACAAATAGCAGTAAGTCTTTTTTCGTCGATTAGATTCAGTTGATCAAGTCGGGTCTGAATCCAGTCGTCTTCGCTCAAACCTGCATCCTTCATGATCCGAAGAGAGGGTATCTGAACTTCAATCGGTAAGACTGCCTCCATGCCATAAACCAAGGAATAGGGTGTTGCCCCTGTTGACGTCTGTGCTGAGGTACGGTACCTATGAAGAGCAAATGGTAACATCTCGTGCCAGTCTTTGTATGTCATTGTCATCTTCTGCACGATATTCTTAATGTTCTTATTAGCCGCTTTAATAGCCCCATTCATCTTCGGCCGGTAGGGAGAAGAGTTATGATTCTGTATCTTGAACTGCTCGCAGAGCTCAATGATCATTTTATTGTTGAGATTGGTACCGTTGTCCGTAATGATCCTCTCTGGTACACCATATCGACAGATTAGGTTGTGCCGAATGAACCGCGCCACGACGTTCTTGGTTACCGTAGCAAAGGAAGCTGCTTCAACCCACTTCGTAAAGTAATCAATAGCTACAAGGATGAAACGATGCCCGTTGGATGCCGTAGGTCTGATCTCGCCGATCATATCAATTCCCCACATTGCAAAAGGCCAAGGTGCTGTCAAGACATTCAGAGGAACAGGAGGTATGTGCACCTTATCAGCATAGACCTGGCACTTGTGACATGTCCGAGAATGCTGATAACAGTCAGCTTCGATTGTGGACCAGTAATATCTTGCCCGAAGGATTTTCTTTGCCATGGTATGCCCACTGGAATGAGTCCCAAAAGTACCTTCATGGAGCTCTGCCATGATCCTTTCTGCTTCAATCTTATCCACACAACGCAGTAAGGTCGAATCATGGTTACGTTTGTAAAGAATGCCATTGCTGATGAAGAACTTGGCTGTAAACCTCCTCAGAAACTTCTTATCATTAACAGATGCACCCTCGGGGTATTCTTGAGCTTCAAGGTACCTCTTCACCTCATGATACCAGGGCTTTTCTGTTACCTCTTCAGTCTCAAGATCACAACAATGTGCAGGTTCGTCCAATTTTTCAATAATGATCCCGGGAGCCTCGTTGTCCCAATTGACTTTGAACATAGGAGACATCGTAGCTAGCGCGTCCGCCAACTGATTCTCCTCTCTTGGGAAGTGTTCAAAGGTTATCTCCTCGAAATGGGGAAGCAGCGTCAATACATACCCCTTGTAAGGACTAAGATTAGGGTGTTTCGTATCCCACTCGCCTTTGATCTGACTGATCATGAGAGCGGAATCTCCGAAGACAATTAGAAATTTAATCCTTAGGTCGATTGCAGCTCGAAGACCCATGATGCACGCTTCATACTCCGCCATGTTGTTGGTGCAGTTGAAACATAGTCGGGCGGTAAACGGGGTATGAGAGCCTTTAGGAGATATGATCACAGCGCCAATGCCATTACCCAAAGCGTTTGAAGCTCCATCAAAGTACATAGACCATCGGGATCCTTCCTCAGGTCCTTCATCCGGTCCAGGTGTCTCGCAATCAGTCACTACCATGATATTCTCGTCCGGAAATTCAAAGTTCATAGACTGGTAATCATCCACTGCCTGATGTGCCAAATGGTCCGCCAATACACTTCCCTTAATTTCTTTTTAAGTTGTGTACTGGATATCATACTCAGTCAAGATCATCTGCCATCTTGTTATTCTTCCGGACAGGGCAGGCTTTTCGAAGATATACTTGATGGGATCCATCTTTGATATCAATAGAGTAGTGTGAGTCAGCATATACTGTCTCAGCCGACGAGCAGCCCATGCCAAAGTGCAGCAAGTTTTCTCAAGCAGTGAGTATCGGGTCTCACAGTCGGTAAACTTTTTGCTAAGGTAATAAATCGCATGCTCTTTTCGGCCAGATTCGTCATGCTGCCCCAGCACACACCCCATTGAGTTGTCAAGTACTGTCAAGTATAAGATCAGAGGTCTCCCTTCAACTGGTGGCATCAGAATAGGTGGCTCTTGGAGATACTCTTTGATTCTTTCGAAAGCAGCCTAACATTCATCATTCCAACGTACCACTTGATCTTTCTTCAGTAGCTTGAAGATTGGTTCACAAGTAGCAGTCAGGTGTGAGATGAATCGGGAAATGTAGTTCAGTCATCCCAGAAAGCCTCTTACTTATTTCTCTGTCTTAGGAGATGGCATATCTTGTATGGCTTTCACTTTGGCAGGGTCCACTTGAATACCTTTGTCGCTCACGACGAAACCCAGTAGCTTACCAGACCTCACCCTGAAGGTGCACTTGTTCGGGTTCAATCTCAGCTTGTACAACTTCAACCTGTCAAACAACTTCTGTAGATGGTCAAGGTGTTCTTCCTCAGTCTGGGACCTTGCAATCATATCGTCGACGTATACTTCAATCTCATGATGGATCATGTCATGAAACAAAGCAACCATGGCACGTTGATATGTTGCCCCAGCATTTTTCAACCCAAAAGGCATGGCCCTTGTAGAAAAAGGTACCCCACTGAGTAACAAAGGTGGTCTTCTCCATGTCTTCGGGAGCCATTTTTATCTGATTATAACTGGAGAAGCCGTCCATAAAGGAGAATACCTTGTGCTGAGCAGTATTGTCAACCAGAACGTCGATGTGAGGTAGAGGGAAGTCATCTTTAGGGCTTGCCCTGTTCAAATCCCTGTAGTCAACACACATTCGGACCTTACCATCCTTCTTCGGTACCGGAACCACATTGGCAACCCACTGAGGGTAAGAAGTCACTGCTAGAAAACCGGCGTCAAACTGTTTCATAACCTCAACCTTGATTTTCTCAGACATCTCTGGGCGCATTCGGCGAACCTTCTGTTTTACGGGAGGATAGTCTTCCTTGGTAGGCAAGTGATGAACCACAATGTCACTATCCAATCCTGGCATATCTTCATAAGACCAGGCAAAGATATCAACGTAGTCATGCAACATCTGAATCAACCACTGTTTCACACTAAGCTCCAGATTTTCACCGATCTTGACTTCCTTCCTGTCTGTCTCAGTACCCAGATTCACTGTTTCCACCGGCTCTTCATGTGGCTGAATGGCCCTTTCTTCCTGGATTAGCAGTCTTGCAAGTTCACCAGGCACTTCGCAATCATCTTCACCTTCGTCTTCGGCTAAGTTGATCGGATTTTCGAAGTCATAACTGGCAGTAGCAGAGTCGTTACCAGTGAGATCCAGAATGGATGCAGACCTATATATGTGAGTGTGTGTAAAATAGCTGTTTTGCAATGTATAATAAAGAAAAACAAGGAGCGCAAAATTTGGAATGCAAGAAACGTCCAATGCTTTTATTAATGATATATGAGAATGGCACACAAAAGCCTTCACAAATGAAGCCACGGTGCCCCGGGTAAGACACCGGGCCATAAAGTTTCACAACAATTTCTGTTACAAATTCAAAACAAAGAGTTCATTACTGGGTAACAAAAGTAATAGGGATGAAGTCCTTTGCTGTCCAGTTGCTTGGTCCATCGTTGGTCGTAGGATAGATCCAACTGTCGAATTCAGACTCCTCCACGTCATCTTCAATGGCATTTACTCCCGAGTTGCTGATGAACACAGGAGGTCTTCCAATCCTTGCATTACGAACAACCCTTTGAGCTTCTGCAGTGAAACCCAAACCAAACTTGTTAGTCTTCTGAGTGAAATCAGGAAGTCAGCCCCAATTTGCACACTCACCCTTCTTAATAACAGCCCGAGCATCTTTTAAGGAAGCCATCTTCATAGGAGAATCTTCAACCACAGTCTCAGCTGATGCCAGTGTCTGAGGAACCTCTTCAAAATGCTGAAATGGGGTCTCAATGAACTCCCCATCCATCTCTACGTATCAGAACGAGTTAAGGTGGCTGACCATATACTCTTCCTCCCCTTGAACTGTCACAATCTTCCCTCTGACCGGGTACTTCAACTTCTAGTGGAGCGTTGAGGTTACGGCTCCAGCTTTGTGGATCCATGGACAACCCAGAAAACAAGAATAGGATAGCCGAATGTCCATCACGTAGAATGTATAATTGAAGACCTGAGAACCAATTTTAATTGGAATATCAACTTCACCATGCACCATCCTTTTGGACCCGTCAAAGGCCCTGACAACGATGTTACTTGGCTTTAACTCTAACCCTTCGCAATCCAACCGGTCTAGAGCTTTCTTGGGCAAGACATTCAGTGAGGAACTAGTGTCAACCAATACATGTGCAAGAGTAGTGCCCTTGCATTCAATGGAGACATGCAGGGCATCGTTATGATTTTTCCCCTTGGCAGTCAAATCAGCGTCGGAGAAACCCAAACCATTATCAGCAGTTAAATTGGCCACACAATCGGTAAACTGATCAGCTGATGTCTCTTGTGGCACGTGGGCAATCTTCAGGAAGGTAACCAGAGCCTTGGCATGGGCCTCTGAATACAACAACAGTGACAACATAGAAATCTTGGATGGGGTTTTCCCCAGTTGCTCAACTACGTTGTAATCACTCTTCTTAATAATTTTCAGAATCTCTTCCATCTCTTGTTTAGAAGCTTCAATATTAATTGTCTTTGGTGCCTCCGTCTGGGTAGGCATATCAGTGGTGATCCCTTTGCCCCGAGCGTTAGATGACTCGGTGACAGGGGTAGGACTAAGAACTTGATCAGGAATGGCATTAGGCATACTTACAGGTGTAATGACAATAGGTCTTCGGGCAGTTGGTGGAGCAATATTAGGTGAGAAAAGTCTACCGCTGCGGGTGACTTTAGCAGGCCCAGTAATGTTGCTGACGCCGATATTAGCATCCAACTCTTGCTTAAATCCAAGAACATAAACATCTGCCCCATAGTGCCAAGGGACAACTTTGTCAGAGGTATATGGGATGGGCCCCGGAACAGTGATGATTACAGGTGTGATCTTCGGAACAGATGTAATCCTAACAGGCTTCCTCGAGGGAGCCTTGGAAGAATTGTTGAAGATGGTAATAATGGCGACTTCTTCAGAATGAACGAAAGGAACATAAATCTTCTCAAACAGGATCTCCTTATTATCCATCAGGCTCTGGATACCTGGCTTCAGAAATGGGCAACCAGTAGGTAAAACAGAACACATATGGCAACCTTCGCCACGACCCAGAAATAAACCGGCTAGCAACAGGTTCTTCTTGACAGTCATCAGAGGGGTAACAACGTCATCCACAGAAACTACAAACAAGTCCTCCTCCACAGCATTTACTCCATGTTTGGGCATGGGAGCAGTCACAACATTAGGCCTCTCGGGCGCCTCAAACTCAATCTCCTTTGCATCAATTAGGTCTTGCACCCTGTTCCTCAAAACCCAACAATCATCTGTATTATGCCCCGGGCTATCAGAGTGAAAAGCGCAACGGGCATTAGGGTTGTACTTTGGTGATGTGGTACTTGGATTCTTCGGAGCTTCTTTTAGGGTCACCAGATTGGTCTTCAGCAACTGTGGCAGAATCTGAGAGAAAGTCATGCTGAGACGAGTGAATTGCCTTCGAGGTCTCTCGTCCTTTAGTTGATTGTGATGCTAAGGAGCACCAGCAGGTTTTGAAATAACAACCGCATTGACAGCTTGGCGGTGTTCAGGTATATTCTGTCTTCTCGAACTGTAGACAGCACTGGACTCTTTCTTAAACGATTTCTTCTCGGTGCTCGAGGAGGCACCCTTCTGTATCTTCCCATCTTTAATACCAGCTTCAATCCTCTCACCAGTCAAAATAAGATCTGTAAACCCAGCTGAAGAGCTTCCAATTAGATGGTTAAAGAATGGACCAGACAGGGTCCCCAAAAACATGTCAACAAGCTCACGATCAGCCAAAGGTGGTTGCACCCTTCCGACAAGGTCTCTCCATCTTTGTGCATACTCTTTGAATCCTTCACCCGTTCCTATTGACATACCCTGGAGTTGGGTACGCGTAGGAGCGAGGTCGGAGTTGTACTGATACTGCCTGTAAAATGCAGTAGCCAAATCTTCCTAGCTGCGGATACTGGCTTTGTCTAACTGATAGAACCACTCAAGCTGAGTCCCTGAGAGACTGTCTTGAAAGAAATGGATCCACAAGTTCTTATCAGCAGTGTAAGGTTGGATATTCCTCACATATGACCGGAGGTGCAGCTTCGGACAGGAAACTCCGTCATACTTGGCAAAGGCAGGTGCCTTGAACTTATGGTGAATCACCACCCCAGATCATAGACCCAGATCTCCGAAGTCCAGACCGGGCACCTTCTGTATTTCCATAGCGCTCAAACGGTCTTCCAGCTGCTTGTACTTATCTTCAGCAGGAGGATACTGTTCTTCATCATAGTCCGTCTCATTGTCGGAGACCATAGGGCTAGGAGCCCTCCTTTCTTGTGGACTATCCTTCCCTCCCGATGAGGTGGTCAGATCAACCTCATTCTGCAGCCCGTTTCCAAACCTGCGTCCAGTATTGAATAGGATGGTCCTCTTCTTCTTCTTCTTCTTCTTCTTCTTCTCTTTCAGAATCAAGGTCTTCAGGTCCTGCTGACCCTTAGCTAGATTCATGAACAGCTCTTGAAATTGGGCATTCTGGGCCTGGAGGGCCTTGATAGCTTGCTCAGTTGAAGGTTCAGTAGACATGATGTTTGCTAAAATAAACATCAAAGAAGATAAGAGACATGTAAAGGGTACCTGTTTATGAAGTGCATGGGATGAAATGCGTATGATTATGATTTCAAAGACAATCGAGATTCAAATTTGTAAACAAGAAAGGAAACACACTTTATTAGATTTAAAATTCAAAATTTAAATTGTTCAACAAATTGCTCTTAGGCGTTACAAGAATGGAAATACTAAAAAGTAAATGAAAACTGTAAAAGAAATCCTCAAAGGTCCATCAATGCTCCCATGGTCTCTTCTTCTCAGTGCGGACATAATCATTCAGGATCCGCTCGTTCTCCAACTGTCTGGTCAGCTTTTGGATCTTCTGCTCCTGTTCATTGAACCTCTCTCGGTAGGAATCCCATTCATCCCTCAACTGCATCCAAGACCTCTTCAGTGTCCCAATATCAGTGGGCATATAAGGGTGGAGAATAGTTGGAAGAACCCCCTCCTCATTAGCAACTTCGAGAGTAACAGGCCTGACAGCTTCATATGGCATACCTAACTTATGGGCACGGATGCAGACCCATCTGAGATACGGCTCCATTGGCAAAGAAGTCTTTGGTCCCAACTCATGTGGGTCAGATTGGTGAACTCTGTCCCAAGCCCTTATGAATCTACGATGCAGCTCGTCGCTATCTCCCTGAAAATCAAAGATGATATGAGGCATCAACATCTCATGAGGCCCTTCTCTTCTGGCTCGTCCAAACTAACGGAGAGCTAAACATGGGTTGTAAGAAATCCCTCCATGGGTTTCGATCAATGGAACATTAGGATACTCTCCACAGCGATCAATGACAGTCACCTCATCCATACCTTTAAGAGTCCATATAATGTCATTATTAGAAAGAGATATCACCCTATAAGCCCAGCCTATTCCTTCTTTGTTCTTCAGTACAAACTTAGGAAGGTGCGAAATAAACCACCTCGACAATAAAGGAGCACAGCACATCAAAGTTCCCCGCTTTCGGGCAGTACGGGCATAGAGCTGATGAAGGATATCACCCAAGAGAGTGGGTACCGGATTCTGAGAGATGAAGATCTTGATGGCATTAATATCAACAAAAGTGTCGGGATTCAGAAACAATACCAGACCATAAATCAAGAGAGCCAGAATGTCCTCGTACGCCTTGAAGTCTAAGCTGTCCCAGAAGTAATTAGCTTTGTCAACCAAAAACTTAGCCAGAAAACCCTTAGCTCCACTTCTAGTCTCCCAGTTAGCCATTACCTCCTCCTTGGTCAAGTGAAGGGCTGCAGCAATTTCTTCGGGCTTAAGAGTCTTCTCCCATCCAGTAAACGGGGTCTGTTCCAAGACGGAGATACCGAGTAGCTCAGAGAACTCTTCTAGAGTAGGAACCAACTGGAAGTCCTGGAAAGTAAAACAATGGTACAGCAGATCATAGAATTGGACTAGAACACTCATCATTTGTTCGTCCAATTTTGAAGTGACCAAACTGAGAAGAGAACCATGCCTTCTGATGAAGGAAGTAGTGTTTGGAATCCTAACAACCAAATCTTTAAGCAGGGTAGGTACTTGGACAAAGTTGATCCGGATAGTATTCCTACGCATGGGCGTCATGATGACCTACAAAACAGAGCAAAGATGAAACCCTCTTGTCTTTGAAATAGGTTAGTCCTAATGCAAGATGTATGCAATGTTATGATGTCATGATGTCATGGTAAAGGCACACCACAAGTATCCACAAAAGGCAAACATGGTAAAGGCACACAAGTCACACAAAAGAGCCCTTAGATTTCAGGCTGGCATGAAGCTTAGGTACTACCCTCTTTCAGTTCAGTTGGTTAAGACCTGTCCTAAAAATAGTAACCGGGTTCTAGAGGATCTCAATATCACTGACTACCCTCAATCGGTCATAATTCCAGTTTAGCAACCTTTTCTTGCGGCCGGAATCATCGCGAGAGTTTAGTCTCAATGAGTGTATCATACTGCTACTGTTCTATGGCCAAGTTGGTCAATTTAAGGTTCTAAGGTCAGTTGTTGCTTAATGACTCCTTATAAGACCCATATTCTCCTCGTTCCAACACAAGGGATATCGGTACAGACCAAGGTGCCACACCAACGTAGCTACTGCTTCATCCGTGTCGGTCTATGCCGGATAGATCCCTCACAATTTATTGCTACTTACCTAAAGGGTATCCCCAGATCCGGGTTAGGATCTATAGAACTCCGATACAAGCCCACAAAATTAAAGCATACAGAGCATACAATTGAAAACACAAGTGATCTAATCCTAAGGTACACCTCACTTATAATAAACTTCCCCAGCAGAGTCGCCAGTTCTGTGATCGGTGGGAATATAACTGACTGTTTTGGAATGTTGGTTCACGTTTGCGTTTGTTTTCGCAAAATGTCGCGGTAAGCAAGAGTCGCCACCGTCTTTTATTTTATCCAACAAGGAAAGGACAAAAGCACAAAAAAATTTCTTTTTGAGATATTTCTCGGGTTCGGGAGGTAGATTATAGAAAGGAAGGTGTTAGCACCCTTTCTATCTGTGGTTATCCACGGGCTCTTAGGTACTGGCTCATTATGTTTTCAAAAGTTTGCTTTTCTTTGTGATTGTGGGTTTGAAAAGAGTTTTTTGTTTGAAAGGGGTGTAAGTGCGAAAAGTTTTGTTTTGTTTTTAAAAGGAGCAAGTACTTAAGAACATCTACCTACTCAAAAAGGAATTAAACTGTACAAGTGTCCTTTAGACAATGCTATCCCACTATTGAGGAGTAGGTAGCACTATCGTTAGAGTTTTCGGGTCAATTCGATTAAGGGACGTGTGGTCACTAAAGCAATGTTAGGACGCCTTAGCGATAACCCTAATGTCTTAGATCATTTTTATCCGAGGCAACCGTTTCGAGGCAACTTATGATCTTTGGACAAGAGGGCGACCTCTAAAACTTCCTATACTCAATGACCACGTTCGAGGCAACCAAGCAAGGTGTACCCTAAGAGTGGCATGTGCGAGTGTATTATTTTTCAGTTATATTATCTTTGTACATGTTATGGTGAGCTATTGTTGATTTTAAGTTAAAAATTCGATCTTGTCATGCATTGCCTATTATTCAAACATCTAACAGTTAATGGTTGCGGAAATTAAATTGCATAAAATAAATCTAAGCTATTACAAGGCGTCGGGTATTTACATCGCCAAAGACAATCCCTTTAAAATTAAATTGCGAAAAGTAAATAAAAGCGATAAATAAATAAATAAAGTCCTAAATTAAAAACTATTACATCCTTGAAGTAATTACAATATTGAAATATGAATCAAAAAATTATTCGCGCGCGAGAAAATTAGATCGGTGTGTCTTAGGGTTTTGACCCTTTAAAATAAATAAAGCATATTTTGTTATTTTTTTGAATTAAAAATTAGTCTAAATTAATAATTGAATTAATTAATTGAATGAAAATATTTTTGGGTTTTTATTTTAATTAGGGAAATAAAATAAGAATGGTTAAAAAATATTAAAAACCTAATTCTAAATCAATTTTAATTTATTGCAAAAGATATTAATATTGTACCTAATTAAAAAACTAAATTAATTGACCAAAATTTATTTACAAAAATAATAAAATAGTGAGATTAATAAAAATATTATTTTTCGGGTTTTCTGATTTTATATAAAAAAATATTAATTGGTTATTAATTAATTAAGATAATAATAATAATAAAATAAATAAATGAGAAAAAGAAATAAAATGTAAAGAAATACTCAGGGGGGTGTGGGCCTGAAGAGGGAGTATGGTTTGCAATTCTTGGCCCATTTACGCTTCAGCCATGTTGGACTTTTCAGATTGTCCACATGTCAATTGACTTGAGACCATGGTAGTCTCCCATTCTAGGCCATTGGATCTGCTTTATAGTCACCTGGCATTTGAGATCTTGGCAGAACATGATGGTCTGTATCTTGGGCGTTGCACCTAATTGCCTGAAAACAAAATTAAATAAAGTTTTGGGGGACTTGGGATTCGAACCCAGGTCCCAATGCTCACATGCCAGCGTTCCAACCACTCAACCAAACTGCTTCATTCGTTATTAGAATAGCAAACAAATAATATATTCAAAACAATTAATTAAACCTTGCAAAAAAAATAAAAACGCGCTATGATTCAAATGAACCAATGGACGCCAGCCACGTCTTCGTCTTCTTCAACAAAGACTGGTTCATTTACCTGCGGATTTTAGTCCGCAACTAAATCCATGGCATCATCCTATCAAGTGATACAAGCCATATAAATGCTTATGGAAACCATCATTGCAATCGTCTCTCTCCCCTGATCATTCCTATACCTATCATTAGCCTTAATTTTACCTGCATAAAAAACGCCTAAAAACAAGAACAAGAACCCTAGGTTCTGGATACGGGGTTAGAAGCCACAAAAATAAAATAAAATATTGCAGAATCAATGGAAATTGGATGGTAAGTATGAATATACAAGAAAATTGGCAAGAGGATGCAAGAAAATAATTTCACGATACCATGTCCAGAGCAATGTTCGTGGAGACTTACAGTGAGTTTTAGGCAATGAAAAGGCTTGGTTTTGATTGGTATAGCTCCACTGGATGTCAAGGAAGAGGGTTATGTCAAGCTTTTTGTTTGAATCAAGCTCTAAGATGGATTTCAGAATTCAAATTTCCAAGCTTTTTTCCAAAGTTGTGTGGCCGTTTTTGCAGCTCCTTCCGCGTGTTCTAGGTCTGTGTGGCTTGTGTTCATATAATGGAATGTGTTTAGGTTAAAATTTGGGCCATAATCCTTATGCATTGAAGATGGAATATTTGATATGATCACCATTGATAAGCTTTCCATAATTGCATCAAATCTGAGATTTTGTGCATGTTTTGACTTAGCACGAATTTGACTGAGTGTTATATGAGATTTGCAAGCTGTAATGACCACAAGAATCTCTTTACATCAATTTTTAGATTTTATTTTATTTAATATTGATTAAAAATGAATTAAATCAATAAAATAAAATAAAATAGAAAAATAAATGAATGTCCATGAAATTAAATATGGAACACGTGTGTGGCATGACAAGACTATATCAAGTGGAAAAAAGTGGGCTCTTTTGTCAAAAATTGGAGTTTTGAGGATAGTTGACTTTTGCCAAATTTGAAAAAATGCCCAACTTCAATAATGCATAACTTCTTCTATTTTGAACTTTTGGAGGTGTTCTTGGACGTTTTAGAAACCTTGAGATGTTCTCTAATCAACCCTTTTGGTATCATCTCATTTTGATGTTCCATGCTAAAGTTATAAGCTTTGGCAAAAAAGGTGTTTTTGTTGACTTTTAAAAATGACCTATAATGTCCAAATTTGTAACTTTTTGTGAGAGCATTTCTTGATCTTGGGGTGTGAAGATGGATTGTAGGAAATTTCATCCTCTTAAAAATGAGCTTTTGATGGGGCATTTCTCATAAAGTATGATAAAGTTATGCTTGGTCAAAGTTGAGTTGACTTTTCCTACAAAACCCTAATTTATCAACTTTTGAATCTTGATGAATCTTGAGCAATCCTTGATGAATCATGATCAACCCTTGATAAAATGATGAATTATCCTTCAAAATGAGAATGTTGACAAAAAATCTTGAGGTTTGACTGGTTATAGGTCACAGTTGACTTTTGCCCTAGCATAGTCGATTTTTGGACCTCTTGAGCGATTGACTGACCAAACTTCCTCTGCAAGGCTTGAAATTTGACATGGATGAACTTAAGAACATATTAAGACATTGGGAAGCACTTGAGGCCATTTGGATGTAAGGACCTTGATGCAACACAAAACCCTAATTTTGACTTGACTGCCTTAAGAGGTGATTTGATTGTCCAACCCTTGAGCCAACTTGAGCAACTTGAAGATTATTCTTGACATGTCTTGAGGAATATGGGAGGGCAAATTTTGGGGTACAACACATAAGATACAATATTTAAATAAATACCATAAATAAATATTAAATAAAGTGTATTATGCAAAAAATATTTTTATGTATGTAAAAAGTATTTTTAATGTGAAATGCTAATAAATAAAAAGTTAATTTCAATTATTTTGTTTTTTAGGACAAAACCCTAATTTCTTAAATAAATAGTATTATTTATTATTTATATACAATAATGTATTAATTGGTACAAAAATATAAGTATATTGAAAAAAGGTATTTTTAGTATAAAATATTAATAAAAATAAAAATGTATTATTTTTGTGTTTTTTGTCCTAATTAATTAATAAAATATGTATATATATGTATTAAATATATTAAATATATTAAGTGTGTACAAAAAATAAAATAAATTATTTACAAAAAGGTATATTTTTCAAGAAAATGTTTTCAAATGTGTATAAAATAATAAATGAAAATAAACATATTTTTCACATTATTTTTAAGTTTTAATAAAAAGAATATAAAGTATTTAAACACTTTTATACTAGTAAAATAAAAATAAATATCAAATAAATATGAAAAAAAATAAAAATAATTTTTTGGCATTTTTTATATTTGGACATAAAATAATAAAGTCAGAATAAAAATAAAAATACAAAAATGATAAATATACAAAGAAATGGGCCAGGGGGTGTAAGCTGAAAAGGCAGGTGTTAGAAGTAAAAACAACCAGGCCCAGCCCAATCAACTTCATCTTCTTCCTCAGTTAAAACCAAAACACGCGCTTTGTACATAAAATGCTATCTCCTGATTCCTTGCTTTTTTGACAAAACTCATAACATGAAACTTGTATAGCATCAAATAACGAAATTCTATGGCCCTAATTCTTAACCTAGTTTTTTCAAAAAGTTCATGAACAAAATTCTCCTAGCACGATTAATATAAATGAAAACTAAGCACATGTATGGTTTCAGGGCTATGAATACAACATCTTTTATTCACAAACCTAAGTCTAACTATTCCTAAATAGAGAGATAGAAGTTCATAAAATACCTGTTTCAGTTGACTTCGAGCTGGACAATGCACCAACTTCCAAGGGTGCTTGAGGTTCTTTTGAGCTTGCCTGAGGTCCACTGAAGCTTTCCCAATGCTTGGCTTGTTTTGAAGTAGTTTGAATCGTGCTACAGAACTCAACCTACAAAGCTTTCAAACAAAAATGGAAATGTGTGTTAATGGTGTTACAGCTAGCAATGGAGGTCTGGGATAGTTCATGTGAGTTGAATGGAAGATATTGGAACAAGTTTGAGGCAAAACGCACGAGGGAAAGTGGAGATGGAGGTGGTTCTGCAGGGCTTGCCCTGTTTTGCAAAAAAAATGGTGTTTTGGAGTATGAGGGTGCTTTAGGGGTGAAAGGCTCGTGCTTCTGACTTGTAAGGATATGCAAAACTTGTTTGACAACTTTGTTTTAGTTGGTTTTATCAGATATGAGAGATACAAGCTTTTGGCCCTTTGACTTGTTTTGAAAGCAAAGTTGGAAGTGAAGTGTGATAGGCCTATACAGGCTATCTCCAAGCATGCACCGACTTCTTGTACTATGCCTGAGATTGTGGATCTTGTTTGCTGCAAAGGAATAAAGTCCAAGGCTCAAGAAAAAGCAATTTGACATAAAGTGCCCTTTATGAAAATGGAAGTGTGGCCTTTATGCTTAAAATGGAAATGTTCATTGTACAAAGCTCTCTTGATCAGAACAATGCCAATATCCAATGTATTTGCATTAAATTTTGGAGTGTAAATTGGTTTAGAGGCCTGTAATCATGTACTAAGCTATCTTGGTCAGATTTGCAACTTGGTATGAACATGTATTGGCCATGGATCAAAGTGAGTTTTTGCCAACTTCAAGCATTCGATTCTCCCTAACCACAAAGGTGTTTGAGGAGTTCTTGGACAATTTGGAAAGCTTGAAACATGTACTATAATCCATCTTTGAAATGCAACTTTAAACTACAAGTGGAACTATGTGAAAAATGGCCAAGAAGATGGGTCAAAATCCTGCCTAAACTAGGGCAAAATTTCTCCAAGTTAAAAGTTTCAGGTACCCTTGTTACAAAACTCATAACTTGAGATACAAGCTTCTTTTGAGAAAACTTTATGATTCAAAGTTGTAGACTTTGTGATGGACTACAACTTTCATTTTGCAAGTTTTGTTTGAATCCATTTGTATCTTGGTGAAAAAGTGGGACAAAGTTAGGAAAAAATGAGAAAACTTTATAACTTAGAAAATTTCTAAGTTATGAAAATTTTCCATTTTAAACCCTAATTTGCATTTTTGGGTTTCTTGATGAACAAGTTTCATAATTTGACATGTCTTGATGAAAAATGACCCTTGGCACTTGATTTTGACCAAAAAGTCAAAGTTTGACTTTTCAGTATACAATTAAATTTTGATCAGTTGACTGAAAAATTCATATGTCCATCCTATGCATTTGAGATCTTTTGAATTTGTTGAATGGGTCAAGACAATGTCATTGAGTCCTTGAGTCCATTGTTGAGCTTGATTTGCCATTGGCTAGGTCAAACAGTCAAAAATTGCCTTTGTACAGTCAAAACCCTAAAAATGACCATTTTGCCCTTTTGGTGATCTGATCAAATTTCTTGTGGAATTATGATCCAAACTTGATAAAATGGTTCATATGAGTTCATAATGTTGATTTGGGTAAAATTTCAAGAGGTTTGACTGTCAATTGGCCACAGTTGACTTTTTCCCCAATACAGCTGATTTCTAGGTCAACTGTCCAATTGACTGGGCAAAAATTTGAATCAAGGCTTGAAACTTGTATGGACAAACTTGTGAGTCCAACATGAAGTATGAAAGTGAATTTGGGAATTGTAGGTCAAAACATCATTGTGCGAACTCAAACCCTAATTTAGGTCAACAATGCAAGGTGGTGTCTTGGGCAGAGCAAACCCTAGCTTGATCTTGAATTCCAAGAGTCTTGTGATGAGAAATGCTGATGAAATGAGAGGGAAAATTTTGGTGGTACAACAGTTTCCCCTGTTCAATCTTCTTGAACATGAAGAGTTAGATTGGCAAGTTTGCCTTTCGCGACTCGAAGGTAAAAGAGGATTGGACACTAGAGTGCCCGTAAATTTGCACTCGTCAGAATATAGCTGAGGAAATGGGCTTAAAGATGCCATTTAGAGATGATAGAATCTTGCTGGAGATGGGCTTAAAGATGCCATCCAAGAATGTTTGTTGAATTGCGCTGTGGTAGGTCAGAAGAATGAGCATCAAAATGGTATCCGTGTCTGGAATACATTTTGAACTGTATCTGGAGACTGAGTCTGTATGAGCGAAAGAATGGAGTCTGTGTCTGGAGCGTATCTGAGCTGTAGCTGTATTTGAGTTTTGAATGAATATCAGAATGACTGCCGTGTCTGGAGTGTATCTGTATTGTATCTGAATTCTGAATGAGCGATAGAGAAACATCAGTGTATGGAGAATCTCTGGGCTGGGGATAAATTCCGAATGAGTGGCAGAATGGCAACCGTGTCTGGAGCGTATCTGGACTGTATCTGAAGTTGAGATCTGTATGAGTAGCAGAATGACTTCCGTGTCTGGAGTGTATCTGAGACTGTAACTGGGATCTGAATAAATGATAGAATGACTTCCGTGACGACTGCACTAGGGAGAATCAAACTGCTGGTGTAAAGGCTAGAATGGCGTCCATGCTTGGAGCGTATCTGAACTTGAGGTTGATAGTTGAATCTGAATGAGAGATAGAATGGCCGCCGTGTCTGGAGCGTATCTAGTTTGTATCGGATTACTGAAGTCTGAATGAGTAGTAGAATGACCGCCGTGTCTGGGGTGTATCCGTACTGTATTTTGACTTGAAATTCTGAATGAGCAATAAAATGACCGCCATGTCTGGGGTGTATCCATATTGTATCTGAATAATTGTTAACAATAGCCTTTTAATCTTATCCTGAAAAGGGTAAAATGTTAGCTAAAACACAAAGTTATGCTGTATGATATGTATGATGCAATGGATTGTGTTTCATCAATGTCTATGATATATGAATGTAATGGGTCTGCATGTAAGCTGGGTAGCCGTCTTGCTGAGGAAAATAAATCCTTAATAACTGGAGATAATGAAATCTTTGACTGCTGTCGGGGAAAGTAAATCCTTGACCGATGCTGGGGATTGCAAAAATCTTTGATTACTGAAGATGAGAAATCCTTGCTGACTGCTGACTGCTTGGGGATTAAAGATCTCTGACTGTTGAGAAGGAGAAATCCTGGGACCACTGTTGGAGATTGAAAATCCTCGGCGATTTGTGGGGATTAACAAGGCCTTTGACAACTCCTGCAGGGAATGAGAATCCTTCATGACCTTCCTGGGAAATAGGGAAAACTCTGAAAAATCTCTAATGGGGAGTTAAAACCTAGGAGGCTTCTTCTTGGAGAAATGAGACCGAGAATTTTCGATCTTTCTGGGAAATAACTCTGTGGGGAAAATGTTCACTATTCTGGATCTGCTGGGGATAGGATTTTCAGGGTTTTCGGGCTCCACTGGGGACCTTGAAGCTTAACTCTGATGGGAATTTTGAAACTTAACTCAGTTGGGGAATCAAGTCTTTTAGAATGCACTGGCTTTGCTGAGGATCTTGAAGTTTAACTCCGCTGGGGAGATATGCTCCAAATTTTAGCTTTGTTGAGGATCTGAATGGTGTATCATAGGGGATTTCTTCTAAAATGGCACAAAGATATCTTCCTACACCTTCAACCTACCAGTAATTAGCCTTTTTTCAATTTCGTTTTATTTGTAAGCAGTGATTATATTCAAATACATATGCCTATTTAACAAAACATTGGACGTTTTCAAATAAAACATAAGTGTAAAAAGAAAAGAAAGGCAAGCAAATTTCTGTACTTTGAAGTATCTTTGTATTTAACTTTCGTGAGTATCTTTGTACAAAGGAGACAGACATCCTAGTAAGAGAATGTTGTCATAAGAATTGAAAAATTTTATACAAAAGAAAGATGTCTATGTGTAACAATTCCATGGGATTCCCATTCTGCTATAGCCTTCACAACTCTGAATATCTTGTCCATTCGCTGCTTCGTCCGCCGATGACTGGATTGATCAGAAACTTGGAGCTTGTTGGTGAAGAGATTGTTCTTAAAGTGATCCGACGAGACATAGTCATACGCTTTAATTCCCTAACTTTTGCCTGGACCGCCCTTTCGGGTTTTCGATCCACCGGGAAACCCTTTTTTTCCCAAGTCGCCCTTTCAGGTTTTCAACTTGCCGGGTGTACAATTTTTTTTGTTTTATCTCTAATTTTTTCCTGAACTGCCCTTTCGGGTTTTCGATTCACCGGGATGCCCATTTTTTTCCCAAGTCACCCTTTCGGGTTTTCAACTTGCCGGGTCATTTTATGCGTAGTATCTTTTGACTATGTCTGCATTCGCAGGGTGCGGCAGGTCGTCGTCGTCCATGGTGGTCAGAATCATTGCCCCACCAGAAAAGATGCTCTTGATCATAAATGGTCCATCGTAAGTAGGAGTCCACTTGACCCTGGGATCACTTTGCGGTAAGATGATCCGCTTGATTACAAGATCTCCGACTTGACATACCTGACGCCTGACTTTCTTGTTGAAAGCCTTGATCATCCATTTTTGACACGTCTGACCATGACAAACAGCAGTAAGTCGCTTCTCGTCGATCAAGTTGAGTTGGTCAAGTCGGGTCTGAATCCAATCGTCTTCACTCAAACCAGCGTCCTTCATAATCCTTAAGGAAGGAATCTGAACTTCCATGGGTAGAACAGCTTCCATGCCATACACCAAAGAAAATGGGGTTGCCCCTATTGAAGTACGTGCCATGGTACGATATCCATGCAGAGCAAACGGTAACATCTCATGCCAGTCCTTGTAGGTGACTGTCATCTTTTGAATGATCTTCTTGATATTTTTGTTTGCGGCTTCAACAACACCGTTGATCTTCGGTCGATAGGGAGATGAATTGTGATGATAAATATTGAACTGTTTGCATAGAGCGGTGATTATGGTGTTGTTCAAATTTGTACCATTGTCTGTGATAATCCTGTCGGGGACACCATACCGGCATATGAGGTTCTGTTTGATGAAGCGGGCAACCACATTCTTTGTAACTGAGGCAAAGGAAGCTGCTTCGACCCACTTGGTGAAATAATCAATAGCGACCAAGATGAAGCGATGTCCATTGGATGCCGTGGGCTTGATCTCTCCAATCATGTCAATGCCCCACATTGCGAATGGCCAAGGAGCTGTCAGAACATTGAGAGGAACATGAGGAATATGTACCTTGTCTGCATAGACTTGACATTTGTGGTAGGTATGGGAATGTTGATGACAATCAACTTCCATGGTAGACCAGTAGTAGCCTTCCCTTAGAATCTTCTTAGCCATCATATGTCCGCTCAAATGGGTGCCGAATGTGCCACTGTGTATCTCAGTCATGATCAACTCTGCTTCAGCTTTGTCCATACAACGAAGTAAAACACAATCATGGTTGCGCTTATAAAGGATGTCATTGCTTAGGAAGAACTTGGCAGCAAATCTCCTTAAGAACTTTTTGTTATTGACGGAAGCTCCTTCAGGGTATTCTCTGGTCTAGAGATACCTTTTGATTTCATGAAACCAGGGTTGTTCCACGGCTTCTTCGGTATTAATCTCATGACAGTGTGCAGATTCGTCCATTCGCTCGATGGTAATTTGGGGAGCTTCGTTATCCCAGTTGAATTTAAACATGGAAGACATTGTAGCCAGAGCATCTGCTAGCTGATTTTCTTCTTGCAGGAAGTGCTCGAAGGTAACCTGCTCGAAATGAGGCAACAACGTCAAGACATGTTCTTTGTATGGGATAAGATTAGGATGCTTGGTGTCCCACTCTCCTTTGACTTGACTGATAACCAAATTCGAGTCCCCAAATACGACCAAAGATTTGATTCCCAAGTCTATAGCAGCCTTGAGACCAAAGATGCAAGCTTCATATTCAGCCATGTTGTTGGTACAGCTGAAGCAAAGTCGGGCAGTGAAGGGTGTATGGCAACCTTCCGGAGAAATGAGTACCGCACCGATATCATTGCCAAGTGCATTTGAAGCACCATCAAAGTACAGGGTCCATCGGGATCCTTGTTCAGGTCCGTCATACGGTCAGTTACCTTCGATGTTGTCCAGCGTCATGATGTCCTCGTCAAGGAAGTCAAATCTCATAGATTGGTAATCTTCGACGGCTTGATGAGGTAGATGGTCAGCTAATACACTCCCATTTATAGCTTTTTGGGTAGTATACTGGATATCATACTCAGTCAGGATCATTTTCCATCTAGCGATTCTTCCAGATAAAGCAGGCTTCTCGAAGATATACTTGATCAGATCCATTTTGGAAATCAGCAAAGTGGTATGAGTCAACATATACTGCCTTAGTCGGCGAGCAGCCCATACCAAAGCACAAAAAGTTTTCTCGAGCAGTGAGTATCGAGTCTCACAATCGGTAAACTTTTTGCTAAGGTAATAAATGGCATGCTCTTTTCGGCCAGACTCATCATGTTGGCCCAGTACACACCCCATTGAGTTATCCAAAACAGTCAGATACATGATTAACGGCCTTCCTTCGACGGGTGGCATCATAATAGGAGGTTCTAGAAAATACTCCTTGATCTTATCAAAAACAACTTGACAATCATTGTTCCATTCAACCACCTGATCTTTCTTCAACAACTTGAAGATTGGCTCACAGGTAGATGTCAGGTGAGAGATGAACCTGGCAATATAATTCAAGCGTCCCAAGAATCCTCTAACCTCCTTTTCAGTACGGGGGGCAGACATTTCTCGTATAGCCTTTACTTTAGCTGGATCAACCTCAATGCCTTTGTTGCTGACAATAAATCCCAAAAGTTTACCAGACCTAACCCCAAAAGTGCACTTGCTTGGGTTTAGTCTGAGCTTATACTCCTTCAACCTGGCAAACAGCTTTTGCAGATGATCAAGGTGTTCTTCTTCTGTCTGTGATCGAACTATCATATCGTCTATGTAAACTTCGATCTCATGATGTATCATATCATGAAACAAAGCTACCATGGCGCGTTGATAGGTTGCCCCTGCATTCTTCAGTCCGAATGGCATAACTTTGTAGCAGAAGGTACCCCATTGCGTGACAAAAGTAGTTTTCTCCATGTCCTCGGGGGCCATTTTGATATGGTTATATCCCGAGAATCCATCCATGAAGAAAAAAACCTTGTGTTGAGCTATGTTGTCAACCAAAATGTCAATATGTGGCAGTGGAAAATCGTCTTTAGGGCTAGCCCTGTTTAAATCCCAATAGTCCACACACATTCTGACTTTGCCGTCCTTCTTAGGCACGGGCACAATGTTAGCAACCCATTGTGGATAGGAAGTAACAGCCAGAAAGCCAGTGTTGAATTGCTTCATTACCTCAGCTTTAATCTTCTCAGACATGTCCGACCTCATTCGGCGGACCTTTTGTTTGATCGGTGGACAATCTTCTCTTGTAGGGAGACGGTGAACCACAATATCTGTGTCTAACCCTGGCATGTCTTCATAAGACCAGGCGGAGATTTCAACATATTCGTTCAACAACTGCACTAAGCGCTCCTTGACACTTGGTTTCAGGTTGGCACCCACTTTTACTTCCTTCCTGTCTTCCTCTGTCCCCAAGTTGATGGTTTCTAGCAACTCTTCGTGAGGCAGAATGGCCCTCTCTTCTTGTTGCAAAAGTCTGGCTAACTCTCCCGGCACTTCACAATCTTCGTCAACTTCGTACTCAGCATAATTGACCAAATCTTCAGAGCTATCGAAGGCAAAAGCAGAATAGTCACCCATGGAATCCGGAGTGGATGGGTACCTGCATTTGTGAGTGTGGGTGTGTGTAAGGGATAACCATCCTTAAACAAACAAAATGCAAAAGGAAAGAAAATGAACACAGCAGTTTATAGATGAAAAACTTCCAATGATTCATTAAAACATGGCATATGATAATGAAGAAGATCAAACCCTTACAAATGGACCTACATGCCCCGGGCAAGGCATGAGGTGAAAATAGTGTGCAAATTGTTTAGTTATTACAGACCATAAATGGGAAATTGTTCAAAAATTACTGGTTGATAAAGGGGATGGGAATAAAATCCTTTGCTTCCCAGTTGCTTAAACCCCCTTCGACGGTCGTAAAGATCCAATCTTCAAAGTGGCCCTCTTCATCTTCATCTTCTGCAGCATTGATTCCATGGTGAGAGATCTTGACGGGTGGTCCTCCAGCCTTGGAGCGACGCATAACCTTTTGTCCTGCAGCAGTGAACCCTAACCCAAACTTGTTCGTCTTATGGGGAAAGTCAGTCAGTTTCCCCCATACTGTACTCTTCCCTTCTTTAATCACAGCCTCTACGTCCTTGAGAGATGCCATCCTAGATACCTTCTTGGGAATAGTAGGTACTTCAACCATCGTCTTCGCAACTGCTACCTCAGGAGATACTTCCTCAAAATGTTGGAAAGGCGTTTCGATGAACTCGCCATCCAACTCTACATAGCGGAAGGAATTGAGATGACTTATCATGTACTCTTCCTCGCCGTGCACCGTTATAATCTTACCCTTAACAGGATATTTCAGCATTTGGTGCAAAGAGGAGGTAACTGCCCCGACATAATGGATCCACGGTCTCCCTAACAAACACGAGTATGACGGACGGATGTCCATCACGTAAAAGGTGGAGTTGAAAACTTCAGTGCCTACTTTGATAGGAATATCAACCTCTCCATGAACCATTCTTTTGGACCCATCAAAGGCCCTAACAACGATGTTACTAGGTTTGAGGGTCAGTCATTCGCAGTCCAAACGGTCTAAGGCTTTCTTCGGCAGCACGTTCAAGGAAGAACCAGTATCAACTAAGACATGGGCGAGGGTGGTTCCCCTACATTCAACTGAAACATGTAGCGCGTCGTTGTGTTTCCTTCCTTTGGGAGTTAAGTCAGCGTCGGAAAAGCCAAGGCCATTATCAGCAGTAAGACTGGCCACACATTCCTGAAACTGGTCAGCCGAAGTCTCTTGGGGTACATGTTCCGCCTTGAAGAATTTGATTAGGACCTTAGCATGGGCCTCAGAGCAGAGTAGAAGAGCCAACATTGAAATTTTAGAAGGGGTCTGCCCTAGCTGGTCCACAACGTCGTAGTCACTTTTTCTGATTATTTTCAAGATTTCATCCATTTCTTTCTGAGTTGTTTCGGGGATAACCACAGCATGAGCCTTCGTCCTGACAGGAACTTCTAGTATCCCCTTACCCTTATTGGTAGTATCAGCAGATGGTCTTACTTCAGGAGTATCCAATTCTTCAATCATTGGGCCTTGCACAGATGGTCCAACAGGTACAGAAGCTTTCAAGGGTCCGAAAACTGCTCGAGGGGGAGAAATCTCCGAAGAAAAGATCTGGCTGCTGCGGGTTATCTTGCTTGTACCCGCAATGTTCCCTATATCAGGGTTTTCTTCTTCAGAATTTTCTTGGACTGCCTCAATTTGTTTGATACCATGGTAGAAGATTTCTCCCCCATAATTCCATGGTATCGTTTTGATGGATTGGTACGGGACAGGTCCCGGCATGGTGATCTTTAATGGTACACACTTAGAGTTGGGTGTAATCCTGACAGGCCTTTGACAAGCCTTGGGAGGATTATCGGAAATGGTTATGATCGCAATATCGTTGGTTGAAGTAGCAAAAGTAGCAGGAGTAACCGGATTGAAGGTATCAACAGGGGTTTTCTGGAAAAGTATCTCTTGGGTATCCATCAGGCGTTGGACACCTGACTTCAACATTGGGCAATCAGCTCGTATGTTCAAACAAAAATAACAGTCCTTCCCGCAGCCTGGGAATATCCCGACTCTCATCAACTTCTCTTTAATCACTAAAAACAGAGTCAAAAGATCAGCCACATCAGTAACATGGAGGTCTTCTAAAACGGCATGAACATTGTGGCCGTGCTTGGGCATCAGAGCAGATATAACATTAGGCTTCTCAGGAGCATCAAATTCTACTTCTTTAGCATCAATCAGGTCCTGAATTTTGTTCTTAAGTGCCCAAAAATTATTGGTATCGTGCCCAACACTGTCGGAATGGTAAGCACATTTGGCATTAGAGTGGTAGTATGGAGAGGAGGTGTTAGGGTTCTTTGGCGCTTCCTTTAAACCGGTAAGATTCAACTTCAACAAATGGGGGAGTACCTGAGCGGGCGTCATGTTGATTCGGGTGAACTGCCGTTGTGGCCTTTCTACCCGTTGTTGATTAGGTCTCGACTGATTGTTACGAGGTTGATCATTTGAAGAATTTTGAATCATCACAGCCCCTACTGTTGGCCGACGCTCGGTTCCTCCCTGAACCTTCTGAGAATACACAACAAATGCTTCCTTCTTAGCTGGAAAGGGTTTCTTAACAGTTGTGGATGCGGAAGCATCCTTCTGAATCTTTCCACTCTTAATACCGGCCTCAACCCTTTCGCCGGTCAAAATTAATTCAGTAAATCCCGCGGAAGAACTCCCAATTAGATGATTGAAGAAGGGGCCAGACAGGGTCCCCAGAAACATGTCAACTAACTCCTTATCTGATAACGGCGGCTGCACCCTTCCAGCCAGATCACGCCACTTCTGTGCGTACTCTTTAAACCCTTCATTAGGAGCCATCCCCATACTTTGTAACTGAGTACGAGTGGGTGCCAAATCAGCATTGTATTGATATTGACGATAAAAAGCGGCAGCTAAGTGTTCCCAATTGTGAACCTCTGATCTCTCGAGTTGATAGAACCAATCCAACTGCGTGCCAGACAAACTGTCTTGGAAAAAGTGCACCCAGAGGTCTTTATCAGATGAGTGGGGTTGGATTTTTCTGACATACGATCTTAGGTGCATCTTTGGGCAAGATAAATCATCGTACTTGGCGAACGTTGGCACCTTGAACTTGGGAGGGATAACAATCCCAGCTACCAGCCCTAGCTCTTCAAAATCCAAACCGGGTACCCTCTGCAACTCCATGGCTGCCAGTCTATCTTCAAGATTCTTATATTTATCATCCGCTGGAGGATACTGTTGTTCGGAGTAGTCTTCGTCTTCTTCTTCTTCTTCCTCTTCAACCTCAGATTCATAAGGTACAGCAGTCCCTTTCCCTTTACCGTCCCCTTCGTCAGACGTTGAGGGGAACTCAAGAACCTTTATGGCATTGCTTTCAAACCTTATTCCAAAAGTGGCTACTCCAGGTCTCTTTTTCTTTTTCTCTTTATTCTTCTCTAACAGAGCTTTGAGGTCCTCTTGACCTTTTGCCAAGGTCATGAGGAGTTGCTGGAATTGTGAATTTTGTGCCTGCAGATCCTTTACCGTCTGCTCCAAATCCATCTTGCTGAAATAAACAACAGAAAGATAAGGAAACCTAGTGTGAAGACCTATTTATGCATATGATGAATGGTATGTTATTCATGTAATGCATTCAACGATTTAGAAATTCAAATTTGTTGCAAACAAAAAGGAACGCACGTCATATTAAGAAGAAATTATTAGTACATAAGTGCCCCATGGGCCAAATATTACAAAATCTTTATTGTAAAAAGACATTGCGCATCCTCTTTGGTGCGATGTAAGTGTTGAGAGTTTCCTCCTCATGAAGTCGGTGGGTAAGCTCCAAAACCTTCTTCTCACTGGCATAGAAGCTGGCATCAAAAGTATTTCATTCTTCCTTGAGTTGGATCCAACTCTTTTGCATTTCTTCCCATGATGTTGGCATGTCAGGATGTAGGATGGTGTATGGAATCTCTCCTTCCATAACAGGCTCTTTGATCACGGGGAGAATGTGACGATATGGTATCATAATATTCTGGGCACAGGTTCGTACCCACTTGAGATAAGGCTCAAGGGGGATGGAATTCTTGTGCCCCAGTGTCTTACTATCCACCTTGTTGGGCATCCTCCAAGCTCTGATGAACCTTTGTCGAAGTCCTTGCACATCGTTGTCGAAGTCAAAAACTAGGTCAGGAATCAGCATGTCATGAGGGCCATCCCTCCGAGCATATCCAAATTGTCTTAGAGCTAAACAAGGGTTGTAGGTAATGCCTCCCCTAATGCCAAGTAGTGGGACATTAGGGAATTCCCCACAACGATCAATGATGATGACATTTTCTCTAGACCGAGAACACCAATGTACATCATAATGTGTGAGGGCCATCAATCGTTGTGACCACCTTAAACCCTGCTCATTCTTCAGAACTGATTGTGGAAGGTGAGAAATAAACCAACTTTCTAGGAGAGGAGTACAACACATGAGAACACCTCTTTTCCTCATTGTTCATGTGTAAAATGAGTGTAGGATGTCCCCAAGCAATGTAGGCACAGGATTCCGAGATATGAAAATCTTGACAGCATTCACATCTATAAGCTGATCAGGGTTTGGGAACAAGACCAACCCATAGATGAGGAGTGCCACAATCTCTTCAAAGGCTTGTAGATCTAGAGAATTCCAGCAGTCTTGTGCCTTCTTAAACATAAACTTTGCCAAGAATCCCTTGACACCACTTCTGGTTTTCCAATGTCCTTTGATGTCAGATGGTTGCAAGTGTAATGCTTGAGCAACATCTTCAGGCTTTGGTTCTTTTTACGTACCATTGTAGGGTAGTTGATGAAGAATAGGAATTCTCAGGAGTTGAGAAAATTCCTCCAAAGTGGGTACTAGTTGGTAATCAGGAAATGTGAAACAGTGGTGTAGGGGGTCAAAGAAATGGAAGAGAACTTTCACCAAGTCTTCTTTAATGTTGGTGTTGACCAAGTTAAGGAGTCTACCATGTCTTTCACTGAAGAGAGAGTTCCCTGGAATCCTGGAAGTAAGCTCCTTGAGTTGAGGAGGGATTCTCACAAGGTTGATTTGAATTATTTTCCTGCGAAGAGATTCCATGACCTACAAAACAAGAACAAAGATAAAGATCCAAACCCTTGAAATGGTTAGTGGATGCATATGATGCTTTATGATGTTCATGATGTATGCACAAGCAAATGTACAAACAAGTCACACAAAACCCTAGTTTCAGGCTTGCATGAGGTTTCATAGGTAAATACCCTCTTGAGTTTAGTTGGCTCAAACCTGTCCTATGAATAGTAACCGAGTTCTAAGGAGCTCAATATCACTGGATTGTTTTCTATGTTCATTGTTTTGGTTTAGCCACTTAACTGGCGACCAAAATATTCCAAGAAAACAACCCTCAATGAGTGTAGTATCGAGTATCTACCAACTTCGAAATGCACCAAAGTCGGTCATCTCACTACCCCTAAAAAAGGCCAAGATGGTCAAGTAAGGTTCTAAGAGTTCATTAGTGCTTCATGACATCACTCAGCGGCCCCGTATTCTCTTTGATTGACTCAAAGGCTACCGGTACTCACAAATATGTCGCACTAACATAGCTATTGTTTCAACCATATTGGTATACCCCGCACAATTTCCACAACGTATTCTTATTTACCTATGAATGTTTCCCAAATCCGGGTGGAGGATTTCAAGCCCAAACAAGAGAACCAAATGTAAAGCAATCAAAGCAAACAATATAATCATGCAAAGGGTGATCTAAACCCTAAGGTTACTCCACTTTTAAAGTTTTCCCCAACAGAGTCGCCAGTTCTGTGATACGGTGGGAGAACTGACTTGGGATTTTGCGTTTTATGTTTGCAAATATTTAGGTTTAGCAAGAGTCGCCACCGACTTTTTATTTTATCCTAAGGAAAGGTCAAAAAGTACAGGAAAGACCTTTGAGATGTTTTCTTGGGTTCGGGGAGTAGATTATAGAAAGGTAAGGTATTAGCACCCTTTCTATCCATGGTTATCCATGGGCTCTTAATTACTTGCTTAGATCACTTGCTTTGCTTTTCAATTGTTTGAAATGGTGCTCTTCAATTGTTTGAAATGGTGCTTTGTGTGTGGTTTTGAAAGATGTTTTGAAAAGAGGCCATCGTTGTGGCAACCTTTGTAATAATTCTTGTTTGAATGTATACAAAGGTGTTTTTGTCTTTTGAAAAGTTTTCAATGTTTGAAAGTAGGGTTTTGAAATTGTGTTGTGGAATGTGTTTTGAAGATAGCAAGGATGTTTTTTACAAGCTTTGATCAAGTAACTAAGAGTTATCTACCCTATTTTACTCAAAGATCTTTCTTATGTTTTTAACCCTTTTAACAGTGTTGTTTCACCATTGTATTTGGTGAACAATCTTGTGTTAGGATGTTTAAACGGGACAGGCGCGGGTCATCGTATAGACCATGATAGCAATTGTGTCAAGTATTTTTGGCAATTTTCTTGAGGGACTAGATCATTTTGTATAGGCAACCAAGATAGCGTCATCGAGGGACTATGATCTTTTGTTTTGTTTTTTTGTTTTGCCAAAGTACTTGACATGCATACCATGGCCCATTTTTGAAGGCAACAAGTGGGTTGTAACCCTAGGGGTGCAAGTGTGCATTGTGTTTGTTTTCATGTATTGTTGTCTTTTGGTTAGGTCAAGCTAATTGTTGATTTTATTTTGCATACAAAACCCTAAGCCTAATCATGGCATTATTGAAAGCTTAAAGGTGCGAGAATTCAAATTCTACACTATTAAAACATGATATAGGGAGGGGGTACAAATTTGAATTGGGGATTATTTTGCAAGAAATTAAATTCTAAATTATTACAACCATATTGAATGGGTAAGGCATAAGATACAATATTTAAATAAATACCATAAATAAATATTAAATAAAGTGTATTATGCAAAAAATGTTTTTATGTATGTAAAAAGTATTTTTAATGTGAAATGCTAATAAATAAAAAGTTAATTTCAATTATTTTGTTTTTTAGGGCAAAACCCTAATTTCTTAAATAAATAGTATTATTTATTATTTATATACAATAATGTATTAATTGGTACAAAAATATAAGTATATTGAAAAAAAAGGTATTTTTAGTATAAAATATTAATAAAAATAAAAATGTATTATTTTTGTGTTTTTTGTCCTAATTAATTAATAAAATATGTATATATATGTATTAAATATATTAAGTGTGTATAAAAAATAAAATAAATTATTTACAAAAAGGTATATTTTTCAAGAAAAAGTTTTCAAATGTGTATAAAATAATAAATGAAAATAAACATATTTTTCATATTATTTTTAAGTTTTAATAAAAAGAATATAAAGTATTTAAACACTTTTATACTAGTAAAATAAAAATAAATATCAAATAAATATGAAAAAAAATATAAAAATAATTTTTTGGAATTTTTTATATTTGGACATAAAATAATAAAGTCAGAATAAAAATAAAAATACAAAAATGACAAATATACAAAGAAATGGGCCAGGGGGTGTAAACTGAAAAGGCAGGTGTTAGAAGTAAAAACAACCAGATCCAGCCCAATCAACTTCATCTTCTTCCTCAGTTCAAACCAAAACGCGTGCTTTGTACACAAAATGCTATCTCCTGATTCCTTGCTTTTTTGACAAAACTCATAACATGAAACTTGTAGAGCATCAAATAACGAATCTAACCATATAAAAAACTTAAGCTAACTCTCAAAGACCAGAGAGAATTTCTCTGGCCCTAGTTCTTAACCTAGTTTTTTCAGAAAGTTCATGAACAAAATTCTCCTAGCACGATTAATATAAATGAAAACTAAGCACATGTATGGTTTCAGGGCTATGAATACAACATCTTTCATTCACAAACCTAAGTCTAACTATTCCTAAATAGAGAGATAGAAGTTCATAAAACACCTGTTTCAGTTGACTTCGAGCTGGACAATGCAGCAACTTCCAAGGGTGCTTGAGGTTGTTTTGAGCTTGCCTGAGGTCCACTGAAGCTTTCCCAATGCTTGGCTTGTTTTGAAGTAGCCTGAATTATGCTACAGAACTCAACCTGCAAAGCTTTCAAACAAAAATGGCAATGTGTGTTAATGGTGTTATAGCTAGCAATGGAGGTCTGGGATAGTTCAGGTGAGTTGAATGGAAGATATTGGAACAAGTTTGAGGCAAAACGCACGAGGGAAAGTGGAGATGGAGGTGGTTCTGTAGGGCTTGCCATGTTTTGCAGAAAAATGGTGTTTTGGAGTATGAGGGTGCTTTAGGGGTGAAAGGCTCGTGCTTCTGACTTGTGAGGATATGCAAAACTTGTTTGACAACTTTGTTTTAGTTGGTTTTATCAGATATGAGAGATACAAGCTTTTGGCCCTTTGACTTGTTTTGAAAGCAAAGTTGGAAGTGAAGTGTGATAGGCCTGTACAGGCTATCTCCAAGAATGCACCAACTTCTTGTACTATGCCTGAGATTGTGGAGCTTGTTTTCTACAAAGGAAGAAAGTCCAAGGCTCAAGAAAAAGCAATTTGACATAAAGTCCCCTTTATGAAAATGGAAGTGTGGCCTTTATGCTTAAAATGACAATGTTCATTGTACAAAGCTCTCTTGATCAGAACAATGCCAATATCCAATGTATTTGCATTCAATTTTGGAGTGTAAATTGGTTTAGAGGCCTGTAATCATGTACTAAGATATCTTGGTCAGATTTGCAACTTGGTATGAACATGTATTGGCCATGGATCAAAGTGAGTTTTTGCCAACTTCAAGCATTCGATTCTCCCTAACCACAAAGGTGTTTGAGGAGTTCTTGGACAATTTGGAAATATTGCAACATTTAATATAATCCATCTTTGAAATGCAACTTTAAAATCCAAGTGAAACTATGTGAAAAATGGCCAAGAAGATGGGTCAAAATCCTGCCTAAACTAGGGCAAAATTTCTCTAAGTTAAAAGTTTCAGGTACCCTTGTTCCAAAAATCATAACTTGAAATACAAGCTTCTTTTGAGAAAACTTTGTGAATCAAAGTTGTAGACTTTGTTATGTACTACAACTTTCATGTTGCAAGTTATGTTTGAATCCATTTGTATATTGGTGAAAAAGTGGGACAAAGTTAGGAAAAAATGAGAAAACTTTATAACTTGGAAAATTTCTAAGTTATGAAATTTTTCCATTTTAAACCCTAATTTGCATTTTTGGGTTTCTTGATGAACAAGTTTCATAATTTGACATGTCTTGATGAAAAATGACCCTTGGCACTTGATTTTGACCAAAAAGTTAAAGTTTGACTTTTCAGTATACACTTAAATTTTGATCAGTTGACTGAAAAATTCATCTGTCCATCCTATGCATTTGAGATCTTTTGAATTTGTTGAATGGGTCAAGACAATGTCATTGATTCCTTGAGTCCATGGTTGAGCTTGATTTTCCATTGGCTAGGTCAAACAGTCAAAAATTGCCTTTGTACAGTCAAAACCCTAAAAATGACCATTTTGCCCTTTTGGTGATCTGATCAAATTTCTTGTGGAATTATGATCCAAACTTGATCAAATGGTTCATATGAGTTCATAATGTTGATGTGGGTCAAATTTCAAGAGGTTTGACTGTCAATTGGCCACAGTTGACTTTTTCCCCAATACAATTGATTTCTAGGTCAACTGTCCAATTGATTGGGCAAAAATTTGAATCAAGGCTTGAAACTTGGTATGGACAAACTTGTGAGTCCAACATGAAGTATGAAAGTCAATTTGGGCATTGTAGGTCAAAACATCACTGTGCGAACTCAAACCCTAATTTAGGTCAACAGTGCAAGGTGGTGTCTTGGGCAGAGCAAACCCTAGCTTGATCTGAAATTCCAAGAGTCTTGTGATGAGAAATGCTGATGAAATGAGAGGGCAAATTTTGGGGGTACAACAGCGCGAATTTTTGAATGGGCCAGTCAGGCCACGCCACGCCATCATCTTTTACCTCCTTCCGTTGCTAAAAGTCTGGAGACTTTTACCTATGGACAAAAAGCGTAGGTACAACCCTTGTGATTTTCCAAAACTCCCTGCAAGCATGATAAACACATAACAATGGTACCAATCAACTCGTGGAAACCTCACGAGCATCATGGTGCCACTCTTCATGGCCAATTGTCCCTGCAATCAAAACCCCTAAAAATGAAACCTAAACCCTAACCATGGAAAATCTCTATATGGCTAACATAAACGCAATTGAATATTATCATTAGCTTGCAAATGTTCCACTGAACAAGAATATGTAAATAATTCATGCTACAAATGCCAGAATATTGATATTGAATTTCAAGAAAGTAAGGATATCGTGAGGTGCTTACAGTGCGTTTCTGGGCACGAACGCGCTTGCTAATGATTGGGATAGACTCCTTGAATGTCCAACAAGTGAATGGCGTGCTTGGAATGGCTTGAAAGCGCCTGGAACTATGAAATCAGATTGCCACTTTTCTTGAGTTTTTGCAAATTCTTTCTCAGCTTCTCACGCCTCTAACCCTTGTGCTTTTGGTCTGGAATTGTTCTATATGTATCCTTGAGTGAATTAGGGTTACAAGTTTGTACCAAATCCTTGCAATTATGAAGATTTGATCCTTGATTCACACTTGTATCAAATATTTCTAAAACAAAAGAAACTCAATATTTTTGTCTACAAACATGCCTTGCACGATTTGATCTCATTTCCAGCTATTCATGGACCTGAAATATGCACAAAATCTCAAGGTTTAAATGATTTTGATATTTTCATGATTTTATTTTGATTTAATTTGATTTAATTGAAGTAAAAATAAAAATGAATGGAAAAAATAAAATAAAGGCAAGTGGGATGGATCATGGGTCGTGGATCATGTCGTCAACTCAATGAAAGCACAAAAAGTTGGGCCCATTTGGAAAAATTGCAATTTGAGACATATTTGACTTTTGGCAATTTTGCAAAAAAGGTCAACTTCACCAATGCATAACTTCCTCAATTTTGACCTTAGATTTGTGTTCTTGGAGTTTTTAGAAAGCTCAAGATGTCCTCTAAGCAACCCTTTTGGTATCATCTCAATTGAGTCTTCCATGTTTATGTATGAAGCTTTGACAAAAAAGGTGTTTTTGTTGACTTTTCAAAGTGACCTATAATGTCCAAATTTATATCTTCTTGTGAGTGCATTTTTTGAACTTTGGAGCTGAATATTAATTGTAAGGAATTGCATCCTCTTCAAAATGAGCTTTGGATGGGTCATTTCTGATAAAGTATGAGAAAGTTATGCTTGGTCAAAGTTGAGTTGACTTTTCCTACAAAACCCTAATTTAGCAACTTTTGGATTTTGATGAATTGTGAGAAATCCTTGAGGAATCATGATCAACCCTTGATAAAATGATGAATAATACTTCAAAATGAGAATGTTGACCAAAAATCATGAAGTTTGATTGTATGTGGGCCACAGTTGACTTTTGCCCAGGCACAATCGATTTTCAGGCTTTTGAGCAATTAACTGAGCAAACTTTTTCTGCAATGCTTGAAACTTGACATGGATGATCTTGAGAACATATTAGGAAAATGGTGAGCATTTGAGACCCTTTGGACTCAAGCATCTTGATGCAAACTGAAACCCTAATTTGAGGTAGACTGCCTTAGGAGAGAGTTTGTCTGGTCAACTCTTGGACTTTCTTGAGCAATTTGAGGACCTCACTTGAAATGTATTTGAGAAATATGGGAGGGAAAATTTTGGGGTACAACAGCTGCCCCCGTTCAATCTTCTTAAACCTGAGGATGTAGATTGGCTTGCCTGCCTTTTGTGATCTGAAGGTTGAAGATGATTGAACATTAGAGTGCCCAGAAATTTGCACTCACATGAAGTGGTACCCGTCTAGCGATGTCGGGAATGGGATTATAGATGCAACTTGGAAGTTGAAGTCGGAAAATGGGCTTAAAGATGCCATCAGAAGAAGTGTCGATCACATAAGAGATTCATGTGCGAGAGCCCATATACCTGTCGTTGAGGAGGACTACGCTGGGGAATGCTAGTCTTTGTATTGGTAAAAGTAGAATTCTAGGAGCTTCATTTGTCCGTTATTCTACTGGGGAATCATCTCTTGGTGGAAGAGGTGAAAATGAACTACTATTTAGTCGTGATCCAGGCTTTACAGTGTTTTGCTGAGGAAAATAAGACTGACTGCTATCTGGTCTATTTCAGGCTTCACAGTGACTTACTGGGGGGATGCGATTAAACTTTCTATCTGGTCATTCTCCAGGCTTAACAATTTCTCAATTCTTATCTGGTCGTAATCCAGGCTTCAGAAGGAATTAAGTTGTTATCCGGTCGCCTCCAGGCTTCAACTTGAATTTAAGGCACACTAATATCTGGTCGATTCCGAGCTTCTTAGTATTTGGTCGAAATCCAAGCTTCATAGTGTGTCATACTGTTATCTGGTAGGGTCCAGGCTTCAGTGTCTTTTGCTGTTATCTGGTCGAGTCCAGGCTTCGCAACGTCCTATACCATTATCTGGTCGAGTCCAGGCTTCACGGTATTTGGAGAAATCAAGATACTATCCATCCGAATCCAGGCTTCATAACTTGCGTTAAAGATTTACCACTATCTGGTTGATTCTAGGCTTCATGGTACTTTGCTGTTATCTGGTCGAGTCCAGGCTTCAAGCGTCCTATACCATTATCTGGTCGAGTCCAGGCTTCACGGTATTTGGAGCTATCAAGATACTGTCCGGTCGAATCTGGGCTTCATAACTTGCGTTAAAGATATACCACTATCTGGTCGATTCCAGGCTTCATGGTACTTTGCTGTTATCTGGTCGAGTCCAGGCTTCACAGCGTCCTATACCATTATCTAGTCGAGTCCAGGCTTCATGGTATTTGGAGATATCAAGATACTATCCTGGTCGAATCCAGGCTTCATAACTTGCGTTAAAGATATACCACTATCTGGTCGATTCCAGGCTTCATGGTGCTTTATAGAGATCAAGATACTATCCGGTCGAACCCGGGCTTCATAGCTTGAATTTAAGGTGTACCACTATCTGGTCGAGTCCAGGCTTCATGGTGCTTTGTACTACTATCTGGTCGATTCTAGGCTTCACAGTAATTTGCTGGGGATTCAACTATTTTCCGGTCGATCTCCGGGCTTCATGGTATGATGGAGAAAAAATCAAGATATTATTCGATCGAATTCGGGCTTCATAACTTGAACTGGAACATGAATCTTAGCATTGATTTGACTGAACCGGAGAGCTTGTGAGAATTTGATTGTATCTTTCCCTGAAAGGTAAATAGTTAGTCCTATGTAATGTCATGATGTATGTCGTGTATTGAGTAATGATGTTCTCAAAATAAATGAGATTGTGTTGTATGATGTGTATGTGTATGCCATGATGTATGGATATGCAATGTTCTTGTGATGCTCTCTAGCTGGGAAGAATAAGTCACGGACTGCTGTTGGAGAGCTCAAGGAGTTGAGTTCTTCGTGTTCACTGGGGATAACGACCGAAGATGGATTGAGAATAAATTGGCGGGAGAATAACCCTGTTGGAGAATAAACTGGCGAGAGAATGACTCTGTGGGGAAGAGAGATACTCTGCTAGAAGATATGTTGATTCGAAGAAATAACCTCGGCTGGGAATGAATTACTGCCACTGGTGATAATGAATCCTTGTTGGGGACTGAGTTTCTGCTTATGGAATAAATAAACTCCACTGCGGATAATCTTCTAGTGCTGGTGATAGGTCGACCATGCTTGGGGAGAATTTTGCCAACTCATTTGCGATTATGAACTTCGGTTGGAGTGAGCTGACACCACTGTCTTTAGATTTCTTTTACCTCTACGGGGAGTGTATGTACCTTTAGTCATATTCTCAAACTGGCGTTGTCCCTGTACCTGGTGGGTAGCGCAACTGTAAGGTTTGGACATTCCTGTTTGCCCTTTGTGATACTGTGGGAGAACTGACTTGGGATTTGCATTTGTTTTCTCAAATGTTTCGGTTGAGCAAGAGTCGCCACCGACTTTTTATTTTATCCTAAGGAAAGGTTAAAAAGCACAGCAAAAACCTTTGAGATGTTTTCTTGGGTTCGGGGGGTAGATTATAGAAAGGGAAGGTATTAGCACCCTTTCTATCCATGGTTATCCATGGGCTCTTAGTTACTTTCTTAGATCACTTGCCTTGTGTTTTCAATTGTTTGAAATGGTGCTTTGTGTGTGGGTTTGAAAATGTTTTGAAAAGAGGCCATTTGTTGTGGCAACCTTTATAATGATTCATGTGTGAATGTATACAAAGGTGTACTTGTCTTTTGAAAAGTTTTCAATGTTTTTGAAAGTTGTTTTGAAAGTGTGTTGTGATGTGTGTTTTGAAAAGTAGGCAAGTGTTTTTGCAAGTTTTGTCAAGTAACTAAGAGTTGTCTATCCCTAATTGACTCAAAGGTTTTTTCTATGTTTTAACCCTTTTAACAATTTTGTTCCACCATTGTATTTGCTGGATAATCTTGTGTTAGGATGTTAACGGGACAGGCGCGGGTCATCGTTTAGACCATGAATGCAATGGTGCCAAGTGTCTTTGGCAATTTTTCCTTTAAGGGACTTGATCATTTTTAGGCAACTTTCGAAAGCGTCATCGAGGGACTATGATCATTTGAATTGTTTTGTTTTGCCAAAGACACCTAACATGCAACATGGCCCATTATTGAAGGCAACAAGTGGAGTAACCCTAGGGGTGCAAGTATGATTGGTGTTGTCCATTTTCATGCTTTGTTATCTTTGAATTAGGTCAAGTTATTTGATTTTTTTTGCATACAAACCCTAAGTCTATCATGGCATATTTAGAAAGTTTTAAGGTGCGGAATTAAAAGTCCTAAATTATTACAAAAATAATCATGGGGATGGTGGTACAAATGGCCAAATGGGGATGAGACTTAAATAGGAGAATGGTATCCCAATATTTACAACCAAATCGAATCAATCGCAAATGTAAAATGCATCAAATGTACAAGAATAAGCAAATGTATAATGTAAATGTATTTGTGTAAGTGTATGATTTATTTACAAGTAAAATAACAATAATAAATAAATAAAAAAAGTTAATTTTTGAATATTTTCATGTTTAGGGCAAAACCCTAATTTTGCAAATAAAAAAAAAGGTATTTATTATGTATTATATACAATATTTATTAATTATATACAAAAAATAAATAAAAAGGAAGTATATTGTAAAAAAGTGATTTTTGAGGTTAAATATAAATAAAAGAAAAAAATGTATTATGTTTAAGTTTTTATCCTAAATATTCTAAAAAATATATAAATATTCATATTATATATTAAATATATTAAATATACACAAAAATAAAAATATTTATTATTTACAAAAAAAATATATTTTTTAGAAAAATATTTTCAGAAAATGCAAATAAAAATAATAACTAAAAGTATATATTTTCACATTATTTCTAAAGTTTTAAATAAAAGCATTATATTTATTTATATGTACAAATGTAAACAAAGCAAGTAAATTCAAAATAAAATGAAAAAATGTATGGAAAAATATTTTTAATATTTTTTATGTTTTGTCAAAAAATAACAAGTCAAAAGAAAAAATAAAAAGTCAAAAATAATTAAAAAAACACACAATGGGCCAAGGGGGTGTATGTGGAAAATGAGTGTGCAAACAGAAAAAAGAATCAGGCCCAGCCCAAAGGCAAGCTTCTTCAACCTCCAGCCATCCCTGTTCTAAAAAACGCGCGTTTCTTTGCCTTGTTCAAACATCCTGATTTTTTGATTTTCAGCCAAAACTCACAACATAAACTATGTAGAGCATTAAATCACGAATCCATACATATAAAAAAGTTGTTCTAACTCTCAGAAATGAGAGAGAATTTCCTCTCCCCCAATTTTTAACCTAAGTTTTTTTCAATGTTCATGTCTTAAATTCTCTCAGCACACACAATATAAATGGAAAATGAGGATATGGGTAGCTTCAGGGCCATGCGTAGGACATAACTTCTTCACAAACCTAAGCCTAAATATGCTTGGATAGAGATATAGAAGTTCAAAGTTTTACCTGTTCAGCTGGAATCGTGTGCAACAATGGAGGTACTTTCAATGCAATGTGAGGACTTGTACAGCTTGCTTGAAGTTCAGGGATGCTTCTCCAACCTCTAGCTTGCTTTGAAACTAACTGAATCGAGCTATGGAAGTTAACCTGCACAACTAAAAAAATGAAAATGGTGAACTTAGTTAGAGGTGTTACAGTCTGTATCTAGGGCTTGGGATAGCTTGTATGGATGTTATAGGATGTGTTTGAAGTGGTTTGGACAAAAACGCACGATGGAAATGAACTGGCCAAGTCAAAATGCAGAAGGTACCCTGTTTTGCCACAAAACTGTGTTTTGATGAATGAGGGAGTTTTAGGGATGGCTTGGCCGTGTTTCAGGTTAGTTAGGGAGTATCAAATGTGTTCACAAAGTTTGTTTGGGCTTGCTCTTGCAGGAATGTGAGTTGTTGTTTAATATACAAGTTTTCTTCTTTCTTAAGCCAAAAATGCCAAGTCCTGTTACAGGCTCATACAGGCCCCTCAAATATGCTGCAAAGTTTGTTCTTGATCAGTGGGATATGTCCACACATTTGTGCCTCGGAGATTTCCTTGTACTTCAAAGATATGAACTTTGACATAAAGTGGATCTTTTCAAAAATGGTTAAAATGCTTTTTCCATTTTAAGACTAATCCTTCATGTAATGACCAAATGCACAAAATAACATCTTGTCACAATGGTTTAGCATTGAATTATTGAGTGTTAATAGGATTAGAGGCCTGTAACCTAGCTTGTACAAGCTGAGTTTGAAAATGCATAGTGTATGAACATGGAATTGGCTCATGAACAAAGTGACTTTTGCCCATATTGACAAATTCGATTCTCCCTAACCACAAGGGTGTTTGAGAAGTTATTGGACAATTTGGAAAGCTTGGAATGTGTACTACAATCCATCTTTGTAATTCAAGTTGAAATTCCAAGTGGAAGCATGTGAAAAGTGGCCATGAAGTTAGGCAAAAATCCTGCCTAAAATAGGTCAAAAAATTTCTAAGTTAAGAATGTTTTGCACCCTTGTTCCAAAAATCTTAACTTGAGCTACAAGCTTCTTTTGAGGAAACTTTGTGAATAAAAATTGTATATTTTGCAATAGACTATAAGTTTCATGTTTTGAGTTTTGTTTGAATCCAAATGTATCTTGATGAAAAGATGGGACAAAGTTAAGAAAAAATAAGGGAATTTCATAACTTAGAAAAATTCTAAGTTATGAAATTTCTTCATTTTAAACCCTAATTTGTGATTTTTGATTTCTTGATGAGCAAGTTTCATAATTTGGCATGTCTTGATGAAAAATGAATCTTGACACTTGATTTTGACCAAAAAGTCAAAGTTTGACTTTTCAGTACACAGTCAAATTTTGATCAGTTGACTGGAAAATTCATCTGTCAATCTTGTGCATTTGGGATCTTTTGAACCTGTTGAATATGTCAAGACCATGCCATTGAGTCCTTGAGTCCATATGTGAGCTTGAATTGCCACTGGTTAGGTCAAACAGTCAAAAATTGCCTTTGTGCAGTCAAAACCCTAAAAATGACCATTTTGCCCTTTTGGTGATCTGATCAAATTTCTTATGGAATTGTGATCCAAACTTGACCAAATGGTTCATATGAGTTCATAATGTTGATGTGGGTCAAAAATCATGAGGTTTGACTGTCAATTGACCACAGTTGACTTTTTCCCAATATAGTTGATTTATAGGTCAACTGTCCAATTGACTGGGCAAAGATTAGAATCAAGGCTTGAAACTTGGTATGGATAAACTTGTGGGTCCAACATGAAGCATGAAAGTCATCTTGGGAATTTTAGGTCAAAACATCTTTGTGCAAACTCAAACCCTAATTTGGGTCAACAGTGCAAAGAGGAGTCTTGAGCAGAGCAAACTCTAACTTGATCTTGAGCTCCAAGGGTCTTGGTGAGAAAATATTGATGAAATGGGAGGACAAATTTTGGGGTACAACAGTTGCCCCTGTTCAATCTTCTTAGACCTGAGGATGTAGATTGGCTTGCGTGCCTTTCGTGATCCGAAGGTGGAAGATGATTGAACACTAGAGTGCCCTGAAATTTGCACTCGCATAGTGGAATATCAGCAGTGTGATGGCGGGAATGGGCTTATAGATGCCATTTGGAGAGATGGTGGATAGGAGGATGGGCTTATAGATGCCATCTGGAGACGTGACAAAACCTTGTCGGGAATGGGCTTATAGATGCCATTTGGAAGTGTTGATCGCGTAAGAGATTCCTTAGCGAGAACTTGTGTACTTTGAGAAAGGAAGATGGTTTCCTGGCCTGTTACAGGTGTTAATCTTCAGTCTCTTCATGCAGATATGCCCTGGCTAGGTACAGGTGTCGAATCTACAATTAGTTGCTCACAGATGTGCCCTGGCTAGATACAGGAATCGAATCCGGAACTTCAAAAGGTTGCTTACAGACGTGCCCTGGCTGGATACAGGTATCGAATCTATAAACTCTTCATGCAGATATGCCCTGGCTGGATACAGGTATCGAATCTAGAATTTGTCTTCTACAGATATGCCCTGGCTGGATACAGGTATCGAATCTGGAATTTGTCGTCTACAGATATGCCCTGGCTGGATACAGGTGTCGAATCTGGAAATTGTCGTCTACAGATATGCCTTGGCTGGATACAGGTGTCGAATCTGGAAACTCTTCATGCAGATATGCCCTGGCTGGATACATGTATCGAATCTACAATCAATCACTCACAGATATGCCCTGGCTGGGTACATGTATCGAATCTGGAATTTGTTGATAGTAATCATCTTTGGATTGTCCTTTTTCCTGAAAAGGAAAGACATTAGTTGTATGCAATGTCATGATGATGTCATGATGTTCTCAAAAATAAATGAGATTGTGTGATATGATGCGTATATGCATGTGTCATGGTGTATGATAATGTGATGAATGTATATGAATGTGTTTTCGACTAGGAAAATAAATCCTCGACGACTGCCGGGAGTTTGAATCCTGGGCTGATGTTGAAGAGTAGAGTTCTTCACTTCCGCTGGGGATGATGGTTGCAAGAATAAATCGGTAGGAGAAGATGACTCCGTTGGGGGATAAACTTGTTGGAGAGATTACTCTGCGGGGAATTACTCTATGGGAAGAGATACTTCACTGAGGTTTTGATGAGAGCTCTGCTGGGGACTCCACTGATAAGTTATGTTGGGGGATTTGATGAACTCCGCTGGGGAATAGGAAGAACTTCACCGAGGACGATCTTTCCGTGGTAATTAGCTGAGGATAACCCAGTTATAAGCTCTGGTGGGAAATAACCTCTGAATAAAGTCGGGGAGAGACGTATGTACTCTGCAGGGGATAAGCTTCCAGAATCTACTGGGGATATGGATTCCACTCTCCTGGGGAAACTTTTGGACTGCACTAGGGAATGGTTCCACTGGATGTCTGTATTCCGCCGGGGAACAATCTTATATTAAGACTGCCGGGGATGCTTGCTGAGGAATGTCTATACTCCGCTGGGGAATGTTGAGATCTTCTGGGGATACCCAACTTCCTTAAGGCTGACAGTAGACTAACTCTGCCTGGGGAGAGTATCGTTGACTTGCTGGAGATACTGTGCCTTTTTAGGGCTGGTGGGAGACCAACTCTTCCTGGGGAGAGTATTGTTGAATCTTGTCTTACTCAACGGGGAGTGGAGGTATCCTGGTTACGTTCTTCAGCCGAACCTACCTTGGTACCTTGGTGGACAGAGCAACTAGATTGCTTAGACCATTCTTTATTGCCCCTGTTTCTGATGTCATCTGTAATTAGTCTTTTGTTTCGCATGTAAATTTTCATGATTAGCAATTAATGTCAAATGCATATATCAAAAATGAACATTGGACGTTCTTTGCAAAACAAAACAGATAAAGGAAAAACAATTGGCAATTTGTCTGAAAAATTGAACTTGTATTGATTTGAAATTTGCCTGTAAATAGGCGTTTTATGTACAGGAGGCTGACGTCCTAGTAAGAGAACGCCGCCGAGCAAAATAGAGTTTATACAATTTTGTGAAAAGGAAACAAAACAGCTATGTGAAAAATAATCCCACTGGGTTCCAACTCTGCTATCGCCTTTATGTCTTCAAGCGTCTCATCACTTTGCTGCTTAGTTGAAGATGAAGCTGATTGATTTGTGTCGTTTGAGCCTGATAGTTGATGTCGAATTCTGGATGCAAGGTGATCCAATAAGACATAGTATTACGCTTTATCCCTAACTTTTTCCTGGACCTCCCTTTCAGGTTTTCAGTCCACCGGGATACCCATTTTTGCCCAAGCCGCCTTTTCAGGTTTTCGACTTGCCGGGTGTACAGATTTTTTTCATTTCATCCCTTATTTTTGCCCGAACCCTTTTGGTTCGACGGGAAGCCCTTATTTTTGCCTAGGTGTGTCAACCTAGCGGGTCTTTAATTCATGCGTAGTATCTTTTTACTATGTCTGCATTGGCGGGGTGAGGAAGGTCGTCACCATCCATGGTGGTTAGAATCATAGCTCCTCCTGAGAAGACATGTTTAACCACAAATGGCCCTTCGTACGTAGGGGTCCATTTGCCCGTGGGATCCCCTTGAGGTAGAATGATGCGCTTGATTACCAGGTCTCCAACTTGATACTCTTGTCGTCTGACCTTCTTGTTAAATGCCCTGATCATTCGTTTTTGGCACGTCTGACCATGACAAATAGCAGTTAGTCTCTTCTCGTCAATTAGGTTTAACTGATCAAGCCGAGTCTGGATCCAGTCATCTTCGCTCAAATCTGCATCTTTCATTATCCGGAGAGAGGGTATCTGGACTTCAATAGGCAAGACTGCCTCCGTGCCATAGACCAAGGAAAAGGGAGTTGCCCCTGTTGACGTCCGTGCTGAGGTACGGTACCCATGAAGAGCAAACGGTAACATTTCGTGCCAATCTTTGTAGGTCACTGTCATCTTCTGCACAATCTTCTTGATGTTCTTATTCGCCGCTTCTACAACCCTATTCATTTTCGGTCGGTAAGGAGAAGAGTTGTGGTGTTGTATCTTGAATTGCTCGCAGAGCTCAGTGATCATTTTATTGTTGAGATTGGTACCATTGTCCGTAATGATCCTCTCAGGTACACCGTATCAACAGATCAGGTTGTGCCGAATGAACCGCGCCACGACGTTCTTGGTTACGGTAGCATAGGAAGCTGCTTCAACCCACTTTGTGAAGTAATCAATCACTACCAGGATGAAGCGGTGCCCGTTGGATGCCGTAGGTCTGATTTCGCCGATCATATCAATGCCCCACATTGCAAAAGGCCAAGGTGCTGTCAAGACGTTCAGAAGAGCCGGAGGAATGTGCACCTTATCAGCATAGATCTGGCATTTATGACAAGTTCGAGAATGCTGATAACAGTCGGCTTCCATTGTGGACCAGAAATATCCTGCTCGAAGGATCTTCTTTGCCATGGTATGTCCACTGGAATGTGTTCCGAAGGTACCTTCATGTAGCTCTGCCATGATCCTTTCTGCTTCAGTCTTATCCACACAACGTAGTAAGGTTAAATCATGGTTTCGTTTGTACAGAATGCCGTTGCTGAGGAAGAATTTCGCCGCAAACCTTCTCAGGAACTTTTTGTCATTAACAGATGCGCCTTCGGGATATTCTTGAGCTTCAAGGTACCTCTTCACTTCATGATACCAGGGTTTTTCTGTTACCTCTTCGGTCTCAAGATCGCAACAATGTGCAGGTTCATCCAACTTCCAAATAATGATCTGGGGCGCCTCGTTGTCCCATTGACTTTGAACATAGAAGACATCGTAGCTAACGCGTCCGCTAACTGATTCTCCTCTCTTGGGAAATGTTCAAAAGTTATCTCCTCGAAGTGGGGAAGCAATGTCATCACATACTCCTTGTAAGGAATAAGATTTGGGTGTTTCGTATCCCACTCGCCTTTGATCTGATTGATCACGAGAGCGGAATCTCCGAAGACACTCAGAAACTTGATCCTTAAGTCAATTGCAGCTTGAAGACCCATGATACATGCCTCATACTCTGCCATGTTGTTGGTGCAGTTGAAACATAGCCGGGCGGTGAGTGGAGTATGAGTGCCTTTAGGGGATATGATCACAGCGCCGATACCATTACCCAAAGCGTTCGATGCTCCATCAAAGTGCATAGACCATCGGGATCCTTCCTCAGGTCCTTCATCCGGTCCAGGTACTTCACAATCAGTCACTACCATGATATCCTCGTATGGAAATTCAAAGTTCATCGACTGGTAATCGTCCACTGCCTGATGTGCCAAATGGTCTGCCAGCACACTTCCCTTGATTGCTTTCTGAGTCGTGTACTGGATGTCGTATTCTGTCAAGATCATTTGCCATCTTGCTATTCTTCCGGACAAGGCAGGCTTTTCGAAGATGTACTTTATTGGATCCATTTTTGAAATCAACAGAGTAGTGTGAGTCAACATATACTGTCTCAGCCGGTGAGCAACCCATACCAGAGCGCAGCAAGTTTTCTCGAGCAGTGAGTATCGAGTCTCACAGTCGGTAAACTTTTTTCTAAGGTAATAAATGGCATGTTCTTTTTTGGCCAGACTCGTCATGCTGCCCCAGCACACACCCCATTGAGTTGTCCAGTACAGTCAAGTATAAGATTAGAGGTCTCCCTTCAACCGGTGGCATGAGAATAGGTGGTTCTTGGAGATACTCTTTGATTCCTTCGAAAGCGGCCTGACACTCATTGTTCCAACGTACTACTTGATCTTTCTTCAGCAACTTGAAGATTGGTTCACAAGTAGCAGTTAGATGCGAGATGAATCGGGCAATGTAGTTCAAACGTCCTAGAAAGCCTCTGACTTCTTTCTCTGTCTTGGGAGTTGGCATCTTTTGTATGGCTTTCACTTTGGCAGGGTCCACTTGAATACCTTTGTCGCTTACGACGAAGCCTAGCAATTTTCCAGATCTTACCCCAAAGGTACACTTGTTTGGGTTCAACCTCAGCTTGTACAACTTCAAACGGTCAAACAGCTTCTGTAGGTGGTCAAGGTGTTCCTCCTCAGTTTGGGACCTTGCAATCATATCGTCGACATATACTTCTATCTCATGATGGATCATGTCATGAAATAAAGCAACCATGGCACGTTGGTAGGTTGCCCCAGCATTTTTCAACCCAAAAGGCATGACCTTGTAGCAAAAGGTGCCCCACTGAGTAACAAAAGTGGTCTTCTCCATGTCTTCAGGAGCCATCTTGATCTGATTATAACCGGAGAAGCCGTCCATGAAGGAGAAAACTTTATACTGAGCAGTGTTGTCAACCAGAACGTCGATATGAGGCAGAGGGAAATCATCCTTAGGGCTCGCCCTGTTCAAATCCCCGTAATCAACACACATTCGGACCTTACCATCCTTCTTCGGAACTGGAACCACGTTGGCAACCCACTGAGGGTAAGAAGTCACTACTAGAAACCCGGCATCAAATTGTTTCATAACCTCAGCTTTGATTTTCTCGGACATCTCTGGACGCATACGGCGGACCTTCTGTTTTACCGGAGGGCAATCTTCCTTGGTAGGCAGGTGATGAACCACAATGTCGGTGTCCAACCCAGGCATGTCTTCGTAAGACCAGGCAAAGATTTCCACATAGTCATGCAGCATCTGAATCAATCGTTGTTTCACACTGAGCTCTAGATTGGCACCAATCTTAACTTCCTTTATGTCTGTCTCAATACCCAGATTTACCGTTTCCACTGGCTCTTCATGTGGCTGAATGGCCCTCTCTTCCTGGAGTAGTAGTCTTGCAATTTCACCAGGCACTTCGCAATCATCTTCACCTTCGTCTTCGGCTAAGTTGATCGGATTTTCGAAGTCATAATTGGCAGTAGCAGAGTCGTTACCAGTGAGATCTAGAGTAGATTGGAACCTGTATAGGTGAGTGTGTGTAAATATAGCTATTTTGCAATATATAATAAAGAAAGAAAAGGAGCGCAAGATTTTGAAATGCAACAAACGTCCAATGTTTTTATTGATGATATATGAAAATGACACACAAAAGCCCTCACAAATGAAGCCACGGTGCCCCGGGTAAGACACCGAGCCATAAAAGTTTCAAAATATTGTCTGTTACAAATTCAAAACAAAAGAGTTCATTACTGAGTGACAAAAGTAATAGGTGTGAAGTCTTTGGAAGTCCAGTTGCTTGGTCCACCGTTGGTTGTTGGGTAGATCCAGCTGTCAAATTCAGATTCCTCTACGCCGTCTTCAATAGCATTTACTCCCGGGTTGGTGATGAACACATGAGGTCTTCCAATCCTTGCCTTACGAACAGCCCTCTGAGCTTCTGCAGTGAAACCCAAACCAAACTTGTCGGTCTTCGGAGTAAAGTCAGGAAGTCGGCCCCAGTTTGCACACTCACCCTTCTCAATAACAGCCCGGGCATCCTTTAAGGAAGCCATCTTCAAAGGAAGGTCTTCAATCACAGTTTCAGCTGATGCCAGTGTCTGAGGAACTTCTTCAAAGTGCTGGAATGGAGTCTCAATGAATTCCCCATCCATTTCTATGTACCGGAACGAGTTAAGGTGGCTGACCATATATTCTTCTTCCCCTTGAACTGTAACAATCTTCCCTCTGACCGGGTACTTAAGCTTCTGATGTAGTGTGGAGGTCACAGCTCCAGCCTTGTGGATCCATGGACGACCCAGCAAAAAAGAATAGGATGGTCGGATGTCTATCACATAGAATGTTGAATCAAAAACTTGAGAACCAACCCTGATTGGAATGTCAACTTCCCCATGTACCATCCTTTTCGAACCGTCAAAGGCTCGGACAACAATGTTACTAGGCTTGAGCTCCAAACCCTCACAATCCAACCTGTCTAGGGCCTTCTTGGGTAATACGTTCAATGAAGAACCGGTGTCTACCAACACATGGGCAAGAGTAGTGCCCCTACATTCAATGGAGACATGCAGGGCATCATTATGGTTCTTTCCCTTGGCAGTCAGATCGGCGTCAGAGAAACCCAATCCATTATCAGCAGTCAAGTTGGCCACACAATCGGTAAATTGATCAGCAGACGTTTCTTGTGGCACCTGGGTCGTCTTCAGGAAGGAAATCAGGGCCTTAGCATGGGCCTCTGAACACAACAACAGTGATAGCATAGAAATCTTTGATGGGGTGTGCCCCAGCTGCTCAACTACGTTGAAATCACTCTTCTTAATGATCTTGAGAATCTCTTCCATCTCTTGTTGGGAAGCTTCAACATTGGTTGTCTTTGGTGCCTCCGTCATGGCAGGCAAATCAGTAGCAATCCCTTTGCCTCGGGCGTCAAATGACTCGGCAGCAGGGGCAGAAACAGGAACTTGATCAGGAAGGGGAGCAGGCACACTTGCAGGTGTGATGACAAGAGGTTTCTGAATAGCTGGAGGTGTAATGTATGGTGAAAAGAGCCGGCCACTGCGAGTGACTTTGGCAGGCCCGGTGATGTTACTGACGCCGGTACTTGTATCAAACTCTTGTTTAACTCCAAGCACATAAACAGCTGCCCCATAGTGCCAAGGGACAACTTTGTCAGATGTATAAGGGAGGGGCCCCGGAACAGTGATGATGATAGGAGCAATCTTCTGAGTAGATATGATTTTGACGGGCTTCTTTGAGGGAGCCTTTGGAGGTTTGTTGAAAATAGTAACAATAGAAACTTCTTCAGCAGGAACAACAGTCTTCTCGAACAAGGTCTCTTTGCTATCCATCAGGTTTTGGACGCCTGACTTCAGCAAAGGACAACCAGCAGGTGAAACAACACATAAATGGCAACCTTTACTACATCCCAGAAATAAACCGGCTAGCAACAGGTTCCTTTTGACAGTCAACAACGGAGTAACAATATCATCCACGGAGGCCACATACCGGTCTTCTTCCACAACATTCACTCCATGCTAGGGCATGGGAGCAGTCACAACATTGGGCCTTTCGGGCGCCTCAAACTGTATTTCTTTAGCATCAATAAGGTCCTGAACCTTATTCCTCAGAGCCCAGCAATCATCCGTAGTATGCCCCGGGCTATCAGAGTGATAAGCGCAACGGGCGTTGGGGTTGTACTTTGGAGAAGCTGTGTTCACTACCTTTGGAGCTTCTTTGATAGTTACCAGATTGGTTGACAGTAGTTGCGGCAAAATCTGAGACAGGGTCATACTGAGTCGAGTGTACTGCCTTTTGGGTCTCTCACCCCTTGGTTGGTTATACTACTGAGGAGCAGCAGTAGGCTTTGAAATTACCAACGCGTTGACAGCTTGGCGGCGTTCCGGTTTAATTTGTCTTCTGGGACCATAAACAGCACTGGCTTCCTTCTTGAAGGGCTTATTTTCAGTACTCGCGGAGGCACATTTTTGTATCTTCCCCGACTTGATACCAGCTTCTATCCTCTCACCAGTCAGAATGAGGTCTGTAAACCCTGTAGAAGAATTACCAATCAGATGGTTGAAGAATGGACCGGACAGGGTCCCCAGGAACATGTCAACAAGTTCACGGTCAGTCAAAGGTGGCTGCACCCTTCCAGCCAGGTCCCTCCACTTTTGCGCATACTCCTTAAAACCTTCGCCCGTCCCCAGTGACATACCCTGGAGTTGGGTACGCGTGGGAGCGAGGTCGGAATTATACTGATACTACTTATAGAATGCAGTAGCCAAGTCCTCCCAGTTTTGGATACTGGCTCCATCCAGCTGATAGAACCACTCGAGTTGAGTCCCTGACAGACTATCCTGGAAGAAATGGATCCATAGGTTCTTGTCTGCAGTGTAAGGTTGGATCTTCCTTACATATGATCTGAGATGCAGCTTAGGGTAGGAGGCACCGTCGTACTTCGCAAAGGCAGGTGCCTTGAACTTGTGTGGGATCACCACCCCAGAAGATAAACCTAGATCTCCAAAATCCAGCCCCGGCACATGTTGAACCTCCATGGCACTTAAATGGTCCTCTAGTTGCTTGTACCTGTCTTCGGCAGGAGGGTATTGTTCGTCATTGTAATCTGTCTCGTTGTCGGAGACCGCAGGACTAGGAACCCTTCCTTCTTGGGGGCTATCCCTCCCTACAGAGGAAGTAGCATGATCAACCTCATTCTGCAGTGTATTCCCAAATCTCCGTCCAGTGTTAAACAGCGCAATCCTCTTCTTCTTCTTCTTCTTCAAGAGCATAGTCTTCAACTCCTGTTGACCCTGGGCTAAGCTCATGACCAGCTCTTGAAACTGGGCGTTCTGGGCCTGGAGGGCCTTGATAGCTTATTCGGTAGTAGGCTCGGAAGACATGATGATTGAGTGCTGAAATAAACAGCGAAGAAGATTAAGCAACCTGTAGAAGAAGGGTACATGTTATGCATATGATGCAATGAGATGCTTATGATTTATGTTTTCAAAGACAATCGGGATTCAACTTTGTAGACAAAAAGGAAACACACTTCATTAGATTCAAACTTTAAATTGTTCAACAATTTTCCCTTAGGCATCACAAGAATGAAAATACTGAAAAGGAAATAAAAGTTGTAAAAGAAACATCCAAAGCCCATCAGTGCTCCCATGGCCTCCTCTTCTCAACACGGATATAGTCGTTCAGGATCCGCTCCTCCTCCAATTGCTTAGTCAGCTTCTGGAACTTTTGTTCCTGTTCGTTGAACTTTTCCCGATAAAAATCCCGTTCTTCCTGTAGCTGCGCCCAAGATCTCTTTAGTGTATCAACATCAGTGGGTATCTGAGGAGGGAGGATAGTTGGAGGAACCCCGTCTTCATCAGGAAATTCAAGAATGATAGGCCTGACAGCTTCGTATGGCATACCTAACTTCTGAGCACGGATGCGGACCCAACTGCAGTAGGGTTCCATTGGTAGAGATGTCTTCGATCCCAACTCATGTGGGTCAGCTTTGTGAATTTTGTCCCAAGCCTTGATGAATCTACGGTGCATCTCGTCACTGTCTACCTGAAACTCAAAACTGATGAGAGGCACCAACATCTCATGAGGCCCTGCTCTTCTGGCTCTTCCAAACTGACGGAGAGCTAGACATGGATTATAAGAGATTCCTCCCTGGGTACCGATCAATGGAACATTAGGATATTCTCCGCAACGATCAATAACAGCTACCTCATCCAAACCTCTGAGAGTCCAAATGATGTTATTATCAGTGAGAGACATTAACCCATGAGCCCAACCCTTTCCTTCTTCATTCTTCAACACGAACTTAGGGAGGTGCGAAATAAACCACCTCACTAACAAAGGAGCACAACACCACAGAGTTCCCCGTCTTCGGGCAGTACGAGCATAGAGCTGTTGCAGGATATCACCCAAGAGAATGGGTACAGGGTTCCGAGACAGGAAGATCCTTATGGTATTGATATTAATAAAGGTATCAGGATTTGGAAACAATACTAGACCATAGATTAAGAGAGCCAAAATGTCTTCGTATGCCTTGAAGTCTAAGTCATTCCAGAAACTATTAGCTTTTCCAACCAGAAACTTAGCCAAAAATCCCTTAACTCCACTTCTAGTCTCCCAGTTAGCCATTACCTCTTCTTTGGTCAAGGGAAGGGCTGCAGCAATCTCTTCAGGCCTAAGAGTCTTTTCCCAACCAGTGAACGGAGTCTGCTCCAAAACAGGGATACCAAGTAACTCAGAGAATTCTTCCAGGGTAGGGACCAGCTGGAAGTCTTGAAAAGTGAAGCAATGGTACAGGGGATCATAAAACTGGACCATGACACTCATCAATTGTTGGTCCCACTTTGAAGTGACTAAACCGAGGAGAGAACCATGCCTCTTGATGAAGGAAGTAGTGTTTGGAATCCTATCAACCAATTCTTTGAGCAAAGTAGGTGGTTGAACAAAGTTGAGCCGGATAGTATTCCTACGCATGGGCATCATGATGTCCTACAAAACAGAGCAAAGATGAAACCCTCTTGTCTTTGAAATGGGTCAGTCCTTATGCAGGATGCATGCAATGGTATGATGGTATGATGTTATGATAAAGCACACCACAAGTATTCACAAAGTCAAACATGATAAGGCACACAAGTCACACAAGACAACCCTTAGGTTTTAGGCCAGCATGAAGTTTAGGTATTACCCTCTTTCAGTTTCGTTGGTTGAGACCTGTCCTACCAAAAGTAACCGGGTTCTAGAGGATCTCAATATCATCGACTACACTCAATCGGTCATAACTCCAGCATCGCAATCTTTTCTTGCGGCCAGAACCATCGCGAGAGTTTAGCCTCAATGAGTGTAGCATACTGCTACTGTTCTATGGCCAAGTTGGGTCAATTTAGGGTTCTAAGGTCGGTTGGTGTTTAACGACTCCTTAGAAGACCCATATTCTCCTCGTTGCAACACAAGGGATATCGGTACACACCAAGGTGTCACACCAACGTAGCCACTGCCTCACCCATGTCGGTCTACGCCAGACAGGTCCCTCACAGCTTATGCTACCTAAAAGGGTATTCCCCAGATCCGGGTTAGGATCTATGAAACTCTGATGCAAAGCCCATAAATATAAAAGCAAACAAAGCAAGCAATTGAAAACAAGAGTGATCTAATCCTAAGGTAACCCCACTTTTAAGTAATCCCCAGCAGAGTCGCCAGTTCTGTGATACGGTGGGAGAACTGACTTGGGTTTTGCGTTTGTTTTCGCAAATGTTTCGGTTGAGCAAGAGTCGCCACCGACTTTTTATTTTATCCTAAGGAAAGGTTAAAAAGCACAGCAAAAACCTTTGAGATGTTTTCTTGGGTTCGGGGGGTAGATTATAGAAAGGGAAGGTATTAGCACCCTTTCTATCCATGGTTATCCATGGGCTCTTAGTTACTTGCTTAGATCACTTGCCTTGTGTTTTCAATTGTTTGAAATGGTGATTTGTGTGTGGGTTTGAAAATGTTTTGAAAATAGGCCATTTGTTGTGGAAACCTTTGTAATGATTCATGTGTGAATGTATACAAAGGTGTACTTGTCTTTTGAAAAGTTTTCAATGTTTTTGAAAGTTGTTTTGAAAGTGTGTTGCGATGTGTGTTTTGAAAAGTAGGCAAGTGTTTTTGCAAGTTTTGCCAAGTAACTAAGAGTTGTCTATCCCTAATTGACTCAAAGGTTTTTTCTATGTTTTAACCCTTTTAACAATTTTGTTCCACCATTGTATTTGGTGGACAATCTTGTGTTAGGATGTTAACGGGACAGGCGCGGGTCATCGTTTAGACCATGAATGCAATGGTGCCAAGTGTCTTTGGCAATTTTTCCTTTAAGGGACTTGATCATTTTTAGGCAACTTTCGAAAGCGTCATCGAGGGACTATGGTCATTTGAATTGTTTTGTTTTGCCAAAGACACCTAACATGCAACATGGCCCATTATTGAAGGCAACAAGTGGAGTAACCCTAGGGGTGCAAGTATGATTGGTGTTGTCCATTTTCATGCTTTGTTATCTTTGAATTAGGTCAAGTTATTTGATTTTTTTTTGCATACAAACCCTAAGTCTATCATGGCATATTTAGAAAGTTTTAAAGTGCGAAATTAAAAGTCCTAAATTATTACAAAAATAATCATGGGGATGGGAGTACAAATGTCCAAATGGGGATGAGACTTAAATAGGAGAATGGTATCCCAATATTTACAACCAAATCGAATCAATCGCAAATGTAAAATGCATCAAATGTACAAGAATAAGCAAATGTATAATGTAAATGTATTTGTGTAAGTGTATGATTTATTTACAAGTAAAATAACAATAATAAATAAATAAATAAAGTTAATTTTTGAATATTTTCTTGTTTAGGGCAAAACCCTAATTTTGCAAATAAAAAAAGAGGTATTTATTATGTATTATATACAATATTTATTAATTATATACAAAAAATAAATAAAAAGGAAGTATATTGTAAAAAAGTGATTTTTGAGGTTAAATATAAATAAAAGAAAAAAAATGTATTGTTTTTAAGTTTTTATCCTAAATATTCTAATAAATATATAAATATTCATATTATATATTAAATATATTAAATATACACAAAAATAAAAATATTTATTATTTACAAAAAAAGTATATTTTTTAGAAAAATGTTTTCAGAAAATGCAAATAAAAATAATAACTAAAAGTATATATTTTCACATTATTTCTAAAGTTTTAAATAAAAGCATTATATTTATTTATATGTACAAATGTAAACAAAGCAAATAAATTCAAAATAAAATGCAAAAATGTATGGAAAAATATTTTTAATATTTTTTATGTTTTGTCAAAAAATAACAAGTCAAAAGAAAAAATAAAAAGTCAAAAATAATTATAAAAACACACAATGGGCCAAGGGGGTGTATGTGGAAAATGAGTGTGCAAACAGAAAAAAGAATCAGGCCCAGCCCAAAGGCAAGCTTCTTCAACCTCCAGCCATCCCTGTTCTAAAAAACGCGTGTTTCTTTGCCTTGTTCAAACATCCTGATTTTTTGATTTTCAGCCAAAACTCACAACATAAACTATGTAGAGCATTAAATCACGAATCCATACATATAAAAAAGTTGTTCTAACTCTCAGAAATGAGAGAGAATTTCCTCTCCCCCAATTTTTAACCTAAGTTTTTTTCAATGTTCATGTCTTAAATTCTCTCAGCACACACAATATAAATGGAAAGTGAGGATATGGGTAGCTTCAGGGCCATGAGTAGGACATAACTTCTTCACAAACCTAAGCCTAGATATGCTTGGATAGGGAGATAGAAGTTCAAAGTTTTACCTGTTCAGCTGGAATCGTGTGCAACAATGGAGGTACTTTCAATGCAATGTGAGGACTTGTACAGCTTGCTTGAAGTTCAGGGATGCTTCTCCAACCTCTAGCTTGCTTTGAAACTAACTGAATCGAGCTATGGAAGTTAACCTGCACAACTAAAAAAATGAAAATGGTGAACTTAGTTAGAGGTGTTACAGTCTGTAGCTAGGGCTTGGGATAGCTTGTATGGATGTTATAGGATGTGTTTGAAGTGGTTTGGACAAAAACGCATGACGGAAATGAACTGGCCAAGTCAAAATGCAGAAGGTACCCTGTTTTGCCACAAAACTGTGTTTTGATGAATGAGGGAGTTTTAGGGATGGCTTGGTCGTGTTTCAGGTTAGTTAGGAAGTATCAAATGTGTTCACAAAGTTTGTTTAGGCTTGCTCTTGCAGGAATGTGAGTTGTTGTTCAATATACAAGTTTTCTTCTTTCTTAAGCCAAAAATGCCAAGTCCTGTTACAGGCTCATACAGACCCCTCAAATATGCTGAAAAGTTTGTTCTTGATAAGTGGGACATGTCTACACATTTGTGCCTCGGAGATTTCCTTGTACTTCAAAGATATGAACTTTGACATAAAGTGGATCTTTTCAAAAATGGTTAAAATGTTTTTTCCATTTTAAGACTAATCCTTCATGTAATGACCAAATGCACAAAATAAAATCTTGGCACAATGGTTTAGCATTGAATTATTCAGCGTTAATGGTATTAGAGGCCTGTAACCTAGCTTGTACAAGCTGAGTTTGAAAATGCATAGTGTATGACCATGGAATTGGCTCATGAACAAAGTGACTTTTGCCCATATTGACAAATTCGATTCTCCCTAACCACAAGGGTGTTTGAGAAGTTCTTGGACAATTTAGAATGCTTGGAATGTGTACTACAATACATCTTTGTAATGCAAGTTGAAATTCCAAGTGGAAGCATGTGAAAAGTGGCCATGAAGTTAGGAAAAAATCCTGCCTAAAATAGGTCAAAAAATTTCTAAGTTAAGAATGTTTTGCACCCTTGATCCAAAAATCATAACTTGAGCTACAAGCTTCTTTTGAGGAAACTTTGTGAATAAAAATTGTAGATTTTGCAATGGACTATAACTTTCATGTTTTGAGTTTTGTTTGAATCCAAATGTATCTTGATGAAAAGATGGGACAAAGTTAAGAAAAAATAAGGGAATTTCATAACTTAGAAAAATTCTAAGTTATGAAATTTCTTCATTTTAAACCCTAATTTGTGATTTTTGATTTCTTGATGAACACGTTTCATAATTTGGCATGTCTTGATGAAAAATGAATCTTGACACTTGATTTTGACCAAAAAGTCAAAGTTTGACTTTTCAATACACAATCAAATTTTGATCAGTTGATTGGAAAATTCATCTGTCAATCTTGTGCATTTGGGATCTTTTGAACCTGTTGAATATTTCAAGACCATGCCATTGAGTCCTTGAGTCCATATGTGAGCTTGAATTGCCATTGGTTAGGTCAAACAGTCAAAAATTGCCTTTGTGCAGTCAAAACCCTAAAAATGACCATTTTGCCCTTTTGGTGATTTGATCAAATTTCTTGTGGAATTGTGATCCAAACTTGACCAAATGGTTCATATGAGTTCATAATGTTGATGTGGGTCAAAAATCATGTGGTTTGGCTGTCAATTGACCACAATTGACTTTTTCCCAATACAGCTGATTTCTAGGTCAACTGTCCAATTGACTGGGCAAAGATTGGAATCAAGGCTTGAAACTTGGTATGGATAAACTTGTGGGTCCAACATGAAGCATGAAAGTCATCTTGGGCATTTTAGGTCAAAACATCTTTGTGCAAACTCAAACCCTAATTTGGGTCAACAGTGCAAGGAGGAGTCTTGAGCAGAGCAAACTCTAACTTGATCTTGAGCTCCAAGGGTCTTGCTGAGAAAATATTGATGAAATGGGAGGGAAAATTTTGGGGTACAACAGTTGCCCCTGTTCAATCTTCTTAGATCTGATTGATCAACTGTTCAATCTCATGTCAGTCTTTGTATGTCACCGTCATCTTCTGCACAATTTTCTTGATATTCTTGTTGGCCGCTTCAACAGCCCCATTCATCTTCGTCCGGTAGGGAGAAGAGTTGTAATGTTGTATCTTAAACTGTTTGCAGAGCTCGGTGATCATTGTATTGTTGAGATTTGTACCATTATCCATAATGATCCTCTCTGCTACACCATATCGACAGATCAGATTGTGTCGGATAAAACGCGCCACAATGTTCTTGGTTATTGTAGCAAAAGAAGCTGCCTCAACCCACTTTGTAAAATAATCAATTGCTACCAAAATGAAACGATGTCCGTTGGACGCAGTAGGTCTGATCTCGCCGATCATATCGATGCCCCACATTACAAAGGGCCAAGGTGCGGTCAAAACATTTAGAGGAACTGGAGGTACATGCACCTTATCAGCATAGACTTGACATTTATGATAGGTCCGAGATAACAATCGGCTTCCATAGTGGACCAGTAATATCCTGCCCGTAGGATTTTCTTTTCCATGGTATGTCCACTAGAATGAGTTCTGAAAGTACCTTCATGTAACTCTGCCATGGTCCTTTCTGCCTCGCTTTTGTCCACACATCGCAGTAAAGTCGAATCATGGTTACGTTTGTAAAGGACACCATTACTGATGAAGAATTTCGCGGCGAACCTTCTCAAGAACTTTTTATCAAACAGATGCACCCTCAGGGTATTCTTGAGCCTCAAGATACCTCTTTACCTCGTGAAACCAGGATTTATCTGCTACCTCTTCAGTCTTAATGTTACAGCAATGTGCATGTTCGTCCAACCTCTCGATGGTAATCTGGGGAGCTTCATTGTCCCATCTGACCTTGAACATGGAAGACATGGTAGCTAGCGCGTCCTCTAACTGATTTTCCTCTCTGGGGAAATGTTCAAAGGTTATCTCCTCGAAGTGCGGAAGCAATGTCAGTATATACTCTTTGTAAGGAATAAGATTTGGGTGCTTTGTATCCCACTCGCCTTTGATCTGACTGATCACTAGAGCAGAATCTCCGAATACACTCAAGAACTTAATCCTCAGGTCAATAGTAGCTCGAAGACTCCGGATGCATGCTTCATACTCCGCCATATTGTTGGTGCAGTTAAAACATAATCGGGCGGTGAACGAAGTATGGTAGCCCTCAGGAGATATGATCACAGCGCCAATACCATTACCCAACGCATTTGAAGCTCCATCAAAATACATAGAGCATCGGGATCCTTCCCCAGGTCCTTCCTACGGTCCAGGTTCTTCACAGTCGGTCACCAACATGATGTTCTCGTCCGGGAACTCGAAATTCATGGACTGGTAATCATCCACGGCCTGATGTGCCAAATGATCCGCCAATACACTCCCCTTGATTGTTTTCTGGGTTGTGTATTGTATATCATACTCAGTTAAGATCATCTGCCATCTTGCTATTCTTCCGGACAAGGCAGGCTTTTCGAAGATATACTTGATTGGATCCATCTTTGATATCAATAGGGTAGTGTGAGTCAGCATATACTGTCTCAGCCGGCGAGCAGCCCATGCCAAAGCACAGCAAGTTTTATCGAGCAACGAGTATCAGATCTCGCAGTCGATAAACTTTTTGCTAAGGTAGTAGATAGCATGCTCTTTTCGGCCAGACTCGTCATGCTGCCCCAGCACGCACCCCATTGAATTATCCAGCACTGTCAAATATAAGATTAAAGGTCTTCCTTCCATTGGAGGCATCAGGATAGGTGGCTCTTGTAGGTATTCCTTGATCCTTTCAAAGGCGGTCTGACATTCATCATTCCATTTTACCACTTGATCTTTCTTCAGCAGCTTGAAGATTGGTTCACAAGTAGCAGTCAGATGTGAAATAAATCGGGCGATGTAGTTCAGGCGTCCCAAGCCTCTAACCTCCTTTTCTGCGCGGGGAGTCGGCATTTCTTGTATGGCCTTTACTTTTGCAGGATCCACTTGTATACCTTTATCACTGACGACGAAACCCAGCAGCTTACCTGGCCTTACCCCGAAGGTGCACTTGTTCGGGTTCAACCTTAGCTTATACATCTTCAACCTGTCAAATAGCTTATGTAGATGGTCAAGGTGTTCTTCTTCAGTCTGGGACCTTGCGATCATGTCATCAACATAAACCTCAATCTCATGGTGAATCATGTCGTGGAACAAAGTGACCATGGCACGCTGATAAGTTGCCCCAACATTCTTCAACCCAAAAGGCATTACCTTGTAACAGAAGGTACCCCACTGCGTAACGAAGGTTGTCTTCTCCATGTCTTCGGGAGCCATCTTAATCTGATTGTAACCAGAGAAACCATCCATGAAGGAGAAGATCTTGTGTTGTGCGGTGTTGTAGACCAAAACATCGATGTGAGGTAGTGGGAAGTCATCCTTGGGGATCTCCCTGTTCAGATCTCTATAGTCCACACACATCCGTACCTTACCATCTTTCTTCGGCACCGGAACAACGTTGGAAACCCACTGCAGATAAGAAGTAACAGCTAGAAATCCGGCGTCGAACTGTTTCATGACCTCAGCTTTGATTTTCTCAGACATCTCAGGGCGCATACGACGAACCTTCTGCTTTACCGGAGGGCAGTCTTCTTTATCAGTGTCCAAACCAGGCATATCTTCATAAGACTAAGCGAATATCTCAACATAGTCACGTAGCATTTGTATTAACCTCTGTTTGATACTAGGCTCCAGATTCGCACCTATCTTAACCTCTTTCCTATCTTCATCTGTACTTAAGTTTACTGATTCCACTGGCTCTTCATGAGGCTGTATGGCCCTCTCTTCCTGCAGTAACAGTCTAGCAAGTTCTCCAGGAACCCCACAATCATCCTCACCTTCGTCCCCAGCTTGGTTGATCGAATTTTCAAAGTCATAACAGGCAGTAGCAAAGTTGTTATCAATGGGATCCAGAGTGGATATGGATCTGCATTATGATACGTGAGTGTGTGTAAGAGCGTAGCTGTTTTAATAAAGTGAGACAGAGAAGAAAAACAAGGAGCGCAAAATTTGTAATGCAAGAAACGTCCAATGCTTTATTGATGATATATGAAAATGACAAATAATAAGCCCTCACAAACAAAGCCAAGGTGCCTCGGGCAAGGCATCAGGCTTTAAAGTTTCAAACTGTTTATTACAACTCTTAAAACAAAAGTCAATTATTATGGAATAAAAGAAATAGGTATGAAGTCTTTCGCCGTCCAGTTGTTCAAGCCACCATCGGTTGTAGGGTAGATCCAACTGTTGATATCTGAACCCTCTTCATCATCTTCAATTGCATTCACTCCCTGATTACTGATGTGTAGAGGAGGTCTTCCAATCCGCGCGTGCCAAACAACCCTTTGAGCCTCTGCACTAAATCCCAAACCAAACTTGTCAGTTTTGTGTGTGAAATCAGGGAGCTAACCCCAATTTGCACACCCACCTTTTTCAATTACAGCCCTGGCATCCTTGAGAGAAGCCATCTTCATCAGAGATTTATCGGTAGCAACTTCAGTTGACGCCAAAGTCTAGGGGATTTCTTCAAAGTTCTGACACGGGGTTTCGATGAACTCTCCATCCATCTCCACATAGCGAAAGGAATTGAGATGACTCACCATATACTCCTCTTCACCTTGTACCGTGACAATCTTCCCCTTTGCCAGATATTTCAGCCTTTGATGGAGCGTTGAAGTCACTGCCCCAGCCTTATGAATCCAAGGACGACCCAGCAAGCAAGAATATGATGGTCTGATGTCCATTACATAGAAGGGGGACCCAAAAGTTTGAGATCCAACTTTAATAGGGATATCCATTTCCCCGTGTACTATCCTTTTCGACCCGTCGAAAGCCCTGACCATAATATTACTCGGCTTCAGAATCAAACCTTCACAGTCCAGACGGTCTAATGCTTTCTTTGGCAAAACATTCAAGGAGGACCCAGTATCCACCAGTACATGGGCCATAGTGGTGCCCCTGCACTCGATCGAGACATGCAGAGCATCATTGTGATTTCTTCCTTTAGCAGTCAGATCTGCATCTGAGAAACCCAACCCATTATCGGCAGTCAAACTAGCTACGCAGTCTTTGAATTGATCGACAAAAGTTTCTTGCGGCACATGCACAGTTTTGAGGAAAGCAATTAGAGCCTTTGCATGGGCTTTAGAACACAACAATAAGGACAACATGGATATTTTTGACGGGGTCTTCCCCAGCTGCTCGACTATGTTGTAGTCACTCTTCTTGATAATCTTCATAATTTCCTCTATCTCTTGTTTAGAGGCTTCCAACATAACCTTTCTAGGTTCCTCCGTCTGGGCAGGCTCACCTATGATTTCTTTGCCCCGAGTCTCGGATGGCTCAGCGACATGAGTGATAACTGGAGTATGAATTGGAACAATAGCTGATGTATTGGCAGATGGAATAATAACAGGCTTTTGAACAGTCAGAGGGGAAATCTCGGGAGAAAAGAGTCTTCCACTTCTGGTGACTTTGCTGGCCCCGACAATATTGCTGACATCAGCATCAACTTTCTCATCTTTAAAGTCTTGTTTAATTCCATGGTAGTACACATCAGCACCATAGTGCCATGGGACAACCTTGTCTGAAGTGTATGGGATAGGAACAGGGATAGTAATGATCAATGGAGCGAGTCTTGGAATGGGTGTAATCCAAACAGGCATTCTCGAGGAAGCCTTGGGAGGATTGGCGGAAATGGTTATGATGGCAACATCTTCAATCGGAACTAACGGAATCATAGTCTTCTCGAACAGGATCTCTTTATTATCCATCAGGTGTTGAACACCTGATTTCAATAAGTGGCAACCAGTAGGCAGAATTGAAGATATGTGGCAACCTTCACCATAACCCGGAAATAAATCGGCCAATAACAAATTCTTCTTGACTGTCATCAAAGGAGTAGCAATTTCTTCCACGGAGGTCACAAATAAATCATCGTCCACAACATTTACTCCATGACCATGTTTGGGTATAGGGGCAGTTATGACGTTGGGCTTTTCTGGAGCGTCAAACTCAATTTCTTTGGCCTCGATCAAGTCTTGTACTTTGTTTTCAAAGCCCAACAGTTGTTTGTATCATGAGCTGGGCTATCGGAGTGATAGGCGTAACGAGCATTCGGGTTATATTAAGGAGAAGTGGTGTCAGGATTCTTCGAGGCCTCCCTCAGAGCTATCAGGTTGGCCTTCAATAACTGAGGTAGAATTTTAGACAAGGGCATATTGAGCCGAGTATACTGCCTCTGTGGCCTTTCCACCCTTGGTTGATGGTTGCATTGTGGAGCAACTGTGGGTCTTGATATCACTACCGCATTTACTGCTTGACGGTGTTCAGGCCTGATTTTTCCCCTCGGGCCATAGACTGCACTAGCTTCTTTTTTACCGGTGAAAGGCTTCTTCGCTGCATTTTATGAAGTATCCTTCTGTATCTTACCACTTCGGATACCAGCTTCTACTCTCTCTCCAGTCAGAATCAATTAAGTAAACCCAGATGACGAATTGCCGATCAGATGATTGAAAAATGGACCAGATAGTGTCCCCAAGAACATATCAACTAACTCTCGATCAGATAAAGGGGGTTGAACCCTGCCAGCCAAATCTCTCCACTTTTGAGCATAGTCCTTAAAACCTTCACTTGCACCCATGGATATACTCTGAAGTTGAGTACGCGTGGGAGCAAGGTCGGCATTATACTGGTACTGTCTGTAAAAAGTAGCAACAAGGTCTTCCCAGTTTCGGATGTTGGCTCCTTCCAATTGATAAAACCATTCAAGCTGAGTCCCTGACAGACTATCTTGAAAGAAATGCACCCACAAATTTCTATCAGCAGTGTGGGGTTGGATTTTCCTAACATACGAGCAGAGATGGAGTTTTGGACAGGACACTCCATCGTATTTGGAAAAAACTGGAGCTTTGAACTTGTGAGGGATCACCACTCCTGATACTAATCCTAGATCTCTGAAATCCAAACTAGGGATCTTCTGAATCTCCATAGCGCTCAGACGGTCTTCAAGTTGTTTGTACCTATCCTCAGCAGGAGGATACTGTTCCTCATTATAATCTGTATCATTATCAGAGACTACTGGACTGAGACCCTTTTCTTCTTCTTGGTCTTCCTCTCCTTCGGATGAAAGAGACAGATCAGCTTCCTGTCGCAACCTATTCCCAAATCTATTACCCATATTCAGAAGAACCGCCTTCTTCTTCTTCTTCTTCTTTTCCTTCAGGATGAGAGTCTTCAAATTCTCTTGCCCTTTAGTCAAGTTCAAGAATATCTCTTGGAATTGGGCATTCTATGCCTGAAGAGCTTTGATGGCTTGATCAGTAGGTGTTTCAGAAGACATTTCGGGCTGAAATAAACAGCGAAGGAGATGAGAAACCTGTAATGATACCTGTAATGATGTGCATGATAATGGGATGCGTATGTAATGATTTCAAAGACTTTGGGAGATTTAAATTTGCAAACCAAGAAATAAACAAACTTTATTAGATTAAACTTGTAAAAGTTCCAAGAATGCCTTTAAGGCGTTTACAACAAAGTAAATGAAAAACAAATCTAAACTAAAAAAGCAAAAATCAAAACTCCCATGGACGCTTCCCCTTCGTGCTGACGTAGTCATTGATTGTTCTTTCATTCTCATGTTTCCTGGTGAGCTTCAAGATCTTCCTTTCCTGCTCATGATACTTCTCCCGGTAGGTATCTCTTTCCTCTTTCAGCTGAATCCAGGATCTCTTCAATTCCCCAAGATCAGTGGGCATGTATGGATAAAGGACCGTATAAGGAACACCCTCTTCATTGGTAGGCTCCACAATTACTGGCAACACAGCTTCATAAGGCATTCCAAGCTTCTGGGCACGAGCTCGAACCCACTGGAGATAAGGCTGCATAAAGAGAGAAGTCTTTGGTCCTAGCTCTTGAGGGTCAGACCGGTTCACCATGCCCCAAGCTCGTATAAACCTTCGGCGATGCTCGTCAACGTCCCCCTTATAGTCAAATGCAATATCTGTAAGAAGTAGCTCATGAGGACCGTCTCTCCGGGCACGACCAAATTATCGCAAAGCTAAATAAGGAATGTAGGTTATTCCCCCTCTGATTCCAAGCAACGGGACATTGGGATATCCCCCACAACGATCAATGACTGCAATGTTTTCCATAGCTTTAGAACTCCAAAGAATGTTTGTATGGGCAAGGGACATTATTCTGTAGGACCATCCTAAACCTTCTTCATTCTTTAACACGGACTTGGGGAGGTACAAAATAAACCGCCTCGCCAGCAAAGGCATGCAACACATGAGGGTCCCTCTTCTACGCACAGTACGAGTGTAGAGGGCATGCAAAATATCACCCAGAAGAGTAGGTACAGGATTGCGAGACAAGAAGATCTTAACCGCATTCACATCTATGAAGGAATCTGGATTCGGGAAAAGAACCAAACCGTAGATAAGGAAAGCCAACATGTCTTTGAAAGCCTGAAAATCCAAACTATCCCAGAACAGCTGAGCTTGATCTATCATAAACTTAGCTAAGAAACCTTTAACCCCGCTTCGTGTCTCCCAGTTGGATACTACATCAACCCGTTTTAGATGCAGAGCTGAAGCAATGTCTTCTAGTTTAGGAGTCTCTTCCAAACCTATGAAGGGCACCTGCTCAAGGATGGATACGCCCAATAAGTGAGAAAACTCTTCCAAAGTAGGAACCAGTTGATAATCTAGAAAAGTAAAGCAATGATGCACAGGATCGAAGAACTGGAAAAGCACACTTATCATCTGCTCATCAAGCTTTGAGGTAACTAAGATAAGAAGCTGACCATTTATCCTAATGAATGAGGAAGTATCATAAATTCTCAAGGCTAAGTCTTTGAGTTGAGCAGGTATTTGCACAAAGTTAACTCGGATGGTGTTTCTGCGCATGGAAGCCATAATCTGCAAAACAGGACAAAGATAAATCCCCTCGTTCTTTGAAATGGTTAGTATAATGAAGTATGCATGCTATATGATGATGCATGATGTCATGATAAAACACACAACAGGTATAGCAGATAACAGACATGGTAAAGGCAAACAAGTCACACAAGAGCCCTTAAGTTTCAGGCTTCCATGGGGTCTAGGTACTACCCTCTTGAAGTTCAGTTGGTTTCAACCTGTCCTAATAATAGTAACCGGGTTCTAGAGGTTCTCAATATCACTGACCATCCTCCATCGGTCATGGTTTCAGCTCACGCAATCTTTTCTTGCGGCCGGAACTATCTCGAGAGTATGGTCTCAATGAGTGTAGCATCGAGTATCAACCAGTTCTCAGCTTTATACTGAGGCCGGCTATCTCACTACTTTCTAATGGCCAAGTTGGTCAATTATAGGTTCTAAGGTCAGTTGATGCTTAATGACACCACGCAGCGGACCCGTATTCTCCTTGTTTCTCCACAAGGGATACCGGGTACCAACCAATGTGCCACATCAACGTAGTTACTGCTTCAACCGTATCGGTATATGCCGTAAAGTTCCATCACATTCTATTGCTACTTACCTATAAGGTGTCCCCAGATCCGGGTTAGGATCTATAGTAACTCCCAATACAAAACCCTCAAGAGTAAAGCAATCAAATCAAACAAGAGAAGCAAATTATGATGAACTAATCCTAAGGTATACCCCACTTATATTTCCCCAGCAGATTCGCCAGTTCTGTGATATGGTGGCAGAACCGACTGTTTTGGAAAATGCTGGTTTGCGTTTTGTATTCGCAAAATGTCGCGGTAAGCAAGATTTGCCACCGACTTTTTTTTTATCCAACTGGAAAGGAAAAAAGCACAGAAAAATTCCTTTTTCGAGATTTTGAGTACGGGGGGGGGGGGGGGGGGGGGGGGGGGTAGATTATAGAAAGGGAAGGTATTAGCACCCTTTCTATCCGTGGTTTTCCATGGGCTCTTAGGTACTTGCTCATCATTTTAAAAATGGCTTGTGTGTGTTTGTTTTGAAAATTTTTTGTTTTACTTCGTTCTAAACCCTTGGATCAGTCCTCAAGAGTGTTACGAAGTGTTTTTGAAAGCTTTGTTGGAAAAGAGTGTAAGTGTGAAAAAGGTTTATTTTGAGCAAGTACCTACTAGCATCTACCTACTCGAAAAAGAGAATGTTTTTGTTCTTGCTTCCTTTAGACAACGCTATCCCACTATTAATGAGTAGGTAGCATCGTCGTTGGAGTTGTAAGGGTCAATTTGAAAAGGGACGTACGATCACTAAAGCAACATTAGGACGTCTTAGTAATAACCCTAATGTCTTAAGATCATATTCGAGGCAACATTTCTGAGGCAACCTTTCCGAACGGGACTTTTGATCTTTGTTTAGACAAGAGAGCGACCACTAAAATACCCTATACTTAATGATCGTTTACTGAAGGCAACCGAAGTGAGAGTATACCCTAGGAGTGCGCATGTGCGAGTGATTTGATTTCAATTATTATCTTTGCACATTTAGGGTTTGCTAACCATTTTAAAATTAACATACATTCTTGTCATGCAATCCTATTATCATACATCTAACAATTAATATTTGGGAAAATTAAAATGCGGAAAATAAAACTACACTATTACAAGGCTTCGGGGAGGGGGATTAATTACATAGCCAAAAACCCGCAAAAACGATAAATAAAAGAAAAAATCCTAATTAAACTATTACATACCATGAGAAATTAAATTAATATCGTAAAAATAATAAATGCGCGCGATGAATTAAGAACGAGAAAAATTAGGGTTTTGACCCCGTCTAAACCTAATTGAAAGAGAAATCATTTTTTGTGGTTTTTTTTGTATTATTTTGAAAAAATAAGGTTTTAATTGAATAAATACAAACCTAATTACTAATCAATTTAAATTAAGAAAGATAATTAATTTGACCTATTTTTATATTTTGGTTATTTTAAGAAAAGAAAACAAAAATTAAATCAACCAACCCTAATTTTCTAATTTATTTTAAATTATTTACAAAAGGTTAAAATTGCCCTAGAATTAAATTAAACTAATTAAATTAATTTTGACAAAATATATATAAAAAAAACCTAAATTTGATGAAATTGATTTTTATGAGTTTTTTTTTGTAAAAAAAAGAATTAATTTGTGATTTAGAAAATAATTTAGACAAAATAAATAAATAAAAGAAATATAAAAGAAAAGAGAGAAATGGGCCTGGTTTCAAAGTAAACAAGGGGGTGTCAATAAGCCCAATATGCCTTGGTCCACGTTGCCTTTCTGACTCCACGTTGCAAGTTGACCAGGGTGCATTGTAGACCTTCAAATGATGGCCTTTGGATCCAGCTTGTGGGCAATCTGATTGTTGAAAGATGATGGAGTATGGTAGTCTCCTTGCTTGTATACACACCTGATCATACAAGAAATAAAACTATGAAATAATATGGGGGGCCTGGGATTCGAACCCAGGCCCTTTGGCTTTTCCACATGCCTCCTGACCAACTGAACCATCGCGTTTTGTTGTATATGGAATATCAAATAAACATTATATTGGAAACAAGTAAAGTGATATATTAAACGCGCGAATTTTTGAATGGGTCAGTCAGGCCACACCACGCCATCATCTTCTACCTCATTCTGTTGCTAAAAGTCTGGAGACTTTTACCTACAGACAAAAAGCGTAGTTACAGCCCCTGTGATTTTCCAAAACTCCCTGCAAGCATGATAAACACATAACAATGGTACCAATCAACTCGTGGCAACCTCACGAGCATCATGGTGCCACTCTTCATGGCCAATTGTCCCTGCAATCAAAACCCCTAAAAATGAAACCTAAACCCTAATCATGGCAAATCTCTGTATGGCTAACAAAAACGCAATTGAATATTATCAATAGCTTGCAAATGTTTCACTGAACAAGAATATGTAAAGAATTCATTCTACAAATTCCAGAATAGTGATATTGAATTTCAAGAAAGTAAGGATATCGTGAGGTGCTTACAGTACGTTTCTGGGCATGAACGCGCTTGCTAATGATTGGGATAGACTCCTTGAATGTCCAGCAAGTGAATGGCGTGCTTGGAATGGCTTGAAAGCGCCTGGAACTATGAAATCAGATTGCCACTTTTCTTGAGTTTTTGCAAATTCTTTCTCAGCTTCTCACGCCTCTAACTCTTGTGCTTTTGGTCTGGATTTGTTCTATATGTATCCTTGAGTGAATTAGGGTTACAAGTTTGCACCAAATCCTTGCAATTATGAAGATTTTATCCTTGATTCACACTTGTATCAAATCTTTCCAAAACAAGAGAAACTCAATCTTTTGTGTACAAACAGGCCTTGCACGATTTGATCTCATTGCCATCTATTCATGGACCTGAAATATGCACAAAATTTCAAGGTTTAAATGATTTTGATATTTTCATGATTTTATTTTGATTTAATTTGATTTAATTGAAGTAAAAATAAAAATAAATGGAAAAAATAAAATAAAGGCAAGTGGGATGGAGCATGGGTCGTGGATCATGTTGTCAACTTAATGCAAGCACAAAAAGTTAGGCCCATTTGGCAAAATTTGCAATTTGAGACATATTTGACTTTTGGCAATTTTGCAAAAAAGGTCAATTTCACCAATGCATAACTTCCTCAATTTTGACCTTAGATTTGTGTTCTTGGAGTTTTTAGAAAGCTCAAGATGTCCACTAAGCAAACCTTTTGGTATCATCTCAATTGAGTCTTCCATGTTTATGTATGAAGCTTTGACAAAAAAGGTGTTTTTGCTGACTTTTCAAAGTGACCTATAATGTCCAAATTTATATCTTCTTGTGAGTGCATTTTTTGAACTTGGGATATGAATATGGATTATATGGAATTGCATCCTCTTAAAAATGAGCTTTGAATGGGTCATTTCTGATAAAGTATGAGAAAGTTATGCTTAGTCAAAGTTGAGTTGTATTTTCCTACAAACCCCTAATTTAGCAACTTTTGGGTTTTGATGAATTGTGAGCAATACTTGAGGAATCATGATCAACCCTTGATAAAATGATGAATAATACTTAAAAATGAGAATGTTGACCAAAAATCTTGAAGTTTGACTGTATGTGGGCCACAGTTGACTTTTGCCCTAACATAGTCGATTTTTAGGCTTTTGAGCAATTGACTTAGCAAACTTTCTCTGCAAGGCTTGAAACTTGACATGGATGATCTTGAGAACATATTAGGATAATGGTGAGAATTTGAGACCCTTTGGAGTCAAGCATCTTGATGAAAACTGAAATCCTATTTTGAGGTAGACTGCCTTAGGAGAGAGTTTGTTTGGTCAACTCTTGGACTTCCTTGAGCAATTTGAGGACCTCACTTGAAATGAATTTGAGAAATATGGGAGGGAAAATTTTGGGGTACAACAACTGTCATCATATATTCGTAGGCAACATCGAGGGACAAGATCATTTCTCGTAGACAACTCCGAAAGACATCGCAGGACTATGATCTTTATGATGACTTTAACCGAAGGTCTCTGCTAATGGTATCCCTATGATCTAGAGACATGACCATTGTTGTTCCGAAGGAAAAGGAGAGAGGATATCCTAGAGGTGCGTATGTGTAAATGATTCAATTCTATTATTATCTCGACTAGGGATTTCTACATTTTGGTTTTAGATCTTCATACTTTTATCATCTTTCTCTTGGTCATCATTTTATTCTTCAAACTCCAAAGCTCACTTGACTGGATATTTGAGCCTCCTACCCATGTTGAGGATGCCAGCTGGTTTCTTGATTTTCTCCTTGCTCTCTTTAGTGATAAGGGCCTTCAGCTCTTCCTTCCCCTTGGCTAGATTCGGGAACATTTGCTGAAATTGAGCGTTCTGAGCTTGAAGTTCTTTCACAGTCTGTTCGAGAGCCATCTTTTACTGAAATAAATAGTAAGAAGATGAGAAAACCTGTCTGTGAGGAAAACTTGTTATGTATGACATGCATGATATGTAAATGCAATATTTTCCAAGACCTTATGAGATTTAAATTTGTTAACCAAAAGGAAACAAAAACAAGATTTTTATTAGTAAGTTTATGTGAATACAAAAGATTAATTAAAAACTCCTAAATCTTTAAGTTTCTCATGTACAACTCCTCTTTGTGTTGACATATGCGTTAAGAATCTACTCCTCGTGAAGTTGCTTCATCAACTCTAACATTTTCTTCTCACTTGCATAGAATTGAGTCTCAAAGGTGTCTCGTTCTTCCTTCAGTTGAATCCAAGACTTCTGCAATTCTTCAAGGTCAGTAGGCATGTCTAGATGAAGGATGGTGTGAGAGACGTCTCCTTCAATAACATGCTCCATGATTACTGGTAGGACAATAGGATATGGCATCATAAGGTTTTGAGCACGAGCTCGTACCCATTTGAGATAGGGCTCCAGAGGGATGGAGTTTTATGCCCCATAATCCTGCTATCAATCTTATTGACCATACCCCAAGCACAGATAAATCTTTATCGGTAACCTTGAAGATTATTGTCATAGTCGAATACAACACCCTGGATAAGCATATCATGAGGACCATCTCTTCGAGCATAACCAAATTGATGTAAAGCTAGATAAGGGTTGTAAGTAATTCCCCCCCTTATGCCCAGGAGTGGTACATTAGGGAACTCTCCACAACGGTCGATAATAATGATGTTTTCCTATGATCGAGAACACCAATAAACATCTGAATGAGAGAGTGACATTATCCTTTGAGACCACCTCAAACCTTGTTCATTCTTCATTATTGAGCAGGAAAGGTGAGAAATAAACCACCTCTATAGCAAAGGTATACAACAAATGGGAGTTCCTCTCTTCCTCATGGTACAAGTGTGAAGAGAATGCAGAATATCTCTGAGCAAAGTAGGCACGAGATTATGAGTGAGGAATATCTTGATGGAGTTTACGTCTATAAGTTAGTCTGGATTAGGGAATAGTACCAAACCATAGATTAGTAAATCTAAAATATCTTCTAAAGCATGAAAACTCATGGCATCTAGAAATAACTGAGCTTTCTCTATCATAAATTTTACAAGGAGACCTTTAACCCCACTTCTGGTTTCCCAATTAAATGCAATGTCGGATGGTTTCAAGTGCAAGCTTGTGGCAATATCTTCAGGTCTTGGATCTTTCTCTAAACCAGTGAAGGGTATCTGATCCAGTATAGGCACCCCAAGAAACTTAGAGAACTCTTCCATTGTGGGCACCAACTGATAATTGGGGAAAGTAAAGCAATTGTGTTTAGGATCAAAGAAATGAAATAAAACGCTCATCCTGCCTTCTTAAAAACCAAAGATAACCAAACTAAGCAAATGACCATGTCTTTTGTTGAACTGAGAGCTTTCAGGAACCTTTGAGACCAATTATTTGAGTTTCAAAGGTATTCCTATTGTTGCACCCCAAAATTTGCCCTCTCATGTTTTCCAAAGTCTTCCCCCTGCATGGTTGATCACAAACCCTTGCCTAAGGGAAAAGAAAATTTTTGAGTGGTGCTTTAAGTACCCTTCGATCGGCATTCTGAAAGGCCCTTCGATTGGCATTCTGAAGGAGCATTTCGATTGGCATGGATAAGCACTTCGATTGGCATTATGTCAAGGCCTTCGATTGGCATTCTAAAAGGCCCTTCGATTGGTACTTTGAAGGGACACTTTGATTGGCATTATGGACAAGCACTTCGATTTGCATTCTGAAAGACCCTTTGATTGGGATTCTGAATGAGCCTTTCGATTGGCACCCTGGGCCAGGCCTTTGATTGGCATGCCAAGGGATCCTTCGATTTAGCATTGTGTCAAGACAGCTTCCACAGGCATGTTGGCCATGTCCTTCGATTAGCATGAAACAGTATCTTTCGATTGACCTGTTAACAAATCCTTTCGATTGGAATTTTAATTAGTACCCTTCGATTGATCTTTGGATAAGGACCATTCAAAGGAGGTCATCAAGAGGGAACTTAAGTCAAAAGCGTCCAGGTTCATTCAAGAGACACAAATGTTTCAAAAAAGGAAGTTATTTAATGTGTCCGTTTCTTGTCTCATGGCATTTAATGGCCTGTTTAATGGTTGTCTCTTGCCATTACTGCACCCTCACACCCCTATAAATACAGAGGCCAGCATACACATTACAACACACGAAACACACACAAAAACTCTGCAAGAAGAGGACGAAAAATATACAGGGAGAAGCATTAGAGAGACGCTGCCCATACAATCCATCAAAGGTTGCCAGAATTTTCCAAGCCAAAGCAGTCCTTCAGATCGAAGGTGCCCACGCCCAGAAGCCCCCAGATTGAAAGTGCTCCCATCCAGCCAGTGCCAAATCGAAGGTCCCAACTACTGTAAGAGAGGGTAAATTGTCAAAAAACTTTTCATTTTGCATAACACATTATTACTTGTTGTTACCTTGATTTGCCATCCTATACAGGATCGAAAGGCCTGGGTTTGGCACCCAAGTCATATTTTTCGTTTGCTAACATTTGCTGCAGACATAGCCTGAAGAGACCCAGCAAGCGCAGGATCGAAGGGCCTAGGGTTCAATACCCAGGCCCTGCATTTTATTTCGCTAACATACTTTTGCAGGTATAACATCCCAGATCGAATGAGACACCTTCTCTGGATCGAACCCATCAGCATGCTGGATCGAAGGAGGCATCTCATTCCTGGATCGAAATCCATGACCTCCATGATCAAAAGACAATCCTCTTCCCTGGATCGAAATCCATGACCTCTATGATCAAAAGACAATCCTCTTCCCTGGATCGAAGGCCACTCACGCCTTACTGTTTGGCCCAATCGAAAGGACCAGGACCCTCTCTGGATCGATGCTTCCATTCCCTCACTGGGTCGAAACTCCCTTTTTTGCCTGGATCGAAGGATCCCCTTTATACTTTGTTTTTTTGTTTTTTTTCATAGACTTCTTTTTATCTTTTAATTAACATTAAAATCAAAAAAACGCAAAAATATTAAGATAGTTCTTTTTCTATTAAATTAACTTTGTCAATCAATCTTTTAATTATCTTAACATTTTCTCAAAAAAAAAACTAAAATTAAATAGATTTAGGTCATTTTCTCAAAATAAAATAAAACATAAAAAATATTTTCTTATTTATTTAGAAATTTCTTAGACGCCTCTTTTCCTTGTTCTACGCGAGTTTATTTTATTGTAACTGCTTACTGGTTTGTAATAGTTTAGCTTAAATTTTTACTTTATTGCTTTTTATTCTCCAATTTTGGACATGTAAATAATCCCCCTCCCCGAAAACCTTGTAATAGCGTAGGGTTTACAATTCCTGACCTTTAACTTCCTGTACATATATTAACTGTTTAGATGTATGCTAACTAGGATTGTATGACAAGATCTGTCTTAACTTAAAATCAACAGTAGCTCACCATAACATGTACAAAGATAATATAAACTGAAAATTGACACATGCACATGCCACTCTTAGGGTACACCTTACTTGGTTGCCTCGAACGTGGTCATTAAGTATAGGATGTTTTAGAGGTCGTCCTTTGTCCCAAGATCATAAGTTGCGTCGAAATGGTCGCCTCGATAAAAATGATCTAAGACATTAGGATTACCACTAAAGCGTCCTAACGTTGCTTTAGTGACCACACGTCCGTAAAATCGAATTGACCCGAAAACTCCGACGATGGTGCTACCTACTCCTCAATAGTAGGATAGTACTGTCTAAAGGACATTTGCACAATTAAATTCCTTTTTGAGTAGGTAGAGGTTCTTAAGTACTTGCTCTCTTTTAAAAACAAAACAAAAACTTTTCGCACTTATACTTTCTTCAAAAACAAAATTCTTTTCAAAACCCACAATCACAAAGAAAAGCAAACCTTTTGAAAACATAGTGAGCAAGTACCTAAGAGCCCGTGGATAACCACGGATAGAAAGGGTGCTAACACCTTCCCTTTCTATAATCTACCTCCTGAACCCGAGAAACATCTCGAAAAGGAATTTTTCTGTGCTTTTGTCCTTTCCCTTGTTGGATAAAATAAAAGACGGTGGTGACTCTTGCTTACCGCGACACTTTGCGAAAACAAACGCAAACGCGAACCAGCATTCCAAAAATAGTCAGTTCTCGTTCCCACCGATCACAGAACTGGCGACTCTGCTAGGGATTTTTATAAGTGAGGTGTACCTTAGGATTAGATCACTTGTGTTTTCAATTGTATGCTTTGTATGCTTTAAATTTTGTGGGTTTGTATCGAAATTCTATAGATCCTAACCTGGATCTGGAGATACCCTTTAGGTAAGTAGCAACAAATTGTGAGGGAACTGTGCGGGGTATACCGACATGGTCAAAACCGTAGCTACGTTGATGTGGCACTTTGGTGAGTACCAGTAACCCTTGAGTTAAGTCAAGGAGAATACGGGGCCTCCGCATGGTGTCGTGAAGCATCAATTGACCTTAGAACCTTACTTGACCATCTTGGCCTTTTTTAGGGGTAGTGAGATGACCGACTTTGGTGCAGTCCGAAGTTGGTAGATACTCGATACTACACTCATTGAGGATTGTTTTCTTGGAATATTTTGGTCACTAGTTCATTGGCTAAACCAAAACGATGAACATAGAAAACAATCCAATGATATTGAGCTCCTTAGAACCCGGTTACTATTTATAGGACAGGTTTTTGAGCCAACTACACTCAAGAGGGTACTTACCTATGAAACTCCATGCCATCCTAAACTTAAGGCTGTTTTTGTGACTTGTGTGCCTTCAAACTTGAACTACTTGCACATTCTTGTTATTTGACAACATGAGTTCCTTGCAGGTTTTGTTTATAGTCCTTATCCAATAACTTGGATTTATTGCAGGGTTTACTTACACCACTTCGCACTTTTGCTTAAACGCATAGCATACACATCATAACATTATGCCTTAACATTTCTTTAACCATTTCAAGGATCTCAATGGTCTATGATGCAGGTTATGGTAAATCAAATGGCTAGCAAGGGGCAAAGGGGATTTATTTTCCTCTAGCCAGGGTTGTCTAGAAATCCAAGCACGACAATTTGAGTCAGGGGCGATGACCCACTCGATATGGTGAGCTTGACTCTTGAAGAAGGACTATCAGCAACATGAAGTTCCTTCAATCAAGCTACCAGATGCAAATTCTAACAAGTTTCTTGTTTACCCCGCGAGATCCTTGAAAATATTGCATACATATATCACACATATCATTGCATAACAGGTCTCCTAATACAGGTCTCTCATGTTCTCGCTGTTTATTTCAGCAATGGCTTTCCCACAAGACAACCAGGATCTTCATACTCAAGAGACTCAGTTCAGGGAAATCTTCCTAAACCTATCCAAGGGGCAGGAAGAGTTGAGAACACTCCTCATGGGGAACTTGGTCAAGAAAATTCCTGAAGACAATAAGGACAAATGGCTGAAACATCTGCAAGCTGAGGTAGATGCATTGAGAACCCAGATGCTGGGGCAGATGGCTCTTATCCAAGGCTTAGCTCGGGAACAAGAAGAGCTGAGAACCATGATCAACCAGCTTCATCAAGACAGATACAACAACATGAAGCAAACGGTCAAGGCTGGTGGTCAAGTCATTGATCAGCCTCCAAGAAGACAAGGGTTTGGCTTGGTAAAGAATGGACCTCTCCAAGTTGCTACTACCTCAAGGGTCCAACAACAACCTCACCAAAAGCAACGGGTTGACCAGAGGTCGTTTACCAAGATCAACATGCCGCTGTCCCAAGCTTTGCAACATCTGTTGAGATTGAATCTGGTGACGTTAGTAGGACCTCATCTGAATCCTAAGACTTCTTCACCCAACTACAATCCTGATGCAAGGTGCGCGTACCATTCTAACAGTCCGGGGCACGATACTGACGACTGTTGGAAGTTGAGGTACAAAATTCAAAACCTGATTGATGAAGGAGCATTGGAATTCACACAAGATGGTCAGGCTGAGTTTTTCTACCATCCCTCCAAGGTTCACCATTTGAAGTGATCAGTACTGAGACGAGAAGACTTTTGTTCATTTGAATTTTCAAGTTGTAATCTCTTTGCTATTCAAACATTTATCTATTAATGTCAAACTCTGTTTCACTAATGCATTGCATATGTTTGTCTTGAATTCATCCTTTAATTACATTTAAATTATGCTTTTTACTCACTTTATGACATTCAACTCTTGCTAAAAGTTACAAGCCTTTAGAGGGAGGATGACGAAACAATGCCATAATCTCATACAATATGCTTTTGGACAGACCTTGCTAACGATGTACAGGCATTTCTTTCAAATCCTAAACACTGGAGTTATAAGGAAGATAATCCCTATTCAACCCCTTCGAGCCAAAGAAGTAGGAGTTTTCTATTTTTAAACAAATTGAAACCTTTGATTTAAACCTGGGGCAGGGTAGTCTCTCAGTTAATTCAAAAGATATGCATTGAAGTCGTAAAACTCTCAGTTCATAATACAACGAACGACATCAAAAGCATTCCTCTGGAATCAAAAGACAGTGGTGGTTCCTTATCTCATAGGCAGTCAATCTCTAAAAAAAAACCCACTGAGCCAAAACCTATAAAGGAGGTTTAAGAAAGCTGGGGCATCCCGCTGACTGTAATCTCGAAAGCAGGAACAATCAGGCAAAAGTTAGGGATAACAAATCAAAAGAACGAGGTCATTACAAATCCTTAACAACATGAAAAATGTTGCAAAAATGACTGCCTTCAAAAAATCAACTTGTGTGAACCATCACCAAAAACGTCGTTCCATACTCATTTGGAGTTCAAATGCATAATTAACTGAGTTTAGGATTGAAGAACATCACGAAGAGCGGGTGGGTACAAATATAATTTGAGCCTTTATCCTTTGTTTCTTAAACCGTGAACCAAGCCACGTTACAACCCTTCAAAAGTCCTAACTGAAGCATGGGTTAGTTCGAAAGCATACTGTTACAAAAGGTATCCTGACTCCTGTAAGGCTTTTCCCTAAATCTTGTGTTGAATTTGTCTTATAAAGAGTTTTCTGCTAAAAAACGCATTTTTCAAAAACTTCGAGACAAGCATAAACTTTGCATTATCTGAATATCACTGTTTGCATTTGGTTATTTGTTTGACAGCGGAGAAATTCACACAACGAATATTTGATGAACGAAAGCCCTCTCAGTGAACAAAATCGCTTCAAAAAGGATGACGCTTCCATTGGCAAATCTCCTATAAACAAGGGGGCATGACATGTCACTATCTAGCACACCTGGGGCAGTCCAGTCAAGATTCCAGGAAATCTCTGAAGAAGTGCAGAGTAACCAGGGTCAAGTCTCCATCTCCGTCACCTGGGGTATGGGACATGAATTCCAGCAACGAATCTTGCATGATCAAACATCTTCTGGTAGTATGGCAACACGACACTACTGGCAGTGACACCTCCCTACACTCTGAGAGCGTGGACATAGTCAAAAAAGTACTACGCATAATCAAAGACCCGCTAGGTTGACTGGCCTATGCAAAAATAAGGGCTTCCCGGCGAACCAAAAGGGTTCGGGCAAAAATAAGGGATGAAAATGAAAATTTGTACACCCGGCAAGTCGAAAACCTGAAAAGACGGCTTGGGCAAAAAAGGGTATCCTGATGGACTGAAAACCTGAAAGGGCGGTCCAGGCAAAAAATTAGGGATCAAAGTGTACGACTATGTCTCGTCATCTCGTCACTTGCCTACCAAAAGAAGATTTGTCACTTCAATCGGCAATTACCAAGCACCTCATAGGTGAGGACAATACTTGATCCACAAGGCCTCCGCAGGCACCTTCTCCCGCAGAAACAGGGGCAATAAGAATTGTCCGAACTGTACAGTTGCTCTGTCCACCAGGTACAAGGTAGATTCAGTTGAAGAATATGGCTAAGATACCTTCACTCCCCGCAGAGTAAAAACAGTAATGGTAGCTCTCCCCACTGAGACTTGCAACCATGAACAAATCAGCAAGACTCTTCCCAAGCAGAGTTGGTCTACCATCAGCCCTGAAAAGGTCGGGTATCCCCAGAAGGTCTTAATATTCCCCAGCGGAGTATAAGGATATTCCCTAGCGGAGTATAAGGATATTCCCCAGCAAGCATAAGAGTATCCCTGACAGTCTTAATATTCCTCAACAGAGTATAAGAATGTTTCCCAGAGGAATACAAGATACCCCCAGTGGAGCCATTGCCCTAGCGCAGTCTAAAAAAGTTTCCCCGCCAGAGTCAAATCATCTTACCCAGTAGATTCTTGAAGCTTGTCCCCTGCAGAGCACGAATAAGTCTCCCCAGCCAAATTCAGAAGGTTATCCTCACAAGAGTCTAACTGGGTTATCCTCAGCAAGTTGCAACGGAAAGATTATCCCTAGCGAAGTTCTTTCTTTCCCCAAGCAGGACTTCTATCCTCAACAAATTCAATATCTCCAACAACGGTAATCCATCCCCAGTGGAGTTCATCATTGAAACCCCCAACAGAGCTTATCAATGGAATCCCCAGCAGAGTTATCGTTAAAATCAGCAGAACATCTCTCCCCCACAGAGTAATTCCCCAACGGAGTCATCCTCTCCTGCAGGTTTATTCTTGCAATCATTTTCGTTCGTCATCCCCAGCGGAACCGAAGAATTCAAATCTATTCTCCAGCAAGTTATCCGGGATTTATTTTTCCCCAAACTAAAACATTACACTTTCATACATCATGATACATGCATAAACGCATCATACCACACAATCTCATTTATGTTGAGAACATCATTGCTTGATTCATATCATGCATTTCATATGACTAACCTTTACCTTTCAGGAAGGACACAGTTAAATTCTTACCCATATCAAAGGCCTTCTCTGGTCCAGTTAAATCGATTCCTAAAGATTTTTCTGATGTCGATCCAGTCAAAGGCCTTCTCTGGTCCGGTTAAATCGATTCCTAAAGATTTTCCTGATGCAGATCCAGTTGAAGATTCCAAGACCTTCTCTGGTCCAGTTAAATCGATTCCTAAAGATTTTTCTGAGGCGAAGCCAGTCAATGGAGACAAAATCAGTTAAATCGATTCCTAAAGATTTTTCTGAGGCGAAGCCAGTCAATGGAGACAAAAATCAGTTAAATCGATTCCTAAATATTTTTCTGAGGCGAAGCCAGTCAATGGAGACAAAAATCAGTTAAACGATTCCTAAAGATTTTTCTGAGGCGAAGCCAGTCAATGGAGACAAAAATCAGTTAAATCGATTCCTAAAGATTTTTCTGAGGCGAAGCCAGTCAATGGAGACAAAAATCAGTTAAATCGATTCCTAAAGATTTTTCTGAGGCGAAGCCAGTCAATGGAGACAAAAATCAGTTAAATCGATTCCTAAAGATTTTTCTGAGGCGAAGCCAGTCAATGGAGACAAAATCAGTTAAATCGATTCCTAAATATTTTTCTGAGGCGAAGCCAGTCAATGGAGACAAAAATCAGTTAAATCGATTCCTAAAGATTTTTCTGAGGCGAAGCCAGTCAATGGAGACAAAAATCAATTAAATCGATTCCTAAAGATTTTTCTGAGGCGAAGCCAGTCATGGATACAAAAATCAGTTAAATCGATTCCTAAATATTTTTCTGAGGCGAAGCCAGTCAATGGAGACAAAAATCAGTTAAATCGATTCCTAAAGATTTTTCTGAGGCGAAGCCAGTCAATGGAGACAAAAATCAGTTAAATCGATTCCTAAATATTTTTCTGAGGCGAAGCCAGTCAATGGAGACAAAAATCAGTTAAATCGATTCCTAAAGATTTTTATGAGGCGAAGCCAGTCAATGGAGACAAAAATCAGTTAAATCGATTCCTAAAGATTTTTCTGAGGCGAAGCCAGTCAATGGAGACAAAATCAGTTAAATCAATTCCTAAAGATTTTTCTGAGGCAAAGCCAGTTAATGGAGACAAAATCAGTTAAATCGATTCCTAAAGATTTTTCTGAGGCGAAGCCAGTCAATGGAGACAAAATCAGTTAAATCGATTCCTAAAGATTTTTCTGAGGCGAAGCCAGTCAATGGAGACAAAAATCAGTTAAATCGATTCCTAAAGATTTTTCTGAGGTGAAGCCAGTCAATGGAGACAAAAATCAGTTAAATTGATTCCTCAAGATTTTTCTGAGACATCCTGTCAATGGAGACAACTCGTCAAAGGAGACACCCCTGTCAATAGAGACAACCTGTCAATAGAGACAACCTGTCAATGGAGACAACTCGTCAAAGGAGACACCCATGTCAATAGAGACAACTTGTCAATAGAGACAACCTGTCAATGAAGACAACTCGTCAAAGGAGACACCCCTGTCAATAGAGACATCCTGTCAATGGAGACAACTTTTTAAAGGAGACACCCCTGTCAATAGAGACAACCTGTCAATAGAGACAACCTGTCAATGGAGACAACTCGTCAAAGGAGACACCCCTGTCAATAGAGATAACCTGTCAATAGAGACAACCTGTCAATGGAGATAACTCGTCAAAGGAGACACCCCGTCAAAAGAGACAACCCGTCAATGAAGACAAAACTACCTACCAACAATCTCCAAATGGCATCTGTAAGCCCATTCCCGACATCACAATGCTGATTCTACACCATGCGAGTGCAAATTTCTGGGCACTCTAGTGTTCAATTATCTTCCACCTTCGGATCACGAAAGGCTAGAAAGCCAATCTATATCCTCAGGTTTAAGAAAATTGAACAGGGGCAACTATTGCACCCCAAAATTTGCCCTCTCATGTTTTCCAAAGTCTTCCCCCTGAATGGTTAATCACAAACCCTTGCCTAAGGAAAAAGAAAATTTTTGAGTGGTGCTTTAAGTACCCTTCGATCGGCATTCTGAAAGGCCCTTCGATTGGCATTTTGAAGGAGCATTTCGATTGGCATGGACAAGCACTTCGATTGGCATTGTGTCAAGGCCTTCGATTGGCATTCTAAAAGGCCCTTCGATTGGTACTTTGAAGGGACACTTCGATTGGAATTATGGACAAGCACTTCGATTTGCATTCTGAAAGACCCTTCGATTGAGATTCTGAATGAGCCTTTTGATTGGCACCCTGGGCCAGGCCTTCGATTGGCATGCCAAGGGATCCTTCGATTTAGCATTGTGTCAAGACAGCTTCGACAGACATGTTGGCCATGTCCTTCGATTAGCATGAAACAGTATCTTTCGATTGACCTGTTAACAAAGCCTTTTGATTGGAATTTTAATTAGTACCCTTCGATTGATCTTTCGATAAGGACCATTCGAAGGAGGTCATCAAGAGGGCACTTAAGTCAAAAGCATCCAGGTTCATTCAAGAGACACAAATGTTTCAAAAAAGGAAGTTATTTAATGTGTCTGTTTCTTGTCTCATGGCATTTAATGGCCTGTTTAATGGCTGTCTCTTGCCATTACTGCACCCTCACACCCCTATAAATACAGAGGCCAGCATACATATTATAACACACAAAACACACACAAAAACTCTGCAAGAAGAGGATGAAAAATATACAGGGAGAAGCATTAGAGAGACGCTGCCCATACAATCCATCAAAGGTTGCCAGAATTTTCCAAGCCAAAGCAGTCCTTCAGATCGAAGGTGCCCACGCCCAGAAGCCCCCAGATTGAAAGTTCTCCCATCCAGCCAGTGCCAAATCGAAGGTCCCAACTACTGTAAGAGAGGGTAAATTGTCAAAAAACTTTTCATTTTGCATAACACATTATTACTTGTTGTTACCTTGATTTGCCATCCTATACAGGATCGAAAGGCCTGGGTTTGGCACCCAGGTCATATTTTTTGTTTGCTAACATTTGCTGCAGACATAGCCTGAAGAGACCCAGCAAGCGCAGGATCGAAGGGCCTGGGGTTCAATACCCAGGCCCTGCATTTTATTTCGCTAACATACTTTTACAGGTATAACATCCCAGATCGAAGGAGACACCTTCTCTGGATCGAACCCATCAGCATGCTGGATCGAAGGAGGCATCTCATTCCTGGATCGAAATCCATGACCTCCATGATCAAAAGACAATCCTCTTCCCTGGATCGAAGGTTACTCACGCATTACTGTTTGGCCCAATCGAAAGGACCAGGACCCTCTCTGGATCGAAGCTTCTATTCCCTCCCTGGGTCGAAACTCCCTTTTTTTCCTGGATCGAAGGATCCCCCTTGTACTTTATTTTTTTGTTTTTTTTCATAGACTTCTTTTTATCTTTTAATTAACATTAAAATCAAAAAAACGCAAAAACATTAGGATAGTTATTTTTCTATTAAATTAACTTTGTCAATCAATCTTTTAATTATCTTAACATTTTCTCCAAAAAAAAACTAAAATTAAATAGATTTAGGTCATTTTCTCAAAATAAAATAAAACATAAAAAATATTTTCTTATTTATTTAGAAATTTCTTAGACGCCTATTTTCCTTGTTCTACGCGTGTTTATTTTATTGTAACTGCTTACTAGTTTGTAATAGTTTAGCTTAAATTTTTAATTTATTGCTTTTTATTCTCCAATTTTGGACATGTAAATAATCCCCCTCCCCGAAAGCCTTGTAATACCGTAGGGTTTACAATTCCTGCACTTTAAATTCTTGTACATATATTAATTGTTTAGATGTATGCTAACTAGGATTGTATGACAAGATCTGTCTTAACTTAAAATAAACAGTAGCTCACCATAACATGTACAAAGATAATATAAACTGAAAATTGACACATGCACATGCCACTCTTAGGGTACACCTCACTTGGTTACCTCGAACGTGGTCATTAAGTATAGGATGTTTTAGAGAACGTCCTTTGTCCCAAGATCATAAGTTGCCTCGAAATGGTCGCCTCGATAAAAATGATCTAAGACATTAGGATTACCACTAAAGCGTCCTAACGTTGCTTTAGTGACCACACGTCCCTAAAATCGAATTGACCCGAAAACTCCGACAACGGTGCTACCTACTCCTCAATAGTAGGATAGTACTGTCTAAAGGACATTTGCACAATTAAATTCCTTTTTGAGTAGGTAGAGGTTCAAAAACAAAATTCTTTTCAAAACCCACAATCACAAAGAAAAGCAAACCTTTTGAAAACATAGTGAGCAAGTACCTAAGAGCCCGTGGATAACCACGGATAGAAAGGGTGCTAACACCTTCCCTTTCTATAATCTACCTCCCGAACCCGAGAAACATCTCGAAAAGGAATTTTTCTGTGCTTTTGTCCTTTCCCTTGTTGGATAAAATAAAAGACGGTGGCGACTCTTGCTTACCGCGACACTTTGCAAAAACAAACGCAAATGCAAACCATCATTCCAAAAATAGTCAGTTCTCGTTCCCACCGATCACACCTATGAAGTTGATTCAGATAGTATTTCTGCGAGCGGAGGCCATAGCCTGCAAAACAGAACAAAGATAAATCTCTTGGTCCTTGAAATGGTCAGTGAAAATGCTATGTTATGATCTTATGATGTTATGATATTATGTTTAAACAAGATAGCAAGCATAAGAAAATCACATATAAAAGGCCTTAGGTTTAAAGGCTTGCATGAGGTTCATAGATAAGTACCCTCTTGAAGTTTAGTTGGCTCAACCTGTCCTAAAATAGTAATCGGGTTATAGGAATTTTATATCATTGATATTTATTTCAGGCATTGTTTCAGCAGAGCAACTGACTTGCCACCGAAATATCCCGAGAGTCGAATCTCAATGAACGTAGCATCGAATATCAACCAATTTCAGACTGCACCAAAGCCGGCCATATCATTGCTTTCTAATGGCTAAGTTGGGTTAATTAAGGTTCTAAAGGTCAGTTAGTGCTTATGAAACCACGCGACATCCTAGTGTTATCCTTGACTGACTCAAGAAACACTAGTACAAACCAATGTGTCGCACTAACGTAGCCATCACTTCAACCATTTAGGTCTACACCGTACAATTTCCATGATTTATTGCTACTTACCTAAAATGTCCTTAAATCCAAGTATAGGATCTTTGTAAGAAATTAAACCCGGTCAAAACCCCAAATATAAATTAAACAAACAAACAAAGTAAGTAAAAGTGATCTATCCCAAAGGTAACCCCTATTTTTTAGGTAGTTCCCCAGCAGAGTCTCCAGTTCTGTAATACGGTGGGAGAACTAACTTGTTTTGCGTTTTATCACAAATGTTGCAGTTAGCAAGAGTCGCCATCGACTTTCTTTTATAAAATAAGGAAAGGTGAAAAGAACAGGAAAGACCTTTTAAGATTTTGAGTTCGGGGGGTAAGTTATGAAAAGGGAAGGTGTTAGCACCCTTTTCATCCATAGTTATCTACGGGCTCTTAATTGCTTAGCTCACTTCAATTTGCTTTGTGTTTGATTTGAAAATGTTTTTGAAAATGTCAATGTAAGCCAGTCTTCTTTATAATAACCCTTGTATCAGTCCTCAAGAGTATTTATAAAGCGTTTGAAAGTGTGAGGTGTGAAAATTATTTTAGTTCGTGAGCAAGCAATTAAGGGTATCTTACCCACTGAAAGATCTTTCGTTATCCTTTTCCTTCTCTGTTAGGGATAGTGTTATCCATACCATTAATTGGTAGGTATCCCCATCCATTGGATGTGAAGGGACAGGTGTAGGGTCGTCGTTATGGTCATTGAAGGCAACATATAGAGATATCTTAGTAATTCGAAGGGACAATCATCATATATTCGTAGGAAACATCTAGGGACAAGACCATTTCTTACAGGAAACTTTGAAGGACATCATGGGACTATGATCTTTATGATGACTTTATCCGAGGGTCTTTGCTAATGGTATCCCTATGTTCGAGAGATATGACCATTGTTATTCCGAAGGCAACGGAAGACACTACCCTAAAGGTGCGTGTGTGCAAATGATTCAGTTCAGTTATTATCTTGATTAGGGCTTTCTATGTTTTGGTTTTAGATCTTGTCATACACTCCTAATTACTATACAATTATATATACATACAGGCATACATAAGTACGGAAAGTAAAGGTGCGAAAAATAAATCCTAAGCTATTACATCCCATGAGCAATTAAATAATAGGAAAAAATACGAGGAAATAAACTAAGCTATTATAAAAAATACTCGTGCGACCTATACATTTATTTATAGAAATTTAAATGACAAAGAAAAATAAATATTAGAAAAAAATTATTTAATAAACCTAAGATTCTAAGTGTACAAAAAAATATTTTTTGATGTCTTATTGTTTGGAAAATACTCTTAAAATGTGAATTAATAATTAACCCTAATTCTAAAATAAAAACAAATTTAATTTAATTAAAAACAACAATTTTTGTGTGTCAAAATTAAATTAATTAATTAAAACCTAAATCTAATTTTTAATGATTTTTTTCCTGATTTTGTATGCTCTTTTGATTTTAATTAAAAAAAGTAATTAAATTAATTAAGCAAAAGCAAAAATAATAAAAACAAGAAAATTGAAAAGTTGGAAAAAAAAGTTAAAAAGAAAGCCTGGGTGGGACTTGAACCCACACCCCCTAGGTTATAGGCGTGCGCCTCATCCATCGGGCCATGGTGCTTGTTGTGTTTAGAGAATAACTGGAAATCAACATATAGCGTCCCTACGCGTTATCCTGGGAAAAAAGAAATAATTTTCCAAAAGGTTGGTTCGAACCCACGCCCTTATACACCCAAAGCCTTGAAAATGCACGCTCTTGCCACTGAGGTGGCCATTACATCCGGACATGGAATACAAACAAATTATTATATAATAAAACAACCTTTTTATTTTAATTTTAAAACAAAATCAATATCGGTGGGCCCTTGCTTTTTGAATCAACCAATTGGAACACCCTATCATGCCACGCCAGAGTCAATAAAACATAAAAAACCTTGACTCATTGGAGAAGCGTCGAAGCCCTAGCTCCAGTCATCTTCTCCAGTCAACACTTTTTTAAAACCTACAAAAAATCAAAAGATTAAAATGTTAATGGGACCCTCCCCCCTTAATTCAAGGGCTACAAATCTGATGGTGGGGTTCTTTTCTCTTAAATGTGCCTGCAAAGAGAGATCTGAAGCAAACATATTTATATGCCTTAAAAATGGAATATAGAGATTCATGCATCAAAGCTTGCATGTGATACGTCAAACTCGTCCTAAATCATATCCTGAATACATCTGGGATCATCAAACACATTAGTAATGCATAGAATTTAATATTGAATTCAAAGGAAAAAAATGCAAATCGGTGGAGTTTGAAGCACGAGTTCCAGGAACCAAATCTTCTGGTTCTTGGGCTGGATGTGTTCTTGAGGACTTCAGGAAGAGGTTTGGACACATCGTTTAGATTGAGAGTGGATGGATCATATTATACGAATTTTCACTTTTCTTGAGAATTTTGAGAGATTTTTAAAGTGGTTCTTGAGGAAGCAGCTCCGTGTCCTTTGCACTTGAGTGTTGCATGTATTTATAGATGAATGAAAATGGATCAAAACATGGTAAGGATCTTATATCATCATGTCACAATTCATTGCAAGGAAAACACATTGAAATCTTTCCAAAATTGTTTTAAAAACATTCCAAACTTGAAAATTCTTATTCCCAACATGTTTTAACGGTTTTGGCAAGCTCTTATGAGGCCTTGGGCCTTCTAGAAGACATCAAAATGAAGCCCACACTCCCTTTGGCCCATCAACTCATATTTTATTTGATTTATTTTGACTTAATTTGAATAAAATAAAAATAAATAAAATAAAAAATCAAAGTAATGTATAAATGGACTTATAGGTCCTATAAAATGTTATAGACATTTTTAAACCTCAAAAGTTAGTCCCATTAGTCCAAAAGTTCAAGATCGCTCAAATGAAGTTTCATGCATTTTTCTCAAAATTTCCCAACTTTCACCAATCATAACTCTCTCTGTTTTTATCATTTAAAGGTGATCTGGGACTTTTTGGAAAGCTTAAGATGTCCCCTATGATATCTATGTTGATCATTTTTTCATTTGAAGACTTTATCTTGATATAATTTGCCTTGACAAAAAATGTCTTTTTGTTGACTTTTGAAATGACCTATAATGTATTGACTCATATCTCTCAAATGAAGCATTTTTTGGACTTGAGCTTAGAGTTACGAAGTTGTAGAGAATTGAATTTCCTTCAAAATGGGCTTTGGTTATGGAAAAGTTAATGAAGCATGTGAAAATTATGCTTGGTCAAAGTTTAGTTGACTTGTCTTAAGGAAACCCTAATTTGGCAACTTTTAACTTTTGATGATTTGAGGGCTTTTCTTGAGGAATCATGATCAAACCTTGATCAAATGATTCATATGACTTCAAAATGTTGACGTTGACAAAACATATTGAGGTTTGACTGTATTTTGATCATAATTGACTTTTTACCCAATATAGTTAATTTTCAGTCATCTGAGCCATTGGCTGAGTAAACTTGTGATACAAGGCTTGAAACTCGATATGAGAATTGTTGAAGACCTATGGAGAACTATGAAAACCACTTGAGACCTTTGAAACTCAAAATTACTTGTGAAACACAAAACCCTAGTTGTGGACCCATTGCTTAGGAGGAGATTTTCCTGATCAATTCTTGAGCATTTGAGAATCCTAGGAGAATGTTTTTTAAGATAAGTGGGAGGGAAAAGTTTGAGGTACAAAAGCTTCCCATATTCAATCTTCTTAAACCTGAAGAATTAGACTGGCATGCTCGCCATTTGTGGTCTGTAGGTGGAAGAGGATTGAACACTTAAGTGCCCAGAAATTTGCACTCGCAGGTGCACGAAGTTACAATGTTGGTTGATTGTACTGGTAATGGGCTTAGAGATGCCATTTGGAGAATGACAGGATGTCGTCAGAGATGGGCTTATAGATTCCATCCAGAGTAATTGTTGATAGGAATATCAGAATGAGTCTACGCCTGACCTTGTTTGAATGATGTACCAGAATGAGTCTACGTCCGACTTTGTCTATAAGATGTATTTGGAATGAGTCTACGTCCGACTTTGTCCAAAAGAGTTTCAGAAGGAATCTATGCTCGATTTCATCTAAATGATGTACTAGAAGATGTTTATGCCCGATTTCATCTAGAGAAGGTATTGGAAGGAGTCTACGCCTGACTTTTTTTCAAAAGAGTATCACAAGGAAATCTACACTTGACTTCATCAAAATGATGCATTAGTAGATGTCTACGCCCAACTTTATCTAGAAGAGGTATTGGAAGGAGTCTACGCCTGACTTCTTTTCTAAAAGAGTATCATAAGGAAATCTACTCCTGATTTTATTTGAATGATATACTAGAATGAGTCTACGTTCGACTTTGTCTAGAAGAGATGTTGGAAGGAGTATACGCTTGAATTTTTTTTCCAAAAGAACATCAGAAGGAAATCTACGCCTGGTTTTATCTGTATGATATACTAGAATGAGTCTACACCTGACTTTGTCTAGAAGATATACTGGAAGGAATCTATGCCTGACTTTTTTCCCAAAAGAGTAACAGAAGGAAATCTACGCCTGATTTTATATGAATGATATACTAGAATGAGTCTACGCCCGACTTTGTCTAGAAGAGATATTGGAAGGAGTCTACGCCTGAATTTTTTCCCAAAAGAGTATCAGAAGGAAATCTACGTCTGACTTCATCTGAATGATATACTAGAATGAGTCTACGCCTAACTTTGTCTAGAAGAGATATTGAAAGGAGTCTACGCCTGACTTTTTTCCCAAAAGAGTATTAGAAGGAATCTACGTCTGATTCTATGAAAATTCCAGCTGTGTAGATAGTCGCCCCTTCTAGTTTTTGGAATTGATCTACATCAGGTCTATAAATTGTTGATAATATTCACCTGTCTGCGAATTTAACCTGAAAATACAAAGTTAACTTTATGCAATGTCATGATGTATGCATTGTGTAATGATGCTCTCAAAATAAATGAGAATGTTACATGCATTTGGTATGCATATGTTATGATATTGTAAATGATGTATGGACGCGACATGTCATTGGAGCGTATCGGTAGCTTCTTATAGCGACGTTCTTGCTGGGGACAATGAATCCTTGACTGTCACTGGAAATGAAGAAAGTAATTCTTCAGTTTCTTCTGAGAATAATTTTGCTGGAGATTTATGTCTTCTGTTTAAGGATACTCTACTGAGGATCTTTGACTTCTGCTTGAGGATAATCAAAGAGATTCAGTTGCTTGTTGTTGTTGAAAGAATTGATTTTTGCATATCCTGACTAGGGAAAAGAGAGATGGATGCTATTAAACCAAGTTTTAGGCATTGTAGCAATCTCTCTGGGAATAGCAACTTTGGTCAGGCCCTTCCGGAGGGAAGGAGAGTGTTTCATGGTGTTGGAGAGATAGATTCCACTGGGGAATGAAATTCCTATAAACTGTGTTAAGGAAATAATTTTTGCTGGGGATTAGTATTTCATAGGCTGTGTTGAGGAATTTTTCACTGTATACTGGGGGAATGATCAGATCTTCCTATCTGCTGAGGAACCTCTTGGGGAAGATGGTCATGCCAAGCTGTTCGTCGGGGATATGGGAGTGAACTGCTGGAAGATTCCCCAGTTTCTGGTCTGACTACATATTTAGGCTTACTGGGGGAATGTGTCTTTGTTGAAGATGAGCTTGTGAAGGTAGCTCTATGGGATTGATATGTGGAGGTTTGTAGATGACTTGAACCCCATATTTATGCGTATATTTGTTAACGGTAATCATATTCATATTCATATTCATATGCATATGTTTATCCAGTTTAGTCATTGGATGTTTTTGCAAATAAAACAGAGAAAGTAAAACAAATTTGAATTTTGAATTATATTTGTATTGAAACTTTTCCTATAAACTGGTAGTTTTGTACAAAGAGACAGAAGTCCTGGTTAAGAGGAAGTCGTCAAAAACTAAAAAGAGTACAAAGTAAAACAATAAAAAACAGCTATGTGGAAATAGTCCCATCTAGTTCCAACTCTGCTATTGCCCCTATGTCTTCAAGCATCTTATTCCTCGTTGTCGGAAGAAGTTGACTAAATTAATTTGTACCATTTGAACTTTGACATTTGGTAACAAAACTTGTTGTAGGTAGATGATCCAACGGGACATAGTCATACGCCTTAATCCCTGACTTTTTCCTGGACCACTGTTTCGGGTTTTCAGTCCACCGGGATACCCTTTTTTGCCCAAGCTGTCTTTTCAGATTTTTGACTTGTCGGGTATACAATATATATATATATATATATATATATATATATATATATATATATATATATATATATATATATATATATATATATATATATATATATATATATATATATATATATATATATATATATATATATATATATATATATATATATATATATATATATATATATATATATATATCCCTAATTTATGCCCGGACCCTTTTAGTTCGTCGGGATGGTCTTATTTTTTCCTAGGCCAATCAACCTAGCGGGTCGCTTTCATGTGTAGTATTTTTTTACTGTGTCTTCATTCAGAGGGTGCGGAAAATCTTCACCGTCCATGGTGGTAAGTATCATTGCACCGCCAGAAAACATCCTCTTAATTACAATTGGCCCTTCGTATGTGGGAGTCCACTTTCCCCTAGGATCACCTTGTGGAAGAATGATACGCTTTATTACCAAGTCACCAACCTGATAAACCCGATGTTTGACTTTCTTATTGAAGGCTTTAATCATACGCTTCTGATACATCTGCCCATGACACACAACCGCAAGTATTTTCTCGTCAATCATATTTATCTGGTCCAGCCTAGTCTGAATCCACCCGTCTTCGTCCAATTCTACATCTTTCATAATCCTTAGAGAAGGGATTTGGACTTCAACAGGTAAGACAACTTCCATACCGTAGACTAGAGAGAATGGGATGGCCCTAGTTGACGTATGTACTGAAGTGTGATAGCCTTGAAGAGAAAATGGTAACATCTCTTTCAAGTCTTTGTAGGTCACAACCATTTTCTGCACAATCTTATTACTGTTCTTATTGGCGGCTTCCACTATGCCATTCATCTTTGGTCGATACTGAGAAGAATTGTGGTGCTTGATCTTGAACTGCGAGCAGAGTTCTGTGATCATAACATTGTTGAAATTAGTACTGTTATCTGTGATAATCCTTTCAGGGATGCCATACCGACAGATAAGATTATGCTTAATGAATCGGGCAACCACATTCTTAGTAGCAGAGGCAAACGACGCTACTTCAACCCGCTTCGTGAAATAATCAATAACAACTATGATGAAACGGTGCCCATTGGAAGTTGTAGGATTAATTTATCCAATCATGTCAATGCCCCACACTGCAAACGGCCAAGGATCAGTCAAGACATTTAATGGAACTGGAGGTACATGCACCTTATCAGCATAGATCTGGCATTTGGGACAAGTTCTTGAGTGATGGTGGCATCCAGTTTCCACGGTGGACCAATAGTAACCCGCCCTCAGAATCTTTTTGGACATTGTATGTCCACTATAGTGAGTAACAAAGACTCCTTCGTGCATATCTTCATTGATTTCCTTAGCTTCCTTATTGTCCATACAACAAAGTAGAGTTGAATCATGGTTGCGCTTGTAGAGGATTATGTTACTTAGGAAGAACTTGGCAGAGAATCTCCCTAGGAATTTCTTGTCGTTGATAGATTCCCCCTCAGGGTATTCTTGAGCCTCAAGATATCTTTTCACTTCATGAAACCAAGGCTTTTCTTCTGCTTCATCAGTATTAACCTTGTAGCAGTGTGCCGGTTTGTCTAGCCTTTCAATAGTAATCCGAGGAGCCTCGTTGTCCCATCTGACTTTGAACATAGATGACATGGTGGCTAATACATCCGACAACTGATTCTCTTCTCGTGGAATATGTTCAAAGGTAATTTCTTCGAAATACATGATCAATGCCAATACATGCTCTTTATAAGGAATAAGGTTTGGGTGCTTAGTGGCCTAATCTCCTTTGATTTGACTGATAGCTAGGGCTGAGTCCCTATATACATTCAAATATTTGATTCTCATATCAATGGCAGCTTTGATACCCATGATGCATGCTTCGTATTCGGCCATATTGTTGGAACAGTCCAAGCAAAGTCTGGCGGTGAAGGGCGTATAACAACTCTTGGTGGAGATGATCACAACACCAATTCCATTACCAAGTGTGTTGGAAGCTCCATCGAAAATCATAGTCCATTGGGATCCTGGCTCAGGTCCTTCATACGATTCAGGTTCTTCATAATATGTAACTAAAATAATATTCTCATTCGGGAACTCGAAATTCATAGATTGATAGTCATCTACGGCTTGACGAGCCAAATGATCTACTTGTACACTTCCTTTGATTGCTTTCTGAGTGGTGTACTAAATGTTATATTCTGTTAAGACCATTTTCCATCGGGCTATTCTTCTGGAGAGAGCGGGCTTCTCAAATATGTATTTAATTGGATCCATTTTAGAGATCAATAAAGTTGTATGAGTCAACATATATTGTCTTAGTCGGCGAGCATCCCAATCCAAAGCGCGATAAGTTTTCTCAAGCAGTGGGTGTCTTGTTCCACAGTCGGTAAACCTTTTGCTAAGGTAGTATATTGCGTGCTCTTTTCGACCAGACTCGTCATGTTGGCCCAGTACACACCCCATTGAGTTATCTAACACTGTTAAGTACATGATTAGAGGTCTTTCTTCAACTGGTGGTGTTGTACCCCAAAATTTGCACTCTTACTTATCAAATATTTTCTCACAAGATCTCCTTGGGTTCAAGACTGCACAAGGATTGATCAACTCAAGACACCTCCTTGAGCACTAAGGACTGAAATTAGGGTTTGAGATTGCACAAGGATAATTGAACTTTCAATGCCCCGTATGACTTTCATGGATCATTATGGACCCCCAAAATTACTCATGTCAAGTTTCAAGCCTTGAATCACATTTTTGCCCAGTCAATTGAGCAGTTGACCTAAAAATCAGTTATATTGGGGAAAAAGTCAACTGTGGTCAATTTATAGTCAACCTTCATAATTTTTTATCCACATAAACATTATAAACTCATATATATCATTTGATCAAGTTTGGACCATAATTCCTCAAGAAATTTGATCAAATCGTCAAAAGGGCAAAATGGTCAAAATTAGGGTTTTGACTGAGGAAAGGCAATTTCTGATTTTTGACCTAGCAAATGGTTAATTGGTTTGAGGCATGATCTTAAGAGTTCAATTGAACCACTTTTACCTAATATCATGACTCAAAACATTGCTCAAGATCAATTGGATTAATAGTGAATTTTCAGTCAACTGATCAAAAGTCAATTATACACTGAAAAGTCAAACTTTTACTTTTTGGTCAAAATCAAGTGTCAAAGATCACAATTCATAAAAAATGTCAAAATATGAAACTTATTCATCAAGAAATCAAAAAGTCAAGATTTCATTTTGAAAAGTCAAAGTTTTCAAACTTAGAAATTTTTCTAAGTGTTGAAAACTTCATGTTTTTTCACAACTTTGAGCAAATTTTTCACCATGATGCAAGATGATTCAAAATAAACTTTCAACATGAAAGTTGTAGATCTCCATGAGATATACAACATTTCTTTACACTAATTCTTCTAAAAGTTCTTGGATCCCAAGTTATTAATTCATGAAGTCATAGTCTTGAAACTCAACACTTAGTGAAATTTTGAACATTTTTGGTCAGGATTTTGACCTAACTTCTGACCCAAGTTTCACCTAGTTCCAAGGGGAATTTTCAAAAGTGATTCAAAGAGGGGTTGTAGAGAACATTACAAGCTTTCCAAAATGTCTAATAACTCCTTGAGATCATTTGTGAGCAAGGAGAATCGAAGGTCAGAAGTTGGGGTTTCAAGTTGTTTTACAAGGCAAATTTTGTGATGAACAAAATTCAAATCTCAAACCTATGTTGCATAATCTTTGCTTTGAAGGCCTCAAACTTGTTAGGCACTCCATAATTAATTTCTTGCACAGTTGTTAGAGGTCTCAACTCAAGCATTCAATGCAATGCCATGCTTTATATCCATATTGAGCCTTGCAATTGTTTTCTTCTGATCATACACGTCCTATAACTCAAGAGAAGTTTGTCTCAGTCCTTACAATCACTCAGCCCATGCTTGTACTTCATCTTGGAACCATACATTCACTTTTCTTCAAAATCAAGCAACCTAGCCATAACTTTATAACTCAAATCCTTTGTGCAAAACTTCTCCAACCTTTTGCTTATACATACACAAGTGCTTGGCAAGAAAACACACGCATGCTAAAGCCCTGAAACTCTCTAAAACACAGAATCACCAAAAATACCTCAAAACTTGCCATTTTTGAGTTTTGAATCCAATCTCCAAATTTTCCCGTGCGTTTCTTGGCCTTTTACTTTCAAAAGCTTCTAAATAAGATTTTCAAAAGATAGCACCTGCAACACCACTGTAACACCTCCATCATCATCCACCATTTTCAAAAAATAGCACCTTGCACCTTGACTTCTCCAGAACTCCTCGGGAACTTTCAGCTCAAGCTAAGCATCACATTAGCTTCCTGGGAACTTGAGGAAGCTAATCCAATCATTGGAACTCACTAAAAGTTGCTCAAACTCAAAACACGATACCCTCTTGCAAGGTGAGTTTTCTGACTTTTGAACTCTTCATACAAGCATCATTAATGGTCTATTTGTGAATAAGAAATGTAGATATCATTGTCCTGAAGCTAACCATGTCTTTAGATTTCATTTATATTGCTTAAGTAGTTAGAATTTTGAATTTGAACATCCTGGAAAAGTTAGGTCAGAATTTAGTACCATTCAAAATTCATACTCATTTTTTATTTATAGCTTTAGTTATTTACATTTCTGGAATCGTGTTAAAATTTGCCATAAGTTTCATGTTTAAATTTTTGCAAATGGATGAGAAATGAGCAAGATGCAGGTGGTCCAGCCAGAGGTTGAAGATGAAGTACATTTAGGGCAAGACTTATGTTATATATTTATGGTTTGATATAAGTTAACGGATGTATCACCACCCCAGTGGTTAAAGCGCGTGCCCGTCACCCTTAGGTCCTGGGTTCAAGCCCCAGCGTGACCTTTTGCAAAAAAAATTACATATTTCTGACATTTTCTGAATTTTTGCAGCGCTGGGCCTCCCCCCTTTGGGATTTATTTTTTTGCTATTTCTGACTCCCCCAGCCTTGTTATTCACACCCCTGGCCCATTATTTTATTTTCCATTTTTATTTATTTTCCCTTCACTTTATTTTTATTTCATATTTTCTTTATTGTTTTTATTATTACTATTATTATCATTATTATTATTTTTATTAATAGAAAATCCCAAAAATATTTTTATTTATTATTTTCACATTTTATATTTTATTTTTATTCACAAAAACCAAAGAATAAACACATTTCTTTTACATTTTCGTTAATAATTAAATTTACTTTTTTAAATACTTAGATAATTTATTTTTAAATATTATTATATTATATTATTTATTTTTCTTGTAAATTAAAATCCATTTAGAATTTAGGAAATTTATTTAATTATTTTTATTACTAACTTAATTAAATTCACCAAAAACCCTAAAAAATTTGTTTTCTTTAAATTAACTTAGTTTACTAATTTAATCTTAATTTTCTTTTTTTAGTTAATTATTTTATTTGATTAGGTTAAAAAAACCATTTTCATAAAAAACCAAACAAAAAAATCGTATTTCTTTTTACATCTACATTCTTGTATTTTATTTGTTCATTTTGTACATTTATTCAAAATTCAATATGGTTGTAATATTTATTTAGATTTAAATTGTTGCAATATTCCCCATTTGTAATTTGTACACCCCCTCCCCTAAATGATGTAATAGTGTAGTAATTTTAAATTCCGCAATTTATCGTTTTATATACAAATGCTAATAATTAGGGTTTTGTATGGAAAGACTAAAACCAACAAATAGCAAACCCTAATCAAAGATAAATCAAGCATGAAAATCAATCCACTTGCACACAAACACCCCTAGGGTAAATCCACTTGGTTGCCTTACAAAAATAACCATATTATGCATGTGAGGTATCTTAGCAAAAACAAGCAAAATACAAGATCATAGTCCCTCGATGACGCTATCTCTGTTGCCTTTCAAAATGATCTTAGTCCCTAAAGAAAAATGCTAGGATATCTTGCAACATTGATAATCATGGTTATACGATGACCCACGTCCGTTCCTTTTATATCCAAAGATAGGGTCACTTACCAAATCAATGGTAAGATGATAATGTCAAAAGAAAAAAGGAAATGAACATGAAACACTTTTGAGTAGGTGGAATGCTCCTAGTTACTTGCTCAAATTCAAAACCAAAACATCCTTGCTATTTTCAAAACAAACACCAACACTTTCAAAACATCTTACAAACTCGAAAACATTTTCAAAATATCAACACCTTTGTATACATTCTTACGAACGAGAATCATTACAAAGTTTGCCTAAACAATGGCCTCTTTACAAAATACTTTCAAAAACCACACAAAGCACATTTTAAAACAAAAGCAAGTGATCTAGCAAGTAACTAAGAGCCCATGGAAAACCATGGATGAAAAGGGTGCTAATACCTTCCCTTTTTATAATTTACCCCCCAAACTCAAGAAAACATCTCAAAGGTCTTTCCTGTTCTTTTCAGCCTTTCCTTTTGAATAAAAGAAAAGTCGGCGGCGACTCTTGCTAACCGCAACATTTGCGATCAAATGCAAAACAACCAAGTCAGTTTTCCCACCGTATCACAGGTGGCATCAGAATCGGAGGTTCTTGGAGATACTCCATGATTTTGTCAAAATCTATTTGGAAGTCGTCATTCCATTTCACTACTGGATCTTTCTTTAGTAACTTGAAGATTGGCTCACAAGTAGCAGTCAGATGGGAAATAAATTGGGCAATGTAGTTTAATCGTCCTAGGAAACCTCTAACTTCCTTCTCAGTACGGGGAGTAGGCATTTCTTGAATGGCTTTAACTTTAGCGGGACCGACTTTAATACCTTTACTGCTAACGACGATACCCAGGAGTTTATCGGATATCATCCCAAAGGTGCACTTGTTCGGATTCAATCTTAGCTTGTATTTCTTCAGCCTCTCAAACAACTTGTGTAGATAGTCCAGATGCTCTTCTTCAGTCTGTGATATAGCTATCATGTCTTCAACATATACCTCTATTTCGTAATGAATCATGTCATGGAACAACGCTACCATGTCACATTGATATGTTGCACCGACATTCTTCAACCCAAAAGGCATAACCTTGTAACAGAAAGTGCCCTAATGTGTGATGAAGGTTGTTTTCTCTATGTCTTTAGGTGCCATCTTGATCTTATTATATCCTAAGAAACCGTCCATGAAAGAAAATACTTTATGCTGAGCGGTGTTGTCGACCAAAACATCAATATGTGGAAGCGGGAAGTCTACCTTGGGGGTTGCCCTGTTCAGATCTCTATAATATACACACATATGCACCTTGCCATCCTTATTAGGTACTGGCACCACATTTGCATCCCACTCTAGATAGGATGTAATATCTAAGAAACCTGCGTTGAATTGCTTCATAACTTTAGCCTTGATCTTTTCAGACATCTCTAGATGCATATGATGAACTTTCTGCTTAATAGGAGAGCAACCTTCTTTCATTGGCAGACGGTGAACCATAATGTTAGTATTAAGCCCTGGCATGTCTTCGTACGACCAAGCAAAGATCTCAACATAGTCATGTAACATCTGGAATAATTTCTGTTTGACACCATTCTCCATGTCGGCACCTATCTTGACTTCTTTTTTATCCTCTTCAGTACCTAAATTCACAACCTCGACTGGCTCTTCATGTGGTTGTATTGCTCTTTCTTCTTGTTGTAATAGTCTAGCAAGCTCTCAAGGTACTTCACAATCTTCCTCACCTTTGTCCTTGGCTTGGTAGATCGGATTTTCAAAGTCATAAGTGGCAATAACAGAATTGTCATCAATGGGATCCACAGTGGATGTGAATCTGCAATTTATTATGTGGGTGTGTGTAAGAAACATATAGCTATATTGAAAGCAACAAACTAATGAAAAGACAGAGAGTGCAAAATTTGAATGCAAAACGTCCAATGATTTATTAAATGAGCATATAAGGATGAAAGATAACAACCCTAACAAGTGGACCGTTGTGCCCCGGGTAAGGTACAAGGCTTAAAGTTATTGTTTAAAATTACATATCTCAAAAACTTGAAAGCAATAAAACAGGAAATAGCAATTAATCATGACTAAATGAGATTGGTATAAAGTCTTTAACCTTCTAGTTGTTGAGTCCACTGCTAGTAGTAGGAAAGATCCAGTTGTCTAAATCACAGTCACTATCAGTGTCTTCTATACCATTGACTTCATTATTGTTGATGCGGAAAGGTGGTCTCCCAGCACGAGCACAACGAACTGCCTTCTGAGCCTCTGAGGTGAAACCTAAACCAAATTTGCTGGAATTATAAGGAATGTCAGGAAGCTGAACCCAAATAGTGCAACGACCTTCTTCTACCACAACCCTAGGATATTTAAAAGAAGTAATTCTTGGTGGATCCTTGGTAATATTAGGAGTATCAGGACTAGCTTTAGCAACGATAATTGTCGGAGAAATTACTTCAAAGGTCTGGCAGGGAGTCTCAATGAATTCACCATTCATATCAACATATTTGAATGAGTTCAAATGGCTCACCATATACTCTTCTTCTCCATAAACTGTAACAATTTTCCCTTTCACATGATACTTCAATTTTTTATGCAAGGTAGAGGTAAAACCTCATGATCCATGAATTCAGGGGCGTCCAAGCAAACAGGAATAGGCCGGACGAATATCCATTACATAGAAGGTGAAGTTGAATACATGATATCCCACTTTGATCGAAAGATCAACCTCTCCGCATACCATTCTCCTTGACCCATCAAAGGCTCTTACCATAATATCATTGGGTTTCAACATAACCCCTTCACAGTCCAATCTATCTAGAGCATCTTTTGGTAATACATTTAATGAGGAACTTGCATCAACCAATACATGTGCCAAGGTAGTGCCCCTACACTCAATATAGACGTGCAGGGCCTTGCTATGATTCTTTCTTGCAAGAGTTAAGACATCATCAGAAAAGCCTAATCCATTATAAGTTATTAGGCTTGCAACACAATTCTCAAACTGATCAGCAGGGGTCTCTTGTGGTACATGAGCAGTCTTCAGAAATTTTACTAAATCCTGAGCATGGGCTTCGGAGCATAATAACAAGGATAGCATGGATATCTTGGAGGGTGTATGCCCCAACTGTTCAACAATATTGTAGTCACTTTTGTGGATTATTTTCAGTATTTCCTCCATCTGTTGTTTCGAGGAATCTTCAACAGTAACATCTTTTGATGGTGCCTCTGTCTGGGCAGGTTGAGTCATCTTATTTTTGCCCCGAGTATCAGTAGTTAACTCAGTAGCAGGGATACAAACTAGTGTAGTGATAGTCTTTGGAGGAGAGATCTCTGGAGAGAAGACCATTCCCGTTATGGTAACTTTACTAGTCCCAATAATATTTTCAACATTGAGGTTAGTAACTTCAAAATCTTCACCTACGAAAATCCATGGTTCTTTCTTAACACTATGGTAATAAACTTCGGCTCCATAATTCCAGGTGTAATACCCCAAATTTGTCCTACCCTTTTACTTTTATCTGGCTTACGCATCTCGCATTTTTCTCATAACTTCCATTAGGTCATTTAACATTGCATACATTCATTAACAACATAATTTTGCATAAGATCAATGATATTGTGGAACTAGGTTATTGTATGACTTTAAGGCTCTCATCTTCGCACAAGCTTATTTCAATTGATTTCTCCATCGATCATTTGTTTAAATCTAGGTTTTCATTTCATGGACTTTATCATCATCAAGCTACGAGGCTATTCTTTTCTTCTCAATATCAAGTTGCAAGGTTTTATGAGATGAAGCTAAGAATTAGGGTTTATATCTTATCATACTTGAGCTTGTCAGCATTCTACTTGAGGTTCATTCCATATCAAAGTATTCCCATGTCTCAGCTTTCATATTCATCTTCAAAGAATCCCTCATGGCATAGTCATTATGTTAAAACCATCTATAGGGAAGGGGTTTTGTCAAAGAGATGTTATGATTTGCGAAGCATCGTCATTCATTCAGATATTTGTGCTTGGCATGCAAGTTTGGGTTGAATTGAAAAAAACCCAAAAGGAACTAAAGTTTCATTGGACTGAGTTAGGACTGTGAAGTGTTCATTCAAGTTTTTGATACCAAAGATTCAAGTTTGTTCAAGTTTGTCGAAACGGCATCAAAGCTACATGTTTTATTCGTCAAGCATACAAAGTTGGGAGATGTACTTAGGGGGTTTCCTTGGAGTTCAAGTAACAAGCCATGAAAAAGGAGCTATCATTCAACTTTATTTTACAAGACGAGCTCAAAAACCATGCCTTGACTTCATATTCATGACCATTACAATTTACATTTGAGTAATCATATCATTACAATTCCATGGAAAATAAAAGGCAATACTTTGAGCGCTTGAGAAAATTGATATTGAATTCAAGAGATTTTAAAGGATCTACAAGAATATCATGCCCCTAATTTCATCATGCTACCAAACTATAAGCAGAGTTCAATTTGAAGGGAAAAAAGAAGAAATAAGTGAAGCTTCTCCATTAAAATAAAAGTTCCATACAAGATTTTAATTCAAGAGATACTATCCTACAAAATCTGAGCAACAAGTTCTTAAACATCATGTACAACTTCATGATTCTTACATAGTCTTTATGCTCCTGACTTTTATCCTCTTGATGTTTTCATTCTTCATGACCAAACTTCCACTTGCTTCAATAATATTCCAATTTGCCAATAATTCGGGTATTAATTCATATAACCTGCATCAGTAAACAAAAGAAACAGCCTGCAACATGAACTAGTTCAAAATCCACACTTTGCGACTTCAAGCCATGATCTAAAACCAAAGCAGCCCTGCCATTTTGAAGAAAGCAAAAACCAATCCAGAAAAAAACCGGCCTGTTCAGGAAAAATCGGGAGAAACAGCTAACATAATTTCTAGTTAAGAATACTATTAACATAGTTAGATATCTAACTAAATTTTTCCTCTCCCTAACTAAACTAACAAACAGCTAACAAACTGTCTAAGCAAAAAAAAAACTTCAACAGAATTTAACAAAACTTACAATTGTCAACTGAATTCCAACTTCAAAAACAGAATTGCTAACAGTAACTAACTATTTTATTTGTACAACATATATGACGGAAATTCAGAGGGAACTTACAAAACAAGTCCAAAAATAAAACATAAGCCAGTCAGCTAATTACATCCATTTTTGAGCTCAAACTAAGTTAACATTTCAAATAATTCTTAACCGCCTAGCCTTAAACTATTACCCTGACCTACTGATGAACATTCATTAGATTCACCTGACCAAACCGCAACTCATCCAATAAACCAGTTCGTAATGAAAAAAGTCCATACCATGCCCTGTTCACAACAAATACAAGAGAAACCAGTTCAGCCCTGTATCAATTAATAAAACTAGCTTAGAAAAAATTCAAAACAATTATCAAATATTTTTCAATTTCATTCAAATCCAAGGCCATCCCATCTAGTATAACTAACTTCTAACAATTTTTAACAACCCATAACCACCTCCTTAACAAGTTCTAGCCAACCTATAACCGATTAACAAACTATTTCCTATAACTGTCTGCAACCTCAAATCCCTAACAGAACTTCACCCAACTATTTAATAAATCCCAACAGAAATTTACAGCAACATAACCATCTATAAAAAGAAAAAACTTCCAACAGATTCACAATTTCTTAACCTCCTAACAGGTTTCTCTAACTGATTTCTAACCTCCTAATTGCCAACTCCTAAACGACTTCCAACAAAACTTCTCAACATAAAAAAAACTTTCAACAGATGGATATAATAGAGAAAATGGTGGAAGAGACTCACGATATGATCCTACAGGAAATTCTCTCTAAAATTTCCTCCCTGTCCGCAATCATCTTTAACTCCCTCTTTGTTGAAGCACTTCAATCTTCATCACCATAATGAAGTGGTGAAAAACACAAGAAGGGGGGGTTGAATTGTAAAACTGAAATCTAATGCAATGAACAAGATATTTTTATCCTGGTTCGTTTGATCTCAAACTACTCCAGTCCACCCGTCAAGGTGATTTCGCCTCTCTCCAACGAGGTCTTAATCCACTATATTCAACTGAATATTACAGACTGCTTTAACAACTGCTAAAGCCTTCTTGATCCAAACCACAACCCGGTTTGTCAAGGTAACACTTTCTTACAAAGAGATAAAACTAAGTGTGTGAATGTTTTCTACAAAACTTTATCACAACTGTGATGTATACACAAATTGAAGCTTAGAAACTAGATTGCTAAACAATGATAGAATATCAGAGTGTGTGGTTTAGCAAAACTGAGAGAAAGAAGATTATAATTAGCTTTTGTGCGTGTAGAGATTTGGAGAGCATTAGCCATTTCAATCTTCAAAGCCTTGTTTATATAGCACTGAGATGATGAGCGTTGGATGCAATATTCTTGATTCAATGCTAATAACAAACTTTCCTTATTGAGCAGATCTTGTCTGGAATGAGGCCGTTGGAATTAATTTGCTTTCAATGCACAGTACCGTTGCTTACTTAATGCAAGTTCTGGCTTGGCTCATTCTGACTCTGCTTTGCTGCTGATGAACTGTTTTGTTTCTTTATCAGAGTGTTGAGCGCAGTCTTGTTCATCAGGCTTCAGCATGTACGTGAGTTGATCATCTGATTCTGACATTCTGATATGGCAACTTCTGATGCTGGTGTCTGAAATCAAGTTCTGATGCTGAATAGATGTGATCTTGCTTATATCAATCAGAGTATCTGCAAGTCAGAACATAATAATTTTAGGCAGCAGATAGTTCATACATGAAACTTATAAATACTATATCTTTTCACTTTGTTATCATCAAAACTTAAATATAGGGTAGTAGATTCAAACTTTGTTCTAACAATCTCCCCCTTTTTGATGATGACAAAAACTAGATATTTTAAATGAAAATAACGTGAAAAGGTATCTGGAATATGTATCAGAATAAGAAGTAAAAGGATAAGGAGTAAAGAGATATCAGAGTTGAGAGATACTCCCCCTGAGTTTATTACTTCCCTTTGATTACACGTGTTCTTCAGGATCAGATCTTTTTGCCTTTCTTTGAACATCAGAGTATCAGAGTCTTTGACTTATCAGAAGCTTTATGTTAGAGCAGAGCTTCAGAGTTTTTCTTGTCAGAGCTTTGCTTTGGATCAGAATATCAGAGCGGATCAGAACTTCATAGTGATCAGAGCTTCAGAGCTTCTAGTTTTCAGAGTGTCCAGGAGCTTCCTTGTACCTGTAGACTTTAAGCAAAACAGGAAAAAAATTTCAAGTAATAGAGTTAGAATGTTTGAGAATTTCTGTCTAGTTAGCCGTTATTGATTAAAATATCATTCTTGTTCTCCCCCTTTTTGTCAGCAATCAAAAAGTGTAGGTGATGTGCTAAAACAATCAAGATCAGAAAAACTAATCATATTGAGAGAGTTCAGAATCAAAACAAGAAAATATTGCAAAACATATTCAAACAGTACATTAGAAAATCAAGGAAAACATGAAAAAGGTCATGAATGAAAAAAGAGACTAAGGTTGAGGAGGCAAGCGTGTGAACAGGTTCTCCAGCATGGCTTGGATCTTTTCAGCAGTCTCATTCTGCTTGTGCACCATGCTGACAACAGTGTCAATCTTGCTATCCTGCACATCCATTCTCTCTTTCATCTTCTGATCGCTTTCATCTATCCGCTGCTGCAGACGCATGTCATTCAGCCTTAGTTCTTCCAGAGTCTGCCTGTCCAAGGCAACTTGAGAAGCATCAGAAGCAGGAGGCTTCTGAGAACTTTCAGCAACATCCTCTGCTTGACTTTCTTCAGCTTGAATGGTCTTGTCTTCTTCTGATTGCACCTTTGCAGCTTGCTGTTTCTCAGACCAAGGTTCACTGTCCAGAGGGAGCACGTCCTCTTTCAGAAGCTGACTTCCAACTTCATTCAGAAGCTTGCTGAAATTTTGTTGTGCCTGCTCATAGTTGATATCCTGCAACTTGAGGGCTTCAGCACGTACCCAAAGTCTGAATTGTGACCAGAGCTGATCAGAAGCAGCTGGGTCAATCATTCCAGGACAGACTTGCTTCAAATAAGCAATCCATTGCAGCACACCTGTTTCAAAATTCATAATACCAGAGCCAACATCTGGTTGCTTTGGTTTTGGGATGGCAATTTTGTGTTTCAGATCAGCAAGACGGTCAAGACTGGTTAAGTCTATGAAAGTCCTGCTGGGGTTTTCGGAGGTTTTCTGAGCAGCTGTTTGTTTTGGAGATGGAGTATCAGTATCAGAAATTATGATTGGATTGGGTGGTGTTTTGGGAGTATTTGGTGGTGTAGATTCTGGTGAGGATGGTAACTGGGGCATGATAACAGTTGTTCCACATGGCAGCTGGATTGCCAGAGGTGATGGTTGAGGTGAATGAGGTTCAGATGGTTGAGGAGAAGGAGTTTCAAAGTGATGAAACTCTGTTTGAGGTGATGGTGGATTAATTTCTGGTTGGGGAGAGGGAGACGGAATTTCTGATTGTTCAGGGATAAGGGGTTCTTCTGGAATTGATGAGAGTGGTTGTTGTTGTTCTGGTTCTTCAGCAGATTGCTGTTGTTCTGGTTGTGGAGGAGGAACAGTTTGTGGTTCAGAGTTTGGTTGATCAGAGGTGTGTTGATCAATGTCAGACAGCACTTGGTCAATTGCTGATGTTGTTGAGATTGTTGGTTGTTTGGGATGTTTGGTTCTGGGTCTTCTGAGTTTTAATGCCTCAGAAGGGTCCTCTTCTTGTACAGTTTCATCTATGGTAGGGATGGGGATTGAGATTCTATGAGAGGTTTGAGGAGGAATAGATGCTGGAATAGTAGAAGAATTTAAAACAGGAGCAGCAGATGAATTACCTCTTTTTCTGGGCGTCTGCTGGGATGATCCTTCTGATGGTGCCTTCCTCTTCTTCGTCTTCTTCAGAGTCACTTCTGGTTGAGGTTGATGCAGATCTTTGATATTCATATTTGGATCTGTACCATCTGCCTTGCACGCATCCAAGTACCTGAGAATCACCTCTGGTTTGGATTCAATTTCAGAAAATAACAGAAAGTCACTCAGAGGCACTCTTCTGCTGGAGATATCAGCAATAGAAGTGGCTCTGGGTTCCTTCTGAATATTCTCTATCAGCTTCATCTTCTTCAAGTTCTTTGCATTCAGAGGTTTCCCAATTGTTGGTTCAATAGTGCTTAGCTCTTGAGCTTCTATCAGATGTTCAATCAGCCTATTCTCTGTCAGAATATCTGATATCAACCTTCCAAAAGGTATCCAATCCCTCTTGGTTCTTTCTTCTTCCCTGGTTTCCTTCACACTTGTTCTGAGGTGGTTGAAAAGGAAGTGAGCCAGATTGATCTTTACCTTCTGATCAATAAAGTAGATCAGAAACTGCTGATCCACATTTATGTAATCAGGAGAACTGGTTGGTTTCCTGTGGTTGAAGCACCCCAGAATTATCTTAGCCCACACTCTGTAATGATCCTTCAGATCTTTAATCTTGCTGCTGGGCACCCCAAGAGTGAAAATCCTTGCAGCTATCACACCCACATCAGCACATCTTTCAGCCATGTCCACACAACGGACGCCACCGCCACTGTGACCGATTAGCCTTGCAATGTGATCCTCAGTGATCACAATCTTCTTCCCCATAACAAAGGAGGTGACTAGATGTGTTGAAGCCTTGGCGTGAATCCAGAATTCCTTGACTAGCATTGGGAATGTTGGTCCAACCAACCTGTCGAAATACCTTTCCCACTTCTGAGCCCTAACTTCTTCAGTTAGGTCAAAACCGTTCTCCTTCAAGCTTTCAAAATCAATGATTAATTCAGAAAGCACTTCAAGATTCTTCACAGGAGTGAGGAGAGTTCTGAATGGCACTTGATATTGCTCAGATGATGCTTTCTTCTGAGGACCTACAGAAGCGCTGCTGGAGGTTGCCATGTTCACACTAAAAGGGTTTTGAGAATAAACTGAGGAAAATAGGTTGCAAGAGATGAACACAGAAATATGCAGAAAATGCTTGAGTATTAGTGAGAAAACGTAAAGAATGAGAATGAGAGATTAATGAGCTTAAATAGAGTTTTCAAAACTGTTTTGAAAAGATAAACGTTTTTTAAGAGAGAGAAAAATCATGATTGCATTTTAAAAGCATGATTACTTTTCATTAAATGCTTGCTGATTTTGGGGGATTTGAGAAAGATACTTAAAAACGGTTACCAGACATGTGTCTCAATGCACCCAATCAGCGCTTTGCCTTCTCAGAAGCGTGCACGCGTTCTGCTTCAGAGATATGCTGATGATTGGATGACACTTGTTTGATGTAGTGATCAGCACGTCTGTCTTTGAGCTTAGACTCTCAGATCTTTAGACTTGCATCTGATACAATCTGCATGTTCTATCTTTCTGAAAGGAGATTGATCAGAAGTTCACAGTAAAACAATTACATTCTGAAGGTAAATATATGGAATTAAAATATTTTCACTCTGGACACACTTTCATGCTGAGATGTTTCAGAATGAAATTAAACCTATCTTCTGAAAGGGGTTTAGTAAAGATATCAGCCCATTGATGGTCTGTATCTATAAATTTTAAGTTCAAAATACCTTTCTGAATATAGTCCCTAATGAAGTGATGTTTTATTTCTATATGCTTAGCTCTAGAATGTAAAATGGGATTCTTACTTAAGCAAATAGCAGAAGTATTATCACAAAGTATAGGAATGTTACTCTCAAAAATCTGGAAGTCTTCAAGCTGACTTTTCATCCAGAGCATTTGTGTGCTATATCCTGCTGCTGCTATGTACTCAGCTTCTACTGTTGATAGAGCAATTGTTGATTGCCTTTTGCTGGACCAAGAGATCAGATTTTCTCCCAGAAACTGGCAGCTTCCAGAAGTACTTTTACGTTCCACTCTGTCTCCAGCAAAATCAGCATCACAGTAGCCTACTAAGCTGTAATCACTAGATTTTCTATAAAACAAACCCAGATTAGTAGTACCTTTCAGATATTTGAAAATTCGCTTAGCAGCTGTTAAGTGAGATTCTCTAGGATCTGATTGGAATCTAGCACAGATACAAACACTGAATGATATGTCAGGTCTTCAAGCAGTCAGATAGAGGAGAGAACCAATCATACCTCTGTAGACTTTCTGTTCTACATTTTTGCTCACCTCTTCTCTTTCCAGAATGCACGTGGGATGCATTGGAATCTTTGATGGCTTACATTCTGAGAGATCAAATTTCTTTAGAAGATCTCTGATGTATTTGCTCTGATGAATGTAAGTTCCTTCTGGAGTTTGATTGATCTGAATTCCTAGAAAGAATTTCAGTTCCCCCATGAGGCTCATCTCAAATTCTGCCTGCATACACTTAGCAAATTTTCTTCCAAGAGAAGGATTAGTAGAACCAAAAATAATATCATCAACATAAATTTGACAGACTAAGATGTCACTCTTAACTGATTTACAGAATAGAGTAGTGTCCACCTTCCCTCTGGTGAATTCATTTTCCAGCAGAAAGTTACTTAGCCTTTCATACCAAGCTCTGGGAGCTTGTTTCAGACCATACAGTGACTTCTTTAGTTTGAAAACATGTTCTGGATGTTTTGTATTTTCAAAACCTGGGGGTTGGTGTACATACACTTCTTCTTCTATATAACCATTTAAGAATGCACTTTTGACATCCATCTGATACAGAGTGATGCCTCTATTAACAGCAAATGAAATTAAAAGTCTGATAGATTCTAACCTGGCGACTGGGGCAAAGGTTTCTGTATAGTCTATCCCCTCTTGCTGACTATAACCTTGTGCAACCAGTCGTGCCTTGTTTCTGATGACTTCACCTTGTTCATTTAGCTTGTTTCTGAACACCCATCTTGTTCCAATGACGTTGAATCCTTTTGGTCTGGGAACGAGATCCCATACGTCGTTTCTGGTGAATTGATTCAGCTCTTCTTGCATTGCCAGAATCCAGTCATTATCCAGAAGTGCTTCATCAATAGAAGAAGGTTCAATCAGAGACACAAGTCCCATAAGTGTTTCTTCAGAGTTTCTGAAGCTTGCTCTTGTTCTGATTGGATCTTCCTTTCTTCCTAGAATAGTCTCTTCTGGGTGATCCAAGCTGCTTCTGGGTAATCTCTTCTGAGGTTGATCAGCAGCTGTTGTAGGATTGCTAGCAGTGCTCCTTTCAGACGTTGAAGGAATGTCTGTGTTGAGAGCTTGTGATGACTTGTCTTCAGAACCTGCAAATTCAATTTCTATACCTGCAAAAACTTCATTCTGCTTTGACTTTTCAGAGTCAAGCTTATCATCAAAACGAACACTGATTGATTCTTCCACAATCTGTGTTTCTGTATTGTATACTTTGTACCCTCTTGAGCGTTCAGAGTATCCTAACATAATACACTTATGTGCTTTAGAGTCAAACTTGTTCAAATAATTCTTTGTATTTAATATAAAGCAAGTACATCCAAATGGATGAAAATATGAAATGTTGGGCTTTCTGTTCTTCCACAATTCATATGGAGTCTTTTCCAGAATAGGTCTTATTGAGATTCTATTCTGAATGTAGCACGCTGTGTTTATTGCCTCTGCCCAGAAAGTCTTAGCAACGTTTGTCTCATTGATCATGGTTCTGGCCATTTCTTGCAATGTTCTGTTCTTTCGTTCTACAACTCCATTTTGTTGGGGAGTTCTAGGACAAGAGAAATCATGCAGAATGCCTCTGTCATTAAAGAATGACTCAAAATCTTTGTTTTCAAATTCTCCACCATGATCACTTCTGACTTTAACGATTCTAAGATCCTTTTCATTCTGAACTTGGTTACAGAAGGTAACAAACACAGAGTGTGACTCTTCCTTGTGTCTTAAGAACTTTACCCATGTCCATCTGCTATAGTCATCTACGATTACTAACCCATACTTCTTACCACTGACTGAAGCAGTTTTAACTGGTCCAAATAAGTCAATGTGCAGAAGTTCTAATGGCTTAGAGGTAGAAACAACATTTTTGGATTTAAAAGAAGGTTTTGCAAATTTGCCTTTCTGACATGCTTCACACAGAGCATCTGAATTGAACTTCAAATTAGGAAGTCCTCTGACCAGATTGAGTTTGTTAATCTGAGATATTCTTCTCATACTAACATGTCCCAATCTTCTGTGCCAGATCCACTGCTCGTTGTTAACAGACAGAAGACATTTTACATTCTGACTCTTTAGTTCAGAAAGTTTGATTTTGTAAATGTTGTTTTTCCTCTTACCATTAAACAGGATAGTCCCATCTTTCTGACTAACAGCTTTACATGATTTTTGGTTAAAGATTATATCATAACCGTTATCACTTAATTGACTTATGGATAACAGATTTTGCATCAATCCATCTACTAGCAGAACATTATTAATAGAGGGAAGATTTCCATTACCTACAGTTCCAGAGCCAATTATATTTCCCCTCTGATTGCCTCCAAAGCCAACGTGGCCTCCAGGCTTAAGTTCCAGGCTTTGGAACATATGCCTTCTTTCCGTCATGTGTCATGAGCAGCCAGAGTCCAGGTACCATGACTGGTGTTTCTGAATTGCTGCTAAAGATATCTGCAACATGTATTATTTTATCCTTAGGTACCCAGATTTTCTTGGGTCCTGATTTGTTAGTTTTACCAAAACTCTGGTTGAATTTTGGTTTCACAGAGTGCTTACTGCTAGTGTATTTGATATCATGTGTGTGACCATATACAAAATGTGAATTCAGAGGAGTGTGTTTAATGGTTAAGTCCATGACATTCTTTGGTGTAGGAACCTTACCTTGGTATCCTATTCCTTTCCTGCCGTTTCTGCTAACTTCATAGATCATTGAAGCCATTCTGCTTCTATCTATGCTTTTAGCTAGGAACTTCTGGAAACTGTGATCATACTCCTTGATGATCTCATCAGCGTTGCTAGGAGTTTCAGAAATTGGTTCCTTCTGAGAGTTTTGTAAAGTGTTTTCTAATTTTGAAATCTTATTTCTCAGCTCAGAATTTTCCAATTTGAGACTCTCAGTCTTATTAGAGTCAGATTCAAGATTCCTTTTCAGGTCTCTGAATTTAGCTCTAATTTACTGATAACGTTCCAGAATCTCATTAAGGCTTTCAGCAAGTTCAGCCTTTGTAAAGTTAACAGCAAAGTAAGGAAATACCTCTTCAGTGTCTGATTCTGAGTCTGATTCAAAAGCTTCACTATCTTCTAAAATGTTAGCCATGAGAGCTATATTTGCCCTTTCATCATCTGATTCTGAGTCAGCTTCAGACGAGTCAGAGTCATCCCATGTAGCCATGAGACTTTTCTTCTTCTCTCTTCCAAACTTCTTTTTGGGCTTTTCCCTCTGAAGCTTTGGGCAGTCACTTTTATAGTGTCCTTGCTCATTGCACTCATAGCAGATGATGTCTTTGGTGTTTGGCTTTTTGCTACTGGAGGAGCCTTCAGATCTTCTGTATCCAGAGGAAGAATCTGTCCTTCTGTATCTGGAAGAAGACTTGTTCTGATTAGATCTTCTGGGATTCCTGAACTTCCTTTGTCTTTGCTTCCACAGTTGATTTACTCTTCTGGAGAGAAGGGAGAGTTCGTCTTCTTCTGATGAGGATCCATCAGATGTTTCTTCAACTTCCTGCAAAACTTTAGACTCAAATTTTCTGTTAGATTTTAATGCTAAAGGCTTACCTTGCTTCTGAGGCTCATCAGCTTCTAGCTCTATCTCATGACTTCTGAGGGAGCTGATAAGTTCCTCCAGAGTGATTTTGTTGAGATCTTTAGCTAGCTTCAGAGCTGTAACCATAGGTCTCCACTGCTTGGGTAAACTTCTGATGATTTTCTTGACATGGTCAGCAGTAGAGTATCCTTTGTCCAGAACTTTGAGACCAGCTACCAGAATCTGGAATCTAGAGAACATGGTTTCAATGGATTCAGATTCTTCCATTTTGAACGCCTCATACTTCTGAATGAGCGCCAGAGCTTTTGTTTATTTGACCTGAACGTTGCCCTCATGCGTCATTCTGAGAGAGTCAAAGATATTCTTCGCTGTGTCTCTGTTGGAGATCTTTTCATACTCAGTATAGGAGATGGCGCTGAGGAGGATGGTTCTGGCCTTGTGGTGATTCTTGAAGTCACGCTTTTGTTGATCAGACATTGTTTTTCTATCAATCTTCTGACCACTTGCATTCACAGGGTGCGTGTATCCATCTGTCACCATATCCCACAGATCAGCATCATGTGCCAGAAAGAAGCTTTCAATTCTGTCTTTCCAGTAATCAAAGTTTTCTCCATCAAATACTGGAGGTTTGCCACTGAATCTGTCTCTGTCCTCATTGTTGTCATTGCTGATGTGAGAATTGTTTCCTGCCATTGTGTTTTTCTGACGCTGGATCTTGTACTGACACGGTTAAGTGTTTTAGCTCAGAACCAGGCGCTCTGATGCCAATTGAAGTGGTGAAAAACACAAGAAGGGGGGTTGAATTGTAAAACTGAAATCTAATGCAATGAACAAGATATTTTTATCCTGGTTCATTTGATCTCAAACTACTCCAGTCCACCCGTCAAGGTGATTTCGCCTCTCTCCAACGAGGTCTTAATCCACTATATTCAACTGAATATTACAGACTGCTTTAACAACTGCTAAAGCCTTCTTGATCCAAACCACAACCCGGTTTGTCAAGGTAACACTTTCTTACAAAGAGATAAAACTAAGTGTGTGAATGTTTTCTACAAAACTTTATCACAACTGTGATGTATACACAAATTGAAGCTTAGAAACTAGATTGCTAAACAATGATAGAATATCAGAGTGTGTGGTTTAGCAAAACTGAGAGAAAGAAGATTATAATTAGCTTTTGTGCGTGTAGAGATTTGGAGAGCATTAGCCATTTCAATCTTCAAAGCCTTGTTTATATAGCACTGAGATGATGAGCGTTGGATGCAATATTCTTGATTCAATGCTAATAACAAACTTTCCTTATTGAGCAGATCTTGTTTGGAATGAGGCCGTTGGAATTAATTTGCTTTCAATGCACAGTACCGTTGCTTACTTAATGCAAGTTCTGGCTTGGCTCATTCTGACTCTACTTTGCTGCTGATGAACTGTTGTGTTTCTTTATCAGAGTGTTGAGCGCAGTCTTGTTCATCAGGCTTCAGCATGTACGTGAGTTGATCATCTGATTCTGACATTCTGATATGGCAACTTCTGATGCTGGTGTCTGAAATCAAGTTCTGATGCTGAATAGATGTGATCTTGCTTATATCAATCAGAGTATCTGCAAGTCAGAACATAATAATTTTAGGCAGCAGATAGTTCATACATGAAACTTATAAATACTATATCTTTTCACTTTGTTATCATCAAAACTTAAATATAGGGTAGTAGATTCAAACTTTGTTCTAACACATAACCCCATAAAACAAAAAGAACTCAAACCAGAGAAAAAAAACTTCACAAGTTCAAAAGAGAAAACCTCACCTCTAAATTATCCTTTGCAAATTCTTATGCACATCCTTCATCATCTTCACATCTTCTTCTCCACTTTGCATCCCTACACCCTCATCAATTGCCGCCGCCTCAACCATATTTCTTGATTTCAATCTTCGCCACGAGAAGATCATCAATAACATTCTCAAGCTCCCTTAGTGTTTGTCTCTACAATCAAGCAACAAGAACGCACAATCGTTTCAGTACCACAATGTCACGCTTAACAAAACATACACCAAAATGCAGAAGAAGTTGAAGAACAAAGAGAAATAAAAAAAATGAGTATATACGTGAAGCTCGGTCAAGAATTAACCTCCTTTATCTCTTTATCATCCTTGTACAAATCTGGGTGAGAGCGAAGGCGAGTCCACGATGAAGTGAGAACGATGTTCGGAGATCGTTGAAGAAGAAGGAAGCATTGTGGGTTAAAGAGTGAGGGATATATGAGGAACGACGCTGATGAATTGGAGAGGTTGCGGATCGGTGTGGCACGATGGTTACGGCACGGAGAAGGAGTGAATCCACAAAACTGAAGCGAGTTATTAATGTTGAAGACAAATCGAAATCAGAGGATTGAGATGAATCCGAAGGTCAAAAGGCGACAGTGAACAAATGACTGTTGTGGTAGTCGTGGTCTGGTTTAAACGGCGAGGTTGATCAGAGAAGAGAGTTCACGCTGTCAGCGAAGAAAGTTTGAGAAGAAGCAAGTTCTTCTTGGAAAGCTGAAGAGTCATACTTCTAACCCTAATATTTTTTATTTTAATTTGATTTTAGTTCATTTTATATAATATGATAAAAAAAATATGGAATGGCTAAAGAATTGTAAGTGGACCGGATCTGCATTCTTTAGGCCCATACAGTATTTTTTTAAGCTAAAGCCATGGGAAATAAAAATAGCTTCATGGACTTTCTTTATAGATGGGCCTTAGCTCCAGACAGTATTGCTGGACATGCTCTACAATCCAGAAGTGTACCCCCTGTATGGAGTTCTAAACCATTTTCCTATCATTTTCTTTTCATGACATTTTGGTATAAATTAGTAAAAATAATGATAATCTCCTTAATAATCTGCCTAGAAATTCTTTAGAATTTAGTTTTTATGGATGGTAATCGTTTGATAATTATTTGGTAATCATTTGTTGTTATCCCATCGCCGTGAATTTGTGATATAATATTATTACAATTATGCGGACATGGTTGAATAAAAGATTTGGTAGAAGAGCTTCAAGAAGTTACGAAGTAAATTAAGAGCCTAATTTTCATCAAGGGAATTCGAGGAAGATTTTAGCAGAGTTTTCTTATTGCTTGTGGGATTATGAAGAGGCAACAGACCTTCTCCGTTCGGTATCATCGTGGCCTTAATTTATCCCTCATTTCCGCACTTTATCGCGTTTCTTTACTGCTTTTCTAAGAAATCATGAGAAACAGGGCTTTACTGCAAACTATGCATGCTAACATTAGGTAGAATTCCCACAAAATTACAATCTTAGGACCACCATTGCATAATAACATTAGGTTTAGAAATAGGCCAGTCTCCCTTTGATTTTTCTTCCCCTTTTGCATTTGCATTAAAACAAAAACTTCTTTTCCTTTTCAAATTTCAAAACACTTTAAAACTACTGATGAGAATCATGCCTTTGCTTAGTATGGGAAATGATAAGTGGGTCTCTTCTCGATCTTATTGTTCTTCATCTCAAGCCTAGGTGTGGTTCAATTCTCAAAGAATCCTTTCATGGATAAGTAGAAAAGTGGCTAATATCTCTCCCTTGAGGTTAATTAGTCATTATCTACAATGAAAATACAAACCAATTCAAATCTTTTGGTGCGCTCAAGCACCTTTCTCTAAAACCCTTTTCAGGTAAGGACATGATTAGTTTACTTTTGTGCCAACGCATAAGTCTCCAAAGGTCGAGCTGCGGCAGAAGGCGGAATTAACTTCGTCCATAAAAAACACAAAACAAACAAAAGATGAGAGCCGAACTACAGTAGCTCTGATTCCTCAAAAAGGATACGTAGGCATTGGGGTAGGGCCCAAGCGAGCATAATTTTATTTTCCCTACATTCTTTTTCCATTTCTTTTGCATGCATTCTCCCTTCAGTAGTATAGTAAATAGTAAGCATAGTTTAAACACACCCATAAGGTAGACAATAAGAGTGGATACCATAGAGTACTATGGGCGTGTGGGGTGCTAATACCTTCCCCTTGCGTAACAGACTCCCTTACCCGATCTCTCGGTCGCAAGACCATGACTTCTCCCTTATCAGGTTTTCTCGATGTTCACCTTTCCCTACATATGGGATAAAAGACGTTCAATGGCGACTTCATTATTTGATGATTTTCAGCCGGTTGTTTCAGCTGGCGACTTCACTGGGGACAGATCAACCAAATGCTGGTCCATCCCGGAGTCGCTCCTAGCTCTTGCTTTCTTTTCTTTGGGTGTTTATTTTTATGCTTTCAGTTTACTCACTCATTTTGTATATTCTTGAGCATATGTATGCATTACATTTTAGTGTCTTCCATATACTACTGTTGTACTGGATCTGCTTCTTGATTGGGTGGGGATGTTAGTATTGAGGTAAAAGGCCCAGTACCCAGACCAGAGTGCACTAGGACACTAGGAATAGAGTGGGAGCATGACGGCTATAGGACGTGGTCCGACTAGTGCAGTCATGTCATATACCACGCTCAGATGAGGTTCAATTAGAGGTACTTTCATCATGCACGTCTGTGTTGCGATGATTGTACTTTCAAGCGAACCCATGATTTTCGAGTTACCATTGTCTTACCCTGACCTAGTCTTCACCCGTGAGTGGGGAGAGAATTTTTATCACAGGTACATATGGTGACTATGTTCAGATGGTTACGCATGCTCAGATGGTGACTATGCTCAGACAGGGACTATTGGTTCTAATGGTTATGTTCTGGATTTCTGTTGGTGAATTATGCAGATGCTATATTCTGTTGGTGACCGTATGGTTCTCAGATTTATTTTCTGAGTTCCTGACTTGTTTACCTGGAGATTTACTCGAGCCTTCGATCTTGGTATTCCCATCATATTTAGAAAATGCTCAACAGTATTCGGTTCCAGAAGCCTTGATCCCGTACAATGGGAGATCTACATGGTACTTGGTTCTTATATGTGCAGAGGCTATGCCAGACCTTTGACTTGATGATACTCACATGGTTCAGAATGGTGCAACAATCATATTCAGAAATGATGGAACCTTGATCCCATTTGATCCCATGCCTTTGCATACATAACATGGTTAACCATATTCTTAATATACAAGTTCTGTTATCTCCAAGGAATCCCATTTGCAAGTCTTGCGCTAAACTCTTACATCCCTTACTTGCATAAAATCAAAATCAAAGCACGTAAATTCCTTGGGAATGATAGAACATGACATGGAATTCATTCATGCACCCCATGCATATTCATGCATTCATAACAGGTACTTGAAGATTGGTGAATCTTATTCAGACCAAGTGTTCTCCTCAGAGGTTCAGCTTGATTTCTTACTGCACGTGTTCAGGGATCAGTTATGGAATAACTTCGTGCGGTATACATGCAAGCTTTGGCCCGTGGTCAGAAATTTCTTCAAGCAAGAAGATAATTGATTGAAGACTCAGATAAGCCAGGTCATGAAAGCTGATGATGATGTTAACAATCTTGCACTTATTGCTGCAGTTGGTTCCCTCTTCTCCTAATCTTTTGGGAATTACTTTCAACCATGGATTGCTACACAATCTTGAGTTCTTAGAGCATCTTATCAGCAGATGGTTCTCTTTTTACTATGATATCTTACATCAGTGCAACATCTTTGTTGACCAATATCAGATGTGGTTGCTACACCGGGGCATCAGACTATTCAATCAAGGGCAGTCCCCACAGCTTTGCATTCCCTGATCTGTTCAACAGCAGCCAGTCTTTATTCCCCTAGCGAATTCATGGAAAAAATCTTTTAAGCCAATACAAGAGAAGCCGATGAGCATATTGATGCGAGCCCAATGCATTACATCCTGTTCTTTCTAGCTCTGATCTTTGGGGTCTTCCTCCCACAAACATCTCTTCTGATTGCAATACGTATGCTAGATGTATCCCCTATTCTGGGGCGCCCGGTTTTGATATCGAAGACTTCAAAAGGGTTGAAGTATAAAGCCCAACACCTGTCTGGTGTCTCTTCCAAAATTCCAATTCCTATTTGGCCAATTGCCAGGGTCTTTCTCACGAGTTGGATATCTCTGTTATTCTGATAGAAGATGAACTGTATTATTTCTTTGTGGCATAATATGCTTGGTGATGCAGTTTGTACCAATTCGCTTGGTAAAGCATTCATTCGTTCTCCTAAAAAAATCTTCTATGCATATTATTCGGGGGCACCTGGCCATCCAATTGAAGATAATATGTCATCCAAAGACAATGTCCAAGATAGGCTCAATCCAGAGACTATTGTGTTCACATCAGATCTGAAGGGGAACTCTCCCTCCCACTCAAGCATCGAGACTACAGAAAGTCGTCAGAATCAAGAAATCCATACGGAGTCAAGTCTCCTCAATGATGGCAATCATTGGTTTCTTTATTGCATTGTCATTTGCATTCTTACTCGTTTGTTTAAACATTGCTTGCATGTAGACACTTGTCTGTTTTTGAATGAAAATCTTAATACAATAAGTACGCTTGTCTTGAAGTGTTATTTTCATTTTTATTCATTCATCCGTTATCACTCTTTAAATGCTTTACTTGCATATTGATGCCAAATTTCCTAGTCTTATGCTTAGGTAAAGATTGGAGGGAGGATGACGATAATCTAAAAACGCAAAAATCTCTGGTTGATACGCTTTTGAGTAAGACCCTGCTGACGATGTACAGGACTTTATTCTACTCCTAAACACTGGAGATATAAGGGAGATAGACCCTCATTAACCCATCTGAGCCTTCGAAGTAGGAGTTTCTTTTCTGTTCAGAGAAAACCCTCATTTTAACCCTAGGGCGGGTAGTGTTCAATTAATTTGATCAAGCATTCAGAACTCATCAAGAGTATGCATCCAAGGATACAACAATGGTTATCCATCAAAAGGTTTAGGAAAGTCAAAACCACAATGGTTAACCCTCATCTAACAACAATGTGCATCAATTAACGATATCCCAATGGATATCTCTCGCAAATCAAGAAGCCGAGATCATATGACGATACAACAATGGCTATCCCTCGTCTACCAAAGACTCAGACAGTCACAGTCACTTCTAACAAATCAAAAGACAACGCAAAGATCAATGACTTGTTCAAAACAGAAATGCGAATAAGAAAGAAACAAAAATCCCCGCTAATTCGAAACTTGAAAGCAAGTCGCTTAGGCAAAAGTTGGGGCATCCCGCTGGACTTCCAAATCGAAATTCAAAAGAGTTTGTCCAGGCAAAAATTAGGGAAAGAAAGAAGGAAATTTAAAAGCCTAAAAGGCGAGAAAAGGATTACCAATGAAAATCCTCATCAAAGAACAAAGTCGTCTGATCAGACACTAAAATCAGAAGTTAGTGACTGTTGTGTCCGAGAGGCCTCAGTAGTTCCCCGACCATCGTAAACTCTTCTAGAGAGATGGATGCTTGTATCGGGTCAACTGAACGTAGGAATGGAGAACATCATGGAGAACGGGTGGGCACCAAATAATTTTGAGCCTTAAATCCTTTTTTCTAAAACCGTGAACCAGACCATGTTACAACCCATAAAAGTCCTAATTGAAGCATGGGTCAATTTGAAAGCGTGCTACAACGAGATAGTGTTTAACTGACTCCTAAGAGGTATGTTTGAATATCTGTGTTGGCATCATATGCTTTCATTATCTTTCATAAAGAAGAATTTGCAAATGTTTCTCTCTAGCTAGTGACTCGTTCACAATAGAGTTGTAACGTTATTTCATTCAAAATTTTCTCAAACTTCAAGACTTACATATATGTTGCATTAGAATTATCATTCTCATAATAAACATTATTCTGCATACAAAACAATTGATTGACATCAAGTAAGTTTACACAAGGAACAATCGGTAAAGAGCTCAATCTTGTCAGAGAAGAGAGGCTTGAATATTCTGTTGAAGCGAAAGTCAGCTTTCATAAGAGAAATGACTTATCCAAGGGCATGTTAACCAATGAATTTATTAAGCGAAAGCATCTCTTGACACTTTACAATTTGAGTACCCTTCAGGGATGAAGTTAGAAGATCCCACCAATCTGGGGCAATCAAGTCGAGAATCGACCTCTCCAAGCTCGGCCAAATCTGGGGCATTCCCTCAAAGCTGTCAATCAGAGCATGTCACGTCGATAAATCTCTTCAAGCTCAACCAATCAGAAGCTATCGCGTCGATAAATATCTTCAAGTTACCATGAATCAGGGGCTATCACATCGACAAATCTATTCAGAATTCATTCAACTTGGGGAAGTTACGTCGAGATTAGACAAATCTCTCCATGAAAATTGTAATCAAAGAAGTTTATTTCGTGACTCAAGACATTGGGGCAGGCCACTTCATATTGTATTGTGGCACGAATATTCTGGTCTTCTATTTAACATAGATCTTCTCAGAGATCCTCCAGACAGGGGTATTCCTCATCCGTACTTACAAAGTTGCTCAAGCCAATTATGTTGCACGAGAGCACTACAATCAGCTAAAAGCGTCATAGCGGTCACCCTGACCTAGCCAGCGCACGAAGCTGCCTTCATCTCCTGCAGACAATTTCAAACCTGATTCCCCAAGTGAATTTGGAAATTCGGAGTCGTCATTTGACCCGGCTCGCGTAAGTGCATCCCCAATGGAGTTAATCAAGAACATCCCCAGTGGAGCTAAACTGGGGCATTCACAGAGCTAAACCGGGGCATTCATGGAGCTAAACTGGGGCGTTCATGGAGCTAAACCGGGGCATTCGTAGGTGTCCATACCCATCTCCTATCCCCAAGTGATTCAAGAAGTAATTCCCCAGTGTGGCGTAAACTTGGGGCATGCATTCGGAGAGATTCACATGGTGTTCAGTATCCATTCTTCGGCATATTCAGTTCTATCATCCTCTCGATGGTTCAGGATGTGTGGAAGTCTATCCGGATTATCTCTTCTCCAACGGTACGACTCAGAATTCAGCAGCGTATCTGAAGATTCATTTCATCGGCAATTCAATCTTCAGCAGAGTCACCAATAATCTTCGGTATCATGGGCCCCCAGTGCAAATTCTTACCAGTATCCCCGACGATCTTTGGTACTGCAGGTTTCTAGCACCAATATATATTGGAATCCCCAGTGATGAGCGACAGTTTTCAACAAGCTTTTGCTTATCCCCGTGAAGTCTATTTCTTTGCATTGCATATAGTTATCACTGCATAACATTGCATCCTCAAAAGCGTGTAGCTGATCCATCAAAGTGGATCTTTGCATCAAAAGAAATTCAAACATGCATAAGAAGCATAAGTCAGATCGGGTACCTTACACGAAAAGCCTGAATCATTCAAGGACAACAATACATCCCTACAAGAGTATATCATTCCCAAAACCCCCAGTTGATGACCTTTACCTTTTCAATGCCCAACTAAATCAATACACTTTGTCATTCTAAACCTAGTTTTCTTCTGGTGGCCATTCCCCGTCTGACAAATAATTCAGTCTTCCAACACTCGTCTGCATCAATTCCTAAACACCCATCTGTTTCAGTTATCCAAACATTTGTTTGTGTCTTTCTTTCGATACTCGTCTGTATCTTCCTTTAATACTCGTCTGTATTGATTCAAACACTCGTCCATGTTTAACCTTTTGATACTCGTCCATATCTTTTCTAAATACCCGTCCATATTGATCTAAACACTCATCCGTGTCAATTCCTAAACACTCATCCATGCCAGTCTCCCAAACACTCGTTCGTGTTTAAAACTTTTGATACTCGTATGTATCTCCTTTCAATACTCATTCGTATTGATTCAAATGCTCGTCTGTGTTTAACCTTTTTCTTCTTTCAATACTCATTCGTATTGATTCAAACACTCGTCCGTGTTTTACCTTTTGATACTCATTCGTATCTTCTTTAAATACTCGTCTGTATTGATTCAAACACTCATCCGTGTTTAACCTTTTGATACTCGTCTGTATCTTCTTTCAATACGCGTTCGTATTGATTCAAACACTCGTATGTGTTTAACCTTTTGATACTCGTCTGTATATTCTTTCAATACTCTTCCATATTGATTCAAACACTCGTCCGTATCTTCTTTCAATACTCTTCCATATTGATTCAAACACTCGTCCGTGTTATACCTTCCTTGTATCGGTGCATGCTACGTTACAAGTTCGATCTCTTGTATTGGCATCACACTATGTTATAAGTTCGATCTCTTATATTGGCATCACACTACGTTACAAGTCTGATCTCTTCCTTGTATTAGAATCACGCCACGTTACAAGTCTTCTCTATCCTTGTGTTTGCATCATGCTACCTCCCTTTTAATCATCATGTCATGATCGATGTATTCCTGTTAGCCGTCGTGTCCTGATCGATGTCTTCCTTTTGGTTATCATATCCTGATCGATACCTCTCCTCGAACCATCGTGTCCTGATCGATGTCTTCCTTTTTGTTATCGTGTCGTGACCAATACCACCACCTTCTTAGAACTTGAGGTTGCCCGTAGGCTAAGTTCTTCCCATAAATCATTGTCGAACCTGAGATCGCCCGTAGGCTAGGTTCTTCCTTAGATCATCATAGAACCTGAGATCGCCCGTAGGCTAGGTTCTTCCTTAGATCATCGTCGAACCTAAGATCGTCCGTAGGCTAGGTTCTTCCTTAGATCATCGTAGAACCTGAGATCGCCTCTTGGCTAGGTTATTTCCTCAGATTATCCTAGAACCTGAGATTGCCGTAGGCTAGGTTCTTCCTTAGATCACCGTCAAACCTGAGATCGCCTCTTGGCTAGGTTCTTCCTTAGATCACCGTTGAACCTGAGATCGCCCTTAGGCTAGGTTCTCTGTCAAATCACTCTCATGTTTCACCTTAGGATTGTAGGTCGCCCGTAGACCTTGTCCGCTGTCTTTTCGTACCAACCTTTGTCTTGTATTGGCATCACGCCATGTTACAAGTCCAACCTCCATTTTTTTCAATAAAAAAAATAAAAATTATAGCTGATACCACAAAAATAAGTAAACACTCACGCTTTCTCCCAGAACAAATTTTTGGCATTGGTATTTAATCATCTTCTACCTCGAACTTCTGAAAGGCACACGCCAATCGTACTTTCAGGTCTAAGACGATTAAATAGGGGCAGCTGTAATACCCCAAATTTGTCCTACCCTTTTACTTTTATCTGGCTTACGCATCTCACATTTTTCTCATAACTTCCATTAGGTCATTTAACATTGCATACATTCATTAACAACATAATTTTGAATAAGATCAATGATATTGTGGAACTAGGGTTGTTGTATGACTTTAAGGCTCTCATCTTCGCACAAGCTTGTTTCAATTGATTTCTCTATCGATCATTGGTTTAAAGCTAGGTTTTCATTTCATGGACTTTATCATCATCAAGCTATGAGGCTATTCTTTTCTTCTCAATATCAAGTTGCATGGTTTTATGAGATGAAGCTAAGAATTAGGGTTTATATCTTATCATACTTGAGCTTGTCAGCATTCTACTTGAGGTTCATTCCATATCAAAGTATTCCCATGTCTTAGCTTTCATATTCATCTTCAAAGAATCCCTCAGGGCATAGTCATTATGTTAAAACCATCTATAGGGAAGGGGTTTTGTCAAAGAGATGTTATGATTTGCGAAGCATCATCATTCTTTCGGATATTTAAGCTTAACATGCAAGTTTGGGTTTAATTGAAAAAAACCCAAAAGGAATTAAGGTTTCATTGGACTGAGTTAGGACTGTGAAGTGTTCATTCAAGTTTTTGATACCAAAGATTCGGGTTTGTTCAAGTTTTTCGAAACGGCATCAAAGCTACATGTTTTATTCGTTAAGCATACAAAGTTGGGAGATGTACTTAGGGGGTATCCTTGGAGTTCAAGTAACAAGCCATGAAAAAGGAGCTATCATTCAACTTTATTTTACAAGACGAGCTCAAAAACCATGCCTTGACCATACTTGACTTCATATTCATGACCATTACAATTTACATTCGAGTAATCATATCATTACAATTCCATGGAAAATAAAAGGCAATACTTTGAGCGCTTGAGAAAATTGATATTGAACTCAAGAGATTTTAAAGGATCTACAAGAATATCATGCCCGTAATTTCATCACGCTACCAAACTATAAGCAGAGTTCAATTTGAAGGAAAAAAAAAGAAGAAATAAGTGAAGCTTCTTCATTAAAATCAAAGTTCCATACAAGAGTTTAATTCAAGAGATACTATCCTACAAAATATGAGCAAAAAATTCTTAAACATCACGTACAACTTCATGATTCTTCCATAGTCTTTATGCTCCTGACTTTTATCCTCTAGATGTTTTCATTCTTCATGACCAAACTTCCACTTGCTTCAATAATATTCCAATTTGCCAATAATCCGGGTATTAATTCATATAACCTGTATCAGTAAACAAAAGGAACAGCCCACAACATGAACCGGTTCAAAATCCACACTTTGCGACTTCAAGCCATGATCTAAAACCAAGGCAGCCCTGCCATTTTGAAGAAAGCAAAAACCAATCCAGAAAAAAACCGGCCTGTTCCAGAAAAATCAGGAGAAACAGTTAACATAATTTATAGGTAAGAATACTATTAACATAGTTAGATATCTAACTAAATTTTTCCTCTCCCTAACTAAACTAACAAATAGCTAACAAACTGTCCAAGCAAAAAAAAACTTCAACAGAATTTAACAAAACTTACAACTGTCAACTGAATTCCAACTTCAAAAACAGAATTGCTAACAGTAACTAACTATTTTACTGGTATAACATATATGACGGAAATTCAGAGGGAACTTACAAAACCAGTCCAAAAATAAAACATAAGCCAATCAGCTAATTACATCCATTTTTGAGCTCAAACCAAGTTAACATTTCAAATAATTCTTAACCGCCTAGCCTTAAACCATTACCCTGACCTGCTGATAAACCTTCATTAGATTCACCTGACCAAACCGCATCTTATCCAATAAACCAGTTCGTAATGAAAAAAGTCCATACCATGCCATGTTCACAACAAATACAAGAGAAACCAGTTCAGCCCTGTATCAATTAATAAAACTAGCTTAGAAAAAAAAATTCAAAACAATTAGCAAATGTTTTTAAATTTCATTCAAATCCAAGGCCAGCCCATCTAGTATAACTAACTTCTAACAATTTTTAACAACCCCTAACCACCTCCATAACAAGTTCTAACCAACCTATAACCGATTAACAAACTAATTCCTATAATTGTCTGCAACCTCAAATCCCTAACAGAACTTCACCCAACTATTTAATAAATCCCAATAAAAACTTACAACAACATAACCATCTATAAACAGAAAAAAATTCCAACAGATTCACAATTTCTTAACCTCCTAACAGATTTCTCTAACTGATTTCTAACCTCCTAACTGCCTAAACGACTTCCAAAAAAACTTCTCAACATAAAAAAAAACTTTCAAAAGATGGATATAACAGAGAAAAGGGTGGAAGAGACTCACAATATGATCCTACAAGAAATTCTCTCTGAAATTTCTTCCCTGTCCGCAATCATCTTCAACTCCCTCTTTGTTGAAGCACTTCAATCTTCATCACCATAACCCCATAAAACAAAAGAACTCAAACAAGAGAAAAAAACTTCACAGGTTCAGAATAGAAAACCTCACCTCTAATTTATCCTTTACAAATTCTTATGCACATCCTTCATCATCTTCTTCTCCACTTCGCATCCCTACACCCTCATCAATTGCTTCCGCCTCAACCATATTTCTTAATTTCAATCTTCGTCACGAGAAGATCATCAATAACATTCTCAAGCTCCCTTAGTGTTTGTCTCTGCAATCAAGCAACAAGAATGCATAATCGTTTCAGTACCATGACGTCACGCTCAAAAACACATACACAAAAATGCAGAAGAAGTTAAAGAACACAGAGAAAGAAAAAATGAGTATATACGTGAAGCTCAGTCAAGAATTAACCTCCTTTATCTCTTTATCATCCTTGTACAAATCTGGGTGAGAGTGAAGGAGGGTCCATGATGAAGTGAGAACGATGTTCGAAGATCGTTGAAGAAGAAGGAAGTGTTGTGGGTTCAAGAGTGAGGGATATATGAGGAACGACGCTGATGAATTGGAGAGGTTGCGGATCGGTGTGGCACGATGGTTACGGCGCAGAGAAGGAGTGAATCCAAAAAACTGAGGCGAGTTATTGACGTTGAAGACAAATCGAAATCAGAGGATTGAGATGAATCTGAAGGTCAAAAGGCGACACTGAACCGATGACTGTTGTGGTAGTCGTGGTTTGGTTTGAACGACGAGGTTGATCAGAGAAGAGAGTTCACACCGTCAGTGAAGAAAGTTTGAGAAGAAGCAAGCTCTTCTTGGAAAGCTGAAGAGTCATACTTCTAACCCTAATATTTTTTATTTTAATTTAATTTTATTTCATTTTATATAATATGATAAAAAAAAATATGGAATGGCTAAAGAATTGTAAGTGGACCGGATCTGCATTCTTTAGGCCCATACAATATTTTTTAAGCTAAAGCCATGGGAAACAAAAATAGCTTCATGGACTTTCTTTATAGATGGGCCTTAGCTCCAGACAGTATTGTTGGACATACTCTACAATCCAGAAGCTTACCCCCTGTTTGGAGTTCTAAACCCTTTTCCTATCATTTTCTTTTCATGACATTTTGGTCTAAATTAGTAAAAATAATGACAATCTCCTTAATAATCTGCCTAGAAATTCTTTAGAATTTAGTTTTTATGGATGGTAAGCGTTTGATAATTATTTGGTAATCATTTGTTGTCATCCCTTCACCGTGAATTTGTGATATAATATTATTACAATTATGCGGACATGGTTGAATAAAAGATTTGGTAGAAGAGCTTCAAGAAGTTACGAAGTAAATTAAGAGCCTAATTTTCATCAAGGGAATTCGAGGAAGCTTTTAGCAGAGTTTTCTTATTGCTTGTGGGATTATGAAGAGGCAACGGACCTTCTCCGTTCAGTATCATCGTGGCCTTAATTTATCCCTCATTTCCTCACTTTATCGCGTTTCTTTACTGCTTTTCTAATAAATCATGAGAAACAGGGCTTAACTGTAAACTATGCATGCTAACATTAGGTAGAATTCCCTCAAAATTACAATCTTAGGACCACCATTGCATAATAACATTAGGTTTAGAAATAGGCTAGTCTCCCTTTGATTTTTCTACCCCTTTTGCATTTGCATTAAAACAAAAACTTCTTTTCCTTTTCAAACTTCAAAACACTTTAAAATTACTGATGAGAATCATGCCTTTGCTTAGTATGGGAAATGATAAGCGGGTCTCTTCTCGATCTTATTGTTCTTCATCTCAAGCCTAGGTGTGGTTCAATTCTCAAATACTCCTTTCATGGATAAGTACAAAAGTGGCTAATATCTCTCCCTTGAGGTTAACTAGTCATTATCTGCAACGAAAATACAAACCAATTCAAATCTTTTGGTGCGCTCAAGCACCTTTCTCTAAAACCCTTTTTAGGTAAGGACATGATTAGTTTACTTATATGCTAACACATAAGTCTCCAAAGGTCGAGCTGCGGCAGAAGGCGGAATTAACTTCGTCCATAAAAAACACAAAACAAACAAAACATGAGATCCGAACTACGGTAGTTCTGATTCCTCAAAAAGGATACATAGGCATTGGGGTAGGGCCCAAGCAAGCACAATTTTATTTTCCCTACATTCTTTTTCCCTTTCTTTTGAATTCATTCTCCCTTCAGTAGTATAATAAATAGTAAGCATAGTTTAAACACACCCATAAGGTAGACAACAAGAGTGGATACCATAGAGTACTACGGGCGTGTGGGGTGCTAATACCTTCCCCTTGCGTAACATACTCCCTTACCCGATATCTCGGTCACAAGACCGTGACTTCTCCCTTCTCAGGTTTTCTCGATGTTTAGCTTTCCCTACATGTGGGATAAAAGACGTTCGATGGCGACTTCATTGTTTGATGATTTTCAGCCGGTTGTTTCACCAGGGAACAACCCTGTCAGAGGAATATGGGACTGGCCCCGGTGCAGTAATGATCAGGGGAGCCACCCTAGGCTCGGCAGTAATATTTACAGGACCTTTAGAGGTGATCCTTACAGGAGTATTAGAAATTGTTATTATAGAAACATATTCAAGTCTCAGCTCTTGATACATACTTTCATGCAAACTCTTCATGGACAGAGTCTTCTCAAACAGAATTTCACAGCTATCAATTAAATGATGAATACCCTTCTTCAGCCACATACAGCCATTAGATTAGGATGCACACTGGTAATAATTTTCAAGGCAACCCAAAAATAAACCGGCTTGCAACAGATTCTTCTTAATGATTATCAGGGGAGTGGTCAAGTCACTTATGGATGAGACATAAGAAACATCATCAATAACTTTAACACTTTTACTATGATTGTGCATAGGTGCAGTGATTACATTAGGGGTCTCGGGAGGATCAAATTCAATCTCTTATGCGTTAATCATATCCTGGATTTTGTTCTTCAGGGTCCAATTATTCGTGTCATGCTCGGGACTATTGGAATGATAAGAACATCTAGCATTGGGATTGTACTTGGGAGAGGAAGTATTGGGAACCTAAGGAGGGTCCCTTAGTGAAATCAGTTATGCCTTCAACAGATGCTGAAATGCTTGAGACAAAGGCATATTAATCTTAGTAAACTATCTCTTATGTGTGTCCTGCCTGTGTTGATTGTTCTGTTGTTGTGTTGGTGCAGGGATGGAAATCATTATTGCTGATACAGCTCGATGACGATCTCCTTTACCACGACCTTTCTAGCCGTACACAACATTAACTTCTTTCTTCTCTTTGAAAGGCTTCTTCACAGCATTTGAAGACGCAGCCACCTGAATTTTCCCATTTCTGATTCCACTTTCAACTTGTTCTCTATTTAATATCAGCTCGGTGAATCTGACTGAAGAGCTTCCGATCAGATGATTAAAGAAAGGCCCTGTCAGAGTTCCCATGAACATATCAACCAACTTCCTATCAGACAAAGGAGGTTGCACTCTTCCAGCCAAATCTCTCCACTTCTGGGCATACTCCTTGAAGCCTTCATTTGAGCTCATAGTCATACTTTGTAATTGCACGCGAGTTGGTGCAAGGTCAACATTGTATTGGTATTGTTTGTAGAAGGCAGCAACCAGGTCTTCCCAAGTGCGAATATTGGTTCCTTCCATTTGATAGAATCATTCTAATTGTGTCCCCGACAAGCTTTCTTGAAAGAAATGCACCCATAATTTTCTATCAGCAATATGGGGTTGGATTTTTTGGATATAAGACCACATATGAAGCTTAGGACAAGACACGCCATCATATTTGGCAAAGATGGGGACCTTGAACTTGTGTAGGATAACAACCCATGATATAAGACCCAACTCTTCAAAATCCAACCCAAGAACTCTCTAGATCTCCATGGCATTGAGACGATCTTCCAGATGTTTGTATTTATTGTCAACGAAGGATATTATTCATCTGAATAGTCTGCTTCTTCTTTATCAGAATCTAGTTGTTATTCTTCACACTTTTATCATCTTCCTCTTGGTCATCATTTTCTTCTTCAAACTCCAAAGCTCGCTTGACCAGACCTTTGATCCTCCTATCCATGTTGAGGATTCCAACTGTTTTCTTGATTTCTCCTTCCTCTCTTTAGTGATGAGGTCCTTTAGCTCTTCCTTCCCCTTGGCTAGATTCAAGAACATTTGCTTAAATTGAGTGTTCTGAGCTTGAAGTTCTTTCACAGTCTGTTCGAGAGCCATATTTTACTGAAATAAACTATAACAAGATAAGAAAGCCTGTCTGTGAGGAAAACATGTTATGTATGACATGCATGATATGTAAATGCAATGTTTTCAAGGACCTTATGAGATTTAAATTTGTTAACCAAAAGGAAACAAAAATAAGATTTTTAATAGTAAGTTCACGTGAATACAAAAGATTACAAAGAAATCAATTAAAAACTCCTAAAGCTTTAAGTTTCTCATGTACGCCTCCTCTTTGTGTTGACATATGCGTTAAGACTCTGCTCCTCGTGAAGTTGCTTCGTCAGCTCCAACACTTTCTTCTCACTTTCATAAAATTGAGTCTCAAAGGTGTCCTGTTCTTCCTTGAGTTGAATCTAAGACTTCTGCAATTCTTCAAGGTCAGTAGGCATGTCTGGATGAAGGATGGTGTGAGAGACGTCTCCTTCGACAACAGGCTCCATGATTTCTGGTAGGACAGCAGGATATGGCATCATAAGGTTTTGAGCACGAACTCGTACCCATTTGAGATAATGCTCTAGAGGGATGGAGTTCTTATGCCCAAGAATCCTACTATCAATCTTATTGACCATACCCCAAGCACGGATAAATCTTTGTCGGTAACCTTGAAGATCATTGTCATAGTCGAATATAACACCTCGGATAAGCATATCATGAGGATCGTCTCTTCGAGCATAACCAAACTGACGTAAAGCTAGATAAGGGTTGTAAGTAATGCCCCCTTATTCCCAGGAGTGGCACATTAGGGAACTCTCTATAGCGGTCGATAATAATGATATTTTCCTAGGATCAGGAACACCAATAAATGTATGAATGAGAGAGTGACATTATCCTTTGAGAACACCTCAAACCTTGTTCATTCTTCATTATTGAGCGGGGAAGGTGAAAAATAAACCACCTGGATAGCAAAGGTATACAACACATGAGAGTTCCTTGCTTCCTCATGGTACGAGTGTGAAGAGAATGCAGAATATCTTTGAGCAAAGTAGGCACATGATTATGAGTGAGGAATATCTTGATATTGTTTACATCTATAAGTTGGTCTGGATTTGGGAATAGTACCAAACCATAGATAAGTAAAGTCAAAATATCTTCGAAATCATGAAAACTCATGGCATCTATAAACAACTGAGCTTTCTCCATCAGAAATTTTAAAGGAGACCTTTAACCTCACTCCTGGTTTCCCAATAAGATGCAATGTCGAATGGTTTCAGGTGCAAGGCTATTACAATATCTTCAGGTCTTGGATCTTTCTCTAAACCAGTGAAGGGTATCTAATCCAGTATAGGAACCCCAAGTAACTTAGAGAACGCTTCCATTGTGGGCACCAACTGATAATTTGGGAAATTAAAGCAATGGTGTTTAGGATCAAAGAACTGGAATAAAACGCTTATCATGCCTTCTTCAAAACTGGAGATAACCAAGCTGAGAAAATTACCATGTCTTTTATTGAACTAAGAGCTTTCGGGAACCTTTGAGACTAATTATTTGAATTTAGAAGGTATTCCCATGAAGTATTTCTGTGAGCGGAGGCCTTAGCCTGCAAAACAGAACAAAGATAAATCTCTTGGTCCTTGAAATGGTCGGTGAAAATGCTATGTTATAATGTTATGTTGTTATGTTTAAACAAGATAGCAAGCACAAGCAAATCACACACAAAAGGCCTTAGGTTTAAAGGCTTGCATGAGGTTCATAGGTAAGTACCCTCTTGAAGTTTAGTTGGCTCAACCTGTTCTAAAATAGTAACCGGGTTGTAGGAATCTCATATCACTGATCTTTCTCTCAGGCATTGTTTCAGCAGAGCAACTGACTTGCCAACAAAATATCCCAAGAGTCGAATCTCAATGAGTGTAGCATCGAGTATCAACCAACTTCAGACTGCACCAAAGTCGGCAATCTCACTACTTTCTAATGGCTGTTGGGTTGATTAAGGTTCTAAAGGTCAGTAAGTGCTTATGACACCACACGAAAGCCTAGTGTTATCCTCAATCGACTCAAGGAACACCACTACAAACCAATGTGTTGCACTAACGTAGCAATCACTTCAACCATATCGGTCTATGCCGTAGTTTCCATGATTTATTGCTACTTACCTAAAATGTCCCCAGATCTGGGTATAGGATCTTTGCAAGAAATTAAACCCGAGCAAAACCCCAAATATAAAAGCAAACAAACAAACAAAGCAAGTAAAAGTGATCTATCCCTAAGGTAACCCCTCTTTTTTAGGTACTTCCCCAACAGAGTCGCCAATTCTGTAATATGGTGGGAGAACTGACTTGTTTTGTGTTTTATCGCAAATGTTACGGTTAGCAAGAGTCGCCACAGACTTTTCTTTTATCCAATAAGGAAAGCTGAAAAGAACAGGAAAGACCTTTTAAGATTTTGAGTTCGGGGGGTAAGTTATGAAAAGGGAAGGTGTTAGCACCCTTTTCATCCGTATTTATCTATCGGCTCTTAATTGTTTAGCTCACTTTAATTTGCTTTATGTGTGCTTTGAAAATGTTTTTGAAAATGCCAATGTAAGGGAGTCTGCTTTATAATAACCTTTGTATCAGTCCTTAAGAGTATTTATAAAGCGTTTAAAAGTAGTTGTTTTAAAAGTGTGAGGTGTGAAAATTATTTTAGTTTGTGAGCAAGAAATTAATGGTATCTTACCCACTGAAAGGTCTTTCGTTATCATTTTCCTTCTCCGTTAGGGATAATGCTATTCATAACATTATTTGGTAGGTAGCCCCATCCATTGGATGTGAATGGATAGGCGTATGGCTATCGTTAGGGTCATTGAAGGAAACATATAGGGATACCTTAGCAATTCGAAGGGACTGTCATCATATATTCATTGGCAACATCGAGGGAAAAGATCAATTCTCGTAGGCAACTCCGAGGGACATCGCGGGACTATGATCTTTATGATGACTTTAACCGAGGGTTTTTGCTAATGGTATCCCTATGGTCGAGGGACATGACCATTGTTATTCCGAAGGAAATGGAGAGAGGCTACCCTAGAGGTGCGTGTGTGAAAATGATTTAGTTCAGTTATTATCTTGATTATGGCTTTCTATGTCTTGGTTTTAGATCTTGTCATACACGCCTAATTACTATACAGTTTATATATACATACAGGCATACATAAGTGAGAAAAGTAAAGGTGCAGAAAATAAATCCTAAGCTATTACATCCCATGAGCAATTACATAATAGGAAAAAAACGCGAGGAAATAAACTAAGCTATTACAAAAATACCCGTGCGACCTATACATTTATTTCTATAAATTTAAATGACAAAGAAAAATAAATATTATAAAAAATGTTTTAATAAACCTAATATTCTAAGTGCAGAAAAAAATGATTTTTGATGTTCTATTGTTTGGAAAATACTCTTAAAATATGAATTAATAATTAACCCTAATTCTAAAATAAAAACAAATTTAATTTAATTTTAAAAAAAAACAAATTTTGTTGGTCAAAATTAAATTAATTAATTAAAACCTAAATCTAATTTTTAATGATTTTTTTCTTCTGATTTTTTATAGTCTTTTAATTTTAATTAAAAAAAGTAATTAAGCAAAAGCAAAAATAATAAAAACAAGAAAATTGAAAATTTAGAAAAAAGAGTTAAAAAGAAAGCCTGGGGTGGAACTTGAACCCACGCCCCCTAGGTTACAGGCGCGCGCCTCATCCATCAGGCCATGATGCTTGTTGTGTTTGGAGAATGACTGGCAATCGACAAATAGCTTCCCTGTGTGTTATCCTAGAAGAAAAAAGAGAAATAGTTTACCAAAATGATGGTTCGAACTCACGCCCTTATACACACAAAGCCTTGAAAACACATGTTATTGCCATTGGGGTGGCCATTACATCTGATCATAGAATACAAACAAATTATTATAAAATAAAATAACTTTTTTATTTTAATTTTAAAACAAAATCAAAACAGGTGGGCCCCTGTTATTTTAAATCAACCAATTGGAACACCCTATCATGCCACGCCAGAGTCAACAAAACATTAAAAACCTTGACTCACCAGAGAAGCGTCGGAGCCCTAGCTCCGGTCGTCTTCTCCGACCGCCACTTTTTTAAAACCTGCAAAAAATTAAAAGATTGAAACGTTAGTGCGACCCTTCCCCTTTAATTCAAGGGCTACGAATCCGATGGTAGGGTTCTTTTCTCTTGAATGTGTCTGTAAAGAAAGATCTGAAGCAAACATATTTCTATGCCTTAAAAATGGCATATAGAGATTCATGCATCAAAGCTTGCATGTGATACATCAAACTCGTCCTAAATCATATCCTGAATACATCTGGGCTCATCAAACACATTAGTAATGCATGTAATTTAAGATTTAATTCAAACAAAAAACGCAAGTCGGTGAAGTTTGAAGCACGAGTTCTAGGCACCAAATCTTCTGGCTCTTGGGTTGGATGTGTTCCTGAGGACTTCAGAAAGAGGTTTGAACACTTCGTTTGGCTTGATAGTGGTTGGATCGTGTGATACGAATTTTCACTTTTCTTGAGATTTTTGAGAGATTTTTGAAATGGTTCTTGAGGCAGCAACTCTGTATCCTTTGCACTTCAGTATTTCATGTATTTATAAAGGAATGAAAATGGATCAAAACAAGGCAAGGATCTTGTATCATTATGTCACAATTCATTGCAAAGAAAACACATTAAAATCTTTCCAAAATTGTTTTAAAAACATTCCAAACTTGAAGATTCTTGTTACCAACATGTTTTCACGGTTTTGGAAAGCTCTTATGAGGTCTTGGGCCTTCTAGAAGACATCCAAATGAAGCCCACGCGCCCTTTGGTCCATCAACTCATATTTTATTTGATTTATTTTGACTTAATTTGAATAAAATCAAAATAAATAAAATAAATAATAAAATTAATGTATAAATGGACTTAGAGGTCCTCTAACATGTTATAAACATGTTTAAACCTCAAAAGTTAGGCCCATTAGTCCAAAAGTTCAAGATTGCTCAAATGAAGTTTCATGCATTTTTCTCAAAATTGCCCAACTTGCACCAATCATAACTCTCAGTTTTTATCATTTGAAGGTGATCTAGAACTTTTTGGAAAGATCGGGATATCCCTTACAATATCTATGTTGATCATTTTTTTCATTTGAAGACTTTATCTTGATGTAAGTTTCCTTGATAAAAAGTGTCCTGTTGTTGAATTTTGAAATGGCCTATAATGTATTGACTCATATCTCTCAAATGAAGAATTTTTTGGACTTGAGCTTAGAAATAAAAATTGTAGATAATTTAATTTGCTTCAAGATGGGCTTTGGTTGGGGAAAAGTTGATGAAGCATGTGAAAGTTATGCTTGGTCAAAGTTCAGTTGACTTCTCCTAAGGAAACCCCAATTTGGTAACTTTTGACTTTTGATGATTTGAGGGATTTTCTTGAGGAATCATGATCAGCTTTTGATCAAATGATGCATATGACTTCAAAATTTTGATATTAACGAAAAATCTTGAGGTTTGACTGTATGTTGACCACATTTGACTTTTTACCCAATACAATTGATTTTCAGTCATCTGAGCCATTGGCTGAGCAAACTTGTGATACAAGGCTTGAAACTTGATATGAGCATTGTAGAAGAGCTATATAGAACCATGAAAACCACTTGAGACCTTTGAAACCCAAACTTCCTTATGAAACACAAAACCCTAGTTGTGGACCCGTTGCTTAGGAGGAGATTTGTCTGATCAACTCTTGAGCATCCTTGAGCATTTGAGAATCCTAGGAGAATGTTTTTTGAGATAAATGGGAGGGAAAATTTTAGGGTACAAAACTAGTGTTGGAGAATCATTTAATGGACAAACATTGAGAAACATGAAGATAATCCCAAAACTGAAAAAGAAACGATAGGGTGAGCCAACTGAAGTCACCAAAAATAGAAGAATCCTTGTTGACAACTTTCCTCTATTATTAAAGACTGGTAACTTAACTGACGTAGCCGTATATGTTGCAATAATGGCTAGAGAATGATGTGATATGTCTAATTTCGAACCAAATATTCTATTGATAAAGATGATTGTTCTAAAGGAAAAAGGAAAGAAATATTAGATGGTTTTAATCCTGAAAGAAAGAATAAGAAAAAGTCTAAAGTTCTTAAAGATTCCATTCTGGGAGTTGAAAATCTTGTGACGTCTAGTAAGTTTGATACTTTTGTACCTGTTTCATTATCTATTTTTAAAATTATTGATGTAGTCTCATCCATTCCGACTACCATCACACAAACATCACTGCCTACATCATTCTTTGTTCCATCATCCACCATTACCACTTCTGTTTCTGTCCTAGTTGCAAATATTCCAACTGTTTCCAATGCCACTACAATTGAAATTCCTGTAACTTCAAATGAGTCTTTTTAAACAATAATTTCTAAATCCACCACCACCACCCAAGTTCTTGCTTAAAATCCTATTCCATCTCTCACTACCTTCGTTCCGTCAAAACCAATACACACTCCTACATCCCCATTAACCTTATCTCAATTACTTCCACAAACTTCTTATTTTTCAACTTGTAATACCAATCCTCATTTTGCCTTCTTTAACAAAGAAACCACTCTCCATGACTCACCCATCATTCATCCAGATCCAATTTCTCCCTCTGTTTTTAAAATGTTTGAAAGGACAATCTCTGATAATCAAGAAGCTATTGAAATTTCCTCAACTGAACCTTTCACTTGTTCCGAACTTTTCAATATGAATGAACAACCATTACCATAAAACCCTCATGAACAAACTTCTGAACCAAACCATCCTGAGCCCAACCTAGCCTTGGTTTTCTATGAAAAACCTGTTCCTAAAACCTTGGATGAATGCATTGACATTTTTAGAATCAAGGCTAAGAAAAAGGTTGCTAAGTTAAGGGCAGAGGCAAGTACAAGTACTGAGCCTCAGGACATGGATGGTTCTTGGAAGAAGTTTCAGAAGTGGATGCCTTCTGAAGTTGAAAGAATGAATTCTTTTGCTAAAACATCAAGAGTTTGGGATGTTCAAATGGTAAATGAAAGAAAATAAATAAGAGAAAGAGTCAGAATTTTTGAACTACTTATTGAAAAACAAAGAGAAGCAGAAGCTAGAGTGCTAAATGAAGCAGAGGAAACCAGGCTTAAGGCTCAAGAGGCAGAAGAAGCCAGAAAAACCGAAGAAGCCAGATTGGTAGAAGAAGGTGCTAAGGCTAAAAAAGATGCTTTGGTTGCCTCATCCTCTGATCCTGCCATTGTGCGACTACAAAAAGCAATTGATGAGATTAAAGGAGAACAATAGGTGTTCAGAGAAAGTATCATTAAACAGAAGGTTGTCAATGAGAATTTTTAGAACATGCTACAGTTGATCCTACAAAACATTTATGCCCCTGCTTCTGAATCTTAGGCTCTAGAATTTTTGTTTTCCTTTTGCTTATGAACCATAGAAATATGCTTGTGCTCTTCTGACTATCTGCTATTTCTTCAAATCTTCTCTTTGGATATTAGTTCATTCTAATTCTTGTGACTTACATCTTATTACGTGACTGTTTGAAGTTACTTCTGTTAATTCTTTAATGTTTTCACGCATAATTACCTTTTTGTTGATGTCAAAAAGGGGGAGAAGTATAATAATTTTGATGAACCTTAAAAGAAATGCATCATAATAATTAAATGATATAAAATGTGCATTTATCACTGACGTGTGTTTGTTTGATAACTAACCAAGGAACTCTGAACAAGTTCACTAGGCATTCTAAGACAGGTCAAAATGAAAGAACTTTATTAAAAGTTCTTAAGAACAGATTGTTCATATAATCAAAGATACCTTGTGAACATATATTCAAATTAGATAGACCCAATACTGTTCAAAATTTGAGAACTTTCTGAAACTTAAAGTCATCTTGATCCTGGTATCATAATGTTCAGAAGATGTAAACTGTCTGAGAGTGTGATATTCAGATCATAAGAATCAAAAGAAGAAGCAGATGCTTTCCAGAAGAACTGAGCAAATCAAAAGTTGAAGACTTCTGAAATATCAAGATCTCAAGTCTAGAAGAAGGTCCTGGAGCTCACTAAGCTACTTCATGAAGAAAGGAACATAAATGCCTACATCGCGCCAAAGAGGATGCGCTCCTGGGATACCTAGTTTCTTTCTTTAAGTTTTGTTTTATTTAATTGTAAGCCTAAAAGGCATTCTTTGTAACAATTTGAACTTATTAATGCAATTAACATGTGTTTCTTTTGGTTAAACAAATCTGAGCCTTTAAGAATCCTTGAAATCATTGCATACACATCCCATCCATAGCATTCCATAAATAGGTACCATTACAGGTTTCTCATCTTCTTCACTGTTTATTTCAGCAGAAATGCCTTCTGAACAAAGCATCAAGGACCTTCAGGCATAGAATGCCCAGTTCCAACAAATGTTCATCAGTCTGGCAAAAGGGCAGGAGGATCTGAAAGCCCTCATCCTGAAAGAGAAAAAGAAAAAGAAGAAGGCCGCCGGTATTCTGAATATGGGCAGAAGGTTTGGAGAGCGGTTGAAGCGACAAGTCGATCTGACCTCTTCATCCAAGGAAGGGGAGAATCAAGAAGAAGAGAAGGACCCTAGTCCTGTAGTATCTGACAATGATACTGATTATAACAATGAACAATGTCCTCCTGTTGAGGATAGATACAAACAGCTAGAAGACCGTTTGAGTGCCATGGAAGTTCAAAGGATACCTGAACTAGATTTCGAATAACTGGGATTGGTGTCGGGAGTAGTCATCCCGCAGAAGTTCAAAGCTCCGGTTTTTGCTAAATATGATGGGGTGTCATGCCCAAAACTCCATCTCCGTTCTTATGTCAGAAAGATCCAGCCCCACACCACTGATAGAAATCTGTGGACTCACTTCTTTTAAGATAGTCTGTCAGGGACTCAACTTGAATGGTTCTACCAGCTAGAGGGAGAAAATATCCGAAACTGGGAAGATCTGGCTGCTACTTTCTACAAGCAGTATCAATACAACACCGACCTTGCTCCTACTCGTACTCAACTCAAGAGTATGTCCATGGGGGAAAGTGAAGGCTTTAAAGACTATGCTCAGAAGTGGAGAGACTTGGCTGGAAGAGTCCAACCCCCGTTGTCTGATAGGGAGTTGGTTGATATGTTTCTGGGGATGCTATCTGGTCCATTCTTTAATCATTTGATCGGTAGCTCGTCAGCGGGTTTCACTGATCTGATTCTGACTGGAGAAAGAGTAGAAGCTGGGATCCGGAATGGTAAGATTCGGAAAAATACCTCTTCGAGTACAAAGAAGAAGTCATTTGGTGGCAAGAGGGAAGCCAATGTTGTGCACGTCCAGAAGGGGTGTAGCAAGGCAGACTACCACCAACCTGTGGGGGCAGTGTTGATCTCTAATTCGGCACACACACAACGACCACAACAACGAAACAATCAGCCAAGGGTGGAAAGACCTAAAAGTTAGTTCACCCAAATCAACATGCCATTGTCACAAGCATTACAACACACGTTGAAGATGAATCTGATTACGGTGATAAACCCTCATCCGAACCCTAAGACTTCTTCTCCTAACTACAACCCAGATGCAAGGTGTGCTTATCATTCTGGTAGCCCGGGGCACGATACTAACGATTATTGGGCGCTGAAATACAAGATTCAGAATATGATTGACGCCAAGGAAATCGAATTCCACCCTCCTGAGACTCCCAACGTGATCACTGCTCCCTTGCCAAAACATGGCTAGGATTGAAAGCATTTTTGTTCATTTGAATTATGAAGTTGTACTTTCTTTACTTATTCGAATAGTTATTGTCATGTCAAACTTTATTATTTCATTAATGCATTACACATGTTTGTCTTGAATTAATTTGTTGTCATTATGCTTAAACTGCTTTATATTTCCTTTTCGTGATATTCAACTCTCGACTAAAAAACCGTAACCCTTTAGAGGGAGGATGACGAAAAGATACCACAATCTCTATAGTATGCTTTTGAACAAACCCCACTAATGATGTACATGCGTTGTTTCAAATCTCAAACTGTGGAGTCATAAGGAAGATAATCCCTAGTCAACCCCTTTAAGCCAAAGAAGTAGGAGCTTTTTTTCACACAAATTAAAACCCTTAATCATAACCTGGGGCAGGGTAGTTTTCTCAGTTAATTCAGAGGCATATTCAGTCGCAATCTTCCACTTCGCACACAATGAATGGCCTCGAAGACGTCCCTCTGAATCAGAAGATGGTGATGGTTTCGCATAATCATCAAAGCAGGCAGTCATTAATTTGCAAAAGAAAAGCCCATTATGTCAAAACCTATGAAGGAGACTTAAGAAAAAAATGGGGGCATCCCGCTGACTATAATCACAAAAAGAAACAGTTCAGGAAAAAGACAGGGATAATAAAGTCAAAAAGAAAGAGGTCCTACAAACCCTCAAAAAAATGACTGCCTATTCAAAATAAACTATCAGTATCCGAACCATCACTGGAATATCAGAGAAAAGACTCACACAGGATCTAAATGCACAATTAACTGAGTATAGGATCGAAGAATATCACGAAGAACGAGTGGGTACAAATAAATTTTGAGCCTTTATCCTTTGTTTCTTGAACCGTGAACCAGACCACGTTATAACCCTTAAAAGTCCTAGCTGAAGCATGGGTTAGTTCGAAAGCATATTGTTACAAAAGGTATCCTGACTCCTGTAAGGTTTGCTATAAATCCTGAGTTGACATCACACTTTTACAAAAAAAAACTTGTTTTACTAAGAAATGAATTTTCAAACTTCAAGACAGACATAAGCTTTGCATTCTTAAAATAATATTGTTTGCATATGACTATTTGTACAATAGCAGAGAAATTTGCATGACGAATATCTAGTGAACAAAAACCTTCTCAATAAAAAGGATCACCTCAAGTGGAAAAACACTTCCAACCAAGGGGGAACAACATGATCATTGTCCATCATTTGGGGCATTCAAGTCAAGATTCAAGGAATTTCTCAAAGATGCCAAATAGTCAGGGGCAGATCTCCATTTGAATCACTTGGGGCATTGGGCATGAATTCCAGCAACAAATCTTGTACGATCAAACAAATATCTTCTGGCAGTGTGGCAACACTTACTACTATGGTCAGTGACAATTCTCCGTACCCGGTGAACATGGACATAGTCGGAAAATACTATGCATGAACAAATACCCGCTAGGTTGACTGGCATAGGCAAAAATAAAGGCATCCCGGCAAACCAAAAGGGTTCGGGCAAAAATTAGGGATAAAAACAAAAAAGATATGTACACCCGGCAAGTAGAAAACTTGAAAAGGCGGCTTGGGCAGAAAAGGCTATCTCGGTTGACTGAAAATCTGAAAAGACAATCCGGGAAAAAGTTAGAGATTAAAGCGTGCGACTATGTCCCGTCATCTTGTCACTTGCCTATCAGTAGAAGACTTATCATTCCGATCGGCAGTTACCAAGCACCTCATAAGTTGGTATAACACTCAATTCACAAGGCCTCCGCAGGCACTTTCTCCAGCAGGTACAGGGGTAGAAAAGTCTTGATACAAAGTCATTGTCATATCCTTAGCATGCGTCCCTGTGACATCTACACTCCCCACAGAGTAGAGGCAACCAAAGTTTTGATCTCTGCTTCCCCAAATAGGAGTTACTTTCCCCAGCCAAGCTCTTTTGGAGAGCCGACGTCTATATTCCCCAGCTGAATTTTGTAATCGCAAGCGGTTCATATAGTTTTCTCCCGAGCAGAGTTTATTTCTCTGAATACGGAAGCTCATCCCCAACAGAGTTATTCTCCCGCAGAGTTATTCTCAAACAGAGTCTCTCCCCCGACAGAGTAGCTGTAAACAAGGAGCAAATCTCCACCATAGTCATCTCCATTCACCGTCCCCAGCGGAAGTAGAAGAACCACTTTTTCTATGACGGTCAGGAACTCAATTTCCGTTACTCTCCAGCATCGGTCATGGATTTATTTTCCCAAACTCGGACGTGCCACAATAGCATTTCATGTTCATATATCATGACGCGCGCATACATATTGCATACAACATAATCTCATTTATTTTGAGAATGTCCTCATACAATGCATTTCATGCATCATATACGATTAATCATGTACCTTTTCAGGAAAGATGGTTATCATCAACAACTTCCAGCAAGTTCAAGATTAGCTCCTGAAACTAAACAGAATAATTATCTGCGCGACCAAATGCAGCTTTACACGGGTTCGTCACGAAGCATTCTTACACGGGTTTCTCCTAAATGCAGCTTCACACGGGTTTATCCTGAAAAATCTTACACTGGTCCTTTCTCATACATTTCCGAATGAAGTTTTACACAAAATTATCCCGAAGTAACCTTACCTATGTTCCTTCTGAAGTTTTACACGAACTTATCCTAAAGTAACCTTACCCAGGTTCCTTTTGAAGTTTTACACGAACTCATCCCAAAGTAACCTTACCCAGGTTCCTCCTGAAGTTTTACACGAACTTATCCCAAAGTAACCTTACCCAGGTTCCTTCTGAATTTTTACACGAACTCATCCCAAAGTAACCTTACCCAGGTTCCTCCTGAAGTTTTACACAAACTTATCACAAAGTAACCTTACCCAGGTTCCTCCTGAAGTTTTACACGAACTTATCCCAAAGTAACCTTACCCAGGTTCCTTCTGAAGTTTTACACAAACTCATCCCAAAGTAACCTTACCCAGGTTCCTCCTGAAGTTTTACACGAACTTATCACAAAGTAACCTTACCCAGGTTCCTCCTGAAGTTTTACACGAACTTATCACAAAGTAACCTTGCCCAGGTTCCTTCTGAAGTTTTACACGAACTTATCACAAAGTAACCTTACCCAGGTTCCTCTTGAATTTTTACACAGACTTATCCCAAGGTGACCTTACCCAGGTTCCTTCTGAAGTTTTACACGGACTTATCCCGAAGTAACCCTACCCAGGTTCCTCCTGAAGTTTCACACGAACTTATCACAAAGTAACCTTACCCAGGTTCCCCCTAAAGGACTACACAGACTCATCACGAGCAACCTTACCCAGGTTCCTTCTAAAGTTTCACTCAGACTTATCCCAAAGCAACCTTACCCAGGTTCCTTCTCGGTTCAGATGCAGTTTTACCCAAAATCCTCATAAAGAAACCTTACCCAGGTTCCTTCTCGGTTCAGATGCAGTTTTACCCAAACTCCTCACGAAACAACCTTATCCAGGTTCCTTCTTACGACCCTACTATCCAGGCTCTTCATATCGAAGTAACCCTACTACCCAGGTTCCTTCTCACAACCCTACTATCCCGGATTTCATTTCGAAGTAACCCTACTATATAGGTTCCTTCTCACAGCCCTACTATCCAGGCTTTCATATCAAAGTAACCCTACTATTCAGGTTCCTTCTCACAGCCCTACTATCCAGGCTCTTCATATCAAAGTAACCCTACTACCCAGGTTCCTTCTCACAGCCCTACTATCCCGGCTTTCATTTCGAAGTAACCCTACTATCTAGGTTCCTTCTCACAACCCTACTATCCAGGATTTCATTTCGAAGTAACCCTACTATACAGGTTTCTTCTCAAATCCCTACTATCCAGGCTTTCATATCAAAGCAACCCTACTATCCAGGTTCCTTCTCACAACCCTACTATCCAGGTTCCTTCTCACAGCCCTACTATCCAGGATTTTCATATGGAAGTAACCCTACTATCCAGGTTCCTTCTCATAACCTTACCATCCAGGTTTCTTTTCTCTTATCTCCAGACAGCAGTCCACAACACTGTAAGACCTGGACCTGATCAAACCCAATTGGTTTCGCATTTCCCCAGTAAGTTGCGATGCAGCCTGTACACTGACCAAATATGCAGTTCACCTTCGGAGTTAATTCCCTAGTAGAGTAACGGACAACTGAAGCACCTAAAATTTTATTTCTCCTAAGACAGAGACCAACATTCCTCGGCAGATTCCTCATCAACAACACCAACAGGGATTCTCGTCAAAGGAATATCTCAGGAAATCCACATTCTCTAGATGACATCTTTAAGCCCATCTCCGACAATTCTCCATCGCATCCAGGATGGCATCTTTAAGCCCATCTCCGGTAATCTTCCATTATCGACCTCCAAATGGCATCTGTAATCCCATTCCTGATATCACAAATCAAGTGCCACTTCATGCGAGTGCAAATTTCTGGGCATTCTAGTGTTCAATCATCTTCCACCTTCAGATCACGAAAGGCAGGCTAGCCAATCTACACCCTCAGGTTTAAGAGGATTGAACAGGGGCAGATGTTGTAGCCCAAAATTTTCCCTCCAATTTTACTCAACAAATTTCAATTGAGGTCCCCAAGTTGCTCAAGGAAGTCCAAGAGTTGACCAGACAAACTCTTTCCTAAGGCAGTATACCTCAAATTAGGGTTTCCCTTTTCATCAAGATGTGTGAACCACAAAAGACTCAAATGCTTCCCAAGTTCCTAATATGTTCCCAAGATCATCCATGTCAAGTTTCATACCTTTCACAAAGAAGTTTGCTCAGTCAACTGCTCAAATGCTTGAGAATCGACTGTATTAGGTCAAAAGTCAATTGTGGCCCACATACAGTCAAACCTCAAGATTTTTGGTCAACATCAACATTTTGAAGTTACTTCCATCATTTTATCAAGGGTTGATCATGATTCCTCAAGGAATGCTCCAAATTCATCAAAACCCAAAAGTTGCTAAATTAGGGTTTCTCAGGAAAAGTCAACCAAACTTTGACCAAGCATAACTTCTTCATACTTTATCCGAAATTTTCCATCCAAGGCTCATTTTTAAGAGGATGCAATTCCCTACAATTCATCTTCATCCCACAAGTACAAAATATGCACTCATCAAAAGATATGAAATTTTACATTATAGGTCCTTTTGAAAAGTAAAAAAAACACCTTTTGGGTCAAAGCTTCATACATGAACATGGAAGATCCAATTGAAATGATACAAAAAGGGTTGCTTAGGGGACATCTTAATCTTTCTAAAAAGTCCAAGAACACCTCTCTAGGGTTAAAATTGGAAGAGATATGCCTTGTCAAAGTTGATCTTTTTTGTAAAATTGCCAAAAGTCAAATGTGCTCAAAAGTGCATTTTTTTACCAAATGGGCCTAGCATTTCATGATTGCACCTCACTTATAGCATGGTCCAAGACCCAAATATCCAACCTCAGGTTATTTGCTTCATTTTTCAATTTATTTGAATTTTGGTTAATTAAAATTTCAATTAAATCAAATAATTGATGAATAATGGAAAAGATATGTTGTGATCTGATTTTTGGACAGGATCCCAATCAAATAATGCAAGGATATCATGATCAATTCGAATCAAGGCTAATTGGAACAAGAAAGGGATAATTTGGCTCATTATAGCAAGTTTACATATGCCATGAAGATCAAATCAAATCTTCAAAACTTTCAAAGATGTGATCTGTTTTTACAACCCTAATTCACCCTATGATATATATTGAACAAATACAAATCAAAATACAGGTTTTTGGAGTCGTGAAAGAGGCAGGGCAAAGTAAAAAATTCAAGGAAAAAGTGTGAATCGGTTTCCATTCCCCATGTCATCTCAAGCTGCCCAAGCTATCCCAATCCATTGTTGGACGTCTCAGGAAGCTATTCCAACCATTTGCAAGGTCTGAAACACCCAGAAACACCAATTGTGTAACTCACATGGTTTACGTTTTTTTTCCAGAATCGATTATCCCAATTCTTGCATCATTAGCAATTTTAATTGTCATATTTGTGATTATTATCATGTTTGCAAGCTAACAAAATGGTCTAATTGCATTTTTTAAGCCTTTACACGCAGATGCCATTGTTAGGGTTTTCACGTTGCTTTTAGGGTTTTCGTCCATAGGGGAAATTGGGCCATGAATGAGGTACCATGATACTCGTGAGACCAAGACGAGTTGATTGGTACCATCACAATAGATTTATCATACTTGTATTGAATTTGAACGACACAGGTTTTTAGCAACGGGCATGGTCTGTAGGTATAGGTTATGTACCTAAAACGATGGGCTAGAGGTAGAAGAAGGTGATTTGTCATCACCCCGTTGATTCGCTTAAATTCAGTGCGCGCGGCTTTTTGTTCCAGGGACATTGAATTTGTTTTATATATTATATATTCTCTTTATTGTATTAACAATTAACAATCATAGCTCAGCTGGCAGCGTGGCATTGGATTTAAGTGTGAGGACCTGGGTTCGATCCTAGGTCTCAGCGCTTTCTTTATTTTCTTTTCCTTTACCAGATCCCGCGTGTCACAATCTCAAGCGCCTTCCGTACGACCTCAACGTCCATCCACTGGATGCACTTCTACCCAGATATAACGCTTCTAGCCTGAAGGTCCATGGTGCATGTTCAAGTCAATGCCACACAAGACCCAGCGCTGACTGGGCCTTAGCTTAATGGGCTTGGGAATTTCGGTTTCATACACCCCCTCTTCAGCAAGACAACAGACCCATTTGGTTATTATTTTCTATTCTTTTTTAATTTCTCTATTTATTTTCTTTAATTATTTTCTTTTTTCTTTTAATTAACACAAAATTATTTTTTATTAAATTAACAAATCACAAAAACCTTTTTTTAATAATATTTTTATTTTTTTAAATTAGTTAGTTTAATTTAACTTAGGGCAATTTAATTTTTTATTTATAATTAAACATAGTTAGACTTAGGATTTTAATTGTACATAACTTAATTAATTTTCTTCAAAAATACACCAAGATCATTTTTCTCATAAAATATTTATTCCTTTAATTAATTAATCAATTAGAAAATTAGGTTAATTTAATTTCCTTCATAATTAAAAAACAATTAGAAATTAGGTTTAATTAATTTGCAATTAAATTGTTTTCTTCAATAAAAATCCACAAAAAATATTTTCTCTCTCAATTAGGGTTTTAGGTTATTTCAATCGTCCTCACATTTAATTTGCCGCGCGCTTGTTAATTATTTGTCCATTATTTTGTAACTTCTCAGGGTTTGTAATAGATTAATTAGGTTTTTTATTAACTGTTTAAATCCCCGATTTTTGGTCATGTAATTAATCCCTCTCCCTGAAGCCTTGTAATAGCTAGGTTTTTTTTTCTCGCACTTTAAATTCCCGTAATCTTTAACTGTCTAGATGTATGGCTAATAGGATTGTATGGAAAGAATACTTGAAATTTAAAACGGTAGATCACCTAATGTGCAAAGACTAAATAACTGGAAAAAAAAGTTCACATGCACATGTTCACTCCTAGGGTTTGCCTCACTCTGGTTGCCTTCGGTAAACAGTCATTAAGCATAGGAAATTTTAGTGGCCGCCCTCCTGTCTAAAAGATCAAATCTTCCATTCGAATGTTGCCTCGAAAATGTTGCCTCGAAAATGTTACCTCGGAAATATCTTAAGACTCTAGGGTTACTACTAAAGTTTTCTAACTATTGCTTTAGTGATTGTATTTGTCCCTTTCGAATGTCCCTTACAACTCCAACGACGGTGCTACCTATTCCTTAATAGTAGGATAGCGCTGTCTAAAGGAAATAGAACGAACAATCTTTTTTCGAGTAGGTAGAATCTTCAGTACTTGCTCAATAAAAACTTTTCACACAAACACCTTTCAAAACAAATTTTCAAAGCAACTTTGTTACATCCTTGAGGACTGATACAAGGGTTATCACGAAGTAAATATTTTCAAAACAAACACTCACAAGAAATTTGAAAAATGAGCAAGTACCTAAGAGCCCATGGAAAACCATGGATAGAAAGGGTGCTAACACCTTCCCTTTCTATAATCTACCCCCCGTACTCAGAATATCTCGAAAAAAGGTTTTTTTCTGTTCTTTTTCCTTTTCCAAGATTAGATGAAATAAAAGTCAGTGGCGACTCTTGCTTACCGCGACATTTTGCAAACAAAAACGCAAAACGCAAATCAGTATTAACAGTCGGTTCTGCCACCGTATAACATAAATTTTTGAACTAGATACGCTTAAGAACAGATCTCAGAGACGGATTGCAAGTGCAGAAATTAAAATAACTTATCCGAAGATGGATAAGTTATGTGATTTTTTTGGATTTCCAACATAAAGGTATGCAACAAAATTTGGATTCCACCGAAGATCTGTTGTTGAAAACATTTTCTCCTTTGATTTTATCTAATTGCCAATAGATTTCAGGTACGCTACCAAATTCCTTCTCAAGGACATTCAGTGTTTATACGTTAAAAATAATGATGATTGATGATTTTGTGTGGTTTACTATTAATTTGCAGAAGTGGGTTGAATAAAGGTTATGCTTTTATTAAATTCAGTAAGCCTTGAGAAGTAGTGGGAATTTGTTGCAATATATTGTGTTTCTGACATTCTTTGTAAACAATGTAATTAAACAAATTATTTGCACCTCATTTTTCGTCAAAATCGAGGGGATATTTTAGCGTTAAAGTTGATGATGTTTGTCAGCACCCTTAATTAAATCCATGTTGTTCATTTCATAACTATCAACAGTCAAGACACTTCCATTAGTGATCCGCGTGAAACCTAGATTAACTTCCATTATAAAAACATTCTGAATATCAAAAATTGATAATAGAGCATCATATGAAGCGCTTGAAACTATCTTTCACTTTAAGATATACAAGAGTCTTTGTTATTAAGTATTCTCTATGACTTAATCATTTGTGTAATCTGCTTAAAAGAAGCAACCATGTAATCACAAACATTATCAACTAAAGGTTGATGGTTCCTTGAGTGGCTAAGTAAAAGTCAGATACTCAAGAAGACAATGGTTGCGCGTCATTATGGAATCTTGTTAAGAGACCATGATTGGTCGATTCTTATAGGGATAATGATCGCTATATCTCTTAGGGGACCTGGAAGGTCAGAATTCTTAAGAGATCACTAGTAAAGGATCATTGTGAGAAATCCTATTTTGAAAGACCAGGTTGGTTAGATTTCTTATAGGTTCAATGATTGTTATATCTCGTTGAGATCACTGAATGTATCATTGTATTATTCCTTGAGTGACTAATGTTATTCAGATACTCAATGTGACAATAGTTGCGGGTCATTATAGATGAAATCCTATTAAGAAAGACCAGGTTGGTCAGATTTCTTAAGGGGTCAATGATTTTATATCTTGTGGATATCACTTAACGTATTAGGGGTGTCAATTTGCATATGTTAATGGGGATCTCGGCGGAGATTATCTGTTTGGAGCACTAAAGTTGGGGATTTTTTCCCCGTGGGGGGATGGAGGGAAAAGTTCCCCCGATGATACTTTGGGGCAGGGATTTGTAAAGTACCCTCCGCCCCGAGGATTCCTCGACTCCGACCATATTATTTAACTTTTGTATTTTATATATTATATAATTTACATTAATGTATTAGAAAATGAAAAGTCATCAGTGGATCATTTTATTTTTATGTTTTATTGTTTAATGTATTATTTCACCACCCAAGTTTCCAACCCTAGAAAAGTGAACCCAATACATAGAATGTACACATCGTATGCTTTTCTTTTCTCAATTATCTTTGTCTCATCTATTCATCATCTCCTATGTTCTCATCATCAACACAACAATTGTAACGTCCGTAATTTAATTAATTATTTAATTAAATTATTTTTGGAATATTTGTGAAGATATGTTATGATTAATTGGATTTAATTATTTTTTAAGTGGAGAAATAATATTAGAAGTATAATATTATTTAATGTGGGGTTATTTTAAAGGAATAGAAGTAATAAGGGGGGTGTATTAGTTTTAAGCCCATTAAGGAATGAAGAGAATAATAGGTTATTTTATTATTGTTAGAAAGAATAGAAAGAAGAAGCAGTAGAAGAATAAGGGTTTGAGAGGAAGAACGTGGAGCTGTTGGAAAAGAGGAAGAACGGCAGAACGGGAATTCAATTGGAGAAAGTTGTAGAGCGACCTTCAATTCAAGGTAAGGGTGGGGTTCTGACTCTATAATTGGGTTCATGATAATTGGTTTGTGGGATTAGATGTGAAAGTGTTATTTTATTCTTGATCGAATTATATGATGTTGTATGATGAAAATTGATGAATTAAAGATGAATAATGATGTCCCGATGCTGTTTAATTGATGTAGAGTTATAGGATAATGGTAAGTGATGATTACCCATGATTAGATTAAGTTTTTAGGGCTTAAAGTATGGAACCCGTAGTGAAAACGCAGAGGAAATCGCAAAAATTATGCAGGACAGAGCAGTATGCGTCGACCCCAAATGGTATGTGTCGATACAAGCGGGTTCTTAGACTCAGGATGAGTCGACACGAAGGAGTCTTGCGTCAATACATGAGGACTTTTAGACTCAAGATGAGTCGATGTGTAGGGGCATGTGTCGATATATGATGTGTGGTAGACTCAGAATGAGTCGATACAAGAGAGGATGCGTCGACTCATGTTGCAAGTTCAGTGAAGTACACGTCGATCCAAGACGTTATGCATCGACCCATGTTGTCTGATTTTTGGCAGAATTAGTTGAAGATGTTGTAACTTGAGTTTTCGAATTCCGTTTGAGATACCGTTCGAAGCGTTGAATAGCTAACGCGATGAACCTAATTCTTAAGGATTAAAATGAAGAATAGGAAGGATAGTCCTAGTATTCAAATTAGGATTAGAGTTAGTTCCCGTGTTGATCGTTACGTTGATTTTTGTGAAGAATGATGAGGATGAGATGTATATAGATTATTGTTTGATTGTAACAGTAGGATTAATGATAATAATGATGTAATATTATAGAATGGTAGTATGTAGAGATTTGGTGATTTATAAGCAAGCTTTAGTTGATTAGTTAGTTATAAGCGAATTATGTTGTAGGTCTATGGTCAACGTTGTGAAAATGATGAGTGTTGTTGTATTACTGTACGGCTGAATTATTGATGAGTTGATGTTAATGAGATTTTGTTTGATGAATTATGATGTATATATGATGTGTGATGATTTATGATGAATGATGATTGATGAAGAGATGTTGAGATGCTTTAAGATGTAGTCCTTTGGTCAACGATGGTGTTGTATTGAGATGTTGTCAATTATGGTGTTGTTATTACATTCATGATTGTGTCGCATACATTGCATTTTGAGATGGAGCTTATGCTCGTTGAGATAGCCTGTATTGGAGAATATTGAGATGAAGGCTTATGCTTTGTTGATGCCTCTATTAATTGGAAAAATTTTGAGATGGGAGTTCTGCTCCAATGGTACCACATGCATTTGCATAGTATTGAGTCGCATTATACGATTACATAAAGAAGTGTGTATTGATGTTGTGAATATGTATTATTGTTGTGATTATTGTGGATTATGAGATGAGAAGTGGTGACGTCATGTGATCTAATTTAATATATTAATTATCATACACTTTATTATATTGTTAGATATCTCACCCCTTCTGTTTGAATGTTGCCCTTATGTTGGTAACGTGTAGGTAATCGAGAGTGAAGACTGTATACCTTCAATAGTTCGAGTCGGTGTCATTGCTCTGATATGTAACACTCGGGGGGATGAACACCTGTTGCTTTTGATTGTTGATTATTCAGTTGTTGAACCTTAAGTTGATTATTATTAAGTATGTGATGTTTTGAAGTTGCTGTAAGGATGATAAAGATGTTATTAAGAATTCCGCTGCGTAGATGTTTAAATTGTTGAATTAAGAGATTAAAGTGTTATGATGATTAAAGTGTTTTAATGACGGTCTATCTAAAGTTTTAAAGTGTTACGTATCCACGATGAATGCAATGAGTTTTTAATGATGAATTTGTGACATCCCGATTCGTTTGCATGAATGATTTTATAACTCTGATTTATTTATATAATTGTCGGGGTAGAATTAAGGTGTTACAACAATCACTCTCCTTTATTTATTGTGCTTATGGTAATTACTCTTCAAATTCACTTTACTTCCATTAGTAACATGTTTTTCATTCAATTAATAAATTAGTAGTTATGGATTTGTCACACTCACACATAATCAACCATTGGACGACAGCGGTACTGTGGTAAATTAGAGGAAACATGGTAGCAATAAGTTTTGTTAATTTTTTTTACAAAAAAAATATTAGCAACAACTAGTGCTTTTGCTTTTTTTTTATGAATTATTGATGCAAGATGTATTTTTATTTTTTTAAAAAGAAAGATGCAAAATATATGTGTTTTTTTAAAAATAAAAAAATAACGAAATACTAGTGTCATAGTTTTGATTAAAAAAATATAGAAATTTTCTTAAGATTCAATCTTCGTGGGGATCTGTGAGGATAGGGATGGGGAAAAATATTCCCCCGTGGTGGAGATTGGGAATGGGGGTGGGGAATAAATTTGTGGGTAGAGCGGGGAGCGGAGAAGCATCCTCCGAACATTCCCTGCCCCGTTGACATCCCTAGAACGTATCATTGTATTGTTCCTTGAGTAACTAGTGTTGGTCAGAAGAATCAAGATGACAATAGTTACGGGTCATTGTGTGGTTGTTAGTCACCGGCGGGTAGCCTGTGCAATTGTAATCAGTTTGGTTATAGTGTATTAAGTCCTTGCTGAATACAAAATCACCTGAGGAGAGTGGACAAGATGTAGCCTAATTAATGGTGAACTTGGATAAATTGAATGTGTCTCTTTATATTTCTAGCATTCTATATTCTTTCATATTTTTATCAAATAGTTTTCAAAAGGGGAAAAGTTTTAAAAACCCAATTCACAACCCTTTTCTTGTGTTTTTCTCTACCTTCAGTCATTGGGATTGGGATATTACTGAGGCGATTTAGGAAGTGAGATGGAGATTTCTCATATCTAGGAGGTGCCTAGGTAGAAGTTTCATTGGGTAGAGATTAGGCGAGAAGTTGTAAACTGGGATTGTTTAGCTTTGAATTAATACTGTTGATAGTGGGCTTCCTTCCTAGCTTGGTAGCCCCCAAATATAGGTGAATTTGCACTGAATTGAGTTAACAACTCAATGTGTTATTTATCATTCTACAATTTAAGTTCCAGTATTTGTTATAACTTGATGAATCTGTTCAAGATGTCAAAACAAATGTTGTAACATTTGTCTTGACATTACTCTGATGTTGGAAAGTTAGTATTACCATGTGTTGCCTGTACCTGAGAAATTTCAAAATAATACACACTCAAGGGGAATCTTGAAATTCATATACACTTAGCGACTTAGATTCTCTTCCGAACAAAAAATCCATTATACGCTTCATCAACAAAGGTTACATATCTGAATGACTCATAATTGAAAACTCTTGCCAACTACTTATGAGTCCGCGCGATGTAGTCCATTTCATAATCCACAAACTTAATTACTTGCCAAAAACTTAAACTCTTAGGACACATAAGTCATATGCTTGAATAAAAGAGTTTGATACTCCACAACTACCTCAACATAAGATAATCAAGTATATATACCTGTGGCCAAGATAGTAATAACACATGCTTTTCTGGCTCCATGGTATAACTTTATCTACTTTACCTTGTGCTCGAGAAATCTTCAGATTTGAACAATTATCAATTGCATGCCCATATCTTGGCATCAATGACATCTTTATGATCCCATTATACATTTTCCAAAAATTCATCCTATCACACTAGTTGTATTGCAAGGTTGACCCTGCTCCCGTACTCTGCGTTTGCTTCCCTTTCTATGGCAATCCTCTTAACTTCAAATATTGAATAATTCTATCAAAATTTCTCTAAATCTAAATTGTTTACTCTCCCTCTCTCTCTCTCTCTCTCTCTCTCTCTCTCTCTCTCTCTCTCTCTCTCTCTCTCTCTCTCTCTCTCTCTCTCTCTCTCTCTCTCTCTCTCTCTCTCTCTTAACACGAACCTCTTTCAACTATTCCTTGAGAAACTAAACATTTCCATAATGGTCTCGTATAGCACTTAAGTTCTCTATTGAACTACCCTGAACCTGATCTCCCTTTTAAGACTGGTTACACTTGGTCTATCTTCTACCCTTTGTCTGATGCATAAACGACTCATTGGAGTAAGTAGTCATGTCCTCACACCTTTCCACTTACCCTACTGTTGCCATAGTCTCTTGACGAAGTTGTTGAATCTCAATGGCTCTCGAGCCTTAAAACTATAGGGAAAAATAATTTCCTAGGAGTACTTCTTTGAAATACTTCCACTCCTTCAAGGTTATCTAGGTGATCATACGAGCTGAGATACCAGTACACCACCTCGCTCATGATGTTCGTGGCATAAGAACGAAAAACTGCCTTTTCTTCCTTACGACATGTAATTATTGGTAATACTTGTCCCATACCAGTGGTTCAATCTTGCTTTATTAACAGACTCACACATTTCTCAAAACTCTAGCGAATTCATCTGATACAAATCCTTAAATTTACAACTCCTCTAGCACTATAGGATTGATTAAAATTTTATTGTTCATTTTCACTAAACTTTTACTGCTCATTTTACGACTGTTAGAAACCGTCGCTAATTGTTAAAAATGAAAAAAAACCGTATTGCTTACGTGAGAGACCTATTAAGTTCTGTCACCGTAGCCTGGCACCGAGAAAAGTTGTATAACTGAGCAATGTGTTTTGAGTATTTTTGTTTCCCTGCATTTTTTTCATTTGCGTATTTTCTGAGTTGTAAGTAAATACGAAAATATACTTCTGTAATGTTTCAGAATTTGATATTCAAAGGATCCGGAAGCACATTTCCGTATTTGGTATGTTTAAATTGTTTGGTTTGATTTTGAATGTGTTTCATCTAAGTTTAATTTTTTTCTATTTTGTTTGGTTTAATTACAGGTAACATAAATGACCACTAAGATCGATTGAGGCTTAACATAGTGTTCTACAATGCATCTATTCATAGGGAAAGAGCTTGAGCCTTGCGACCACCGATTGATGCCAATTCATTTGATGCAGATTACGAGGTTGCAATAGCCTAAGAAGCTGGTTTCATGATGCCATGCAACTATCTGGAGCAGATTCATGAGTACAATTAGTGGGGCTATTTGTTTGGTTTGCCTATACTCCAAATTAGCTGAAGGTTATCTTTGAAAGACCAAACAAATGACAACTATCTGCACACAATTGACAATAATATATTTGCATCCTTTACTATTTATGTACCATTTTTATAACACTTGTATTATGCCATTACTAATAATTCATTTGTACCATTTTCAGGCATGGATCCTCCAACACTTCTCACACTGGTCATATATTGATGACTACATCGAGGATATGTCACATGCTCGTGTATTCGTTCTGCTGAGAGGAAAACTATCAACCGAGCCCTTCAGAGTGTATCTTGATCGCACATCAGCATATAATATACACTTTCGGCAATATGTCCTTCATCGTCAGATGCGTCCATTGGATGACATAACCTTCTACTTCAGATGATTGGCTTGTGGGTCACGTCTGATGTATCGACATCTGCCTGAGCTAGTTATGCAGCTGTTTGAATTTATGCAGGTTGTTCCAATAAACCCCTCCGTATATGCTCTTTCTACTATGGTCCGCAAAAATGTAGATGCCATATATGACAATTTCCTTAATCATTCAGTACTGACTAAAGCACAAGGTGTTGTAGATCCTAGCGAATGGAGCTGTGCATTCAACTACATCTAGTGATATTTTAGAGTGTCACATCCTTACTTGACGGTAGATGCCGAGGGAGAGCCACGTAGGCTAGTTCATAAGAGATATTAGCGAAGGAGCACATTAGAACAAATTACGCCGCTGATATATTTCCTACATGTCGTCATATTATGAAACTTACGTGAGCGTGCATATACATAAGAGATTTTTTAAAAGAAACTTATGATAGAGTCATTTTAAATGCCATTCTATCTCATACATAAATACATTATAGTATATGAGGTAGCGAAGAAAGAAGGAAATATGATATACACTAATATAATATTTATATTAGAGATTATAAATAATATTATCATTTCTAATTTATTATTTTAATTATATTATAGATTTAAGATTGATTATATATCAATATATTAATATATGGTTTAATTTATAAAAAAATATTATGATAATAGAGTTATAATTATAAAAAAAAATCAAAATTTATTTCTAAAATGTGATTACAGAAATACATATACATATTCGAACTAAATTATGATAAAACGAAAGTGTGACTATGAATTTATAAGATGAATTAAGAATTTTTCTAAAAAAAAATTGCAACTTGTAAAAACAAATCCACTCAAACGTGACACAATTGAATTAAACAACCCTCCATTATCTTCTTTTCAATCTTACCAAAAAAAAAAAAAAGCAAAAGGAAACTCCCACAGCATAACCTTTGCCGTGTCCGTTTGGTCTCTTCTATAAATAAACCGACGTAAACAACATAACACCCCACGTGGTCTAAACCAATTTTATTCAATTTAAATATTCAAAAATATAATCACAAATTCACAATCCTCAACAAATAAATAAATAATAAAAAACTAAAGCTTAGACAAAACACAAGAAACAGAAGAGACAGCAACAAGAAAAGCACCCCCTACAGACAACTTTAAAAAAACACACATATTCCTCGTGCTTCAATTTCCCACCTCCAAATTACCAAATCCCCAAAATACCCCTCACAAAAATAACCACATTTATTTCTTTCTATATATATATATATAACATTAACATAACATAACATAAATCACAAACTACAAAGACAAATTTCATCATCACAACACACTTTCATTTTTACAATCTCTCATTGTTTCAATCTCAACAACGCGTTTTCTCTTAACTATGTCTACCTCATCGGAACTCTCCGAGGTTTCCGGCCAGAAACCGGCGAGGTCGCCGGAGAAGACAACTTTCTCTCAGACTTGCAGTTTACTGAGTCAGTATATCAAGGAGAAGGGGAGCTTCAAAGATCTTTCTCTCGGTATGTCATGCAACAACAACACCGAAACTACTGGTACGGAACCTTAATCTCCGAATTTTAAGGTTTTTTTTTTTTTGGTTTTTTTTCTAAACCTTTGAATTTTTCTCGTGCGTTAAGTTCTCTCTTTGATTTTTTGAATTATATATTTGATTATTGACCTATGATGTAAGAAAAATGAAAATTTGTATGTTAATTTAGTTTTTCCTTTTTTTAGGGTTGAACTAATAACTCTATCTAAATTTTCTCAAATATTTTCCTTTGAATTTCTTCAATTGTATGTTTTTTTTTTGTTAATTGAAAGTTCTATGAATTCATAGATCTAATTCATGGTTTCAATTAAGTGATTATTGATTCATGAGTTAAAGTGTTGTTGGAGTTGTTTAGGTTTTTTATTTTTATGGTATATAGATAAATAATTTTTTTCTGTTTATGTTGTAAGATATTTTGGTTGGTTTGAATTCGATTCATTGGTTATTTTTTTTTCTTTCTAAATTTGAAAAAATTTGCAGGGTGTGTTGAGAGTTCTTCTCAATTAGGAACAACTATGAACTTGTTTCCAACCATGGAAAATAACTTGGGACCAAAGAATCATACTACTATGGATTTGCTTTCTCCACAAGCTGCCTTGAACAACTCCAAGTGAGTTTTTTTGTTGTTGTTTATTTGGTTTGTTCTGATTTTAATTTTAGGTCATTTCAATTTTTGCCAAATTATGTTTGAAAAAAATTAGTAAATGAGTAATGATTAATAATGGTAAGCGACGGAGCCCTAGAGCAACTGTATGGTTGTCGCCTTCCGGGTCATAGGTTCAATTCCCGGATACACGTGTATACTGATTTGGTTGCTGTCTTCTCGGAAAAGGTGACCCAAATCCCCTTCCACAATTGCATCGAGGGTGGGGATTCGAGTCCAAGAAAATATCATGTAAAGAAAATATTATGTAGAGAGTAAGATTAAGAGAGAGATGGAGGAAGGTTGTAATGGAAAGAATCGGGGCCGTTTCTGGAGGTTGTGACTAACGTACACAGGATCTCAAAAAAATTTAAGATGGCCCCGGAGAGAATCCCGGACTTAGATCCTCTAAGATGTGATATGATGCTACATCTCTAAGGACAATTAGATTTTGAGAGAGAAAATTTTCCTCTCTTGATTTCCTCCGCGTGTGGGGGTAAGGGTGCATATAATCCTGACCCTACCAAGCGGAAGCCTTGTACACTGAACCGCGTCGTAATGACTTATATATGATATTGTATTTGAATGATCAATTGATTAATACAATTCTTTGCATCTAGACTAATATATGATATTGTATTATTGATTTGCAGTGCTAATAAGGGACCTAAAGCTGCACAATTGACAATGTTTTACAATGGCCAAGTTATTGTATTCGACGATTTCCCAGCTGACAAAGCACAAGAGCTCATGGTTTTTGCTAACAAAGGAATCTCTGAAAGTCAGAACAACAATTCTTTGTACACTTACGCACAAAGCCAGCCTTCATTTCCTCAGAATTTGGTCAGAACTTCTGTTGACCCCATCGCTCCAATTGTTCCGACAGTGAACAACATCGTCCCTAGCACCTGCAACGGGCCGATTCATGAACATCCTCAAGTGCTTTCCAGACCTAACGTTTGCGGTAATTTCTTAAACCCTTGAACACAAAAAATTGGGATGACATTAAAAATTGGAACATGTTTTTCTGATCAAGATTCTCCTTTATGTGCAGATCTTCCAATTATGAGGAAAGCTTCTCTTCATCGGTTCCTCGAGAAGAGAAAGGATAGGTAAACACTCTCCATTCGATAAAAAATTGTAAATGAAACATTTCTTAGTTTATGTTTGGTTTTCCATATCGGAAGAGCATAAAAAGGTGTAAAATTGATTTTGACATGTTCGTTACGTAGAATTGATTCACTTTACATTCATTTCACTTTTAACCAGAATCAATTCTCGTCACCTCAGAACTAAATAGACACTTAGTGTTTATGTGAGATACTAATAATTGTTTTCTTGTTATGTATTTCCAGAGTTGCTTCCAAGTCACCATATCAGAGAACAAATGCAATGGAGAGTATTAACAAGCAAGGTGAAAACATGTCATGGCTTGTGGGTGCAAAATCAACTCAAATCTGATTGAAGTATAATACTTTTAATGTAATTTTGAGCATTTTTGCTTTTACAAAAAGTGCTATTTAGTCAGATCTATTTTTGCCAAAACTTTTTTTGACAAAGTTTCTGGTTATTTTTTCATTGACTAGATAGCATTACTTATATTATTATTCTATTTTGATACTTATGGTTAAGATATATATTTTATGGAATTCTTTTTGGTACTTTATTTGTGATATTAACTTTGGCTCTAGTAATGAGCTTTATAAGTTATACTATAGATCTCTAACTATTTGTTAGTACCTGTTTCTTTAGTTATATGATTCTATGTATTTATTGGTATCATACCATTGATTTTTCTTAGATCTTCTGTATGAAGCAATGTTATAAACTCAGATTGATATTAATTTGTTCTTAAGTATTGACTTGTTGAATCTTACTTTGTATTTGGAAATTGCACATTAAGCTGCTGGTTAGGCCTATTTGTTTATGATTATAGTAAGATATTAATGATTATTTAGTTATGTTTTTTTTTTTTTTTAATATTGAAGTCTTTTGGTTGTAGGTGTTTAGGTATTGGCTTGCATTTTTGGTAAATTCCAAGTGTATGTGTGAATGTCATGACTGATGTCATAACATTCTAGTTCAGGTTGTACTAACTCTTTAGGTACATATGCAGAAAAATATTGTAACTCAAATACTGATGTTTATAAGTGTGTATCTGAGCATGTTTGCAAAATGATCACATTTAGCTAATCAGTAGACAGGTTTTCTCAGATGTCATAACAGATGTTATGACATCCTGTTCTGAACTAGCAGGATTACAGGATTGGATAAGTCTGAGTTTTTTCAGGAAATAACTCAGTCCTTCCTAAACAGAATCCTGCGTTTTCTGAGGAGTAACCTCGCTCAATCCTAACCTGATCAACAAAGTACTGTGACCTGGTCTTTAGGTCAAAAGGAATCAACCCTAGGTTTTTGGAAACCCTAACTGAAGTTGCAGCTGCTATATATTCAACAGAGCTGCGGTTTTTGAAGTTATCCCTGCTGATTGATTAGAAGATCAAGTTTGTAATCTGTATAGATTTGTTTATTGTACTCCAAGCAATTATCATTGTGATAAGTGTCTTGGAATAGGCTTAAATTGTAAGGGTTGTGTAGCACTCAAAGCTTTGAAGCAAGAGTGTTTGAATGTTACTTGACTAAAGCTGTGAAGCAGAGTCAAGTTAGTTGTGTACATCACTCAAAGCTGTGAAGCACGGGTGATTGTGTTACTTGATTAAAAAGCTGTGAAGCTTAATCAAGTGTGTGTTTTGAAGAGTGTCTTCAACAATTCTCAAGTCAAATCTGTTTATGTATCACTGCTGTGATTGAGGGGGAGTGAGTAGGAACTCAGGTTTAAGTTGTACTTAGATTAGAATTGCATTGGGTAGGTCTTAAGTGAAGGAGATAAACTGGTTGGTTTATTCCTGAATTAACATCTCTTATAGTGGATTCTCTCCCTGGCTTGGTAGCCCCCAGAGTAGGTGTTGTTGCACACTGAACTGGGTAAACAATTGACTGTGTTATTTACTGCTTTTGTATTTACTGTCATATAGTAAGTCAGATACGGTGTCATAACATTGGACGTGACATTAAGTATCTGTAGCCAGAATTTTCAATTGGCATCAGAGCAGGCACCCTGCCTGTATTACTGGGTGAGATCTAGGGATATCACTTTCTGGCACTATGGACAAAGAAGGAGTTTTTGGAAATAGACCACCCATTCTGGATGGAACTAATTATGACTACTGGAAACCTCGTATGATTGCCTTCCTAAAATCTCTGGACAAAAAGGCTTGGAGAGCTGCTGACAAAGGATGAATTCATCCCACCATACCTGAGGAAGATGGGACAATCAGTCTGAAGCCTGAGGAAGATTGGAGTAAAGAAGAAGATGAGCTAGCCCTGGGAAATTCCAAAGCTCTAAATGCCTTGTTCAATGGAATTGATAGAAATATTTTCAGATTAGTTCATCAATATGAACTGGCCAAGGAAGTTTGGGACACTCTCAAAACTACTCATGAGGGAACTTCCAAAGTAAAAATGTCAAGGCTTCAGATGTTGACCACTAAGTTTGAGAATCTAAAAATGATGGAAGATGAAACCATTCATGAGTTTCACATGAACATCTTGGAGATTGCCAACACCTCAGGAGCACTGGGAGAAAAAATGTCAGAAGAAAAACTGGTGAGGAAGATTCTCAGATCCTTGCCTAAAAGATTTGCAATGAAGGTGACTGCCATAGAGGAAGCCCAGGACATTAGCAAGTTGAAAGTAGATGAACTTATTGGGTCTCTTCAGACTTTTGAGATGGGAATCACTAATGATGATGTCAAAAAGAACAAGAGCATAGCACTTATGTCCAACACTGATGTTGAAGAAAACATTTCAGAAGCTATAGCCATGCTAGGAAGACAGTTCAACAAACTCATCAAAAGAATAGATCCAAAGTCAAGGTCTAATGTTCATAACATTTCCTCTGACATTGACAGTTCCAGCAAAAGACCAAGGTCAGATGGGAAGGGAGTTCAAGGCAGAGGAATTCAATGCCATGGTTGTGAAGGATATGGGCATATTCGAGCTGAATGTCCTACCTTTCTTAAGAAACAAAAAGGAATGACAGTCACTTGGTCCGACTGTGATTCAGAAAGTAATTCTGAAGAAGAGACTGCCAAACGAGTTACGGCGTTAACTGGTGTTTGTACCTCTGAAAGTGATGAAGAGGTGACTTTTGAAGAACTGGCTGAAACATACAAGGAATTGTGTATCAGAAGTACTGAAGTCTGTGTGCAGAATAAGAAACAATCAAAACTCATCATAAAGATGGAGGCTGAAAAACGGGAAAACCTTGAAACTATAAGTCTTCTAGAAGGAGAAGTTCAATTGCTGAACTCACAACTGGATCAAATGACAAAATCTGTCAAGATGTTGACAAATGGAACTGACAAATTAGAAGAGATCCTACAGATTGGACAAAATGTGGGAAATAAATCTGGTCTAGGATTTATGAAAGCAACGAAATCTGGCTCTGGTAGGCAAATGTCAAAACAGATGTCTCAACACAACTCTCGACATCAGGAACAGAAACATATGAGGAAAAGGTACCAAAGATGGAAATGTCATCATTGTGGTAGATATGGCCACATAAAGCGTTTCTGCTTCAGATTACATGGATACCCTAATCAGAATTCAGGTGTCAAACCTAAGTCTAAAAAGGTACCACATGCTCCTCAATGGAAGAAAAAGGCTACTGCACTGATAGCTCACACTTCCCTGAGGGTCTCTGCAAAAGAAGACTGGTATTTTGACAGTGGATGTTCCAGACATATGACTGGAATCAAGAACCTCCTCAATAATGTTAAGCCTCACACCACCAGTTTTGTGACCTTTGGAGATGGGGCTAAAGGTGAAATCAAAGGAGTTGGTGATTTGAACAGCCCTGGAGTTCCAAGTCTAAATGAAGTACTGCTGGTGAAAGGACTGACCGCTAATCTCATTAGTATCAGTCAACTGTGTGATCTAGGATTCAATGTCAATTTCTCAAAATCTGAATGCCTTGTAATCAATGACAAACAAGAGATAGTAATGAAAGGAGTCAGATCCAAAGACAACTGTTACTTATGGGAGGCTGAGAACACTAATTTCTCATCTGTGTGTTGCATTGCAAAAGAAGAAAAAGAGGTGAAACTGTGGCACCAAAAACTTGGCCATCTTCACCTAAGGGGTATGAAGAGGATCATCTCCTTGGAGGCAGTCAGAGGGATTCCAAAATTGCTAATTGATGAAGGAAGAGTTTGCGGTGAATGTCAGGTGGGCAAGCAGACAAGGATGTCACATCCAAAGTCAAGACATCTGACCACCACTAAGGTTCTAGAACTCCTCCATATGGATCTGATGGGACCAATGCAAGTAGAAAGCCTTGGTGGTAAAAGATATGCCTATGTGGTTGTGGATGATTTTTCCAGATTCACCTGGATTAATTTCATTAGAGAAAAATCAGATGCATTTGAAGTCTTTAGAGAACTGTGCAAAAGAATTCAAAGAGAGAAGGAAGTATGTATTGTCAGAATCAGAAGTGATCATGGCAAGGAATTTGAAAACAGCAGGTTTGATGACTTCTGTGCTTCAGAAGGAATCAGTCATGAGTTTTCTTCTCCCATAACACCTCAGCAAAATGGAGTTGTGGAAAGAAAAAACAGGACCATACAAGAATCTGCCAGAGCAATGTTACATGCCAAAAAACTTCCTATGTATTTCTGGGCTGAAGCTATGAATACAGCTTGTTATGTTCATAACAGGGTCACCTTGAGAAAGGGAACCTCATCCACCATATATGAACTCTGGAAAGGAAGAAAACCAACTGTGAAGTACTTCCATGTGTTTGGCAGCAAATGCTATATCCTGTCTGATCGGGAACAGAGAAGAAAACTGGACTCCAAAAGTGATGAAGGCATATTTCTAGGATACTCCTCAAACAGCAGAGCTTATAGAGTATTCAACTCCAGAACCAAAACCATGATGGAATCAATAAATGTCATAATTGATGACTATCATGAAGAAACAGATGTTCCTTGTACTGTTGAGACATTCTTTGAGACTTCAACCCAACAGGATGATCTACCCAACTCCACCACAACAGAATCAGAATCAAAGGAAGTTAGCAAGACTCCTTCCATCAGAATTCAGAAGGATCATCCAAAAGAGCTCATCATAGGAGATCCTAATAGTGGAGTCATCACAAGATCAAGAGAAATCATCTCAAATTCTTGTTTTGTGTCCAAAATAGAACCAAGAAATGTCAAGGAAGCCTTGACTGATGAATATTGGATTGGTGCAATGCAAGATGAACTGAACCAATTCAAGCAGCATGAAGTTTGGGAACTGGTTCCTAGACCTGAAGGAACTAACATCATTGGGACAAAATGGATATTCAAGAACAAGTCAGATGCTGAAGGAGTTGTCACCAGAAATAAGGCGAGACTTGTTGCTCAAGGATACACCCAAGTTGAAGGGGTTGACTTTGATGAAACCTTTGCACCTGTAGCCAGGTTGGAATCAATCAGACTCTTGTTGTCAATTGCTTGTCTTCTGAAGTTCAAGTTATTTCAGATGGATGTGAAAAGTGCCTTTCTAAATGGGTACTTAAATGAGGAAGCTTATGTGGAACAACCTAAAGGTTTTGTGGATCCAACCCATCCTGATCATGTCTACAAATTGAGAAAAGCTCTATATGGGCTGAAACAAGCTCCTAGAGCATGGTATGACAGGTTAACAAAGTTTCTCTCAGACAAAGGCTACAGAAAAGGAGGCTTGGACAAAACTCTATTTGTCAAAACTGAAGGAGGGAAGTTGATGGTTGCCCAAATATATGTTGATGATATAGTGTTTGGCGGAATGTCAGAACATATGGTTAAACACTTTGCTGACCAGATGCAGGCTGAATTTGAAATGAGTCTCATGGGAGAACTAACTTATTTTCTTGGACTACAAGTCTCACAGATGGAGGACTCAATCTTCTTATCTCAAAGCAAGTATGCTAAGAATATTGTAAAGAAGTTTGGTATGGAGAATGCAAGTCACAAAAGGACTCCTGCTCCTACTCATCTAAAGCTCTCCAAAGATTCAAGTGGGGTTAAGGTGGATCAAAGTCTGTACAGAAGCATGATAGGAAGCCTGTTGTACTTAACTGCCAGCAGACCTGATATTGCCTTTGCAGTTGGAGTTTGTGCTAGATACCAAGCTGATCCCAAAGTCAGTCATATCAATCAAGTGAAGAGAATTTTGAAGTATGTAAGTGGTACTTACAACTATGGATTGTTGTATACTCATGGCTGTGAACCGACTCTGACTGGCTACTGTGATGCTGATTGGGCTGGTAGTGCTGATGATAGAAAAAGCACCTCTGGAGGATGTTTCTTTTTGGGAAGTAATCTGGTTTCCTGGTTCAGCAAGAAACAGAATTGTGTGTCTCTTTCCACCGCTGAAGCTGAATATATTGCAGCTGGCAGTAGCTGCTCTCAAATGTTATGGATGAAACAGATGCTCACTGAGTATAACGTCACACAAGATGTTATGACATTATACTGTGACAATCTGAGTACAATCAACATATCCAAGAATCCCATTCAGCATAGCAGGACCAAACATATTGACATACGACATCACTTTATTAGAGACCTTGTAGAAGAAAAGACCATCAAATTGGAACATGTTGCCACTGAGCTACAGCTGGCTGACATTTTTACCAAGGCTTTGGATGCAAATCAATTTGAAAACTTAAGGGGTAAGCTGGGTATTTGCCAACATGAGGAATTGTAGCAATTAATTTTGCTTAAAACAAAGACCAAAGGACTCTTGCCTGTTCTGATTGGTTTAAAATTGTATTTTCTCATTTCCTACAACTGTTTTAAGAAGTTGAATAGGCACTCCTTTGCTTTGTTCCTCTATCGTCTTCTCATCAATCAGGAATTTCTTCTCATTTGCTGTTTGTCCTTCAAAACTGACAAAATGTCTCAAACGCCATCATCATCCAATACGACCATCTCAACCTCTTCATCTGATCAAGATTCTGGGACAATCTCTTCCTGTCTGGACTCTGATGTTCTGGAGATCTGTTCTCATAGAATTATCCCCACCAAGGCCAAAGAGGTGAGAACAAGACATACAGGTAATCCATCTCATCCTTCCTCTTCAGTACCCCCTGAAATTGCAAATAGGGAAGGGACAGCCTATGTTAATCAAGCAATAGCAAAAATTGTTTCCCGAATTCTGAACGAGAACCACTCAGTTCCTGGCATTTCTGTTCCTCTGAACCAAGAAAACTCAAATGCTGAAACAAATCCAAATGTCTCTAAGAATGTTGAGACATCAAACAAAGAGAGAAATGCTGACATTACTCACAAGAAAAGAAAGAAGCCTGAATCCTCTGAGTCTGATGACAATACTTGAAGGATGATTGCTGCTTGGTGGTGTTGCTGGTGGAGTTTGGAAGTATGTTCTGCTGTTGTCTGCTGCTGATCTCATTATTTTGTCTTGGATAACTGTATTACTTTATAAACATGTAATCTTTGGCCCATTTGTGACTAAAGTGGGGGAGAATACTTTTGGTACTGCTTAATTAGTACTTAACACTATATTTTTCTGCTGTCACTTATTTCTGCTGCTATCTATCTATCTCTGATTGTTTAGGGACTTTAGCCAAAAATCTGCCAAAGGGGGAGTTTGTAGGTGTTTAGGTATTGGCTTGCATTTTTGGTAAATTCCAAGTGTATGTGTGAATGTCATGACTGATGTCATAACATTCTAGTTCAGGTTGTACTAACTCTTTAGGTACATATGCAGAAAAATATTGTAACTCAAATACTGATGTTTATAAGTGTGTATCTGAGCATGTTTGCAAAATGATCACATTTAGCTAATCAGTAGACAGGTTTTCTCAGATGTCATAACAGATGTTATGACATCCTGTTCTGAACTAGCAGGATTACAGGATTGGATAAGTCTGAGTTTTTTCAGGAAATAACTCAGTCCTTCCTAAACAGAATCCTGCGTTTTCTGAGGAGTAACCTCGCTCAATCCTAACCTGATCAACAAAGTACTGTGACCTGGTCTTTAGGTCAAAAGGAATCAACCCTAGGTTTTTGGAAACCCTAACTGAAGTTGCAGCTGCTATATATTCAACAGAGCTGCGGTTTTTGAAGTTATCCCTGCTGATTGATTAGAAGATCAAGTTTGTAATCTGTATAGATTTGTTTATTGTACTCCAAGCAATTATCATTGTGATAAGTGTCTTGGAATAGGCTTAAATTGTAAGGGTTGTGTAGCACTCAAAGCTTTGAAGCAAGAGTGTTTGAATGTTACTTGACTAAAGCTGTGAAGCAGAGTCAAGTTAGTTGTGTACATCACTCAAAGCTGTGAAGCACGAGTGATTGTGTTACTTGATTAAAAAGCTGTGAAGCTTAATCAAGTGTGTGTTTTGAAGAGTGTCTTCAACAATTCTCAAGTCAAATCTGTTTATGTATCACTGCTGTGATTGATGGGGAGTGAGTAGGAACTCAGGTTTAAGTTGTACTTAGATTAGAATTGCATTGGGTAGGTCTTAAGTGAAGGAGATAAACTGGTTGGTTTATTCCTGAATTAACATCTCTTATAGTGGATTCTCTCCCTGGCTTGGTAGCCCCCAGAGTAGGTGTTGTTGCACACTGAACTGGGTAAACAATTGACTGTGTTATTTACTGCTTTTGTATTTACTGTCATATAGTAAGTCAGATACGGTGTCATAACATTGGACGTGACATTAAGTATCTGTAGCCAGAATTTTCATTGGTAAAGAAATCATTTTTGATTGGCTTTTGGAAAAAATATTTTCGAATTCAAAGTTTTTATGCATTTTATCAAGCAATCAAATCAAGTACTACACTAAAAGAAGGGTTATTATTATATTTTTGAATTCAAAGTTTTTATGCATTTTATCAAGCAATCAAATCAAGTAGTACATTAAAAGAAGGGTTATTATTATTCTATCTGTCATATAGTGATTTCTGATTTATCCTCGTATAAAATGTCAATTTAAATTCTGTAAAACAAAAATTTTACAAGTAGGTTAGTTTTTAATTTTTTTTTTTTACATTAACCCTTCAAAGAAACATTACAAAGAGGGTAATCCTCATTTTAGTAAGTATTTTTTTCTTCTATATAATTTTATCAAGCAATCAAATCAATCAGTACAATAAAAGAAACATTACAAAGAGGGCCATCCTCATTTTAGCAAGTAACTGAAGTAAATTTAACTAAAAAATGAACAATTATATTACCATTGCGTATAACATGAATAACAAGGCCATGAAAATTAAAATTAATTTAGTAATTATTAATATTAATTAATTTATTTATTCATTATTTATTTATTATCAATTAAAACTATTTATTTCTATAATTTAAAGATTTATTTTATACTTTATTTATAATTAACTAAAACAAATCATTTCCATAATTTAAAGATTAATTTATTTATTAATTTTCTAAAACTGTGACAAATTTATTAATTAATTTTTTAAAATTTTGGATTTGAAAAATTATTATTTTAACATCTCAAAATTTATTTAACTTATAAATGATTTGTTTAATTATCTCATTCTAAATTTAATCCTTAGTTTTATAAAATTCATCAACAAAATAAATTTCTTATTTGCAATTGATTATACTTGATTAGAAGGAATCGTCACTGACCCACAAGTTTGAGTTGACGCTAGTTGTTGAGTAAAATGGAGGGGAGGTGTATCTGCAAGGTACTCCGGTGTCAAAGTAAGAACAAGAGCAATTAGAACCCAAGTACTATAGTAAGAGAGTGAATGAATACTTGACTCTCTCATGTAAGAGGGTATTTATAGTCTCCAGCGTTGGGCCAAGGTCTTCAGTGTTAAGTCATAATAAAGCTCAATAATGAAGACTGTCAGGGTTACGGGTGTATGGAGTCTAACACGTGGCCTCCTTCCTAGTCAACTGTCCTGAGGAAATAGGGAAGTTGGACCCATTATTTCAGAGGGCAAGTTGGTGGCGGTTACAGACACTTACAAGTCACGTTTTCTTAGTGGACACGTGGGGAAGTGCCCAACGATCATTGATTTGGGTTGCATGGATTTAGGCCTTTGTAGAGGCGTTGGACTAGGCCTCCCTAACAGTGGGGCAGGTGTCGACCTAGTCCAGAACAGGAGCCCCCAAGTTATTGTCCTTGGGCGAAAGGGCGATGACTTAAGATCAGTTTAAACGCTGGGGAAGTGTTACCCAAGAGGGGAAACTATCAACTCCTGTTGGGGACGACTTTGTGATTTAGGTCGAGGAGGACTCCAAGATTGTGCATGGCGTGGTCGACTTGTTTTGGGAGAATTCACTTGGTCTACTCGTCTTTTGCTCATCTTAATGCGGTGCTTGTTTAGGATATGCATTCGCGGGAAAGCGAGGGGTTTCCTCATGCTCGTGTCCTCGATGCGTTTGACAACGAGGATGAAACAGTGTAAGTGCATGATTTCGCGTGTGAAACTCATGTTAGTGATGCGCCCTTTCGCATGTCCCACATGGCTGCTATTTGGAATACCATCATTGTCTAGGGGAGTCTAAGAGTCCAAGTAATGATGACCATTCGCACGCTACTCCGTGTGGTGGGGACTAGCTATAAAAAGGGGAGCCATGATTTTCACTTGTCATTTTCAAGTTCTTTCTCCTCCTGTTTTTACTCTATTCACATGTTATTCTGTTGCCCCATCGCCGCCGTAGACGTCTTCACTGTTCATCTTCTCTAAGTAAGCAATTTCTTCTTTAAACGTGATTTTTCTTAGGTTCTTGGATTGAACGCTTGAATCTTCCTATGAATGGATGATTTTTCAGATGGAGTTCATGAAATATGGATGGACATTCATTGATTCTAGGATGAAGGTCCATGAACTTTATCTGGGTTCAGGAAAGTAGCTTATTCAATGACATGTCCTCGCATGTTCTTATGCTCGCGGGAGGGTATCACTCTTCTCCCCTTTTGCTTTCAAGGGCTTGGCTCGAGGACCATTCCTCGACGCGCTCATCGCTATTTTCCTTGATTTGCGATCGAAGGGTGAATTTGATGATGTCAAACTTACTGTTTTCCCCTTCTTTTCAGGCACGATGGCTTGGATAGTTGAGGAAAATATATTGCCCGACCCCAACGAGGGGGGGGGGGGGAACTGTAGTTACGGGCGACAGTCTGGATTGGGTCGCGCCCAAACCCAGAAATAAGAGGTCCCATTTTGTGAAGGATGCTTCCGACGCGTTCAACGTTGTCGAGGAAAACAAAGATGATGCCCCCGCCTCCTGAGTGCTCCAAATCCCTCACAAGAATAAGAGGATATGCTCATATTTCCCGGAAAAACGCTTTCCTATGTATGAATTTGCTTTTAAGGAAGCGAGGATACGTTTGACCTTCACAGATTTCCAGGTGGGGTTTTTAAATGGTTAGAACTGGCGCCTTCTCAGCTTCACCGAAACACGCTTGAGTTCATGCAGGAATTTGAGCTTGTCTGCCAGTACCTTAAGATTGGTGCCACTCTGACACTTTTCTTTCGAATCTTTCATCTCAAACGACAGAAAATTGATGGATTACAGGCATGGGTGTCATTCAAGCAGTTTGGGAAACTCTACCGACCGTATCTGGAATCTGTCTGAAATTTCAAGGATATGTACTTCTTCGTGAAGTCTCTTTTAGATGCGATTGTGGACTTTCTATATAACCGCTTGGAGGAGTTCGAAGATGGTTGGGCTGTGACTAAATTGACGATGAAGTTCCCTCTTGAGTGGAAATGGAAACATTTTGAGAAAAAGCCCGAATGTTACGCAGTAAAGCCCGAGGAGTTGGATGCCCAAGATAGGATTTCTTATGACAAGCTAGCAGCCTATGTCAAGAGCTTCTCTCCAGAGAAGTGCGTGGACCTAGACAATAACTTCCTTTTTGACGATGATGGAGAACATCTCTTTGTTACCCGAGTGATAAATACGAAAGCGCTCCTTGAGTGATCTTATGACGAGGAAGCTTTGAGACTTCTAGGTAAGGGATGTGCCCATAGTCTATATTTGTTTGTTTGTCTCGTAGGCTAACTATTTCTTTTTTGATTACAGACCGGATGACGACTCTCCCTGAACGTGTGCTCAAGTTAAGGCCCAAGAATCCAAAAAACTTGGTGCCCAAAAGTTGGGTTGCTCAAATCCAGGAACAAGCCAAAGCTAAGGCCTGGCCTATTGGTTCATTCTCCCCTCAAGGGCCCCCAATATCCCCTCCTGAACAACCGACAAAAAGGAAGCGCGTGGAAGACCCCGAACACCTGGTTGTTGTCGACAGAGACATGGGTGTTGGGGAGACTTTCGTGTTTCCCCCTGTTACCTCAACCGAGGTATCTTTAGCGGGGAAAATTCCTTAGGTCTCCATGGGAGGGAAGTTATTATGTCTGCAAACAAAGAAGCCCGGTGGAAAGATCTCTCAAAAGATGTGGCCACCGTGATGAGGGTTCTCGAAACTGCTTTGACCCTGAATGATACAACGACTAGCTCACATGAAGCTCTTGAGAAGGTGAATGCCCAGATCTCTAAGTTGCAGGGGCATAACGAAAGGTTAAAAAATGACATTATCAACCATGAGGCGAAGTATGAGGCGCAGGTCGAGCTCCTCAAGGATTTGAACGAGCTAAGGCTTCAACTAGAGACTGCGACTAAGGAGAACGAGCGACTGGCCGCTCGGGTAAAGGAGTTGGAAGAGATCGTGGCGCCTGCCGATGAAGAGACTAACGTGGAGAGGGCCCTTGGGACTAGGAAAGATCTGATTGTGGGAATCGTGTGCTCGAGAAGGATGTCATGGATACTCTAAGTTATGGCTTCAACACCGCCGTGGAGTAGCTTAAAATCATCAACAATGGGGTCGAGCTTATGACTAAAGGTGTTGGGCCTTTCAACCAAGTGGTCGACGAGAAGATAATTTATCCTCCCGATGATCATTCTGAGGAAGAATGGGATGACGAGGAGGATAGGCGCCGAGAATGGGATCATTTCGTATGTTTACTTGTCCTGCGCTCCAACTTTTGTTAAATATTTTAGACAGGGGGCTTTACCCGTTTTTTGTATGAATGCTTTTGATTTGGGTCTGCGTGCCCACTCTTGTACTGTACAGACGACACCGGCCTTCATGGTCGGCTTTTGAATGTCTTCGCTTTGCTCATATGTTATGTATTTTGATATTATATCGTTGTGTTTAACATTTTTATTTTGGTGTGTGGAAATTCACGACAAGTGAAAATTTATGCTCAACCTTAATTGTTGTCGACACATGTGGAAATGTATCGAGAAGGAGAATTCGGGATCCGCATGGACGAGGCCAAGATCGCAGTTGGGGTCTTGACGTTGTGGCGTGAACTACCCATTATGAGTTGAGTGTTCTACCTATTAGATACTTCGACGACGGAGCTTGATCGAGGTGTTCCCATTGGGCTAAGTTTCCGCTCTACCAATGAGCAGAAACCTGACTTTTGTTATTAGTTGGATGCTAGTTCATACCTCAACACACTTCTGTGGTCAAGCGAGCCCCATTGTTTGTCGGAGACGGTACACCGACTGCTAGGACCTGGTGTTTATTTGGGACCTAGATGTAATATTGTTTCATCTTTATAGAGTTACATGGTCGAGGTAGTGGTTCTCCACTTAGGTGTTAGAGGTAGTAGGCCCTAGTGCCCGTCATCCCACGAACACAATAAGGGCCTTCCCAGTTGGCGTCCAGCTTTCCCTTACGAAAATATTTCTGATTTCTTTGTAGGAATAGGCTGCCGACCTGGAATTTGCATTTTACGACTTTGGCGCCATGGCACAGAGTTATCTGCTTCTTTAGTGAGGCCTCACAGAGATACGCCCTTGATCGGATCTCTTCGACCAGGCCGAGCTCTTTCCTTAGAGCCTCGTCGTTTAGTTCATCATCGAGAGAGACTTTAGTCCTTCTAGACGGCTCCATGATTTCTACGGGGATAACTGCTTCAGTGCCATAGGTTATTCGAAACGGGGTTTCCCCGATCGTCGAGTGTAGTTTCGTCCAATAAGCCCACAACATGCTGTGCAACTCTTCAACCTATCTCTTTTTGGCTTCACCCAACCTGCACTTGAGTCTCCGTAAGATGACTCTATTGACGACTTCAGCTTGTCCGTTCGTTTGAGGGTGTTCATCGAGCATGTTCGGGTGCCTTTCCTTTCTTATTTAGCTGAGAAACAAATGAAGATTAATGGCATGAACACTCTGGAACCCAAGCTTGTGGAGGGTGCCCCTGATTTGAAGAAGATCCTGGATGGAAAACATGACTAGCCTTTTCCCCTACAACATTTGGAGTAACATTAACTTCGCACATCTCGACCATCTGGAGTAAACACCAATGCCCCTGAATCAAGCAGATCTTGAACTTGGTGCTTCAATGTCTTGTATTTCTCAATATTATGACCGGGTTCCCCTGAATGGAATTCACACCTAGCATTTCCATCATAGTCATGCGGAAGCAGTTCAGGCATAGTGAAATTTCGGAGCTTAACCAACTGAAATCCCAACAAACGAGGAAGTAACTGCACATACAACATAGAAATCATATCAAATTGCCTCTCGGGATGCTATGGCCTCTATTGACGAGCCTTCCCCTTTAGATTTTCTTGGGTAACATCGAGTGGTTATGGATGGGAAGTCCCTGAAACACAAGGCTATAGAGGAGATACGTGAATTACTCCATGACATGAAGGTGCCTGCGAAGTATGGGGAGGAATGATAACTCCTGTTGTTGCAACAAGATAGGATTATCTTCCTTTCTCAACAATGTCTTCAAAATCTCCATTACCAAACTTAGATGAGTCTTCAGCTGACGGTTCTCCTCCTTTAAGAGTTCCTGGCCATGGGCCATATCCTGCATGTCCACCATAAACAACCCCATCTGATATCTCATTTCATCAAATTCCCCACAAAGTTGCTCCATAGCTTAGTTCTAATCACAGAGCGATGTGAAGTCAAGATTTGCAACTCTGAAAAGAAAATACCATGTATGAATAAGAAATTTTCCCAACTTCGGGTACCTGTTACGAATGCATGAAAATGCAAAGAGTATGCATGTAATGTATTATCATTTCCAGGAATCCTGAAGTTTTGATTTAACATCAAATAACAACATGACAAAGCAACAAGAGGCAAGATAAGTGGGAAGAAACACTGCTCATAAAGTATCCCAGCTGACGCCATGCCAAGATAAGACTCTAATTGATACATCCCTTTTCCCCCATGATATGAGCATTAGAAAATTCCCCACAACTGGCGATAATTTCTTTTTCACCTTTTATACCGTTGTTTACCTCGGGTTTTGGTAAACAACCGCTGATCCTCCAAATGGTTACTTATTTGGTTACTCGCAGGATCGATCAGATTGATCCTAGGACATAGGTTGATTTTGAAGTTTGATTAAAGTGGATAAGGCTTTAAATAAAAAAGGTTTCAAGTAAATTGCATGAAGGAAAGACTTGGTAAAATAAACAAGGCTTTAAAGTAAAGGTTCGACAGGAAATGTAAAGAGAAAAGCAAGTAAAATTCTGGAAAAGTAAATGACTTTAATTGATAAAATTGATGTTTCAAACATACATTTCTCAACAATTCTTTCTCACACGCTGGGTACTCGAATCTATATGAGTGACTTTGTATAGAATTGTGAACACACGCGAGAAACTACATGTCTACTCCTATTTATACTAAAACATCCCAAGTAACCGTCGGGCAGTTACACTGCTTCGAGATCAATCCACTTGGCACGTTCCCCATGCTCGACGCTCCAGATCCTTGCACGTTTGCACGTGGTAACTGCTGGAAACCGTTTTCCCTCCAAACGCTTGAATTTCAAACTGCTCCACTCTGGACCATCGAACACTTTCGTCAAGAGACATCTTCGACGAGAAACTCCTTCGACGTCGAAGGCAATCAGCCTTCTTCCTTGGAAGAAATCTTCTAAGTACTTTGCCATCTTTCGACGGGAATTTCGACAGACTTAACCAGTCGAAGACATCTTTCAGCTTTAACGGCTGACATCAACAAAACAAAGGTGTCGAATTTAGGAGCCAACAAATTGCCCCCCAAGAATGCCTTATTTCGACTCTGAAAGAAAAAGGCATTCTTTGAAACGCCATTCGACACCTGTCTTTCCACGCTTAGTCACAAGTTAACTTGTGCACTTTTTGTTGCTTTTTACCAACTATTGGCAATCCCAAGAAACCATCATTGATTTGATCCTAGGACGTCACTTTCAGTACGGCGTGCAGTACCAAACGTCATTTCAGAATTTGTCATTATGACAATTCCCAAAAACGAGGACGCACGCTGCGTCTCTCTATTTCTGCAGAAACGGCCAAAACAACAGGGGGCTGCCACGCGTCCCACTAACTCCTGCAGCATTAAATGGCATTTAATGTCCTCGTTATTGGGGATTTTTCCCACTACTATAAATAGTAGTAAGTACCCCATTGTGGGACTTTTTACGCCATCTAGCCTTCAAACTTCCCTGTTTTCATACAAGCGCTATCTTTGCAGAAACTCTTCCTCTTTCACTTCATCTTCAACCTCATTTCAAACAATGGCCTCTGCTTCTACTGCTCCTAGTGCTAACGCACCAACTGAACATGCTAAACCCAAGGTTTTCGTCACTGCCCCGGTAGTAAACTCTACAGGCAAACGAAGGGTTCCTGAACCTTCCGACATCGCCGTTCGCGACGCCTACTCACGCCACTTGATGATCCCGGTTGGATACTCCAACCAGATCTTTGCAATGTCTGGCCCCATGAATCCAAGTATCTCTGAAGCTCTGAAGATCAAGAGCTATTTCCCAATAGTCGAGAAACTCAAGCCAGTAGCATGCGCCAAGAAAGACGCAGAAGACAATGAAGACCCTACACGCGAAAAAATCGACCTCCACTTCTTCAACAGAGGTGTTAGGGTCTTCAGGTCTTGCCCCAATCTTACCTCCGATTATGTTGCCTGGCTAACAAAGTTGGAGAAGCACCAAACTTCGATTTGGAAGGATATGGGAATCTTCGACCTAGTGATGCTGTCAAAGACGGGTTTGAACTACTCCCCGGAGATGCTGATAGCTTCACTGTTGTTCTGGGACTACTCCCATTTTACTTTTCATCTTCCATGTGGGATGCTAACCCCCACACTCTTCGACGTGGCCGCTATTACTGGCCTTCGACCAACCGGGGATTACTTCGATCCGGAGGAGATGTCGGAGGACCAAATTGGCTTCTCTGAGACCAAACCAACATACACCACTTTCATCAACCATTATCACGACAGGTCGACAGATGCTGTGTCGGATGTCGAACACATAGCGTTTCTAGCCTTATGGCTAACTCGCTTTGTGTTTTGTTCGAAGTCTCTACAAGTGACCAAAAAGATGGTCACTCTTGCTACTCAACTGCATCACCGCCAAAACATCTGTTTGGCAGAACTGATTCTGGCTAGCCTCTACGATTCGATCAGCAATGGGGACACTCTTCTGAAACATATCGAGGACAGGGCCAGTTTGCTACTCGCTGGGCCTTTTTGGCTACTCCAACTGTGGCTCAATGCCACTTTCGAATCTTTCTTGCCCAAGAAGGTTCAGATAAATGAACAAGCTCCAGCGATAGCGAATAGACGCATCGAAGGAATCAGGCTGGCTCTGCTGACACCTACGGACGATGGACTAGAGTTTCAACAAACCTTCACTAACTTCGTTCTGATGTTCGCTCGAAGGAAGGAATTTGTTTCAACTATGGCTCCATTTGCTCGACGACAAGTAGGCCCAGCATGGTTCACAAGGCCACATCCAAAGGAGTCGAGTGGTCCCAATGTTGATGAACACACAATACTGTGGGAGGCGTTCCTTACACCAAGGATCATGCCTCTTCGATTCAAGAGTTCTAAGACTCATTTGAGTCTGATTGCCTACCAACCAAATCTGGTATCTCGCCAGTTTGGTATTATCCAAACCCTGCCTTCTCCGATTTTTCAAAGAGAGAAGTCAATGTTGTACTTCTGCAACGATTATACAGAAGAAGCGGCCATTAAACATATCGGAAGATATGCTGGTCGAACAATCCTCTCGCTGTTTGACTACCAGCTCAATTTCCTTTGCTCACCATCCTTCGAGGAGTGGTGGAGAAGCTATTATGCTGAGTACTTCTTCGACGAGAAGGACTTCATGGATGAGCTGCAGCAGTCTTTTGTCCTTGTGTTGGACAAAGTAAAGAAATGTAAGTTCATGTTCCCACATTACTTTTTGTCTTTCTCTTCGACTGCTAGCCTGTCAACTTTTCATTTGCTTCCAGTTGTTCGAAAGCCTGTAGCCAAGAAGGCTACAGAAGGCCAACAGGGAGGAGCTCCTTCAACAAAACCTCCACCGCCGGCGAAGACTGCAGCGCCGGCGAAGACCACAGGCAACCAACAGGGGGAAGGCTCTTCGAAGAGGCCTCCTATATCGGTAACCAGACTTTCTTCATTTTTCTTCTGGCTTTCGATTTTTAATTTTCGATGTAATTATCCAATCGAATTCCTATTGGTTTTCTAGGCACCTTCGCCCAAGAAACGGCCAGGACTGGTGGTCGAATCTGGGAGTGATGAAGAAAGTGATTCCCCTCCTGCCCCCTTAAAAAGGAGAAAGTTGACGAAGGATGCTTCTGTTCCTGCTCCTGCTCCTGAAGGTCGAACCGTCAGAATAAAGGTTGCTGTGAGAAAGCCTAGGCCACCTCCAGTGATCATCGAGGAGCCAACTGAGGAAGAACTAAACATTCTTCTTAACAAGCCTGTCGAAAGTGACAATTCCAGCCCTGGGGCTGAGGTTAATCCACAGGTAATCCCTTAGACCTTTTTTATAATTTAGGCATAGATACCCATATTCGATTGTGTCTCTTTCGACATCTGAAGATTTGTCTTCTTTCCTTTTTCAGGACACTACTGAGAGTTCTCCGCCAAGGACCTCAGAAACGCTGGAATCTGCTGAACTTAGCAGGCCTCAGGAAAAAGGCTTGGGCAATGACGAAGCCCATACTGAGAATGAGGCCAATGCTGAAACAGTAGAAAAACCAGCGGAGGAGCCTCAAACGGAGGAACCACAACCAGAAACGGTTCAGGTGGTGGATTTGTCAGAAGAGAATCATGAAGAAAGGGACCAAGGCAATGATGGCGAAGAAAATCAGAATGCTGCCGTCGAAGAGAACCAAGGTGGTACTGGCGAAGGACACCAGGGTGACGCTAGCGAAGAGCCACAAAATGACGCTGGCGAAGGACCCCAGGGTGATGCTAACGAAGAACCACAAGTCGACGCTGGTACTGCCTCAGTCCGAGTCGAAGAGCAACCAGTCGAAGCACCTAACACTCAAGAACCTCAAACCCAAGATAATACTGTTGCAAGGGTTACCTCCTCGAAGCACAGGTCAAAAGAGGACTTGGAACTCTTGAAAGAAACTGACCCCGTTAGCTACCTCAATGCCATCATCGAGAGCAAGAGTTCGTCTGACGCGAGTCAGGAAGTTCCTACCCTGTCGAGGAAGTCTACTGAAACTTCTCCCCTTGATGATGCTTTGGCGAAGGTTAAGGCCCAGTTCTTCAAGAGGGACTTGATGAAGGCCTTAGAGGGGGACCCTACTGCTCCATCATGCTTAAAAGAGGTCTTGAATGCTGTCGACTTTGAAGCTGTAGCCCCAGAAATCTCAGACTTGATCATGGAGTTACACTCTATGATTGATCAAGTCTCAGCGGATTACAAGCGCCAAAGAGGGTTTAACAGTCAGCTTGAGGTGCTGTATGGCAAAAGCTCATCTGCGTGGACTGCTGTCTCAGATTCGACTTCTCGAATTGCTGAGTTGTCGAAACAAAAAGCGTCTGCACAGGAAAGAGTCGATGCCATTGATCGAGAGAATGTTTCCTTCCGGGCACAAATCGCAGAAATAGAGGCGAAGATAAACGCCAACACTGTACTCAAGGAGGAAATTCTTTCGACCATCTCAGACACTGAGAGCCAGACTGAGATCAAACAAGGCCTGGAATTCGCTGAGAGGGCCCAAAGCCTCGACGCTCAAATTGCCAAACTAGTGCAGGAAAACTCCTGGTGCAAGAAGAGGTTGGAGCTGCAGCACGCCAAGTATCTTCGACTCAGGAACTCTCTTACCTTTTGATTGATTCTCTTTTGTAACCATCTTCTGTAATCGTTATTCGACAACAATTGCCATCTTGGCTGAAATTAATAAAATTTCTATTTTGGCATTTTTATGGTTAATTTAGACTTGTTCTTTTATTATTTTATTTTTATCTCTTGAAGTATAGGTTTGTATTTTTTCAAATATTTACCATTTACTCTCAAGAGCCTTTTATCTCCACTTAACTCTTCGACTTCATAGGCTCCACCAGAAAAAGTTTGGACAACTCTGAAAGGTCCTTCCCATTTGGGTGACCATTTCCCCATGCTTCGATCCCTTCGATCCATGGGAAGAATTACCTTCCAAACTAGTTCTTCAGGCAAAAATACCTTAGGTTTTACCTTTCTATTATAAGAGTCTTCTACTCTTTTCTTCTGAAGCCTGAGTAGGTCGAGAGCGTGTAATCTCTCTTCGTCTAAATCCACCAGTTCATCTAACATCATGTTCCAATAAACTTCAGAAGGAATATCATAATGCCTCTGAACCCTTGCAGATTGAAGACAAATTTCTGCTGGCAACACTGCATCATGGCCAAAAGTTAGCCTATATGATGTTGTACCAGTGGCTTCTTTTGGGGACGTTCGACAAGCCCACAGAATCTGGTCTAACGTCTTATGCCAATTCTTTGGCTTCTTCCCAACATGTTTCTTTATCAAGCCAATCACCACTTTGTTAGCTGCTTCGACTTGACCATTCGCCTGTGCATAATAAGGCGTTGATGTTAGGAGTTTGAAACCTGTTTCCTGAGCAAATTCCTGCATCTTTCGACCAGTGAAAACTGACCCTTGATCAGTTGTTATTGTCTCAGGAATTCCATATCTAAAGATAATGTTCTTTTGAATAAATTCAATGACATTTTCTTGGTCCACATTGACTAAAGGGACAGCTTCGATCCACTTAGTAAAATAATCAATGCCTACCAATATGTATTTCTGACTCTTTGATGATGCTGGTCGAATCTCTCCAATGAGGTCCAACGCCCATCCTCTAAAGGGCCAAGGCTTCACTATCGAGTGAAGTTCGCTTGCTGGTACATGTTGGATGCCTGTATGAACTTGACACTCTTGACAACCTTTGGCGAACTCAACACAATCTTTCAGCATAGTGGGCCAATATAGTCCTTGTCGAAACAACAACCATTTCATCTTATGGCCTGCTTGGTGAGCCCCACATGCCCCAGCATGCGTCGTCGAAAGGGCTATGTATGCTTCAGTTTCACTTAAACATTTCAGCAACACCCCTTCAGGCGTCTTCTTGAATAACTCATTACCCATGAGTACAAAACTCAACGCCCTGTATTTTGTTTTTCGTTCTGTCGAAGCTCCTGGATTTTGAAGATAGTCCACAATGGGTTTCCTCCAATCTTGCTCTGACAAATTCTCAATGAACGAAATCTCGAAGTTACTGTGATCAGCATAACCTAGTCTCGTCGATTCCAAGTCTGTTGATGATAGACAAGTTGCCTTTATCTTTTCTCGAACTTCGATTGCTCTTTGTAGTTTCGTTTTTGAAATCTTATACCCAGATGCAATCTGTGCCAAGTCGTTGGCTATTTGATTTTCGACTCTGGGTATGTGTCGAATGTTGACCGTTTCAAATTTTTTCAATAAACGATTTGCTATCACAAAGTACATAATGATATTTTCTCTTATGCATTTATATTCCTTTGTGACTTGCTTAATGACTAACTCTGAGTCTCCCATTATTTCGACTCGAGTTGCCCCCAATTCCAACAATATCTCAAGGCCAGTAATTAGAGCTTCATACTCAGCCTCATTGTTCGAACAAGAACCTGATATTTTGTACTTGAATGTTGTTGGAATTTTATCTGGAGAAATAATCAAGACTCCTACCCCTGTTCCATCTTTATGGCTGGAACCATCGAAGTAGAATTTCCAAGGTTGTATCTCCACATAATTAATATCCTCGACTTGAATTGAGTGGTCGACTATGAAATCTGCAACCACTTGTCCTTTTACTGCCTTAAGAGGCATAAAGGTCAAGGAGTATTCAGTTAATGCTAATGCCCATTTGCCAATTCGACTATGCAAGATAGGTTTCGACAACATATATTTGAAAACATCAAAATGAGACGAAACATAAACATCAACTGGTTTTATATATTGCTTGAGTTTTGTACAAGAGAAATACAGACATAGACACAATTTTTCAACTTCGCTATATCTAGTTTCTGCATCATTCAAAACTCGACTGAGATAGTAAATGGGTCTTTCGACTCCATTCTCATCCTCTTGGGCTAACATACTTCCCAGAGTTTTGTCAGATGCAGCTATGTACAATCTCATACTCCTATTGCTACAAGGAGGCACCAAAATAGGTGGCTTAGTGAGGTACCCTTTGATTTTGTCGAAGGCTTCTTGTTGCTCCTGCCCCCATTCGAACCCCTCCTTATTCAGTCGAAGTAAGGGTGAAAAGGCCTGAGCTTTCCCACTTAGATTAGATATAAACCTCCTTAAGAAATTTATCTTGCCTAAGAGAGATTGCAATTCCTTCTTATTCGATGGCGCTTTCGCTTCCAGAATTGCCTTCGTCTTGTTCTGGTTGATTTCGATTCCTTTCTTGTGGACAACGAAGCCCAAGAAATCTCCAGCTTTCACACAGAACGCACACTTCAAAGGGTTCATCTTCAGACCATGTTCTCTCATTCTTTCGAATGATTGTCGAAGGTGGTCAATGTGATTCTTCCTGGAAACAGATTTTATAACAATATCATCAATATAAACTTGCATAAAAGTGTTAATAAAATCATGGAAGATAGTATTCATTGCTCGCTGGTACGTTGCCCCAGCGTTCTTTAGGCCAAAAGGCATCACTACCCATTCGTAAGTGCCTAAGGCCCTAGGGCATCGAAAAGCTGTTTTCGACACATCCTCTTCAGCAATGAATATTTGATTATATCCTGAATAACCATCGAGCATACTCAGGTATTCATAGCCAGCGGCAGAATCGACTAGCATTTCCGCCACAGGCATAGGATATTCATCTTTGGGGGTGGCAGCATTCAAATCTCTGAAATCTATGCACACCCTTAACGTACCATTTTTCTTAATTACTGGCACAATATTTGCAATCCATTCGACATACCTTGTAACACGAATGAATTTGCATTTCAGAAGTCTTTCGACCTCCGTTTTGATCTTCGACAGTATTTCTGGAGCGAAGCGCCTTGGATTTTGCTTGATTGGCTTCTTCCCAGGTTTGATTGGCAACTGAAGTTCTACCAATCCTCTGTCGAGACCAGGCATTTCGTCATAATCCCATGCAAAACAGTCTTTAAACTCTTTCAGCAATTGGATTACTTCCAACCTAAGTTCTGGATCGATTTTGGCGCTGATGTAAGTTGGCCTTTTCTCTGATCCTTCACCTAAGTTGATTTCTTCTAAAGGGTCTTGTGCTAACATTTTAATGTTGTTCGCCAAGGGGTCCTTTTCGAAGCCCAAAGGCTCATCGTCATAGATGGCGTCGAGCCTCTGTTCCTGCATTTCCTCTGGCATGATATCAGGAGGTTTTGGATCGAAATCCTTTCCTGGGCCAACAGCAGATAATTGTTGATCATTGGCCTGTGTGGCCATGTACTTTACTTCGGCTTCGAGAGCCGTTATCATCTTGGTTTCGGCTACATAAGCCGAAATTCGCCTCAAAGACTGTGACTCAGTCATTATCACTGAATTCACTTCCCCAACCCGTTGGTTGGATATCAGTTAACCCACTGAAGTCTATGTGGGACAAGTCTTCTCTGTCCCATTGGAAACCATGCTCAGGATGCAGGTATAGGGAACAAAAGGTGTTTGGCGCTGGCGCCATGTCGAAGTCAGGTGTTGGACATGGCCCTATGTGAGCCAAGTTTTTGTCGAAATCTGCCACACCCAAGTGATTCACTTCGCCAAGGTAGTAGCTTTGATCTGCCTCTATGTTTTCGACCATCCCATCTGGACGCCATAGCAGCAGTCTTTGGTGCATCGATGAAGGCACAACGCCTACACCATGAATCCACTCACGGCCTAACAAAAGATTGTAGTTAGGTTTGGCCGATATGACCATGAACATCGTTGGTCGAAGGATAGACCCAACTTTGATATCTAGCTGGATCACTCCCATGGTGGTCCCAATGCCGCCCTCATAGTTCGACAAGACCATATTGTGAGGTTTAATTTCCTCATCCCTTTTGCCAATTTTCCTTAGCATAGAATGAGGGATAATATTGATAGTTGCCCCACAATCGACCAATATTTTATTCACAGTAGTTTCTTCGAGCTTAGCCCTTATAAACAAAGGCTTGAGGTGATTCTTCATCGCCTCTGTAGGTGGCTCGAAGAAGCCATTTTGTTCCTCAGTAGTGCCATTGTCCATGACAAAATAGCACACTGGCCTATGTTTGGCCATTTCTTGTTCCACTTCCCAGTCACTTGCTTCGACTTCTACCTGTCGATTGAATTCTCTGGGCAGTACTGAAACAATATTCACCATTATATCCAAATTATCGTCAGACTCAGCATCATCTTCGTCTTCGACTTCACTTTGGTTAGGCCAAACTAGCCTGTTGGTAACTGGCTCTCTCTCTAGAGGCTTCCTTTGTTTCCTTTGAGGTACATTCGAACTAGTTTCTGCCTTAGGTTCGTTGGCAGCCTCCCTTTCAGCTTTTCGTCTCCTTTGATATCTCCTCCATTGAGATCGAGACATAGGATTTTTACCCTTGTAGTTGCTGGACACTTGAGCAACCTTAGGTGCAGCAACTTGAGGCTCTTTCTTTTGAGTCAAAGAGGAGCCTCTTGGCACATCGAAAGAATGCCATTTCTCCTCACTTGGCCTTTTCCGGCCAGAGGTTTTGTACCAAGTGTCTACTGGTACATTTGTTGGAGGCCTAAAAGTCAATGGCCTCTTGTCTTGGTTAGAACCCCTTCTGGGATCATGTCGAAGGTCAGCATTCTCCCTTCTCTTGTTCGCTGCTCTCACGCCTTGAATGTGCTCAGCAGCTTTTTTATCAAAGATCGAACTGCATCTTGGACACATCATCACCTCTGATTTCTTTTTCTGGCATCTTTGTAAAAAATCTGCCAAGTTTTCGTTTTCCCGAGGGAAAGCCGTCTTATTAGCCTGCTCTTGCCTTATGGCCTCTTCTGATGCTTTTGGGTCAGAAAGTTCAACCATGTTGATATTCATTGTATCTTTGTTAGCAAGAGTTAACTGCTTCATTTGTATCTCCAGATTCTCCGTCTGGCCTTGAACAGTGGCCAAGTGGGAACTGGGCTTTGATCCAGTTCTTTGTGCTTCAGCAGTCTCCGACTTCGGGTTTTCGACCGCTTTCTGGACAGCTTCAATTGTTTTCCTGGATAGATTTCCAGAAAAACTGCCAAAGATTGGCATGTTGATGTGGTCCTTTGAGACTTCGACCATGGTAATTCCTGGCTTCTTCGACTGGATCCTGGTTGCCTCTATCATGTTCACCTCAGAGGGTTCAGCATAGTGGGCTTCAGCCTTCAGTGGATTGGAGTCGATAGCCATGGGGGATTTGTCTGCAAACTTTAATCTCCCTTCCTCAATAGCGTCTTGCACAAGATTCCTGAAAAGAAAACATTGAGAAGTTTTATGGCCCAAAAAATTATGATATTTGCAAAAACCTCTCTTCTTTCTTTGATCAAGAGGAGGCACTTTTACCCCAGGGGGTACTATCATTTGGCCATCTTTAACTAGCAAGTCGAATATTTCATCACATTTTGTGATGTCAAAACTATAAGTCTTTTTTGGGAACCTATCGTTGGTCCTTTCTGGACCAATGGGATTTTTCCCATTTGAGGGGACTAACAGTTTACAAGAGTATGGTGGCCCTTGTTTTAGTTCTGCTAAATCGACTTCTCCTTCTTCGACAGTTAAAGTATCGTCGAAGGATTCTAGATCTTCGTCATCCATCTCAACGTACGCTATTCTTTCTCTCTTGTGAGTTTTCGTTGCCTTAGCTTTTTCAGCTTTGAGGCGTTCGACCTGTCGAACTCTATCGGCCAGTTGGGCCATATCTCTTAGGTACTGGGTGTCTAGCTTCTTCCTAATGGAATAATCTAAACCGCCTGCGGCTATTTCGACCAACTCATGTTCTGGCACTTGTGTAAAACATCTCGCCTTGAGCAACCTAAACCTATTTAGATATTCGTCTATAGGTTCAGTGAAACGTCTCTTCACACTGGCCAGTTCTTTCAGGCTTATCTTGGTTTGCCCCATGTAGAATTGTTCATGGAACAATCTTTCCAACTGGGTCCAATGATGGATCGAATTGGGAGGGAGAGTTGTAAACCAAGTAAAAGCGTTCTTGGTTAAAGAACTTGGGAAGTACTTGATCCTTAGGTTTTCGTTATTCGAAATGTCCCCTGCTTCGATCAAATATCTCGCCACGTGCTCGACAGTAGATTCTGTCGTGTCCCCAGAGAACTTAGTAAATTTGGGGACTTTGCATCTAGGAGGTAAGTCCGTTTGTAACACGTATTCTGACAATGGAGATGTAAAGTTGGGCCTTCGAAAGCCCATGTTCATCCCATTCTGAGTCATGATCCTTTCAATCATGGTTGCCAGATTGTTTTCCAAACCCATGTTTTGGTATTGGATATGTTGAACCACTTCGTCAGCATTTTGGTTTCTGTTAACTAACCTTACCTCTGGGGTTATTACCCTAGGCTCCTCGACAGGTTGTTCCAATCGTGCCCTAAGGTTTTCTTCGACAGGCTGTTGAGCCTGGTTAATGGTGGTTTCTTCCTCTACAAATATCCCCTGGTTTCCCCTTATCTGCGCCCTTTGGGGCTGTCGAATAGGTTGGGGCACTCCAAAGAAATCAGCCAAACGCGTCATTTGCGCTGTAACTTGCTGATTCGATTGAGTAGTGTTTTGTATTAGAGGGTTTAGCACTGTACTCAAAGTTTGTGCCAATATTTGCACCATATCATGGTTGCTTTCGTCCATTTGTTGCCTCAAGACTGCTGTCGAGGCATTTGTAAGGCCATGGGCTACTTGGGACGTTCCTCCTAAGAGTTGGGTCCTATTTCTATTCGCCATGCCTACTCCAGAGCCTTGGAGTGGCGAAGAAGCACTCACGAAAGGGTCTGAAAAAGTGGACGCAGCATTCGTCAGGCTTGCCACTTCAGAAGTTGGCATACCATAGAATGGAATAAATCCTGGGGGAACCACAGGCCTTGTGCCTAAATTTCCCCTTGGTGGGGGAGTTCCCAAAGGTATTCTGGGGCCTGTTAACGAAGGTATTGGCCCCGTGGTTGTGACCGACACTGCTGGTGTCGAACCAACATTTGTCGCTTCACTTACGGTCATACTAACCGTTGCTCCCACACTCGTTTGTGGGATTTCGTTATTGTTTGGCGGATTCGCCATCTCTTCCCTTCTTCTGGCAGTATTGTTATCGTTGGTGTATATTCTACCACTTCTCAATAACATACAACTCGAAAAGATGAGATTATTTTCAACAATCAACACACGGTCCCACCGGGTGTGCCAATTTGTTTACCTCGGGTTTTGGTAAACAACCGCTGATCCTCCAAATGGTTACTTATTTGGTTACTCGCAGGATCGATCAGATTGATCCTAGGACATAGGTTGATTTTGAAGTTTGATTAAAGTGGATAAGGCTTTAAATAAAAAAGGTTTCAAGTAAATTGCATGAAGGAAAGACTTGGTAAAATAAACAAGGCTTTAAAGTAAAGGTTCGACAGGAAATGTAAAGAGAAAAGCAAGTAAAATTCTGGAAAAGTAAATGACTTTAATTGATAAAATTGGTGTTTCACACATACATTTCTCAACAATTCTTTCTCACACGCTGGGTACTCGAATCTATATGAGTGACTTTGTATAGAATTGTGAACACACGCGAGAAACTACATGTCTACTCCTATTTATACTAAAACATCCCAAGTAACCGTCGGGCAGTTACACTGCTTCGAGATCAATCCACTTGGCACGTTCCCCATGCTCGACGCTCCAGATCCTTGCACGTTTGCACGTGGTAACTGCTGGAAACCGTTTTCCCTCCAAACGCTTGAATTTCAAACTGCTCCACTCTGGACCATCGAACACTTTCGTCAAGAGACATCTTCGACGAGAAACTCCTTCGACGTTGAAGGCAATCAGCCTTCTTCCTTGGAAGAAATCTTCTAAGTACTTTGCCATCTTTCGACGGGCATTTCGACAGACTTAACCAGTCGAAGACATCTTTCAGCTTTAACGGCTGACATCAACAAAACAAAGGTGTCGAATTTAGGAGCCAACAACCGTGCCAAATGACATCGTAAGAGGTAAGAGCCACGATCCTTTGAGACCAAAGGAGCAAAATCTTCAAAGTATACAAACGGTTCCTTTGTCGGCATGTGCGATATGAACCATTTATATAACACAAGAATTCAGCAGACGGCGCTTCCTTTTATTTCCGTGTCCGGAATGAATAGCATAATAAGTATCAACAATAATTGTTGGCACCAGATTTCCATTCATGAAAACACAGTTTGCTGCTAAGTCTTCAAAATTCTCCATATTGGGCAAAATGACTATGCCATAAATCATGGCGGCCAATAACGCGTTGAAGGCGGCCCAATTCTTGTTCTTCGCCAGTTCTTTAGCTTTGGGCATCAGAACCTTTAAAAGAAGGCTGCTTGTACCGCTCTTGCTAATCCAGTTATCTTTCACATTGCTCAGACTCAAATAAAGAGCCTTAGTGATGGCTTCATAATCGAGAATCACTGGTACACAAACAAAAGGAATACATTTTATCACCTCAATACCAAGGATAAAAGAATACTCTTCCAGGATTGGCGCTAACTGATAGTCCTGGAAAGTGAAACATCACAATTGCAGATCATAGAACTGTAAGAGTGCCACCATAGCCCAATTCTCGTACCCATCCTTCAGTATAGGCAGCAGATTCCCCTAACTCTCTATGAAGATCTTCTCATTCGGACCTTCAAACAAAGAACCAACTTCCCTCAACTGAGTCAGAACAAAATTATGGAACTGATAACAAAAGTTCTTCCTGGTAATCTCTTTGTCTATGACAGTGTTGCTATCCATCCTTGACGATAATGAAAACCTCAGAATATCCTAGAAATGATAAGCATATGCAAGTCAACTTTTTTCATATACATTTCTTTTTTTTGTAAAAATAAATATGCCATGATGCAAGTGAAATAACATGGAATCAAGGTTTCCACAACACTGGATATCCACTGTGCTGTTTCTGAATATGCCGAGAATACCAAGATCAAAGGTTCGGAACATAAACCAAAGAAACCCATAGTCACCAACAGAACATACGGTCACCATATTTACATGTAAAATCATTCCCTCCCCACTCACGGGTGAAGACTAAGTCAGGGTAAGGTTAATGGTAACTCAGAGTCGTGGGTTCGCCTGGAAAAACTATCGTCATAACACCTACGTGATAATGATAGAATCCTATTTGAACCTTGTCTGAGCATGGAACACATGATAAAACTAGAATGGACCTATGACGCCATTCTATTCCTATGTGTTCCTAGTGGTTTACAACTCTGACATGGGTACTGGGTCTTTTTTACCTCAATAGTAACACCTACCCAACAATGAAACACAGAAGATCTAACATATCATCAATAACCAGTATATAGGGAAAGAAATAAAAATGCAATGCATACATATGCTCAGGTAAACATATGCAAATGAACAAGCTATAAAGCATAAAGATAAACACCCAATGAAAATGTAACAATAAAATCTAGGACTGACTCACGGGATGGACCAACATTTGGTCAATCTATCCCTAATGAAGTCTCCAGCTGAAACAATCGGCAGAAAAATCATCGAGAGAAAGTCAATGAAGTCACCATCAAGTATTTATTTATCCCACAGGAAGGGAAAGGAAAATCATCGAAGAAAAAACTGAGAAGGGAGAAATCAAGATCTTGCGACCGAGAGATCGGGTAAGGGAGTCGATTATGCAAGGGGAAGGTATTAGCACCCCTCACGTCCGTGGTACTCCATGAAATCCATTCTTGTTATTCTAATCAAGGGGAATGTTCATATATAAAGCTAACAAGCTTAGGGGAAAATCATGTATGCAAAGTGTATATAAAAAGAAAAAAGTTTTATTAGTCGTGTCTGCCTCGGTTGCGAACCTTTGTACCTACCTATCGCTACTCGTGCAATGGGGATCAAGGCACTTGTAGTTCACCTCAAAAGTTTTGGTTGGTTTCGTATTTTTTATGGATAATTCTGCATTCGCATCCTTACAGTTAGGATTGAAATTCGTGCTTGGCGTTGTAGCTCGTAAAGAGACTCATGCTTGGCCCCTCACACACTTAGCATTTCTAAGTTGTTATAATTTGAAACAACACATCTTTATTGAAAATGTTTTAAATGAAAATTCCGAAGACAAAAAAGGTTTGCATTGGTTGGTATTTTTTATTGAGAAAGAATTTGTGATTTGAACCGTAGTAAAATCTGAAGTGAAAATAGAGCAAGATTCAGTCCAAATCGATTCGCTCTACGCCAGAAGACTCAACTGCATACGATTCACATCTTCCTTTATTAAGTGTTTTGAATTTTCTTAAAGAAAGAAGTTTTTATTTTAATAATGCAAAAAGGGGAATGAAAAAGTCTAAAGTAGACTAACCATCCTATAGTTGTCATGCAATGATGGCTCCAAGGTTTGAATAACATAGGGAAACATCTACCTAAGTTAGCACGTATGGATTATAACCTAATTTCAAACTTGAATCAAAAACAAAACAAGAAATCCTAAGGGAACACACAAAGGTTTAAAGAAAAGTTTAAACACAAGTGCAATCGTACAAAGTCGGACCAAAACCAAAACAACAATCAAGTGCGAGCTAGCAACAAATAAAGAATCCAATGGGTTCCAAAGTGTAAGTAAGAAACTCTTTCCACTTGATGTGCTCAAACACCGATATCGAGTAATAACTCGAAGCATCAACATTTAAAGAAACGTGAGCTAACATCATAGAAATGAAATTCCAAAATGTAGGGGTTGGTTACAAACCCTTTTCCACTTTATTTGACTAAATGGACAAGAATAGCACGATTCAAAACATCAACGTACAACGTGATCTAAGAACGACACGGACTAGAAAGTGTGGGGGCCGATTGCGAGCCATTTGCTCCACTTATTGACTTGATAGCAAGCACAAAGTAAAAGGGGAGGGGAATTTCCTTCTTTGAGGACTTTTGCATACAAACAAACACAAACATTGCCTCTTTTGAGGGCTTTTAAACAAAACAATATGCACAAACAAAATTTCCTGCTAAAGGTCTTTAAACAGATTATCCCATCTAAAGTATGGAAGCCCAGTCACGCATCTCTATTCCTACTTCTCATGGAAAGGAAAAGAAAATACATTGAGGAATCAAAATAGTATCAAAAAATTACCAAACGAATAATAAGTCTGTAGCAAAGCGATATCAAAGCAAAAGAAACCCGAAGGTATTTGCGCAAGCTAGCATCAACAAAAAAAAAATCAGAAATCAGGTGCTCAAAATAGGTGGCAAAGCATCGACAATGTGAAAATAAATTACATGCGAGACAAGCTCAAGCTATAGCCCCGGACAAAACAATTCTGCACGACCAAAATAATCCATAACTCGCATGGTGCGATAAACCGCTTCCCGAAGCTTACACAATTCCACAAGATGAGTTAGTACTAACAAGGAAATTTAATTTCAATCAAACAATCAGCCTCATAGCTCAAATTGGGACTTAAACATGAGTAAAAGAAGTTTGAGCAAGCATTGGAACCATAAAGTCAAAAACCGGGCAGCACCGTCACGAACATTGAAATGCAAGAAAAAGCGAGTTAGACTCGTCACAAATCAATATCGATGTCAAACAGTCGGTAAATCAAAACCAATTAAGCTTCAAGAAACAATTAAACCTCATTTATCATGCTCTTATCGGTTCAGGACAGCAACATCTCAATCTCATGACCAAGCAAAAAGTCGACTAAAAATCATCAAATCTTGATGCAAGCGCCAAACAAACACCAATGCGAGCTTACTTGTGCATTAGCCAACAATTAAATTGCACATCCGTTCATACTTACCATATTCGGGCAACATGTTTCACATTACATGAACCACTCAAAAAATCGAGTTAAAACTGATAAATCTCAACACCTATGTTACACAATAACCAAATCAATATTGATTAAGTGTCAAGTAACAACTAAAGCACAAATTACAATGCAATTGAGTATTCCGGGAAACAACACTACATGAACCGGAATTGACCAAAAATCGAGTTTAAAACTCATAATCAGATACACCAAAATACTTGTCGGTTCATGCAACGTCGCTAAGAAATTACAAAGGCATTGCAACAATTAATTCATATCAAAGCATCGATTCAAATCATTAAACAAAAATAATTCAAGGCATCAAAATTAAATAATCGACTTGCAAAAAATAATCAAATCATAAAATTTAACACTTATGAATAACTATCGAATTAGAATCAAGCTTCGACGCGTAAAATCGATAATCAATAACAATCGACACGTCGACATATGATATTCAATCAATTAAGAAATTAATCATCCGATTCCACATTTATCCCTAATTATTTAATCTTAAGAATCAATTAAATCAACAATTAAATTAAATTCAACTCATGTAAAGTCAAATAAGAACTTAGTTCACAAAATCAATTATTCAATTAAGCACTTAAACCAAGCAAGTCAAGAACAATTACCGAATCAAAATCAGAGATGATGATCGGAGAACGTGAGGAGGTGGCCAGAGCAAGGTGGAGCGGTGGTCGGTCACGGACGGAGGAGACGTGTGCAGAAGGAACGTCTGGGCAAGGAGCTCGGTCAGTGCAAGGGTGCGGGTCAGAGGAGAGAGGAAGATTGATTCCAGTCGACGGAGAGAGATGAAGATCTTGAGAGAATTTCTTGAGCAAACTTTTGAGAGAAATTGAGAGAGAAACTTTGAATGTTCTTTGTAATTTTTGAATAATGAGCAAAAAGTGATTCCAATTTGAATTTAAAAAATATATAGACAAGCCCCTAAGTCTTGTTTGGAAAATGAATTTTGGAGTAATGCAGAAATTTCGGCTTATTTTGGTGTATAGCTCGAGAACAAACCATAAGCTCACGACTTTCGGTGCATAATCTTACACGAACTTGAAACAAAAATGTCGATGACGAAATTTGTGACGTCGTGCCGAAAGAATCGTCCCAATAAGATAAAAATTGAGAGAGTTATTATTTTTTTAATAGCGAGAAATTCGGCACAGAAAACCCACTTGTTCGGGTTTTGCCGCTTTTCCAGCTTATTTTCATGTTCAAGTTTAGAGACAAGCTGTAAACTGAAGTCTGATGAGCATAATCCGAACTTGGGACGTGAAGCAAACTTGTGGCTAACACAGTTTGTGACACCGTGCCGCGAGAATTGTATTGATACAATGAAAATTGAGAAAGTTACGATTTTTGCAATATCGGTGACACAATTAACAAATAACCATTTCAGAGTGCAATTTTCTCAGGTAATTCGCACTTTCGGAGATCCTCTTTAAAGAATTAACTTTTGACCAGAACATACGAATTGAGGACAATATCAAGAAAATTTTTATGCCCAATGAACCATTCAAAAAGTTGAACCAGGTGAAAGCTATGACTTTTTGAACATCCAATAAACAGTGGATCAACACACTGTTTCAGGGTACCCATCTTAGAGTATTCACAAATCCAGAGATCTTGCTCACTTAATCAGCTTCCAACCCGAACATAAGAGTTAAAGAAAATAACAAGAAGGTTCAAATTCTCCACGAGCCATCCAAAAGTGATTTCCATTTCAGAAGTTACAATTTTTTGAACAGCTGAACAAACAATTGACCAGCAAATCCGTTGTATAACATGATTTCAGGTATTTGCGCTTTTTAGGATCTTCCTTACAAAATTAGTCTCGACCTGAACATACGGATTGAATAAGATCTCAAGACGGTTCCAATGCTTGAAGAACCATTCCTAAACCATTTTTTGGTCTAAAGTTATGAATTTTAACCTCGAACTGCAAAATGTTAACTTTCGGCTTGAACGGTCTCAAATCAACTGAAACGTTTGACTTTATCTACAATTTAAAGCATGCACAAACACATGAGAGATTGATATAATGATGGCTTGATTATTTTATGATTGAATATCTTGTAACACGTGAGATGTGCATTTAAATGCGGAAACCCAGAGTTCTGCTTCACATTGCAGTTTAACAAAACAATTGTCTTTTATAGCTCTTTCTCGCAGAGAAATGCCTTGATTCCATGAGTATAGACCCTATGACATGTATGTATGCATATAATGATGAAGTATAAGCTAATTAGGGTTAAAATGAAGAGGGATAATTTCGGGGTGCAAAATTTGGGATACACATTATACTAAAGTCTATAACATGAAGACCCTTGAATGATTGAGTCAGATGCCTCAGATCTGAAGTCCTCTTCATGTGCTTAAGGATTATGGCATATTATATGTATCTTTATTCATTAAGTGTTTTTAAAGTTCGAATAAGAAAAAGAGTATTTTGTTTTAGAATGCAATGCAAAATGAAAACAAAATATATGGGATCTCAATCCTATTTGTTGTCATACAATAATGGACTTAAGGTTGAGATATCAAGGGATTCTCTCCTAAAGTTGTCATGCAAGTGGCCTTAAGGTCAAGGATCAAGGGAAATCTACTTGATTGTTATCATGCTTGGATATCAATCCTAAGGTCTACTTCAACTCAAACTTGAATAAGATTGAATCAAAGATCCTAAGGGAACATGGCATCACACAAAACTAACAAGTGCACAAATAACACCTAAACAAGTCTCAAACACTTAACAAGCATCAATACAACAATCAACTAAGTCTAACAAGAATCAAGACTATACAAACGGTACCTAAACAAGTATTAGGCAATCAATCACAAAAGAAAGTGATATGTGAAAAAGAACTCAAGAATATGTACCTAAACATGCAATAGGTAAACACAACAAGCAAGTGTTTCAAGGAAAAAAAGTATCTCAACATGTATTAGATAACACATAGCAACTAATTGTCATGGAAAATAGACAAAGAAATCAACTAAACAAGTATTAGGTAAACATGTGAACATGCATCACAATGAGCAAAGGCACCTTAATAGAACAAGGGATAAACAAGTATTAGGTAAAGGAAAAAGATACCAGCAAGTAAGGTAATCATGCAATCCTTTCAATAAGAAACCAAATCAAATTGGAAACCTAAACATGCATTAGGCAAGGAGTGGACATGCATCACATATCAAAACATGTTAATAAATTCTCTAAGATAAGGTACCTAAACAAACATTAGGCAAAGACAAATCACACCAACAAGTAAGGTGAAGATCACAAGACTTTAAGAACAAGTCACTTGAGGGTGAACATCTAAACATGAATGAAAAGAATAAAAAAAGTAATTAAGATGAACATGAATCAAAGAAAATGAACAAGCATCCCAACTCTAAGGGTGTAAACATAGCAACATGCAAGCTAAGAAGGTGAGCAAGTAAGCACATTGAACAAGTATCAAAGAAAAGAACATGTAAGAAAGAAGTGAACAAGTAATAACCTTGAACAAGTATCAAAGAGGAAATGAATAAGTATTCTAGAAAGAAGTGAGCAAGTAAGAACATTGAACAAGTATCAAAAGATGAAAGGAACAAGTATCAAAAGATGAACATGAATCAAAACTTGGCACAAAGGAAGTTTTCCATGCATATGGGACAAACACCAATGCAATGAAGCAACTTTATCAAGATATCATTTCAAATATGACCCAAGGCTTAAAGAAATTTTAAAGGGAAACTAGCGCATGAAACTAGGCCAACTTGAACAAGTATCAACAACAAAACATTATCAGAGAGATGCAATTAGAACATGGAAATAAAGATGGATCAATACACCAAAGGCATGCCAAATACCAAACATCAAATGCAAGTTACAATCCCTAAATATCTTGATACTAAGGGGTCATGTGATTGGGGTTTCAATCTAAGAAACTAGCTTCAACAAATGCATAAGCAACAAAGCAATTAAGCACCAACCAATAAGTAAAGCATGGAATTCAAAGATGATTAAATATGTATGAGACGAACATTCAAACAAGGCAGAAACATGTCTAAAAGAAGATTAAACCAAACATAGCTCACACATGAAGGAGCTACAAGAGTATTGGTCATGAATTAGGTTAACTAGTTAGCAAGCAACAACTTAAGGTGAACACTTGATAAAGTGACATAAAATGAATCAAGAAATCAAATAAAAAGCATCAATACATCTTATCAAACTTGATCAATAAGTATATTCAAACACATCTCAAAATATCAAAGAGTTTTAAAAGAAACAAGTTAAATGATTAGGTCAAAGTTGGATATCATCAACAAATTGCGTCATGAATGATTCAACTAGAAAGAAGGACCTATGAAGTTCAAAACACCAAGTAAAAAATGCACCAAAGCCTATTATACATCACCTAACAAAGTTTCAAGAAGGTATGTCAAAAGATTGCACAAGTGCACATTCAAACTTGCATCAAACCTCAAGAACAAATACTATATAAGCATGCAACGAGGCTTAGAAAAAAAATCATTTAACAAAAGATCAAAATCTCAACAAAAATGTACCAAGATATCATGTAAACCCTAAGAATTTAAGTGTCTACACAAGGTAGACAGAATGGCTCAAAAAGAACTTAAACAAGTTCTCAATCACTGTTCATAAGAAAAAGTATCAATCAAACACATCTTGCCAAAATTATTTCCAAATAAAATCAAAATTAAATGGAAAAATAAAAGAAAAAATATCATAAAATTGTTAAGGCACACAAGTATCCCAAACATATTTTTATTTATTTTTTATGTGGAGGGAAAATCAAATTTGAAATTAAAATTGAAATGAAACAATTATTAGATCAAACAAAAAGCAGGGGTACAAAACAGAATTGCCAATTACAGTAGCTTCAGTTTAAACATGCGCATTGGGGCCCAGGTCTTGGGTGTGAAAAGCAACAAATGTCAAGCCAAGTCCATAACGAACCACTATCTCTTATTTACTCCATTTTCTGATTTTATTTAAATAAAATAAAATAAAAAATAAAACAAAAATAAAATTGAAATGGAAAACGCGCCCTACTTCAAATGCAAATGAATGATCCTATCACACTTTGAAATCTAGCATGAGTAGCGTGAAAGAGTTTATGATGTTTACCTGACAGATTCATGTCTATCGCACCTTGAAAAGCTTGCTAAGCGCGAAGAGAAACTCCACTACGTGCTTATGGGATCTTCAATGGTGTTGATGGAGGCAAGAGAGAATAGACAAGTTGAAGTTCTTGAGAGATTCGAAGGTTGCAGTTCTTGAGAGAGAGAAATTTTCAGATCCGAACTTGATGCACAAGGACTCAATTGATGAACTTTTGGATTCAAATGAAAGATTGTGGGAAAATGAACAAGTTTGATGTTGATCACAACTTGAAATGAGGCTTGGAACAATGTGAAATTTGGCATCAAAGTCAGGCCCTTAAAACTGACCAAGAGACTCAGAAAATTTCTAAGTTATTTGCAAATTTCAACAACTTAAATCCCTGACTTTGGAAGCTCACATCTTGGGATTAAACTGACTTTAACTCTCAAAATTTTCTCTAAGTGTTTATCATTCAAAAACAATGAATCGTCCACTTTATGATCTCATATCTTTTGATTCATGCATTTTTTGAAGTTAATTCCTTTTATAAATTTGTAGTATGAAGCATCATATTCAATTTGAGCTCTTGTTGACAAAATTTGGACTGCTGAAGGAAGAGATATAAGCCTTGGAAAATGACCAAATGACCATGGCTTTTTGTATTGAGAAAACGAGGGCATGCATTTTGTTCCTCTCAAGTGGTGTTGTTGCTGTGTTTTGGTTAGTGAGCAAGAGGGAGAGAGTAAAGAGAGAGCGGTGAGCTGGCACGAAGAAGAGGTAATAAGCAATTTTTTTGTTGCTTTCACTCCTTCACTCTTTTGGCAAAAGTTTCAAAACGTGCATGCATAAAAAATGATGATGTATGCGTGCCATTTTGATGCAATGTGATGTTATCAAAACTACAAAATGGCCTATAATTCAATTTGACACAACATGCAATGTTGAACCAAATTGACGAACACCACTTTTCAGCTGTCTTCTCTTACTTATAACTTGATGCACAAGGACTCAATTTGTTAGGTTTGTGATTTTATAGTTGACAACAATTGATCAAAGTATATTTCATTTAGAAAACATGTATTGCAGCTTAATATTGTGCAAGATGTCATACCATCATGACAAGCTGGTATATCAGAGTCCGCTAGTACTTTATTTGACAGTTGTTCTAACAGATGTTGTAACATGTTACAACAGAACATCATGATAGTAAAGCTGGCTGATATTCTTGAAGATTTGATTTGAAAATATGAGTTTCTCGAGGCTTCTAGTACTCATAACAGGCGTATGCAATCAAGGAATTTTAGGAACAATTGCAGATTTAATTTGTTTCATAAAAATGATCTTTGAGACTTTTTATGATATATTTGAAATATTTGTTTTTGTTTTTATTTTTGTGGAGAAGATTCTGCAGAGATTTAGAGCTGGAGATTAGATTTGATTGAAGAGTCCAAGCCCAATTGCAGAAGTCTATTTAAGGGGACGTCCAAGACCTAATTTTTAAGCATTGTTTATATTGTAAAACCGTGTGCAAATAAGGGTTTAGGGTTTGAGAGTTTCTTAATTTCTCCATGTGTTCTTTGTACGTCCTCATGTATCTTTTGATGCGTTTGAGTTGACTGATTGTTACTTGTTTATCAAGTTATTGTTCTCCTCTAAGCTTTTAAGCAAAAAGTTGAGTATTGTTCTTAGTTAAGCTTTTAAGAAACACTAAGTATTTTTGTATTGGAAGAGTAGTCTTCTTTTTGATTTCTTGAGACATTCCCTAGGATTGTGTTTGTTTAATATCACTGCGATGATTGGAAGTGAGAGGAGAATCTCATATCTAGGAGGTTCCTAGGTAGAAATTACATTGGGTAGGGATTAAGTGAGAAGTTATAAATTGAGATAGTTTGGCTTCGAATTGATACTAATGATAGTGAGTTTACTTCCTGGATTGATAGCCCCTACAGTAGGTGAGTTACATCAAATTGAGTTAACAATTCATTGTGTTCTTTAAGTTTCTGCAATTTATATTTCTACACAATCTTTCTGTTTTTAGGAAGTCTATTTTCTGTCAACAAATATTATAACATCTATCGTGACATTGTGTATTGTTGAGACATCAGTCTTGACTTATTTTATTGTAAGTGCCATAATTTCAATTGACATCAAGAGAAGGCACCTGTTCTGTTTATTTGGTGAGATCTAGGGAGATAATTTTTTGGCACTTTGAAGAAAAAAGGAGGATATAACAACAAACCACCTATGTTAGATTCAAACTATGATTGGAGGAAGGTCAAAATGGTATCTTTTTTTAAATCTATGGATAGCAAAGTTTGAAAGGATGTTTTAAAAAGATAGGAGCATCCTGTTGTGAAGGACAAATATGGGAAAGAATCTTTAAAACCTGAAGAAGATTAGGATAAAGCTGATGATAAAGAAGCCATTGGAAACTCCAAGGCTTTGAATGCTCTATTAAATGGAGTAGACAAGAATGTTTTCAGGTTAATTAATACATGTATTGTAGCCAAGGATGCTTGGGAAATTCTTAAGACAACTTATGAAGGTACCTCTACAGTGAAGATTTTAAGACTTAAGTTTCTCACTATCAACTTTGAGAATTGAAGATGAATGAGGATGAGACAATTCAGGAATATCAGATGAAGATTCTTGAAATTGCATGTGCATTAAGTGCCTTTGGAGAAAAGATGTCAGAAGCTACCCTGGTTAGAGATATTCTTAGGTCCTTACATATGATATTTGACATGAAGGTTATAACCATTGAAGAAGCTCAGGACATCAACAACACGAGAGTTGATGAGCTTATTGGGTTACTTAAAACGTTTGAGTTGGCTATTGGTGACAAGACTGAAAAAAGAATAAAAACATAACTTTTGTATCCAATGCTGAAGATGATAAAGGTCAAACTGAGTTAGAAACTGATGAGGATCTGTCTAATACCATTGTGCTACTTGGGAAGCAATTCAATAGAGTATTGAAAAGATTATACAAAAGAGGGAGTCCAGATGTCAATAACATCTCATATGACATCGGTAACAATCTTGATTCTCAGAAGAAAACAAGAACATAATAAAAGTCAAGTCAAGGCAGAGGAATTCAATGTTATGAATGTGAAAGATATGATCATATTAGACCTGGATGTCCTAACTTCTTCAAGAAACAACAGAAGGGTTTCACTGTATCTTGGTATGATGATGATAAGTCAGAAGATGAAGATAATCCTGAGACTGCAAAACTTCTGATGGCTCTCTCTGGAAAATGGGCATATGAAGTTGAAGCTTGTGAAGAGAATGATATTTATGAAGACCTGGATGTGTCCTTCACAGATACTCGTGATAGGTGTGAGGAAAGCCTCAAGAAAGAGGAAGAAGAAAGGAAGATTATTGCTGAATTGGAGAATGATAAGAAGTATCTCTTATGTACTGTTTCTCATCTACATAGTGAGGTAACTCACTTAAATTTCATGCTTGATAACTTGACTGATTCAAAAAATATGGTGAAAAAGGATGAACATACCAAAGTTCATTATCAATCTGATAATAAATAGAGAAAAATGTCAGAAGAAAAGTTCTTTGCTTATGAAAAGAAGAAAACGATTAACATGTCCAAACACATGTTACAACATCCTGGCAGATATGATGAATCTTCAAATCAACCTCAATCTAGTTGGAGATGTCACTATTGTTGTGAGTCTGGTCATATAAAGCCTTTTTGTTATAAATTGTATGGAGATAAAAAATATTTAGTTAGTTCCAAGGCTAATAAAGTGACTCAACTAGTGAAGGCTGATACTTTGATAGTGGATTCTCCAGACATATGACTGGAGTCTAGAAGATGTTGGTGGATGTCAAGACCCATCCTACAGGTTCTGTTAGACATGGTGATGGGTTTAAAGGAGAAATCAAAGGAGTTGGTAAGATAATGTGTGTTGGCTATCCCTGTTTAGAAGATGTGCTATTTGTGAAAGGATAAACTGCTAATCTTATTAGCATTAATGAATTCTGTGACCAAGGTATGTTAGTCAACTTCTCAAAATTATAATGTCTGGTCAAAGATAAGAAATAAGTTGTTCTAATGAAAGGCATAAGGTCCAAAGACAACTGCTATTTGTGGGAATCTCAAATAATTGCTTACTCTTCCACATGTTCAACAACCAATGATGATGAAGTGAAGCTATGGCACCAGAAACTTGAACATATCTATTTCAAAAGAATAAAGGAAGTCATATCTGAAGGAGCCATAAGAGATATGTTAGAGCTCAAGATTGAAGAAGGATAAGTATGTGATGAGTGTGTAAGTAAAAAGAAAATCATGATGTCACACCCAATTTTGCAACATCAGACTACTTCCAAAGTATTGAAACTTTTGCATATGGATGTAATTGGACCATTAGAGATAAACATCCTAGGACAAAAAAGGTATGTCTTTATGGTTGTAGATGACTTTTCTAGATATACTTGGATGAACTTTCTTAGAGAAAAATCAGATACTTTTGAAGTCTTCAAAGATCCGTGTCAAAGAATTCAAGAGGAGAAGATGAGTATGATTGCTAAGGTCAAAAGTGACAATGACAAGGAGTTTAAGAATACAAAATTCTATGTATTTTGTGATTCTAAAGGAATAAGCCATGAGTTCTCTTATTCATGGAAATCTCAGGGAGATGGAATTGTTGAGCAAAAGACTAGAGCCATACAAGAATCAACTAGAGTCATGCTTAGTGCTAAGCAATTGCCATTTGGGTTTTGGGCTGAAGCTATAAATACTACATGCTATATTCATGATAGGGTCACTTTGAGAGGAGGTACTACTACTACTACTCTCTATGAGGTATGAAAAGGAAGGAAACCTAAAGTAAAATACTTTCATGTCTTTGGAAGTAAATTCCAGATCTTTACTGACAAAGATCAAGTGGACAAGAAGGATTCCATAGGGGATGAAGGAATATTTCTGGGCTACTCTTCCAGAAAAAGAGCTTATAGAGTTCTTAATTTCAGAACTAGAATGACAATGGAATCTATCAATGTGATAATTGATGATTCAATTGCTAAAGAGAAGACGGGTTTTAAAGATGATGTTGGAACATCCTATGTGCTAACTCATGGAGCACAATGGGAGGATATTCATGAATTCACAAGAATTCTTAATCCACCAAAGGTCTGTTTATTGAAGGACAAATATAACAATCAACGGATATGACTACAAGTTACCCTGAAAAAGGTAACATCACTAAATTTAAACAGAAGACTCTAGAGCATATGGACAACAGGGAACAACTTACTATTATCAAAGATAGTGGGATTGGAACTTATAATATCAAGGAGTTATAGAAATTACAGATATGGGGTAGTGCAACATTTAATGTATCTTTCTTATATAATCTGAGGCATGACATGCCATGACAAATTGCTACTGAGAAGGGATGGAAAGAAGGTGTTCTGCAAGACAGTGAGGATGGCTACATCACCAAGGAATGCAAAAGGCTCTTTAACAGGTGGAAGAGGTGGCACCTGATTATGACCAAGAGTGTATATGTTTCCATCTGTGTTTTGTGCTTCCATCTGTGGTATTGTTGGTGTGCAATATGTTTGAAATTTTGGCACGCACACAATATCAGATGTCAAGACAGATGTCTTAACAACAAACAAAGTTACAACAAATGTTATGACATCTGCAGACAGAACAACAAACAATATAATAACACAACAGAATTATAACTTGCAGAAGGTAAAAGAACACAACAATATGTTAACCCAGTTTGGTGCAAACTCACCTACTATGGGGGCTTCCAAGCGTGGAAAGAAATCCATTATCAACAGTATTAATTTAAAGCTAAACTCCCCCATTTACAACCTCTCACTTAATTCCTACCCAGTGCAACTTCTACCTAGGCACCTTCTAGATATGATAACCCAATTACTTTCAATCACTGCAGTGATATCAAACTCCCAATCACCGGGAAAACAATTCCAATCCCAGGAACTATTAAGAAGTACAAACTCCCCAATTACAACTACTTAGTTTGCTTAAAAGATTCAGTAAGAACAATACTCAACTCGTGCCTACGGGCTTTAAGTGAGAACAATAACTTGACAAACTGTCAAGCACAATTAGTCAACTCAAATGTATTAGAGATACATGAGGACGTACAGTAAAAAACGTAGATACCCAAAGGACTATCAAACCCCAAACCCTTATTTTTCACAAGGTTTTACAATAAAAACTACGCTTAAAAACTAAAACTTGGACGACTTCTTATACAAGTTTATGCGATTAGGCTTGGACTAGATTGGATTCTTCAATCAACTCTAATCTTCAGCTGAAAAACCTCTGTAGAATATTCTCCATAAAAAACAATCCTCATAAAAAGTTTCCTAAAAAGTCTCAATCGGTCATTTTTAGTAACCAATTAAATCTGCACTTGTTTCTAACAAAATCCTTGATTGGCCTACGCCTATAATGAGTACAAAATATTTCAGATACTCATATCTTCAAATTAAATCTTCAAGGATATCCAAAAGCAGTGCCTATTGCATCAACCTCAGGATGTCACAACATCTTCTGTGACATCTTGTAGAAAAATACATAACAACAAAACATGTTATGGCAGTTGATAAAGATGTTGCACCATCTTACTTAACATCAACATAGAACCATACTTACAACCATGCTTAGCCAAAATTTATCCAACCCTAAATCCATGGAACTAACAATCTCCCCCCTTTGGAAAATTTTGGCTAAAACAACCAAAAACCAAATTCAATTGGAGAGAGGAATAAAACCACAAAACAAGCTAAATGTTGATCATGTAAACTTTGTAAAACACAACACATCTAACAAGCTTGTACAACCACCTTGTACAACTAGACAGGTTAGCACTCCCCTTATCCCACATAATAGGTTCTCCCCCTCAAGGGCAAAACCCACACCAGAGCACCTGCAGCGAACTAGCAGAAGTAGTAGAAGAAGCTTCAGTACACATCAAGCATGAACAAGAATGCTCCCCCTCAATGATTTCATGAGCAACCATACACACAACTACTCTCATAGAAGCAGTAGTACACAGTCCTATCATAATGCTAAATCAACATGTCAAGACATGTGATGTAACATCAGGACACAACACTTTATTTCCATGTTTTAGCCAAAATATTGACAAAAGTAAATAGAGTAAATGTACACAATGAAAACACAGAAAACATCTGAACATATTGCACTCAAGCAACAACACAATTAGAAACACACAAATTGCACAGAAGCAATACAACAAATGGAAACACACAAATGGAAGCATAACTTATTGGCCAGCTTCATGTGGTCTTCCACCTTTTGCCTATGACAAAGAGCCTCATGCCCATATCAAAGAGGCTTCTACATTCCTTGGTGTTACGACTAACACCACTATATTGCATAACATCATTATTCCAGTCCTTCTCAACAATAATTAGTCCAAGCATGTTGTAATACGGTGGGAGAACTGACTTTTGGTTTTGCATTTTATTACAAATGTTGTGGATAGCAATAGTCACCGCCAACTTTTCTTTTATCCAATAAAGGAAAGGGTGAAAAGAACATGAAAGACCTTTTGAGAATTTTTTGAGTAAGGGGGGTAGGTTATGAAAAGGGAAGGTGTTAGCACCGTTTTCATCCGTAGTTATCTGCGGGCTCTTAATCGCTAGCTCACTTTGTTTCAAAATGCTTTGTGTGTATGTGTTTGAAAATATTTTGAAAATGCCTAAGTGCAGCAATTTTGTAATGATTCTCATATTGTTGAGAATGTATACAAAATGTTTGTTTTGAAAATATTTTGAAAGAAAGTGTCATTTTATGAAAAGTGTTTTGTTTTGAAAAGTTTGTGAGCAAGCGAATACGAGCGTTCTACCTACTCAAAATGTCTTTTGTTCTTTTCCTCTTCCATTAGATAGTGTTACCCTATCATTAGTTAGTAGGAATCCATATTATTAGATGTGAGGGACAGACATGGGTTATCGTACAGTCATAGTAGGCAACTTGTAGGACGCTTTAGCAATTGTCGTAAGGGACTAAGATCGTTTAACAAAGGCATCATCGTAGGGTTATTGAGGAACTATGATCTTTTACCCGAGGGTCTTTGCTAAAGCATCCCACGTTCGAGAGACATGATTGTTTTTTATCTGAGGCAACAAGTGAGGTTACCCTAGAGGTGCGCGTGTGCATAGTATTTTGATTTCAAGTATTTGTCTTGAGATTAGGGTTTTGCTATCGGTTGATTTTAATCTTGCCATACAGACCCTAATTACTAACAGTAATAAGGAAAACAGTAAATTGCAGAAATTAAATGTCCTACTCTATTACAATGCTTTGAGAATGAGGGTACAAATTTATGAATAGGGATGAAAAGCAATAAAACCTAATTTAAAGCTATTACAGAGCATTGAGCAGTCACAATAATTATATAAATTCCAAAAAATAAGCAAACACACAGAGATGATGAAGAGGAAAAAATTTAAGACCTAAAAAATTATAAGGGTTTACGAAAATATTTTTGTTGTTTTTATTTAGAAAAATATTTGGAAATGATTAATAAAAATAAAATCTAATTCTTAGTTAATTTACAAACTAATCATTTAAAATAAAACAAGCTGATTAAATTAAATTATTTTTAATTATCAAAAATTAAATTAATTAATTAAAAACCCAAATCTAAATTTTTTATGATTTTATGATTTTTGTTGATTAAATAAAAAATGAAATTAAAAAAAAAGAAAATAATTAAATTAAAACAAAACAAAAGAAAATTAATGAGCCTGTGTTGTAAGCAAAATGGGGGGTATGAAATCAGAAATTTGCCAGACCCAAACACCTTAAGCCCATACGCCTGTATGATTCAATGTGGACAACTCAATGGGGTGCACCGTGGGGGAAATATCCAGTAGCATCAGATCTAGATTGGTCGAGATCAAGTGGTTGAGGGCTAAAGATGCATGGTATGCATGCTGGACCTGTTCACACTGAACCTGAAAGAACAAATATGTGAAAAATAAAAGGGTACCGCTGGGGCTCGAACCCAGGTCCCTCTAGTATACGCACGCTTGTTTTATCACTGGGGTGGCTGTTTCATCCGATTATGAAACATCAACCAATAAATATATTACAAACTCATCTTTCAAATATGGAATTCCCACTTCTTCTTCTTCCTCGCGCCAAACCATAACAACAACATTTTTGATTTTGTAAAATGCTCATTTCTCAACCAAATTGAAAACTTCCAAAACCAAACTTGTTGGATTTTTTACCTCGAATTCAACCATATAACTTTTGAAAACTATAAGTTAAAGGCTGAAACGAATTTTACTTGGTACCAAACTGAAAACCTAATATTTTAGAAAACCCAATTCCAAAATTCACATCACACAGTCAACATAAATGAAAACTAAGGACATGGTTAGTTTCAGGGTAATCATATCTACATTTTATCTTTTGAAATTGAAAGAAAATGATGTGTGTATATGGGGTTTTGAAATTCAAGAAAACTTACCTCTTGAAGAAAAACTCAGAGCTTGTTCCACCACTCCCAGAGACAATGTAATGGTGCAAAAAGCTTCCTTGAACTCCCAGGAAGCTAATGGTATGCTTAGCTTGCCTTAGAACCCTCTGAAACTTTACAACCAAGTCAAGTTGCAAATGGTGAAATGAGGTTTGGACGATGATGGTGGAGGTGTTACAGTCGTTCCAAGAGTGTTTGGGAAACTTCTATTTGATGGATAAAAGGTGTTTGAATGATAAAAGAGGAAAACGCACGAGTGGTTTTGAAGTTGGGTGTTGGAAGCTTCAAATGTGCAACAATGGTGTTTTATGAGTTTGAGAGAATTTGAGGGTGTTTTGGAGCTGTCAAATTTGTGTCTTGACTTGCAAATGGCCTATCTATTTATAAGCAAAAGGTTTCATAGGATGAGAAGGCTTGATTTACAAGTTATCAAGTTTTATCTTGGTTGAGATGTAACTTGTGATTTCTTGAGAATCAAAGTTCCAATGCATAATACCATGGATCATAGAGTGGTTAGGAGCCGTGGACATGTTGCTTCTTGGTTTAGTGCTTGAGTGTGATTAGAGGAAGCAATGTATGGGCTCAAGGAGTTGACATTTTGATTAAAGTCACTTTACAAGAATGGAAGTGTTAGCTTTCTTCCCTTAATGGCAAAATGGATTGGATAATGCTTGAATCAAATGGACCATAGCTCAAAAGCTTGTGTAATCTTCTGATTAGAGATAGATTTATAATTTTAGAGGCCTGCAAAGGGAGATTACAAGGCATGGCATGAAGATTTGATCATAAGGTTTTCAAAAGAATGGCCTATAATTCAAATTTGACATGCCATCTTCATCTCTTCCAAACTTCTAGCTCAAGTATGATAAATTTGTGTTCTTGGATATTTTGGAAAGCTTGAAACATTGTCTACAACTTTCATGTTGACCACTTTAGCTAAATCAAATAGGAACTTGGTGAAAATTGGCCAAGAAGTTGGGATAAAAAAACAGATCCAAACTTCACTACGCCAAAAATAAGATTAGACAACACACCTAAGGCAGCGCTTCTTATCAAAAGCGCTGCTAAAAGTGCATTTTAAAAACACGGAAAATTTTGTCCTATGCCTTAGACATCACTTTCTAAAAAAGCGCTGCCTAAGGGGGGTGAATATTATTTGATAAAGCGTTGCTAAAGGGGGTAGGTCTGAAGCGCTGCCTAAAGGGTGGGTTTACAAAGCGCTTTTCAGAAGCGCTACCTAAAGGATGGGCTTAAGCAGCGCTTTATGAAAGTGCTGCCTAAAGGGTGGTTAATGTGAATTTATAAAGTGCTGCTAAAGGGGGTAGATACTGTAGCACTTTAGAGAAGCACTGTCTAAAGGGTGGGCTTAAAAAGCGCTGCCTAAAGGGGGGGGGGGGATTAAGCAGTGCTTTCTTAAAGCGCTGCCTAAAGGGGGGGATTAAGCAGCGCTTTCTATTACAAGAGCTGCCTAAAGTCATGTTATAAAAAAAATAAAACACGCACCCATCATAAAACACAGTAACATGTTATTATTTGTAAAACCCATTTCAGAATACAATAGTTACGAACAAAACCTACTTTGACGCCATTTTTCATTTGATTCTTGACAAAATTGTTACATCCTTTCTTCAAGATTCTCACCCTTCTTCCATTCAAGACCGTTGCATCCTTATTCACAACCAAGGTTCTCTTCAACTCTAGGTATGATTTTTGATATATTTGATAATGTTAATATATAATGTTGCATTTGGTTTAGTTGATAGTGCTGATAGTGTTGATTTAGTGTTGATAATGTTGCATTATGGTGTGTTTTATGTGGCATGTGGTTTTTGCATGTAAGGTGTTTGGGAAAATGTCACAATGAGATTGCATGTAAGGTGTTTGTGTAAATGTCACAACGAATATTACATGTATTGAATGAGATGAAAAAGCATTGTAATTGAAATGTGTATATATTACCATTGCGATTATTATTGTGAAAAGTTGGTTTTTAGACAAGAGTCACGGACGAGACACACAGATGAAATGTTTTATTAAAATTGGTGATTTGAAATTGATAAAGAAATACTTTATATAGTGATAAAAATTCTAGAGAAAAGAGACATGTTATATAAAGTATTTATGGGTCAATAGAATTATGGAAACTTGGATTCTCTAATGTAAGAGTCATACTAACACATAAATTATGATAGTTAAACAAATTATGATTGTTGGATTAAAATTTGAAGATCTAGATTTGAAGTTAGAATATAATTTGAAGGGAAAAAATGAAAGTTATACTTCATGAGCCATTTGATTAATATTGAGTCACATGAATTATTTGATTGATTTATATTTTCAATGTAGAATATTAAAATAGATCTTTATTAAAAAAAATTTTTTTATTAATATTTTACCTTCATATTTTAAAATCAAATATTTATATTTAAAAAAAAATTATAACAGTACAATATATGTTAAAAAAAATAATAGTGATTATTTAATGGTGTATACATATATGTTTAATATTGTATAAATATTCTAATGTAATTCTTATTCTATAGATTTGTTTTATTATAATGAAATTAATTGATCATTTATATAGGTTACTTGTGAAGAGTGGAGTTTCTGAGCGTTTCTAAGAATATTACACTGTGTGGTTTCAGAAGTTATTGACTTCTCTACAGGTATTTAGTTGTTCTTTTAATTTGATATAGTTGCTTGAATAATTATAGTATTTTTATTTTTGATGAATATGCCTAATTGGTATTAAGCTTTTTAGTCTTTGTCCTTTTTTTAAAGTATTGCTTTTATTTAGCTTACTTAATAGTAAGACCATGGATAAAAAATGGATGTCTGCCAATCGATTGTCCAAAGAGTACGAGAATGGGGTATTGGACGAAATTAAGGAGGATTGGTGTCAATTCATTATTGAGATGAGAATTTTATAAGGTATTATGACACTTTCATTGATCATAATTTTGAGTATATATAAGTTTGAGTTAATGACATACTATGTCGTCATAGTGTAGTAAATTGTTGCAATGTTGTTGTTGTTGTTATTGAGATGAAAATTTTGTTTGTATTTGAAATTGTATCGGAGAATTTTTAATGGTGGGTTATAACGGAATCGGGGAATTTTGTTTGTATGTATGAATCGGGGATTTTTTAATGGTTGATTATAATGTAATTTTGTTTGTTTGTATGGATGAAATCGGGGAATTTTGTTTGTGTGCATGGTATGAATCGAGGAATTTTGTTTGTATGTATGAATCAGAGAATTTTTAATGGTGGATTATAACAGAATTTTGTTTGTTTGTATGGACGAAATCGGGGAATTTTGTTTGTATGCATGGTATGAATCGGGGAATTTTGTTTGTATGTATGAATCGGGGAATTTTTAATGGTGGATTATAACGGAATTTTGTTTGTTTGTATGGACGAAATTGGGAAATTTTGTTTGTATGCATGGTATTAATCGGGGAATTTTGTTTGTATGTATGAATCGGGGAATTTTTAATGGTGGGTTATAATGAAATTTTGTTTGTTTGTATGGATGAAATCGGTGAATTTTGTTTGTATGCATGGTATGAATCGGAGAATTTTGCTTGTATGTATGAATCGGGGAATTTTTAATGGTGGATTATAACAGAATTTTGTTTGTTTGTATGGACGAAATCGGTGAATTTTGTTTGTATGCATGGTATGAATCGGGGAATTTTATTTATATGAATCTTGATTTGTTTTTGTTACATTGATTTTTAAGTGTTATATATATAGCTTGATTTTAATATATATACCTTTGTTTGTTTTGTTTCAGGTAGGTGCATATATGTGTAGAAGATATATAGATTCATTTAGGATTCTTCATTGTTGTTGTTTGTAGAGAAGATAGTAGAATATAGCAGCTCTAGAAGATAACAATATTGAACACTTTAAGTTGTATTTATGTATATATCAATTGTTAGATTAAAGTTGTATATATAAATATGTAAATTTGGTGCATATTTATTGGATTAAAGCTTCAAAAATTTATAAATTCTGGTGAAAATTTGAAAGACAGTTGTGATACGATGGCAGAACCGACTGTTAATAGTGGTTTGCATTTTTTGTTTGCAAATGTCGCGGTAAGCAAGAGTCGCCACCGACTTTTCTTTTATCCAACAAAGGAAAGGGTGAAAAGAACAGAAAAAGACATTTTTCATGATTTTCTGAGTAATGGGGGTAGATTATGGAAAGGGAAGGTGTTAGCACCCTTTCCACCCGTAGTTATCTACGGGCTCTTAGGTACTTGCTCATTTTTGAAAACTGTTTGTGTTTGTATGCTTTGAAAGATTTTGTTTGCTTTATGGTAACTCTCGTATCGGTCCTCAAGAGTGTGATAAAGCGTTTTTGAAAATAGTTTTTGAAAAGTGTGTAAGTGTGAAAACTTAGGTTTGAGCAAGTACTTAAGAGTCATCTACCTAGTCAAAAAAGGATGTTCTTTTCCTCCTTTCCTTTAGATAGTGTTATCCTACTATTAATGAGTAGGTAGCCCTATCGTTGGATGTTGAGGGACTATCGAAAGGGACGCTATGGTCATTGAAGGCAACACGTAAGGATATCTTAGGGTTCAAAGGGACTGTCATCATATAGGCAACATCGAGGGACAAGATCATTTCTCGTAGACAACTCGAGGGACAGTAAGGGACTATGATCTTTATGATGACTTTTAAACTGAGGGTCTTTGCTAAGATATCCCTACGTTCGAGGGACATGACCATTGTTTTCCGAGGCAACCAAGTGAGGAATACCCTAAGGGTGCAAGTGTGCAATAGTGCCTTTTTTCAGATATTTGTCTTGAGATTAGTGATCTAATGGTTAATTGATTAATCTTGTCATGCACGCCTAAGTTACTGACAATTATATACAAGCATATAAGAATATAAAGAGCGAGAAATAAAAGTTCCTACGCTATTACAGGGCTTTGGTGTAGATACATAAGTAATGGACTGAAAAGTAAAGTGCGGAAATAAAAACCCTAATTTAGCTATTACAAACCGGACGCAGTTACATAAATGATAAAAAATAATCGTATGAAAAAAGTAATGACGCACAAAAATTAAAAACGGGAAAAAGTTCTAAACCCTAAAAAACCTAATTGTTTATTAAAAAATATTTTTTGTATTTTATGAAAAAATATTTAAATTTTAACCTAATTCTCTAACTAATTTTAAATTAAGGAAAAAGGTTAAAATTAAATTAAATTAATTTGCAAAAATTAATTTTATTAAAAAACTCTAAATCCTAATTTTTATGATTTTATGATTTTTTAATGATTTTTATGATTTTAAAAAAAGAATAAACAAAAATAAATAAACTAAATAAGAAAAACATAAAGAAATTAAAAATGGGCCTGATGGGGTGTGAAACCCAAACTGGGGTGATGCTGTTGAATTTTGTCTAAGCCCAGAAGCTAGTGGCCCACAACTAGCGTGTGATTTGGTGGGAAGCAATGCTTGGGAGGTCCACCATGAGGACGTGTCATTGGGCGTTGGATCTGGAGCATGAGTGATCCAATGGCTGGATCTGAGGGTCTATGATACACGCCTGAGGGTGTAACATACTGGATCTGAAAGAAATTGGTTAGAAAAATATAAAATTCAAGACCTGGGAATCGAACCCAGGTCTCTCCCTTTTCCAAGCGTTCCTTCCACCACCAAGCCAGTATGTTCATTCATTATATAAATTGAATATAAAATAATATATTTGAAAATAATGATCAGAATTTATTTTAAAAAAAAAACGCGTGCTGTTTCAAATGGGCCAACCAGGCTGTGCCACACCTTCGTCTTGCCCATCCCTCCGTCGTGTTAGCTTAGGGACTTTTACCTACAGTCAGCATCCGTCACTAGATCACCTGCAAATTTCCAAAATCCACCACAGGCAATATAAATTTAACTTAAGGTCATGGATCAACTGGGTTTGATCTTTTGAGCATGATGGTACTCCTCTTTTGGCCTAATTGTACCTGTATCTGAAAACCCTAAATCCAAGGTAAAAACCCTAACAATGGCATATTGTCATACGTGCATCAAAATAAGTAATTAATGATTCAAACATGTTTTAATCATTCATACAAGCCAGAATGCATGACCCAAATTCATTTATAATGCGCATATGATCATAATCGTTTTCAAAAAAAGAAGAACAAACTGTGACTGTGTTAGCACGATCCTTGGAGCTTTGGCGCTTGGGAGTGATGCAGCTAGCTTCAGAAGGCCTCCAGGAGTTAATTGCAAGCTTTAGAATACCTTGACTCCTTCTCTAATTCAAAATCCGATTCACACTTTTTCTTTGAAAATTTTGAGTTTTTTCTGGACTTGTGGAGGCAGCTTTCACGTGTTGTTTTGACCTAGGGTTCTTATGTACATATAGTAAATCAATTTAGGGTTGCAATTGTGGAAAAAATCCAATGCTTTCATCACACAAAATTTGTTTTGGAAATCATATGAAATCTTTCAAAATTTGGCCAAATATTGCACAAATGGTTCCCACATGTTTTTTCCAGCTATCCTGCATTATTTTAGGCCTTAAGAGATTTGGAAATCAAGCCTATGCAATCTTCATATATTTTTTATCATTTATTTGATTTAAATTAAATTTTAAATGATTAAAAATCTCAATAAATAAAACAAATTAGAAAATAATGCGTGGATGGGCTTGGAGTTCGTGGACCATGTTAGAAACAAGTTTCAAACATAAAAAGGTAGGCCCATTTGGAGAAAATTTATGTTTGGTCAATATTGGCATCGTGTATTTTTCCAAAAATTGGTCAACTTTAACAATGCATATCTCTCTCAATTTTAAACCCTAAGAGGGTGTTCTTGGACTTTTAGATAGCTTAGTATGTCCTCTAAACAACCTTTTTGGTTTCATCTCAATTGGATCTTCCATGTTCATGTAAGGAGCTTTGACCCAAAAGGTGTTTTTGTTTACTTTTTGAAAGGACCTATAATGTATGAGCTTGTATCTTTTGATTGAGGCATTTATTAAACTTGAGGGATGAAGAGAATTTTTAGGGAATTGGATTCTCTTCAAAATGAGCCTTTGTGGAAATTTTTTTGATAAAGCATGAGAAAGTTATGCCTGGTCAAAGTTTGGTTGACTTTTCCTATAGAAACCCTAATTTGCCTTTTTGACTTTTGATGAGTTAGGAGCATTTCTTGAGAAATCATGATCAACCCTTGATCAAATGATGGATATCACTTCAAAATGTTTATGTTGAGCAAAAATCTTGAAGTTTGACCGTATTTGGGCCACAGTTGACTTTTGACCTATTACAGTTGATTTCCAGGCATTTGAGCAGTTAACTGAGCAAACTTGTTGTTCAAGGCATGAAATTTGGCATGGATGATCTTGAGGACATACTAGGATAATGGAGAACATTTGGGATCCTTTGGACTCACATATCTTGCTTAAAGTTAAAGCCCTAGTTGTAGGTTTTATTGCCTTAGAAGGAGAATTTGCCTAGTCATTTCTTGGTCATCCTTGAGCAATTAAGGACCTCTAGAGGCATGTCTTGAGTGAAAATGGGAGGGAAAATTTTGGGGTACAGCAACAACGCTTAAATTTTAAGTGATTATGTGTACAGGGAACTTAAAATATAAGCTGAATATATTAAAAAATCCGTTAACATTAGACAACACTTTAAACCAAAAAGTGTTGCCTATGACATAACAAGCGCTGCCTAAAAGGGGACTTTAGACATCGCTTAACAAAAATATTAAAAAAAAGAAAAAAGAATACAATAGACATCACTTTTTCTATAGTGTGTTTATAGAAGCACTTTCACTTTAGACAATGCTTCTTCAAGCGCTGTCTAAAGTGAAAGTGCTACTATAGGCACACTATAGAAAGCGCTTACATTGTTAAAAGCACTGCCTATATGGGCCTTTAGAAAGCGCTTATTCAATAAAGCGATGTCTAAGGTCTACATTAAGCAGCGCTTTCATATAGACTAAAAGTTCTGCCTAAGGTTACAGCAGCGCGTGAATAGGCATCACTTATAAGCGCTGTCTATGGCAAAAAAAGCGTTGTCTATGTGCTTGTTTGGCATAGTGCTTCTTGAGATTTTTTTCTAAGTGTTGGATAAAAAATATCATAACTTCATGGGCTCATATCTCTTAAATTAAGAACTTTTTGAGGATCATCCCACATTAACAAAGTTGTAGAATTCATCAATCTCTACAACTTTCATGTTGAAAATTTTCTTTGAATCAACTTGGATCTTAGTGAAAAATGGCCATGAAGTAATGACTTTGTTAAGAACAAAACACTTAGAATTTTTCTTAGTGTTGGAAAATTTTCCAACTTTTGAATTTTGTTGACTTTTCTTGATTCTTGATGATCAAGTTTGATAGTTTTGAATGTTTTGATGATTCTTGATTTTCAATTCCAATATTGACCAAAAAGTCAAAGTTTGACTTTTGTGTGACTGTTGACTTTTTTATCAATTGATTCAATTTTTCAACTATCAACCACTTGCATATTTGGAAATATTTTGAGCCATGTAATTAGGTCAAAATGTTGTATTTGAACCCTTGAGATCATGCTTTAAGTCATTAGGTCATGCACTAGGCCAAAAGTCAATGATCAGTCATCTTTAATCACAACCCTAATTTTGGCAATTTTGACCTTTGATGATTTGAGGGCTTTCCTTTAGGAATCATGATCAATCTTTAATCAAATGATGAATATCACCTCAAAATGTTGATGTTGATAAAAAATCTTGAAGTTTGACTATATGTTGATCATAGTTGACTTTTTACCCAATATAGTTGACTTTCAATCTTCTGAGCCATTGACTGAGCCAACATGTGATGCAAGACTTGAAACTTGACATGAAAATTATTGAGGACCTATGATGAACCATGAAAGTCATTTGAGACCCTTGCAACCCATTTTTATTTGAGAAGCACCAAACCCTAGTTGAATACCCCTAGCTTAGGAGGAGGTTTGACTAGTCAACTCTTGAGTAGTTTTGAGCAAATGGGGACCTCATGAGAATGTCTTGAAGCAAATGGGAGGGCAAACTTTGGGGTACAACAACTGCCTCTGTTCAATCTTCTTAAACCTGAAGAGTTAGATTGGCATGTCCGCCATTCATGACTTGAAGGTAGAAGATGATTGAACACCTAAGTACCCTAAAATTTACACTCACCGGTACACGAAGTAACACCGTTGGTTGATTATACTGGGAATGGGTTTAAAGTTCCATTTGAAGAAGTGATGGAGAGTCATCGGAGATGGGCTTATAGATGCCATCAAAAGTAACTATTGATAGAAATTAGACTAAGTCTACGCTCGACTTCAACTTGAAGAAGTATCAGAATACATTACTCTCGATTTAATCTGAGCCAGAAAATGTCTACTGGGAGAAGTATCAGAATAAATCTAACGCTTGATTTAATCTGAGCCAGAAAATGTCTACTGGAAGAAGTATCAGAATATATCTATGGTCGATTTATTCTGAGCCAGAAGATGTCTGCGTTCGTCTTTAACTGGGAGAAGTATTAGAATAAATATATGGTCAATTTAATCTGAGCCAGAAAATGTCTACTAGAAGAAGTATCAGAATAAATCTATGGTATATTTAATCTGATCTAGAAGATGTCTACGTCCGTCTTTAACTGGGAGAAGCATCAGAATAAATCTACGCTTGATTTAATCCGAGCCAGAAAAAGGTCTACTGGAAGAAGTATCAGAATAAATCTATGGTTGATTTAATCTGAGCCAGAAAATGTCTACTAGAAGAAGTATCAGAATAAATCTACGCTTGATTTAATCTGAGCCCAAAGATGTCTACGTTTGTCTTTAACTGGAAGAAGTATCAGAATAAATCTACACTTGATTTAATCTGATCCAGAAGAGGTCTTTTTGTCTTTAACTGGAAGAAATATTAGAATAAATCTATGGTTGATTTAATCTGAGTCAGAAAATGCCTATTGGAAGAAGTATCAGAATAAATCTATGGTTGATTTAATCTGAGCCAGAAAAGGTCTACTGGAAGAATTATCATAATAAATCTATGGTCAATTTAATCTAATCCAGAAATGTCTTTTGATAATGATCCTCTGAGGAAATTGCTGAAACAACCCTTTGTTAGAAGTAGTCCTGGAGAAGACTGTCGGGTCATATAAGTAGTTGATGATGTTTGTCTATTGATTAATCTTTCCTGAAAAAGGTAAAGATTTAGTTGTATGCAATGTCATGATGTATGAAATGAATTGCGTAATGATGTTCTCAAAATAAATGAGATTGTGTTATATGTGTTTCGTATGCATATGCTATGATATTGGTAAATAATGTATGGATGTGAAGTGTTGTCAGAAGTGTATTAATAGTTCCGTATGACATTTTGTTGGGGAGAATGAATCCCTGACTGGTGCTGGGGATGAAGAACATGTGTAATCTTCAACCTTGTCTAGAATGCTTCCATTGGGGATTCCTACTTGCTGTTCGAGGAAACTTCCCTGGGGAATGCTGACTTCTTTTTGGGGAGAAGAGTTTAGAAACATTAATCGTTCATTGCTCTATTGGGGAGTTTAATTTTTTATATACCTTGACTGGGGATAAAAGAGATGGATAACCTTCCGAATCGTCTAGGGTGGATGAAGTTGACTTATATCTGGTTTTGTTCCAGGTTTCGTAGCAACTCTCTGAGGATAGTGGCAACTTCACTGGGGAGAGGAATTTTTCCGGTGAATCATAGAAATATAAGGAATAGACTCAAGCTAGGGAGACTGTAATCTGTTGGGGAAATAAACCCTATTGACGGATAAATATTCTGCTGAGGTAACACCCTTGCTGAGGAAATGAGCTCTGTTGGAGAGAAGAAATGTGCAGGGGGTTTTACATTTTTGGAGGAATAAACTCAGCAGAGGAAGAGATCTTCCATGAATTGTACTGATTGGAACTCTGTAGGTTGGTGATATCTCCGGGAAGGAGATCATATTCTTTTATCCGTTGGAGAAATCTGTCGGGGAAATTACAGGGAATGTATCTTTATTGAAGATGAATTTATGAAGATTATTCTGTGGGGATAATCTTATGGAAGTGGCTATGTGGGGATTTGTGGACAGGTTAAACATCATCCCAACTCCTAGAGTCTTGAGTAAATTCTTATTCCTGTTCTTATGCATATATTTCTTAACAGTTAATCGTGTTCATATGCATATGTTCATTCAATTTTATTCACCGGACGTTTTTGCAAACAAAACAGAAGAAATTAAAAAAAAGTTTGAATTTTAGGGTGTGTTTGTATTGATAATTTTCCCATAAACAGGCGATTTTGTATAAAGAGACATAAATCCAAATTGTCACGAAATGGAAAGAGTACAAAGTGAAAATAAAAAACATATAGATATGTGGAAATGATCTCGTTGGGTTCCAACTCCGCAATTGCCCCTATGTCTTCGAACATCTCATCCCTTGCTGTCGGAAGAAGTTGATTAAACTGATCTGTACCATTTGAACTTTTTACTTTGGTAATAAAGCTTGTAGTAAGTGATCCAATGGTCCACTGAGATACCCTTTCTTGCCCGAGCCGCCTCTTCAGGTTTTTGACTTGCCGGGTGTACAAACTTTTATATATATCCCTAACTTTTGCTCGAACCCTTTTGGTTCGCCGAGATGCCGTTATTTTGCATAGGCCAATCAACCTAGTGGGTCTTTTTCATGCGTAGTATCTTTTAACTATGTCCATGTTCACAGGGTGCGGTAAGTCTTCACCGTCCATGGTGGTTAGTATCATAGCACCGCCCAAAAATACTTTCTTGACAACAAATGGCCCTTCGTTGGTGGGAGTCTATTTGCCCATGGGATCACCTTGCGGTAGAATGATGCGCTTTATTACTAAGTCACCAGCATGATATACTCGATGCTTGATTTTCTTATTGAATGCCTTGATCATATGTTTCTGATACATCTGACCATGACAGACAACCGCAAGCCTCTTTTCGTTAATCAGACTCAACTGGTTTAACCTGGTCTGGATCCAATCGTCTTTGTCTAAGTCTGCATATTTCATAATTCTTAGAGAAGGAATCTGAACTTTAATAGGTAGGACAACTTCCATACCATAGACCAGAGAGAATGGGGTTTCCCCAGTTGATGTTCGCGCTAAAGTGCGATAGACATGAAGAGCAAATGGTAATATCTCGTGCCAGTCTTTGTAAGTCATAACCATCTTATGTATTATCTTCTTAATATTCTTGTTGGTGGCTTCCACTGTGCCATTCATCTTTGGTCGATACAGAGAAGAGTTGTGGTGCTTGATCTTGAACTGCGCACAGAGTTCAGTGGTCATAACGTTGTTAAGGTTGGTACCATTGTCTGTGATGATTCTCTCGGGGATTCCATACCGAAAGATAAGATTATGTTTTATGAACCGGGCAACCATATTCTTGGTAACAAAGGCGAACAAGGCTGTTTCAACCCATTTTGTGAAGTAGTCAATGGCGAAGAGAATGAAGCGATGTCCGTTAGAAGCAGTAGGCTTGATTTCTCCAATCATATCAATAACCTACATTGTGAATTGCCAAGGAGAATTCATGATGTTCAAAGGTACCAGAGGCACATGAACCTTATCAACATAGATCTGGCACTTATGACAAGTCCTCGAGTGGTGGTGACAGTCGGCTTCCATAATAGACCAATAGTAACCCGCTCTCAAAATCTTTTTATCCATAGTATGCCCACTGGAGTGAGTAGCAAAGATGCCTTCTTGCATATCCTCCCTAATTTTCTCTGCTTTCTTCTTGTCTACACAACGAAGCAGAGTTGAATCATGATTACGCTTGTACAAAATTCCATTTCTCAAGAAGAATTTAGCCGAGAACCTCCGCAGGAATTTATTGTCATTGATAGATGCCTCTTCAGGGTATTCTTGAGCTTCAAGGTACCTTTTCACTTCATAAAACCAAGGCTTTTCCTCTACTCCATCAGTGTCAATTTCATAGCAGTGTGCCGGTTCATTGAATCTTTCAATGGTTACTCTGGGAGCCTCAATATCCAATCTGACCTTGAACATGGACAACATGGTAGCTAGTGCGTCTGCCAACTAATTCTCTTCTCTTGGGATATGCTCAAAAGTAATCTCTTCGAGGTACATAATCAAGGTTAGCACATGTTCTCGGTAAGGGATAAGATTCATATGCTTTATATCCCATTCTCCCTTGACTTGAATGATTACCAAGGCTGAATCCCCATATACGCTTAGGAATTTGATTCTTAGGTCAATAACAGCTTTAATACCCATGATGCACGCTTCGTATTCAGCCATATTATTGGTGCAGTCAAAGCAAAGTCTGGAAGTGAAGGGTGTATGGAAACCTTGAGAAGAGATAATTACAACACCAATTCCTTTTCCAAGTGTGTTAGAAGCTCCGTCAAAAACCATAGTCCATCGGGATCCTAGCTCAAGTCCTTCATACAGTCTAGGTTCTTCATAATCTGTAGCTCAGATAATGTTCTCATCTGGGAATTCAAAATTCATAGACTGATAGTCGTCTACAGCTTGATGTGCCAAATGACCTGCTAGTACACTTCCTTTGATTTCTTTTTGAGTGGCGTACTAAATGTTGTATTCTGTTAAGACCATTTGCCATTGGGCTATTCTTCTGGAGAGAGATGGCTTCTCAAATATGTATTTGATAGGATCCATTTTAGAGATCAATAAAGTAGTATGGGTAAACATATATTGTCTTAGTCGGTGAGCAGCCCATGCCAAAGCACAACAAGTTTTCTTGAGCAGTGAATCTCTTGTTTCATAGTCGGTAAACTTTTTGCTAAGGTAGTATATTGCATGCTCTTTTAAACCAGACTCGTCATGTTGCCCCAGTACACACCCCATTGAATTCTCTAGCACTGTTAGGTACATGATTAAAGGTCTTCCTTCAACTGGTGGCATCAGAATCATAGGTTCTTGTAAGTACTCTTTGATTTTATCAAAAGCTATTTGGCAATCGTCGTTCCACTTCACTATTTGATCTTTCTTCAGCAACTTGAAGATTGGCTCACAAATAGCAGTCAAATGAGAAATGAATTGGGTAATGTAGTTCAGTTGTCCTAAGAAACCTCTGACCTCTTTCGCAGTACGGGGAGCCGGAATTTCTTGAATATCTTTAACTTTTACGGGATCAACTTTAATACGTTTACCGCTGACGACAAAACCTAGGAGTTTTCCAGATCTCACCCCAAAAGTGTTTTGTTCGGATTTAGCGTTAGTTTGTACTTCTTCAGCCTTTTAAATAACTTGCGTAGATGATTAAGATGTTCTTATTCAGTCTGTGATCTGGCTATCATATCATCGACATAAAATTCTATCTCGTGATGAATCATGTCATGGAATTAAGCTACCATGGCACGCTGATAAGTTTCCCCTGACGTTCTTCAACCCAAAAGGCATGACCTTGTAACAAAAAGTGCCCCACTGTGTGACAAAGGTAGTTTTCTCCATGTCTTCGTGTGCCATCTTGATCTGATTATACCCCAAGAAACCATCCATGAAAGAGAATACCTTATGTTGAGTAGTGTTGTAGACCAGAACATCAATATATGAAAGTGGGAAGTCATCTTTGGGGCTTGCCCTGTTCAGATCCCTGTAATTTACACACATACATACCTTGCCATCTTTCTTTGGTAGCCAAACAACATTAGCAACCCATTAAGGATATGACGTCACTACTAAGAACCCTGCATTGAATTGTTTCATAACCTCAGCCTTGATCTTCCCTAACATCTCGAGATGCATACGACGAACTTTCTGCTTAATTAGAGAACATCCCTCTTTCATTGATAGACGGTGAACCACGATATCAGTATAGAGTCCTGGCATTTCTTTGTATGACCAAGAAAATACCTCAACATAGTCGTGCAACATTTGAATCAATCTGTTCTTGACACTGCCCTCTAAGTTGGTGCCTATCTTGACCTCTTTTCTGTCTGTCTCAGAACCTAAGTTTACCACTTCGATCAGCTCTTCGTGTGGTTGGATAGCCTTTTCTTCTTGTATTAAGAGTCTGGAAAGTTCTCCAGGTATTTCACAATATTCCTCACCTTCGTCCTCGGCTTGGTAGATTGGATTTTCAAAGTCATAAGCGGCAATAGCAGAATCGTTACCAACGAGATCCAGAGTGGATTGGGATCTGCAATGTAGTGTATGGGTGTGTGTAAGAACACATAGTTATTTGAAAATGAAATAAATTAAAAGAGAGATAGAGAGCACAAAATTTGAATGCAAAACTTCCAATGTTTTTTCATTAAATGAAAATATGACATATGAAATGACAACCCTTAACAAATGGACCATTGAGCCCTGGGCAAGACACAAGGTTTAAAGTCATTATTTTAAAAGAAATTACATAACAAAACTTCTTAAAGCGATAAAACAGAAATAGCTATTACTCCTGACTAAAGGAGACAAAGATAATGTCTTCTGCTTTCCAGTTGTTGAGTCTGTTGCCAATGGTAGGGAAGATCCAGTTACTGAGATCACAATCACTGTCAGCATCTTCTATTGTGTTGACTCCATTGTTGTTGACACGGAATAGAGTTCTTCCAACACGAGCGCGACGAATAGCCCTTTGACCCTCTGCAGTAAAGCCCAAACCAAACTTATCAGATTTGTGGGGGATATCAGGAAGCTGACCCCAAATTGTGCAACCACCTTCTTCTATAGTGGCTTTGGCATCTTTCAAGGAAGTCATCTTGTGCGGAACCCTGGTAGTCTTCAGAATGGCAGAAACATCTTTAATAGTAGAAGGGGAAATCACTTCAAAGGTTTGACATGGAGTCTCGATAAATTCTTTGCCTATCTCCATGTAACAGAATGAATTTAGGTGGCTGACCATGTACTCCTCTTCTCCACAGACAGTAACGACCTTCCCTTTTACAAGATACTTTAATTTCTGGTATGGATCCATGGGCGTCCTAATAGACAAGAATAAGATGGCCGAATGTCCATTACAAAGTGTTTTACCCCAAGATTTTCCCTCTCATTTCTCAAGGAATTTCTCATAAGGATTCTCAAAAATTCAAGCTAACACAAATACAATTGGATTTTTCAGCATCAAGTTAAAAGAGGAAATTGCTAAAAAGGGAAAAGCAGATGGAAATATTCTTTTTAACAAAATTGAAGGAAAAAAAGTTTTCTTCGATTTTACATCTTTCGATTGGGCACTCTGGCTCCTTCGATGCAAGCTTTGGTTACACCCTTCGTTTGGGCACTAGACTTCTTTTGGGCAAGTTCATTTCCTGCTTCGTTTGGGCACTAGACTTCTTTTGGGCAAGTTCATTTCCTTCTTCATTGGATACTAGACTTCTTTTGTACAAGTTTGATTCCTGCTTTGTTTGAACATTTTAGTCTCTTTGTGCAAGATTGGTATACATCTTTCGTTTGGCCATATAGCCTCTTTCCTGCATGTTTGCCAAATTCACTAGGCAAAATTTCCCACCATGCTAGCATGCACAAGGCCAAAGTCTTCCTTTGAAACAACTTGTTGCAAGCTTCTGAAGGGGTGAAAAACACAAGAAGGGGGGGTTGAATTGTAAAACTGAAATCTTAAAGCAATTGACAAGATATTTTTATCCTGGTTCGTTTGATCTCAAACTACTCCAGTCCACCCGTCAAGGTGATTTCGCCTCTCTCCAACGAGGTCTTAATTCACTATATTCAACTGAATATTACAGACTGCTTTAACAACTGCTAAAGCCTTCTTGATTCAAACCACAATCCGGTTTGTCAAGGCAACACTTTCTTACAAAGGTATAAAACAATGTGTGTGAATGTTTTCTACAAAACTTTATCACAACTGTGATGTATACACAAATTGAAGCTTAGAATACTAGGTTGCTAAACACTAATGGAGTATCAGAGTTTGTGGTTTAGCAAAACTGGTAGATGAAGATTATTGTTCAGCTTTTTGCGTGTAGAGAATTGGAGAGCATTAGCCATTATAATCTTCGAAGCCTTGTTTATATAGCACTTGAGAAGATGAACGTTGAATGCAATATCTTTGATTCAATGCTAATAACAAGCTTTCCTTTTTGAGCAGATCTTGTCTAGAATGAGGCCGTTGGAATTGATTAGCTTTCAATGCACAGTACCGTTGCTTCTTCAATGCACGTTCTGGCTGGGCTCATTCTGATTCTGCTTCGCTGCTGATGAACTATTGTTTCTGTATCAGAGTGTTTTACGCGCAATTCTGTTCATCAAGCTTCAGCATGTACAAGAGTTGATCATCTGATCTTGACGTTCTGATTCAGCAACTTCTGATGCTGGTGTATGAAATCATATTCTGATGCTGAATGAGTGATCTTGCTTATTTTGATCAGCATATCTGCAAGTCAGAGCATAGTAATTTTAGGCAGCATATAATTCAAACATGAAACATATAAATACTATATCTTTTCACTTTGTTATCATCAAAACTCAAATATAGGGTACTAGATTCAAACATTGTTCTAACAATCTCCCCCTTTTTGATGATGACAAAAACTAGATATTTTAAATAAAAAATAACGTGAAAAGTATCTGGGAAATGTTTCAGAGTTAAGAAGTAAGGAGAAATCAGAGTTAAGAGATACTCCCCCTGAGTTTGTTACTTCCCTTTGATATACGTGTTCTTCAGGATCAGATCTTTTTCTTTCTTTGAACATCAGATTATCAGAGTCTTTGACTTATCAGAGAGCAGAGCTTCAGAGCTTTTCCTGTCAGAGCTTTGCTTCGGATCAGAGTGTTAGGTCGATCAGAACTTCATATTTGATCAGAGCGACATGAGCTTCTACATTTTGATCAGAGCTTCTAGCTTCTAGTCTTCATAGTGTTCAAGAGCTTCCTTGTGCCTGTAGACTTAAAAACAAAACAGAAAAACATTTCAAGTAATAGAGTTAGAATGTTTGAGAGTTTCTGTCTAGTTAGCCGTTATTAATTTTAAATATCATTCTTGTTCTCCCCCTTTTTGTCAGCAATCAAAAAGTGTTAGTGATGTGCTAAAACAATTTAGATCAGAAAAACAAATTATATTAAAATAGTTCAGAGCAAAAGAACATTACAGAACATAGTCAAAAGAGTACATCAGAAAATGAAGAAAGCATGAAAAAGTTATGCATGAAAAAGATTTAAGGTTGAGGTGGCATGCGTGAGAACAGGCTTTCCAGCATCGCTTGAATCTTTTCAGAAGTTTCATTCTGCTTCTGAACCATGGTGACAACAGTCTCAATCTTACTGTCCTGTACATCCATTCTTGCTTTCATCTTCTGATCATTGTCGTCCATCCGCTGCTGGAGACGCAAGTCATTCAGCCTTAGTTCTTCCAGAGCCTGCCTGTCCAAGGCAGCTTGAGAACTTTCAGAAGGAGGAAGCTTCTCAGAACTTTCAGCTACATCTTCTGCTGGATTTTCTTCCTGAAGGGTCTTGTCTTCTGATGGTTGCACCTGTGCAGCTTGCTCTTTCTCAGACCAAGATTCACTGTCCAGAGGAAGCACAACTTCTTGAGGCAGCTGACTCTCAACTTCCTTCAGCAGCTTGCTAAAGTTCTGTTGAGCCTGCTCATAGTTGACGTCCTGCAGCTTGAGTGCTTCAGCACGAACCCATAGTCTGAACTGTGACCAGAGCTGATCAGAAGCAGCTGGGTCGATCATCCCCGGACAGACTTGCTTCAAAGAAGCAATCCATTGCAGCATACCTGTTTCAAAATTCAAAATACCAGAGCCAACATCTGGTTGCTTTGGTTTGGGTATGGCAATTTTGTGTCTTAAATCAGCAAGACGTTCAAGACTTGTTAAGTCAATGAAAGTTTTGCTGAGGTTTTCAGATGTTTGCTGAGGGGCTGTTTGTTTTGGAGGAAGGGTATCAGAATCAGAGTCAGATATTTCTATTGGAGTGGTTGGAGTTTTTGGAGGTGTTGATTCCTCTGAAGATGGCAACTGGGGCCTGACAATAGTGGTTCCACATGGCAACTGGATTGCCAGCGGTGAAGGTTGAGGTGAGTGGGGGTCAGAATGATGAGGAGATGGGGTTTCATAGCGGTGAAACTCTGTTTGTGGTGAGGGTGGATTATTTTCTGGTTGAGGAGGTGGAATCTCTGATTGCTCAGGGATCAGAGGTTCTTCTGTGAGTGGTTGTTGTTTTTGTTCTGGTTCTGGTTGATGTTCTTGTTGTGATTCAGGTTGTGGTTGATGTTCTGGTTGTGGAGGAGGAATATTTAGTGGTTCAGAATTTGGTTGAGCAGAAGCATGTTCACGCTCAATATCAGCTAGCACTCTATCAAGTGCTGGTGTTGTTGAAACAGTTGGTTGTTTGGGAATTTTGATTCTGGTTCTTCTGAGTTGTAAGGCCTCAGAAGGGTCTTCTGGTATGGTTTCATCAATAGTAGGGATTGGAATGGATATTCTGTGAGAGGTTTGAGGAGGAGCAACAGATGTTGGAATAGTAGATGAAATTGAAATAGGGGCAGCAGATGAAATACCTCTTTTCTTTGGAGTCTGATGAGATGATCCTTCTGCTTTCCTCTTCTTTGTCTTCTTCTGAGTCACTTCTGGTTGGACTTGACTCAGATCTTTGATCTTCAGCTTTGAACCTGTATCTTCTTCCTTGTATGAATCTGGATACTTGAGAAACATATCAGGTTTGGATTCCATTTCAGAAAATTTTGGGAAATCACTCAGAGGCACTCTTCTGCTGGAGATGTCAGCAGTTGAAGTAGCTCTGGGTTCCTTCTTAATATTTTCTATCAGCTTCATCTTTTTCAGATTCTTAGCGTTCAGCGGTTTTCCAACAGTTGGTTCAATAGTGCACAGCACTTTAGCTTCGCTCAGATAATCTATCAGCTTATTCTCTGTCAGAATATCTGATATGAGCCTTCCAAACGGTATCCAGTCCCTTTTGGTCCTTTCTTCTTCTCTAGTCTCTTTCACACTAGTCTTGAGATGGTTGAACAGGAAGTGTGCCAAATTGATCTTCACCCTCTGATCAATAAAGTAGATCAGAAACTGCTGATCCACGTTTATATAATCAGGAGAGCTTGTTGGCTTCCTGTGATTGAAGCAGCCCAGAACAATCTTGGCCCATACTCTGCAGTGATCCTTCAGATTCTTAATTTTGCTGCTGGGAAATCCAAGAGTGAAAATGCAGTTGGCTACCACACCTATATCAGGGCATCTATCAGCCATGTCCACACAACGGACTCCACCACCACTTTGACCGATTAACCTAGCAATGAGGTCTTCAGAAATTACTATCTTCTTTCCCATGACAGAAGAGATGACTAGATGTTTATGAATCTTGGCGTGAATCCAAAATTCCTTGACAAGCTCTGGGAAGGTTGGTCCAACCAATCTATCAAAATACCTCTCCCACTTTTGAGCCCTAATTTCCTCAGTTAGGTCAAATCCATTATCCTTCAAACTTTCGAAATCGATGATTAACTCAGAGAGAACTTCAAGATTCTTTACCGGTGTGAGAAGAGTTCTGATAGGCACCTGATATTGCTCAGAAGTTTCTTTCTTCTGATTCCCTGCAGAAATGCTGGAGGATGCCATTGTTCTCACTAAAAAGCTTTGAGAATGATTTGAGAGAAAAAGGTTTGAAGGAGATAAACTCAGAAATATGCAGAGAATACTTGAATGATTATGAGAAAGCGTAAAGAATAAGAATGAGGAATTAGTGTGCTTAAATAGAGTTTTAAAAAAAAATATTTTGAAAAATTAAACGTTTTTAAGAGAGAGAAAAAAAATAATGATTGCCATTAACAAGCGTGATTACTTTTCATTAAATGCTTGCTGATTTTGGGGGATTTGAGAAAGATACTTAAAAACGGTTACCAGACATGTGTCTCAATGCACCCAATCAGCGCTTTGCCTTCTCAGAAGCGTGCACGCGTTCTGCTTCAGAGATTTACTGATGATTGGATGACACTTGTTTGATGTAGTGATCAGCACGTCTGTCTTTGAGATTAGACTCTCAGATCTTTAGACTTGCATCTGATACAATCTACATGTTCTATCTTTCTGAAAGGAGATTGATCAGAAGTTCACAGTAATATAATTACATTCTGAAGGATAAAAATATGGAATTAAAACATTTTCATTATGGGCATACTTTCATGCTGAGATGTTTCAGAATGAAATTGAACCTATCTTCTGAAAGGGGTTTAGTAAAGATATCAGCCCATTGATGGTCTGTATCTATAAATTTTAAGTTTAAAATACCTTTCTGAATATAGTCCCTAATGAAGTGATGTTTTATTTCTATATGCTTAGCTCTAGAATGTAAAATAGGATTCTTACTTAAGCAAATAGCAGAAGTATTATCACAAAGAATAGGAATGTTACTCTCAAAAATCTGGAAGTCTTCAAGCTGACTTTTCATCCAGAGCATTTGTGTGCTACATCCTGCTGCTGCTATGTATTCAGCTTCTGCTGTTGACAGAGCAATTGTTGATTGCCTTTTGCTGGACCACGAGATCAGATTTTCTCCCAGAAACTGGCAGCTTCCAGAAGTACTTTTACGTTCCACTCTATCTCCAGCAAAATCAGCATCACAGTAGCCTACTAAGCTGTAATCACTAGATTTTCTATAAAACAAACCCAGATTAGTAGTACCTTTCAGATACTTGAAAATTCGCTTAACAGCTGTTAAGTGAGATTCTCTAGGATCTGATTGGAATCTAGCACAAATACATACGCTGAATAAAATATCAGGTCTTGAAGCTGTCAGATAAAGGAGAGAACCAATCATACCTCTGTAGACTTTCTGTTCTACGCTTTTGCTTACCTCTTCTCTTTCCAGAATGCACGTGGGATGCATTGGAATCTTTGATGGCTTACATTCTGAGAGGTCAAATTTCTTCAGAAGATCTCTGATGTATTTGCTCTGATGAATGTAAGTTCCCTCTGGAGTTTGATTGATCTGAATTCCTAGAAAGAATTTCAGTTCCCCCATGAGGCTCATCTCAAATTCTGCCTGCATACACTTAGCAAATTTTCTTCCAAGAGAAGGATTAGTAGAACCAAAAATAATATCATCAACATAAATTTGACAGACTAAAATGTCACTCTTAACCGTTTTACAGAATAGAGTAGTGTCCACTTTCCCTCTGGTGAATTCATTTTCAAGCAGAAAGTTACTTAGCCTTTCATACCAAGCTCTGGGAGCTTGTTTCAGACCATACAGTGACTTTTTCAGTTTGAAAACATGTTCTGGATGTTTTGTATTTTCAAAACCTGGGGGTTGGTGAACATAAACTTCTTCTTCTATATAACCATTTAAGAATGCACTTTTGACATCCATCTGATACAGAGTGATGCCTCTATTAACAGCAAATGAAATTAAAAGTCTGATAGATTCTAACCTGGCGACTGGGGCAAAGGTTTCTGTATAGTCTATCCCCTCTTGCTGACTATAACCTTGTGCAACCAGTCGTGCCTTGTTTCTGACGACTTCACCTTGTTCATTGAGCTTGTTTCTGAACACCCATCTTGTTCCAATGACGTTGAATCCTTTTGGTCTGGGAACGAGATCCCATACGTCGTTTCTGGTGAATTGATTCAGCTCTTCTTGCATTGCCAGAATCCAGTCATTATCCAGAAGTGCTTCATCAATAGAAGAAGGTTCAATCAGAGACACAAGTCCCATAAGAGTTTCTTCAGAGTTTCTGAAGCTTGCTCTTGTTCTGATTGGATCTTCCTTTCTTCCTAGGATTGTCTCTTCTGGGTGATCCAAACTGCTTCTGGGTAATCTCTTCTGAGGTTGATCAGCAGCAGTTGTAGGATTTCTAGCATTGCTTCTTTCAGACGTTGAAGGAATGTCTGTGTTGAGAGCTTCTGATGACTTGTCTTCAGAACCTGCAAATTCAATTTCTATACCTGCAAAAATTTCATTCTGCTTTGACTTTTCAGAGTCAAGCTTGTCATCAAAACGAACACTGATTGATTCTTCCACAATCTGTGTTTCTGTATTGTATACTCTGTACCCTCTTGAGTGTTCAGAGTATCCTAACATAATACACTTCTGTGCCTTAGAATCAAACTTGTTCAAATAATTCTTTGTATTCAGTATAAAGCAAGTACATCCAAATGGATGAAAATACGAAATGTTGGGCTTTCTGTTCTTCCACAATTCATATGGAGTCTTTTCCAGAATAGGTCTTATTGAGATTCTATTCTGAATGTAGCACGCTGTGTTTATTGCCTCTGCCCAGAAAGTCTTAGCAACGTTTGTCTCATTGATCATGGTTCTGGCCATTTCTTGCAATGTTCTGTTCTTTCGTTCTACAACTCCATTTTGTTGGGGAGTTCTAGGACAAGAGAAATCATGCAGAATGCCTTTGTCATTAAAGAATGACTCAAAATCTTTATTTTCAAATTCTCCACCATGATCACTTCTGACTTTAACGATTCTAAGATCTTTTTCATTCTGAACTTGGTTACAGAAGGTAACAAACACAGAGTGTGACTCGTCCTTGTGTCTTAAGAACTTTACCCATGTCCATCTGCTATAGTCATCTACGATTACTAACCCATACTTCTTGCCACTGACTGAAGCAGTTTTAACTGGTCCAAATAAGTCAATGTGCAGAAGTTCTAATGGCTTAGAGGTAGAAACAACATTTTTGGATTTAAAAGAAGGTTTTGCAAATTTGCCTTTCTGACATGCTTCACACAGAGCATCTGAATTGAACTTCAAATTTGGAAGTCCTCTGACCAGATTGAGTTTGTTAATCTGAGATATTCTTCTCATACTAACATGCCCCAATCTTCTGTGCCAGATCCACTGCTCGTTGTTAACAGACAGAAGACATTTTACGTTCTGACTCTTTAGTTCAGAAAGTTTGATTTTGTAAATGTTGTTTTTCCTCTTTCCATTAAACAGGATAGTCCCATCTTTCTGACTAACAACTTTACATGATTTTTGATTAAAGATTATATCATAACCGTTATCACTTAATTGACTTATGGATAACAGATTATGCATCAATCCATCAACTAGCAGAACATTATTAATAGAGGGAAGATTTCCATTACCTACAGTTCCAGAGCCAATTATCTTTCCCCTCTGATTGCCTCCAAAGCCAACGTGGCCTCCAGGCTTAAGTTCCAGGCTTTGGAAATATGCCTTCTTCCCGTCATGTGTCGTGAGCAGCCAGAGTCCAGGTACCATGACTGGTGTTTCTGACTTGCTGCTAAAGATATCTGCAACATGTATTATTTTATCCTTAGGTACCCAAATTTTCTTGGGTCCTGACTTGTTAGTTTTACCAAAACTCTGGTTGAATTTTGGTTTCACAGAGTGCTTACTGCTAGTGTATTTGATGTCGTGTGTGTGACCATACACAAAGTGTGAATTTAGAGGAGTGTGTTTAATAGTTAAATCCATGACATTCTTAGGTGTAGGAACCTTACCTTGGTATCCTATTCCTTTCCTGCCGTTTCTGCTAACTCCATAGATCATTGAAGCCATTCTGCTTCTATCTATGCTTTTAGCAAGGAACTTCTGGAAACTGTGATCATACTCCTTGATGATCTCATCAGCGTTGCTGGGAGTTTCAGTAATTGGTTCCTTCTGAGAGTTTTGTAAAGAGTTTTCTAATTTTGAAATTTTATCTCTCAGCTCAGAGTTTTCCAATTTGAGACTCTCAGACTTATTAGAGTCAGATTCAAGAGTCCTTTTCAGGTCTCTGAATTTAGCTCTAATTTGCTGATAACGTTCCAGAATTTCATTGAGGCTTTCAGCAAGTTCAGCCTTTGTAAAATTAACAGCGAAGTTAGGGAATACCTCTTCTGTGTCCGATTCTGAGTCTGATTCAGAAGCTTCACTGTCATCTGGAATGTTAGCCATGAGCGCTATGTTTGCCCTTTCATCATCTGATTCTGAGTCAGCTTCAGACGAGTCAGAGTCATCCCATGTGGCCATGAGACTTTTCTTCTTCTCTCTTCCAAACTTCTTTTTGGGCTTTTCCCTCTGAAGCTTTGGACAGTCACTCTTGTAGTGTCCTTGCTCATTGCACTCGTAGCAGATGATGTCTTTGGTGTTTGGCTTCTTGCTACTGGAGGAGCCTTCAGATCTTCTGTATCCAGAGGAAGAATCTGTCCTTCTGAATCTGGAAGAAGACTCGTTCTGATCAGATCTTCTGGGATTCCTGAACTTCCTTTGTCTTTGCTTCCACAGTTGATTTACTCTTCTGGAGAGAAGGGAAAGTTCGTCTTCTTCTGATGAGGATCCATCAGATGTTTCTTCAACTGCCTGCAAAACTTTAGACTCAGATTTTCTGTTAGATTTTAAAGCTAAAGGCTTACCTTGCTTCTGAGGCTCGTCAGCTTCTAGCTCTATCTCATGACTTCTGAGGGAGCTTATAAGTTCCTCCAGAGTGATTTTGTTGAGATCTTTCGCCAGCTTCAGAGCAGTAACCATAGGCCTCCACTGCTTGGGTAAACTTCTGATTATCTTCTTGACATGGTCAGCAGTAGAGTATCCTTTGTCCAGAACTTTGAGACCAGCTACCAGAATCTGGAATCTAGAGAACATAGTTTCAATGGATTCAAATTCTTCCATTTTGAACGCCTCATACTTCTGAATGAGCGCCAGAGCTTTTGTTTCTTTGACTTGAACGTTGCCTTCGTGCGTCATTCTGAGAGAATCAAAGATGTTCTTAGCTGTATCTCTGTTGGAGATCTTTTCATACTCAATATAGGAGATGGCACTGAGGAGGATGGTTCTGGCCTTATGGTGATTCTTGAAGTCACGCTTTTGTTGATCAGTCATTGATTTTCTATCAATCTTCTGACTAGTTGCATTCACAGGGTGCGTGTATCCATCTGTCACCATATCCCACAGATCAGCATCATGTGCTAGAAAGAAGCTTTCAATTCTGTCTTTCCAGTAATCAAAGTTTTCTCCATCAAAAACTGGAGGTTTGCCGCTGAATCTGTCTCTGTCCTCATTATTGTCATTGCTGAAATGAGAGTTGTTTCCTGCCATTGTGTTTTTCTGACGCTGGATCTTGTACTGACACGGTTAAGTGTTTTAGCTCAGAACCAGGCGCTCTGATGCCAATTGAAGGGGTGAAAAACACAAGAAGGGGGGGTTGAATTGTAAAACTGAAATCTTAAAGCAATTGACAAGATATTTTTATCCTGGTTCGTTTGATCTCAAACTACTCCAGTCCACCCGTCAAGGTGATTTCGCCTCTCTCCAACGAGGTCTTAATTCACTATATTCAACTGAATATTACAGACTGCTTTAACAACTGCTAAAGCCTTCTTGATTCAAACCACAATCCGGTTTGTCAAGGCAACACTTTCTTACAAAGGTATAAAACAATGTGTGTGAATGTTTTCTACAAAACTTTATCACAACTGTGATGTATACACAAATTGAAGCTTAGAATACTAGGTTGCTAAACACTAATGGAGTATCAGAGTTTGTGGTTTAGCAAAACTGGTAGATGAAGATTATTGTTCAGCTTTTTGCGTGTAGAGAATTGGAGAGCATTAGCCATTATAATCTTCGAAGCCTTGTTTATATAGCACTTGAGAAGATGAACGTTGAATGCAATATCTTTGATTCAATGCTAATAACAAGCTTTCCTTTTTGAGCAGATCTTGTCTAGAATGAGGCCGTTGGAATTGATTAGCTTTCAATGCACAGTACCGTTGCTTCTTCAATGCACGTTCTGGCTGGGCTCATTCTGATTCTGCTTCGCTGCTGATGAACTATTGTTTCTGTATCAGAGTGTTTTACGCGCAGTTCTGTTCATCAAGCTTCAGCATGTACAAGAGTTGATCATCTGATCTTGACGTTCTGATTCAGCAACTTCTGATGCTGGTGTATGAAATCATATTCTGATGCTGAATGAGTGATCTTGCTTATTTTGATCAGCATATCTGCAAGTCAGAGCATAGTAATTTTAGGCAGCATATAATTCAAACATGAAACATATAAATACTATATCTTTTCACTTTGTTATCATCAAAACTCAAATATAGGGTACTAGATTCAAACATTGTTCTAACAGCTTCGACAGGGCAACACTTATCTTTAACTAGCTTCAATTCACAAGGCAAAAAGCCTCCTGCTGATGTCCTTCGATTCAGGAGGCAAAGGCCTCTTTTCTGGTCTCCTTCGATTGCACATTTTGCCTCCTTCATGCCTCTTTCGTTTGGGGCATGTGGCCCTCCTTTATTTCAAGCTTTGTTTGCGCATTTAGACCTTCTGCATGTATCTTTCGTTTGGGCATTTATGCCTCATGCATGCATCTTTCGTTTGGGGCGTGTGGCCCCCTTCAATGCAATTTTTGGTTACACCCTTCATTTGAGCAAAGGCTCCTTGCATGTTTGCTCGGAGTCATGAAGCAATAGCCTCCTAAATCTTTTCTTAAATTCAGAGGCCATTTTCCATTTGCATGATCCCTTTTACTCACAAAAACTAAGACTCCCCTTAGGCCATAATGCATAAGGCAAAAAGCTCCCCCATGGCTGACATTCACAAGGCAATGGCGCCCACAAAGCATTAGTTACTTTCACATTAGTTTCGATTGAGCAGTATCTCCGTTGGAAATAGTTTGCTTCAACATACAATTTCTACACTATGACACTATACCATTGTCTCGTGCGAAAGAAGTACCACGATGGCACATTCGAAGGACTTTCCAAATATATCTGGATGTCCCAATCGAATGACATACTTTGGTGATCCATTCCAGGGGCATGCATTTGGTCCATTCGAAGGAACATACAAAAGGCCTAGTCGAAAGACACCTATTTTGGCCCTTTCAAAGGATACCCATATGAGCTATTCGAAGGACACTTTAATTTGAAGAGAAATGTTGTTAAGGAGTCTGGTCGAAGGATAGGGCTAGGGAGTCAAAACAAAAGGTTGGGGATGTCCAAAGGTACTTGCTGAACAAAGTCCTGTGCGCTGCCAAGTTCAGGTCTGATACACTGGCCATAACACTCCAAAACTACTGCACAACAGTCCTGCAACACTGCCTTTGTTCTTGCACCAATTTAGCATACGAATACTGCCCCTTGAAAGCTACAAGAACAACTTGCCATTTTTGTTTAAACTTTTGTTTTCCCTCCTAAAACATCAGCCAAAGTCTCCTATAAATATGAGCCTCCACCACACATCTTAGAGGCCCGGGGATAGTTGCAAGAAAACTCTTGTTGTGAGAAGTTCCTCAAAACTCTCAAACACCATCCAACGTTTTTTTTCAAACATTCCTAACACTCCTAAAAAAACTCATACCCTTTCATACACAGTGAACCCTTCGATTCACTCCTCTAGTGGCCAGATAACTAACCTTTGACCCATTCCCCCAACCACAATAATAATCTTTTGATTCACTCCCTCACCTGTTATATAGTAACCTTCGATTCACTCATATACCCTCCTTCGATTTAGTGACTATTCAAACAAAGTAGTAACTGGACTAGCCTCAGGGAGAATCCAACGAACTTCCATTCATCACCAAGGAAGTCACTTGCATTTCTTTCGATTTAAGTGCTTCAAGAGGTAAGTTCTCTCTAAACTTGGAACTCTTTCATTTAAATATCATGTGAACATACCAATAAAAAAGAAATGTAGATATTTCATCTAAGGTGTTTGACCATGTTTTAACCTTTGGTCCTGACTGCCTATATGTTGAAAGTTTCAACCCTGACTAGTTAGACTTTGGATTTTGAGACCTAATGATCTTATGCTAACCCCTGGCCTATAGCTTTCGAAAGTTACACTTGAATGTTGCATGTTTAAAAGTTCAAAACAAGTACCTTATATCCTTCGTTTGGCTAAATACTCAAGCCTTTCGAATCTCAATATGAGGGCCTAGTATTCCTGCAGTCGAAGAAGGCATCAAGAAGCTTGAGGCGAATAGTGTACCTCACGTTGACTCCAAGCCTCAAACAAAAGAAGCAGCCAGAAAGATGGCCACACTGACTTCCAGGTTCAATTTGAAAGAAACAGGAAAAGGGTGAAATCGAAAGACATGACCTTACTGATTCCAGGCCCAAATCGAAGGAGGCCAGAAAGGGCAGAATTGAAGGGTGTCTCTGCCTAGATTGAAAAGCTCATTTTCTTTATTTTATTTTTGTTTTTGTATTTACATTTTCTTGCTCTTCAATATGGTTGTAATAGTGTAGGATTCATTTTATGCATTTTTTATTACTTTTGTATAAATGTTAGTAACTAGGATGTATGGAAAGATAAAAATCAACAAGTAGATCACCTTAATATAAGAACAAAATGCACACAAATCAAACACATTATTCACACACATGCACCCCTAGGGTAATCTCACTTGTTACCTCGTAAAAATAGTCATGTCCCTAGAATATGGGCGTTTTAGCAAAGACCCTCGATAAAAGATCGTAGTCCCTCGATGGCCCTCAATGTTGACTTCAGTAAACAATCTAGTCCCTAAACAAAAATTGCTAAAACGTCCCATAGGTTGCCTTCTATGACTATAAAAACGTCCCACGCCCGTCCCTTCACATCCAATGATGGGGCTTCTTACCAAATCAATAGTAAGATAGCAACATATAAAGGAGGAGGAAAAGAATGTAGACCTTTTGAGTAGGTAAGATGCTCCTAGTTGCTCGCTTGCTCACAACAAAAACATTTTATACACCAACACTCTCATTTGAAACATTTTCAAATGACAAGGATTTTTGTATGCGTTCTTATAGAAATGAGAACCATTACAAAGACAGTTTTCAAAATACTTTCAAAACCCACACCACAAGCACATTTTCAAACAAAAGCAAGTTATCTAGTAAGCAACTAAGAGCCCGTAGATAACTACAGATGAAAAGGGTACTAACACCTTCCCTTTTCATAACCTACCCCCCGAACTCAAGAAAATAATCTCAAAGGTCTTTACTGTTCTTTTCACTCTTTCCTTATTAGATAAAAGAAAGGTCGGTGGTGACTCTTGCTATCCGAAACAATTGCAATCAAACGCAAAACACCCAAGTCGGTTCTCCCACTATGTTACACATAGAAGGTGGATTCAAATATCTGTGAATCCACTTTGATTAGAGGAGGAAGAACCAAGAATGATTTGAGAAACTTGAGAATTTTGTTGAGAGGAAGCCATTATTCACAGACTCTTTTTAGGGTTTTGAAAGAGGAACAAATGAAGAGAGAAAAGTGAGTGAAGGTGAATATGTGAGAGTGTTTGTGAAAGAATGGAGTATAAATAGCCAATGGAAGAAAAAAGGAATTTTAATTTTAATAAAAAGAAATAAAAACAATGATTAAGTGGATTTAATGATTCATAAAAGTGGGATAGCGTGAAGATTTTAGACAATTACAGATTTGACTTGCGCCTTAATGCATTAACTCAATTGTTTTAGTCCCTTCAAATTTTGAACAAGTGTTCATCCTTAGAAGGTGACCTTGAATTTTAGAGTTGACAAATGTTGATTTTGTGAACTGCTTGCTTCTATCTTAGGAATGAAACATTTTTGGAAAATGTTCAAATCTTCTGGATAGTTTCTGATACAAATTTCCTTCTCACTTATGAAGAACTATTGTTTAATTGTTCACACAAAAGAAAATAAAGCATAAAGTTCTAAGGATTAAATATATAGAAATTACTTTTTCATTCTAGGCATAATTCCATACTGAGGTGGTTCAGAATAAAATTAAATCTATCTTCAGAAAGAGGTTTAGTGAAGATGTTAGCCCATTGTAATACGGTGGCAGAACCGACTGTTATACTGGTTTTGTGTTTTGTATTCGCAAATGTCGCGGTAAGCAAGAGTCACCACCAACTTTTATTTCATCCAACAAAGGAAAATGGAAAAGAACAGAAAAAACCTTTTTCGAGATGTTTCTGAGTACGAGGGGTAGATTATAGAAAGGGAAGGTATTATCACCATTTCTATCTGTGGTTTTCCATGGGCTCTTAGGTACTTTCTCATTTTTGAAAATTGCTTTTGTGTTTGAAAAAGTTTTAAAATTTGCCTTAGTGCGGCGTTTCACTTTATGGTAACCCTTGTATCAGTCCTCAAGGGTGTGATAAAATGTTTTTGAAAACATTATTTGAAAAGTGTAAGTGTGAAAAAAGTTTGTTTGAGCAAGTATCTAAAAGTTTCTACCTACTCGAAAAAAAGTTGTTCGTTTTCTTATTTCCTTTAGACGACACTATCCTACTATTAAGGAGTAGGTAGCTCCATCGTTGGAGTTTAAGGCACAATCGAAAGAGACGAAAAGGGACACTTACAATCACTAAAGCGATGGTTTGGAAACCTTAGTAATCACCCTAGAGTCCTAAAGATCTTTCCGAGGCAACATTCGAATGGGTCATTTCGATATTTTGGGACTAGAGGACAACCACTAAGACTCCCTATACTTCATGATCATTTACCGAAGGCAACCGAAGTGGGGCAAACCCTATGAGTGAACATGTGCAAGTGTTTATTTTTCAGTTTACTTATCTTTGCACGATTAGGGTTTTCTACTGTATTAATTTGATTTATCTTTTGCATGCAATCCTATTATCAATCATTTAGCAATTAATAGTTGCGGAAATTAAAAGCAGAAAAGTAAATCTACGCTATTACAAAGCTTTGGGGAGGGGGTTACATAACCAAAAACTGGGGATTAAATAGTAAATAATATGCGGTAAACCCTAATTAAAAGCTATTACAAACCCGAAGCAAATACAATAATTAGAATTAAAAATAAAATATTGCGTGCGAGAATAAAGTAAATATCCTAAAGAATCTATTTAAATAAAGAAGATATTTTTGTTTGAGAAAATTAAATATTTGCAAATTAAACCTAATTTTCTAATTGATTTTAATTATGGAAAAAGAAATTAAATTACCCTAATTAAATTAATCTAATTAATTAATGAAATTAATTACTAAAAAAAAACCTAATTCTAATGTTTGGTGATTTTATGATTTTAATAAAAAAAAAGATTTTTTTTTTTGAAATAAACAAAATAAATAGAATGAAATAATAAAAAATAAGAAAGAATTAAAAAGAAAATTGGGCTTGTATGAAGTGAATTGGGGGTGTGGAATGGAATTGCCAAAGCCTAGATTGGTTGGCCCATGTTCCTTGCGTGTTATCTAGTGTGGCTCTTGTCTGAGGGTTCAGCATGTGCAGCTTTTGATATACGCTGGATCTGGTGGCTGGATGGATCTAATGGCTAAAGTTTGGAGCGCATGATGGGCACACAGAATAGTGACGCACTGAATCTGCAGGAAATTGTTAAGAAAATAATAAAAGCACAGACCTGAGATCGAACCCAGGATGTTTGATTCATAGGCGGGCCCTTCCACCATCTGTACTAGCTGGACTATTTGTAAATATAATAAAGCAAATAAAATATAATTGAAACAAAGTGCCTTGCCCAGAAACACGCGCCAATTTCATATGGGCCAATAGTGTGCTGCCACCTTTTGTCTTCTTCCCCAAAACTGTTGTTTTTGATATCAGCTTTTACCTACGGACAAAACCGTAACTAAATGCTATAGTTACAGTTTTTGTCCATAGCTACATCCCTGCAAGATTAAAAAATATAATACAAGCAAGATAAATCAAAACTAGAGGCATAGATCAATTGCAAATCATGCATTGAGTTCATTGGTACCCATAATTTGGTCTAATTTCGCCTCTACGAAGAGTCCCCAATTTGGGACCTTAAAACCCTAATAATGGCATCGTGTCATTCCTGCACTTGAACTCAGATTAAACCATCCAGAAACAATGAAATTATGATAACAAGCATGGATATGTGATCTAAACATGTTTATAATGGGTAAATCAATAAATTCGAGTTTGAGAAAAATATGCAAACCGTGGTACTGTAAGGGCATGATTCTTGATGTTTCAGGCCTTGAGGATGATTTGAATAGCTTCAGAACAAGTCCAGGAACGGATTGCTGGCTTTGAAATTGCTTGAATTGGTCTATGGAAGAGAATCCGATATGCACTTTTCTTCCAAAATTTGCAACTTTGTTCTTCAGTTTTCACGACCCAATCCTTCCTTATGCTTTTGCAACGTTATGTACTTATAATAGACTGATTTAGGTTAACAAAATTGGACTGTATCTTCACACATTATTGATATTTGATTTGATTTTGTTCCTTGCATTATTTGTTTCTAAAATAAGCCAAATCATGATCTTTTCCAATCAATTAGCTTTTGCACGAACTTTCTGATTTTCTAGCTGTTCATGGACTTATAATATGTTCATAAAATCAAATCTTTGATTTTATTTGATTATTCTACTATTTAAATTGATTTATTTTGATTTAAATCGATAAAAAATCAAAATAAATAATAAAAATAATAGAATAATAGGTGGATAAGCTCAAGGGTCGTGGGCCATCTTAGGAACAAGTTTTAAACAAGAAAACATGGTCCCATTTGGAAAAAAAGTCATCTTGATCAATGTTGACTTCATGCACATTTTCAAAAATTGGTCAACTTTGACAATACATATCTCCCTCAATTTTAACCCTAAGAAGGTGTTCTTGGACATTTTAGAAATCTTAGGATGTCCTCTTGTGATACGGTGGCCAGAACCAGGATCGTGTTTCCCTATTTTAAGGAATTGCTGGTTTGCGTTTTGCGTTTGTGTTCGCAAAATGTCGCGGTAAGCAAGAGTCGCCACCGACTTTTGTTTTATCCAACAAGGAAATAAAAAAAGCACAGAAAAATTCCTTTTTTGAGATATTTCTGAGTACGGGGGGTAGATTATAGAAAGGGAAGGTATTAGCACCCTTTCTATCCGTAGTTATCTACGGGCTCTTAGGAACTTGCTCATCATTTTCAAAATTGTTTTCTTTGTGTTTGTGGGTTTTGAAAAGTTTTTGTTTTAACTTCGATTTGACTCTTGCTTCTGTCTTCAAGAGTGTAATGAAGTGTTTTTGAAAACTTTGTTTTGTAAAGGAGTATAAGTGTGAAAAATTTGTTTGGAATGAGCAAGTATCTAAAAGCTAATCTACCTACTCGAAAAAAGAATCGTTCTATGTTTGTTTCCTTTAGACAATGCTATCCCACTATTAGTGAGTAGGTAGCACCGTCGTTAGAGTTTGAGGGTCAATTCGAAAAGGGACGTACGGTCACTAAAGAAATGTTAGGACGTCTTAGTAGTAACCCTAATGTCTTAAGATCAATTATTCGAGGCAACGATATCCGAGGCAACTATTCTGAGGCAACTTTGATCTTTTGGACAAAAGGACGACCACTAAAACATCCTATACTCAATGACCGTTTACCGAAGGCAACCAAGTGGGAGTGTACCCTAGGAGTGCGCATGTGCGAGTGATTCAGTTTCAGATTTATTATCTTTGCACATGTTTAGGGTGATCTAACCGTTTTAAAGTTAATCATACATTCTTGTCATGCAAGCCCTAATTATTCACATATCTAATAATTAAATATTTGCAGAAATTAAAGTGTGGACTTTAAACTAAGCTATTACAAGGCTTCAGGTATTTACATAGCCAAAAACAAACCCTTTGAAATTAAAAGCGGTAAAAATAAATAAATGTCCTAATTAAATTATTACAAACCGACAACAGATACAATAGTTGAGCAAAATAATAATAAAAAGCGCGCGATGGAAAATTAGATCGACGAGAAATTAGTGTTTTGACCCTTCTATCCTAATTAAAAAAATAAAATGTTTTTGTTGTTTTTTAATTTTTTTAAGAAAAGAAATTAAGTCTTTAAATTAAATGTGAAAATTAATTAGCAATTAAATGGATTAATTAATGAAAATAATTAAATGACATATTTTTTGGTTTTTTGTTATTTTAGGAAAGAAATAAAATAATTAAGTTAGTAATAAAAACCTATTTATTCTAATTAATTTTAATTATTTGCAAAAAGAGAAATTAAATTTGTCTAAATTAATAAACCTAATTAAATTAATTAACTTATTGAATAAAAATAAGATCTATATCTTAATTGCGAAAAATAATATTTTTGGTGATTTTTTGATAAAAAAGAAAAATAATTTATTGGTTAGTAAATAAATAAACAATTTAAATAAAATGAATAAAAAGAGATGAAGAGAGAAAATGGGCCTGAAAATTGGGGTGCAAAGAGCAATTTCTAGGCCCATTAGTGCTGGAGTCTGTTTGACCTTTGTGATCCTATACATACGCGTTGACTATGGCTTATGATGCACTTTCAGTGGTGGCCACCAGATTTGGCCATCTGGCCATCTAGCATGTTTGAGATGAGGGCATATGGTGGATCTCCTGACTTGTGTGCACATTGAATCGCCTGAAAGAAAATAAGAAAAATAGCAAATGCTGGAGGCAGGGATCGAACCCATGACCTCCAGCCTCCTAATGTCTTAAGCGTCTATCTGGCAACCACTGGCCTATTTTGCTTTTGTTATACATATAATGGAAAATAATAATAATATATGAAACAAAGAAATATTGGAAAATTAAAACAAAACCCGCGCTGATCGTTTAAACGGGCCAGTAGGGGAGTGTTAACTCATCGTCTCCTTCCTCTCTCTGTGGCTAAAGGTTTGATAACCTATACCTACGGATAAACGTCCGTTGCTATAGACCTGAGCTTCCTCAAAATCCTCCACAGGCCATGGAAATAATATCTAGCGCCATGGTTGAGCTCGTCTTGTCCCCCTGAACATGATAGTACCATTCACGAGAGCCAATTTCACCTGCAAGTAAAATCCCTAAAACAGACTCTAAAACCCTAATAATGGCAATTCACGATTCAGTCCATTAAAATGCAATTGGCTATTGAAGAAAGTTTGCAAACAATATGGTGATTAAGAATGTACAATTATTTCACACTATAGATGCAAGAACAAGGCTATTCAAATTCAAGAAGATGGAAATACCGTGACAGACTTACAGTGTGTTTTGGGACTGGAATGGACTTGTTCTTGATTGCTTTAGCTTCTAGAGAGTCCCAGGAAGCGATTGGGATCAGCAAAAAGCCTTGAGAATGCCTCTAAGTGGGATTTCGATCTCACACTTTTTCCTTGATTTTTAAGATTTGGTTTTCCTTCTTGCGCCTGTCTCCAACTTCTTTTTAGGTCTGGCCTTGTTCTATATGTATGAGTGAACGCATTAGGGTTGCAAAACCGGTCCAAATCTTTTCCTTTCAATGATTTTTGATTTGATTTGTTACACTTTTAAGATCTTTCCAAACATGGTTTTTTTCAATCTTTTTGTGCACACAAGCCTTTACACGAGTTTGAATTCTTTGCTAGCTATAATTGGAACCTGAAACAATCACAAAATCTCTTGTTATCAATATTTGGGATTTTATTTGATTTGTTTTGATTTAAATTGGATTAATTTAAAGAAAAAACAAAATAAATAATAAAAATAAGATATGGACAAGTAGAAAAGGCTAGAGCTCGTGGGCTATGTTGCCAACTCAAAACAAGTGAAAAAGATTGGGCCCATTTGGCAAAATTTGAAGTTTTAGGGATAGTTGACTTTTGGCAATTTTGCAAAAAAGGTCAACTTCACCAATGCATAACTTCTTCAATTTTAACCCTTTGGAGGTGTTCTGGGACTTTTTAGAAAGCTTGAGATGTCCTCTAAGCAACCCTTTCGGTCTCATCTCATTTTGATATTTCATGCTCATGTATGAAGCTTTGACATAGAAGGTGTTTTTGTTGACTTTTCAAAATGACCTATAATGTCCAAATTCATAACTTCTTGTGAGTGCATATTTTGATCTTGGGAGATGAATATGGATTGTGGGGAATTTCATCCTATTCAAAATGAGCTTTGGATGGGTCATTTATCATAAAGTATGAGAAAGTTATGCTTGGTCAAAGTTGAGTTGACTTTTCCTGCAAAACCCTAATTTAGCAACTTTTGAGTCTTGATGAATTGTGAGCAATCCTTGATGAATCATGATCAACCCTTGATCAAATGGTGAAATATACTTCAAAATGAGGATGTTGTCCAAAAATATTGAAGTTTGACTGTATGTGGGCCACAATTGACTTTTGCCCTAGCATAGTCGATTTTCAGGCCTTTGAGCAATTGACAGAGTAAACTTTCTCTGCAAGGCTTAAAACTTGACATGGATGATCTTGAGAACATATTAGAACATTGGTGAGCACTTGGGATCACTTGGAATCAAGTATCTTGATGCAACATGAAACCCTAATTTGAGGTAGACTGCCTTAGGAGAGAGCTTGTCTGGCCAACCCTTGGACTACCTTGAGCAACTTGAGGATCTTTCTTGAAATGTTTTGAGAAATATGGGAGGGCAAAGTTTGGGGGTACAACAGCTGCCCCTGTTCAATCTTCTTAAACCTGAGGATGTAGATTTGCTTTCGTGCCTTTCGTAATCCGAAGGTGGAAGTTGATTGAACACTAGAGTGCCCAGAAATTTGCACTCATATGATGTGGTACCCGTCTTGTGATGTCGGAAATGGGCTTACAGATGCCATTTGGAAATTGTTGACGAGGGGATGGGCTTTAAAGATGCCATCTGAAGGAGTATCGATCGCATAAGAGATTCCTTAGCGAGAGCTTGTATACCTGTCATTGAGGAAGATTTCGCTGGGGAAGGCTGATCTCTGTTGAGAGAAGTAGAAATTTAAGAGCTTCCGTTGTTCGTTATTCTATTGAGGAATTGTCTCTTAGTCGAGGAGGTTAAAATGAACTGTGATTTGGTCGTGGCCCAAGCTTGATAGTAATAAGACCGACTGCTACTTGGTCGTAATCCAGGCCCTACAGCGACTTACTGGGGGGATGAGATTAAACTTGGTATCCGATCGTAACCCAGGTTTTGAAACTTCTTAATTCTTATCTGGTCGTAATCCAGGTTTCAGAAGGAACTCAAATGTTATCCGGTCGCATCCGGGCTTGAACTTAGGGCACACTAATATCTGGTCGACTCCAGGCTTCTTAGTAACTGTCCAGGTAAACTGCTATTTAGTCGAAATACAAATTTCGCAGGGTCTTATATGGTCGTAATCCAGGCTACACAATACTTTACTTCTTATCTGGTCGTAATCCAGTCTTCAAATGAGATAAACTGGCTATCCGGTCGTAATCCGGGATTTCCCTTTGACTTTAGGCCTACTAACATTCGGTCGTAATCTGAGCTTCATAGTATCTGGCCGGGTGAACTGCTATTTGGTCGAAATCCAAGCTGCACAGTATCCCTTATTTGTTATCTGGTCGAAATCCAGTCTTCATAATACTTTTACTTCTTGTCTGGTCGTAATCCAGTCTTTAGAAGAGATCAAATAGCTATCCGGTCATAATCTGGGATTTCCTTTTGACTTTAGGCCTACTAACATTCGGTCATAATCCGAGCTTTATAGTATCTGGCCAGATGAACTGCTATTTGGTCGTAATCCAAGCTGCATAGTATCCCTTATTTGTTATCTGGTCGAAATCTAGTCTTCACAATAATTTTACTTCTTGTCTGGTCGTAATCCAGTCTTCAAATGAGATCAACTGGATATCCGGTCGTAATCCGGGATTTCCCTTTGACTTTGGGCCTACTAACATCCGGTCGTAATCCGAGCTTCATAGTATATGGCCGGGTGAACTGCTATTTGGTCGAAATCCAAGCTGCACAATATCCCTTATTTGTTATCTGGTCGAAATCGAGTCTTCATAATACTTTTACTTCTTGTCTGGTCATAATCCAGTCTTTAGAAGAGATCAAATGGCTATCCGGTCATAATCCAGGATTTCCTTTTGACTTTGGGCCTACTAACATCCGGTCGTAATCCGAGCTTCATAGTATCTGGCCGGGTGAACTGCTATTTGGTCGTAATCCAAGCTGCACAGTATCCCTTATCTATTATCTGGTCGAAATCCAGTCTTCATAATACTTTTACTTCTTGTCTGGTCGTAATCCAGTCTTTAGAAGAGATCAAATGGCTATCCGGTTGTAATCCGGTATTTCCCTTTGACTTTGGGCCTACTAACATTCGGTCGTAATCCGAGCTTCATAGTATCTGGCCGGGTGAACTGCTATTTGGTCGAAATCCAAGCTGCACAGTATCCCTTATTTGTTATCTGGTCGAAATCTAGTCTTCACAATACTTTTACTTCTTGTCTGGTCGTAATCCAGTCTTTAGAAGAGATCAAATGGCTATCCGGTCGTAATATGGGATTTCCTTTTGAATTTGGGCCTACTAACATCCAGTCGTAATTTGAGCTTCATAGTATCTGGCAGGGTGAACTGCTATTTGGTCGTAATCCAAGCTGCACAACATCCCTTATCTGTTATCTGGTCAAAATCCAGTCTTCACAATACTTTTACTTCTTGTCTGGTCGTAATCCAGTCTTTAGAAGAGATCAAATGGCTATCCGGTCATAATCCAGGATTTCCTTTTGACTTTGGGCCTACTAACATCCGGTCGTAATCCGAGCTTCATAGTATCTGGCTGGGTGAACTGCTATTTGGTCGTAATCCAAGCTGCACAGTATCCCTTATCTGTTATCTGGTCGAGATCCAGTCTTCATAGTGTCTTTAACCGCTATCTGGTCGTAATCCAGGTTTCACAGGAACTTGTATTGTTGTCTGGTTGTAATCCAGGCCTCACAATAACTTGCTGAGCTATTATCTGGCCGTAATCCGGGATTCACGGCTTGCTGAGGATTTAAGCTATTGTCTAGTCGAATCTGGGTTTCATAGCTTGCTTTTGTGAGAATTTGATTGTATATTTCCTAAAAGGTAAAGGTTAGCTGTATGTGATGCATGATATGTATCAGGCAATAATGTTCTCAAAATAAATGAGATTGTGCTGTATGATGCGTATATGCATGTGTCATGATGTATGGAAATGTAATTTTTGTAGTTGGGGAAGATAAATCCCGGATTGCTGCTGGAGAAGAGAGTTAAATCCTTCGTTTCCGTTGGGGACAGTGAATGAAGATGATTGTGAGAATAAACCTGCAGGAGAGGATAACTCCACTGGGGAATAAGCTGATGAGGAGATGGCTCTGTGGGGAGGACATGAATTGCTGAGGATTCCGCTGATAAATTCAGCTGGGGATGAACCATCATTGCCGGTGATGATAAACTCTGTTGGGGATTGAGTTTTTGTTTGTAAAATGGATGACCTCCGATGGGGATGATTTTCCAGTTGCGACTTCACTGGGAATAATCTTTTAGACTCTACTGGGGAAAATCTTCCAGAGTCCACTGGGGATAATTTTCCAGTGCTGATGGTAGATAAACTCTGCTTGGGGGAACATTACCGACTCATCTGCGGTTGCGAGCTTCAGTTGGGGAGAATTAACACCACTGTCATTCTCTTACTCTGCGGGGAGTGAATGTTACTGGGACGCATGCTGAGGATATGACAATGACTTCATATCAAGACTTTTCTGCCCCTGTATCTGCTGGAGAAGGTGCTTGCGGAGGCCTTGTGGATCGAGTGTTATCCCAACTTAGGAGGCGCTTGGTAACTTTCGATCGAAATGATTAGTCTCCTTCTGGTAGGCAAGTGACAAAATCACGGGACATAGTCGTACACTTTGATCCCTAATTTTTGCCTGGACCGCCCTTTCGAGTTTTCGGTCCACCGGGATACCCTTTTTTGCCCAAGCCGCCCTTTCGGGTTTTCAACTTGCCGGGTGTACAGATTTTTTTCATTTTTTATCCCTAATTTTTGCCCGAACCCTTTTGGTTCACCGGGATGCCCTTATTTTTGCCTAGGCCAATCAACCTAGCGGGTCTTTATTCATGGGCAGTATTTTCTGAATATGTCCACGCTCTCAGGGTGTAGGGAGTTGTCACTGTCGGTAGTGTTGTGTTGCCATACTACCAGAAGATGTTCGTTCGATCATGCAAGATTCGTTGCGGGAATCCATGTCCACTGCCCTAAGTGATTCAGATGGAGATTTGCCCCTGGCTTTTTGTCATTTTTGAGAGATTCCTTGAATCTTGACTTGACTGTCCCAGATGATGGATAATGATCATGCCGTGCCCCTTGGTTGGAAGTGTTTTTCCACTTGAGGTGATCCTTTTTATTGAGAAGGTTTTTTGTTCACTAGATATTCGTCATGTGAATTTCTATGCTGTTTGAACAAATAGTCGTATGCAAACAATGTTATTTTAAGAATGCAAAGCTTATGTCTGTCTTGAAGTTTTTGAAAATGCATTTTTTCAGTAAGATAGGAAAAGTTTGTAAAATGTGACGTCAACTCAGGATTTGCAGCAAACCCTACAGGAGTTAGGATACCATTTGTAACAGTATGCTTTTGAACTAACCCATGCTTCAGCTAGAACTTTTAAGGGTTATAACGTGGCCTAGTTCACGGTTCAAGTAACAAAGGATAAAGGCTCAAATTTTATTTGTACCCATCCGTTATTCGTGATGTTCTTCGATCCTAAACTCATCTAATCGTGCATTAGATCCCGTTTGAGTCTTTGCTCTGATATTCCAGTGATGGTTCGGATACTGACAATTTATTTTGAACAGGAAGTCATTTTTGTTGAGGGTTTGTAGGACCTCTTTCTTTTTGATTTCATTATCCCTGTCTTTTGCCTGAACTGTTTCTTTTTGTGATTACAGTCAGCGGGATGCCCCGTTTTTTTCTTAAGTCTCCTTCACAAGTTTTGACTTAATGTGCTTTTATTTTTGAGAGATAATGACTACCTGTCCTTACGATTATACGGAACCATCACCGTCTTTTGTTTCGGAAGGACTTATTTGATGCCATTCATTGTGCACCTGGATTAACTGAGAAAACTACCCTGCCCCAGGTTATAATTAAGGGTTTTAATTTGTGAAAAGAAAAACTCCAACTTCTTTGGCTCAAAGGGGTTGACTAGGGATTATCTTCCTTATAACTCCACTGTTTAGGATTTGAAACAATGCCTGTACCTCGTCAGTGGGGTCTGTTCAAAAGCATGCTTTAGAGATTTTGATATCATTTTCGTCATCCTCCCTCTAAAGGCTTAGAGTTTTTTTAATCAAGAGTTGAACATCATAAAAAGGAAATCAATTTAAATATAGTGAATACGAATGGATTGATTCAAAACAGACATATGCAATGCATTGATAAAGTAACAAAGTTTGACATGAATAAATATTCGAACAATCAAAAGAAAATTACAAATAGAAAATTCTAATGAACAAAAGCCTCTCTTGTCAGAACTTGTCACTTCAAATGGTGAGTCTTGGAGGATTGGTAGAAACATTCCAGTTGACCATATTGCGTGAATTCCAAAGCTCCTTCATCAATCAGGTATTGAATTTTGTATTTCAACTTCCAACAGTCGTCAGTATCATGTCCCGGACTGTTGGAGTGGTATGTACACCTCGCATCAGGATTGTAGTTAGGTGAAGAAGTCTTGGGATTCGGATGAGGTTCTATCAACGTCACCAGATTCATCCTCAACAGGTGTTGTAAAGCTTGAGACATCGGCATGTTGAGCTTGGTAAACTGCCTCTTGGGTGTATCCGGCTTACTCTGATTAACCCGTTGTTTTTGGCGAAGTTGTTGTTGGACCCATGAGGTAGTAGCAATTTGGAGAAGTCCATTCTTCACCAAACCAAACCCTTATCTTCTTGGAGGTTGATCAATGACTTGGTCCCCGGCCTTGACTGTTTGCTTCATGCTGTTGTATCTGTCTTGATGAAGCTGGTTGATAATGGTTCTCAGCTCTTCTTGTTCCCGGGCTAAACCTTGGATAAGAGCCATCTTCCCCAGCATCTGGTTTCTCATTGCATCTACCTCAGCTTGCAGTTGTTCCAGCCGCTCGTCCTTATTGTCTTCAGGACTTTTCTTGACCAAATTCCCAACGAGGAGCATTTTCAACTCTTCCTGCCCCTTGGATAGGTTTAGGAATATTTCCCAGAACTGAGTTTCTTGAGTTTGAAGATCTCTGTTGTCTTGTTTGAGAGCCATTGCTGAAATAAATAGCGAGGACATGAGAGACCGGTATTGGAAGACCTGTTATGCAATGATATGTATGTATGCAATGTTTTCAAGGATCTCGCGGGGTAAACAAGAAACTGTTAGAATTTTTTTGAAGAGACTTCGTGTCGTTAATAGTCCTTCTTCAAGAGTCAAGCTCACCATATCGAGTGGGTCATAGCCCCTGACTCAAGTTATCGTGTTTTGATCTCTAGACAGCATTGGCTAGAGGAAAATAAATCCCCTTTGCCCCTTGCTGGACGTTTGATTTACCATAACCTGCATCACAAACCCTTGAGATCCTTGAAATGGTTAAGGAAATGTTAAGGCATGATGTTATGATGTGTATGATATGCGTTTAAGTAAAAATGCGAGGTGATGTAAGCAAGTAAATCCGGCAAGAAATCCAAGTTATTGGATAAGGACCGTAAACAAAACCTGCCAGGAACACATGTTGTCAGATAACAAAAATGTGCAAGTAGTTCAAGTTTGAAAGCACACAAGTCACACAATAGCCCTTAGATTTCAGGATGGCATGGAGTTTAGGAACTACCCTCTTTCAGTTTAGTTTGTTTAACCTGACCTAGTAATTGTAACCAGGTTCTAGAGGATCTCAATATCACTGAACATCCTCGATCGGTCATAATTCCAGTTTAGCAACCTTTTCTTGCAGCCAGAATTATCACGAGAGTATGGTCTCAATGAGTGTAGCATACTGCTACTTTTCTATGGCCAAGTTGGTCAATTATAGGTTCTAAGGTCAGTTGGTGCTTAATGACCCCTTAATAGCCCCATATTCTCCTTATTCCTCCACAAGGGATATCGGTACAAACTAAAGTGTCACACCAACGTAGTTACTGCTTCAACCGTATCGGTCTACGCTGTACAATTCCCTCACAGTCTATTACTACTTACCTAAAAGGTATCCCCAGATCCGGGATAGGATCTATAGTAACTCCAATTCAAACCCACAAAAATAAAGCAAACAGATCAAACAATTGAAAACAATATGAACTAATCCTAAGGTACACCCCACTTATTAACTCCCCAGCAGAGTCGCCAGTTTTGTGATACGGTGGCCAGAACCGGGATCGTGTTTCCCTATTTTAAGGAATTGTTGGTTTGCGTTTTGCGTTTGTGTTTGCAAAATGTCGCGGTAAGCAAGAGTCGCCACCGAATTTTATTTTATCCAACAAGGAAAGGAAAAAAGCACAGAAAAATTCCTTTTTCGAGATATTTCTGAGTACGGGGGGTAGATTATAGAAAGGGAAGGTATTAACACCCTTTCTATCCGTAGTTATCTATGGGCTCTTAGGTACTTGCTCATCATTTTCAAAATTGTTTTCTTTGTGTTTATGGGTTTTGAAAAGTTTTTGTTTTAACTTCGATTTAACTCTTACTTCTGTCTTCAAGAGTGTAATGAAGTGTTTTTGAAAACTTTGTTTTGTAAAGGAGTATAAGTGTGAAAAATTTGTTTGGAATGAGAAAGTATCTAAAAGCTAATCTACCTACTCGAAAAAAGAATTGTTCTATGTTTGTTTCCTTTAGACAGTGCTATCCCACTATTAGTGAGTAGGTAGCACTGTCGTTGGAGTTTGAGGGTCAATTTGAAAAGGGACGTACGGTCACTAAAGCAATGTTAGGACGTCTTAGTAGTAACCCTAATGTCTTAAGATCAATTATTTGAGGCAACAATATCCGAGGCAACTATTCCGAGGCAACTTTGATCTTTTGGACAAAAGGACGACCACTAAAACATCCTATACTCAATGACCGTTTATCGAAGGGAACCAAGTGGGAGTGTACCCTAGGAGTGCGCATGTGCGAGTGATTCAGTTTTAGATTTATTATCTTTGCACATGTTTAGGGTGATCTAACCATTTTAAAGTTAAACATACATTCTTGTCATACAAGCCCTAATTATTCACATATCTAGCAGTTAAATATTTGCAGAAATTAAAGTGTGGAATTTAAACTAAGCTATTACAAGGCTTTGGGTATTTACATAGCCAAAAACAAACCCTTTGAAATTAAAAGCGGTAAAAATAAATAAATGTCCTAATTAAATTATTACAAACCGGGAGCAGATACAATAGTTGGGCAAAATAATAATAAAAAGCGCGCGCTGGAAAATTAGATCGATGAGAAATTAGGGTTTTGACCCTTCTATCCTAATTAAAAAAATAAAATGCTTTTGGTGTTTTTTAATATTTTTTTAAGAAAAGAAATTAAGTCTTTAAATTAAATGTGAAAATTAATTAGCGATTAAATGGATTAATTAATGAAAATAATTAAATGACATATTTTTTAGTTTTTTGTTATTTTAGGAAAGAAATAAAATAATTAAGTTAGTAATAAAAACCTATTTATTCTAATTAATTTTAATTATTTGCAAAAAGAGAAATTAAAGTTGTCTAAATTGATAAACCTAATTAAATTAATTAACTTATTGAATAAAAATAAGATCTAGATCCTAATTGCGAAAAATAATATTTTTGGTGATTTTTTGATAAAAAAGAAAAATAATTTATTGGTTAGTAAATAAATAAACAATTTAAATAAAATAAATAAAAAGAGATGAAGAGAGAAAATGGGCCTGAAAATTGGGGTGCAAAGAGCAATTTTTGGGCCCATTAGTGCTGGAGTCCGCTTGACCTTTGTGATCCTATACATACGCGTTGACTATGGCTTATGATGCACTTTCAGTGGTGGCCACCAGATTTGGCCATCTGGCCATCTGGCACATTTGAGATGAGGGCATATGGTGGATCTCCTGGCTTGTGCGCATATTGAATCGCCTGAAAGAAAATAAGAAAAATAGCAAATGCTGGAGGCAGGGATCAAACCCCTGACCTCCAGCCTCCTAATGCTTTAAGCGTCTATCTGGAAGCCACTGGGCTATTTTACCTTTGTTATACATATAATGGAAAATAATAATAATATATGAAACAAAGAAATATTGGAAAATTAAAACAAAACGCGCGCTGATCATTTAAACGGGCCAATAAGGGAGTGACAACTCATCGTCTCCTTCCTCTCTCTGTGGCTAAAGGTTTGATAACCTATACCTACGGACAAACATCAGTTGCTACATACTTGAGCTTCCTCAAAATCCTCCACAGGCCATGGAAATAATATCTAGCGCCATGGTTGAGCTCGTCTTGTCCCCCTGAACATGATAGTACCATTCACGAGAGCCAATTTCACCTGCAAGTAAAATCCCTAAAATAGACTCTAAAACCCTAACAATGGCAATTCACGATTCAGTCCATTAAAATGCAATTGGCTATTGTAGAAAGTTTGCAAACATTATGGTGATCAAGAATGTACAATTCTTTTACACTATAGATGCAAGAACAAGGCTATTCAAATTCAAGAAGATGGCAATACCGTGAAAGACTTACAGTGTGTTTTGGGACTGGAATGGACTTGTTCTTGATTGCTTTAGCTTCTAGAGAGTCTCAGGAAGCGAGTGGGATCAGCAAAGAGCCTTGAGAATGCCTCTAAGTGGGATTTCGATCTCACACTTTTTCCTTGATTTTTAAGATTTGGTTTTCCTTCTTGCGCTTGTCTCCAACTTATTTTTAGGTCTGGCCTCGTTCTATATGTATGAGTGAACACATTAGGGTTGCAAAACTAGTCCAAATCTTTTCCTTTCAATGATTTTTGATTTGATTTGATACACTTTTAAGATCTTTCCAAACATGGCTTTTTTCAATCTTTTTGTGCACACAAGCCTTTACACGAGTTTGAATGCTTTGCTAGCTGTAATTGGAACCTGAAACAATCACAATATCTCTTGTTATCAATGTTTGGGATTTTATTTGATTTGTTTTGATTTAAATTGGATTAATTCAAATAAAAACCAAAATAAATAATAAAAATAAGATATGGACAAGTGGCAAAGGCTAGAGATCATGGGCTATGTTTCCAACTCAAAACAAGTGAAAAAGATTGGGCCCATTTGGCAAAATTTGAAGTTTTAGGGATAGTTGACTTTTGGCAATTTTGCAAAAAAGGTCAACTTCACTAATGCATAACTTCCTCAATTTTGAACCTTTGGAGGTGTTCTTGGACTTTTTAGAAAGCTTGAGATGTCCTCTAACCAACACTCTTTTTCTCATCTCATTTTTATATACCATGCTCATGTATGAAGCTTTGACAAAAAAGGTGTTTTTGTTGACTTTTCAAAATGACCTATAATGTCCAAATTCATAACTTCTTGTGAGTGCATATTTTGATCTTGGGAGATGAATATGGATTGTGGGTAATTTCATGCTCTTCAAAATGAGATTTGGACGGGTCATTTATCATAAAGTATGAGAAAGTTATGCTTGGTCAAAGTTGAGTTGACTTTTCCTACAAAACCCTAATTTAGCAACTTTTGAGTCTTGATGAATTGTGAGCAATCCTTGATGAATCATGATAAACACTTGATCAAATGATGAAATATAATTCAAAATGAGGATGTTGTCCAAAAACCTTGAAGTTTGACTGTATGTGGGCCACAATTGACTTTTGCCCTAGCACAGTCGATTTTCAGGTCTTTGAGCAATTGACTGAGCAAACTTTCTCTGCAAGGCTTGAAACTTGACATGAATGATCTTGAGAACATATTAGGACATTGGTGAGCACTTGGGATCACTTGGACTCAAGTATATTGATGCAACATGAAACCCTAATTTGAGGTAGACTGCCTTAGGAGAGAGCTTGTCTGGCCAACCCTTGGACTACCTTGAGCAACTTGAGGATCTTTCTTGAAATATTTTGAGAAATATGGGAGGGAAAATTTTGGGGTACAACACCTCTAAACAAACCTTTTCATTTCATATCAATAGGAACTTCCATGTTCATGTAAGAAGCTTTGACCCAAGAGGTGTTTTTGTTGACTTTTTGAAATGTCCTATAATGTCTGAATTTATATCTTTTCATGAATGCATTTTTTGAACTTAAGGGATGAAGATGAATTGTATATAATTTGATTCTATTCAAAATGATCCTTGGATGAGAAATTTCTGATAAAGTATGAGAAAGTAATGCCTGGTCAAAGTTTGGTTGACTTTTCCTATAGAAACCCTAATTTAGCAACTTTTGAGTTTTGATGAATTTGGAGAATTCCTTGAGGAATCATGATCAATCCTTGATCAAATTATGGATATTACTCCAAAATTTTTATTTTGACCAAAAATCTTGAAGTTTGACTGTATGTGGGCCACATTTGACTTTTGACCTAGTATAGTTGATTTTCAGGCATTTGAGCAGTTGACTGAGCAAACTTCTTGTGAAAGGCATGAAACTTGACATGAATGATCTTGAGGATATATTAGGTAAATAGAGACCAATTTGGACCCTTAGAACTCAAACATCTTGATGAAAATGGAAACCCTAGTTTGAGGCTCATTGTCTTAGGAGAAGGATTTGTCTGGTCAATCCTTAGGTATCCTTGGGCAAGTTGAGGACCTCTAGGAGTATGTTTTGAATAAAATAAGAGCGAAAATTTTAGGGTACAACAGCTTCCCCTGTTCAATCTTCTTAAACCTGAGTATGTAGATTGGCTGATCTGCTTTTCGTGATCTGAAGGTGGAAGATGATTGAACACTAGAGTGCCCAGAAATTTGCACTCACATGAAGCAATACTGATTGGTGATATCGGGAATGGTCTTACAGATGCCATTTGGAAGGCGACAGAGAATCATCGGAGATGGGCTTAAAGATGCCATCCATAAAAGATATCGGTTGCATAAGAGATTCCTTTGCGAGAATTCCTGTACCTGCCGTTGAGGAGACTTCACCGGGGAATGTTGATCTATGTCCTGGGAAATTGAGTCTAGGAGCTTCGGTTGTCCATTAATCTACTGCGGAATTAACTCTTGATTGAGGAGACAGAAGTAAACTGCTTATCTAGTTAGGGTCCAGGCTGCACAACGACTTACTGGGGGAATATGAAATCGAACATACCTGGTCGGGTCTAGGGGTTACAGTGTTGTAAACCGTCGTCCGGAGATAAAAAGAGAAGGAACCTGGATAGTAGGGTTACTTCAAAATGAAAGTCTGGATAATAGGGCTATAAGAAGGAACCTGGGTCGTAGGGTTACTTCGAAATGAAAGCCTGGATAGTAGGGCTTATGGGAAGGAACCTAGATAGTAGGGTTACTTCGAGATAAAAGCCTGAATAGTAGGGCTTATGGGAAGGAACTTGGATGGTAGGGTTACTTAGAGATGAAAGCCTTGATAGTAAGGCTATAAGAAGGAACCTAGTTAGTAGGGTTACTTCGAGATGAATTTGGGTAAAACTGCATCTGAACCGAGAAGGAACCTGGGTAAGGTTGCTTCGTGAAAAGTTTGGGTAAAACTACATCTAAACCGAGAAGGAACCTGGGTATAGTTTCTTCGTGAGGAGTTTGGGTAAAACTGCATCTGAACCGAGAAGGAACCTGGGTAAGGTTGCTTCGTGAGGAGTTTCGGTAAAACTGTGTCTGAACCGAGAAGGAACCCGGGTAAGGTTGCTTCGTGAGGAGTTTGGGTAAAACTGCATCTTAATCGAGAAGGAACCTGGGTAAGGTTATTTCGGGATAAATTCGTGTAAACCTTCAGAAGGAACCTGGGTAAGGTTACTTCGGGATAAGTCCGTGTAGGGCTATGGGAAAGAACCTGGATTATAGGGTTACTTCGTGATGAGTTCGTGTGAAACTTTATTTGAAAATGTATGAGAAGGGGCCGTGTGAGATTTTTTCAAGATAAGCCCGTGTGAAGCTGCATTTAGGAGAAACCCGTGTAAGATTGCTTTGTGACGAACCCGTGTAAAGCTGCATTTGGTGGCACAAATGATTACTCTGTTTAGTTTCGGGAGCTAATCTTGGACCTGTTGGAAATTGTTGATAATAACCATCTTTCCTAAAAAGGTACAGGGTTAATTATATGCGATGCATGTAATGAACTGTGTGATGATGTTATCAAAATTAATTAGATTATGCTGTATGCAATATGTATGCGCGCGTCATGATGTATGAACATGAAATGCTATTGTGACACGTCCGAGTCTGGGAAAATAAATCCCTGACTGCTGCTGGAGAGTACATGGAAATTGAATTCCTGACCATTGTAGAAAGAATGGTTCTTCTACTTCCGCTGGGGATGGTGAACGAAGATGACTATACCGTGGATTTACTCCTTTCTGTTTGTGAATATTCTACGGGGAGAGACTATGCTTGAGAATAACTCTGCGGGGGAATATCTCTGTTTGAGAGAGGAGATGCTTCGCTGATTCTGAGAAATAGAATCCGCCGGGGGATGAACTTCCATGGTTGGAGGAATAAACTCTGTTGGGGGTTGAGCTTCCATATTCAGAGAAATAAACTCTGCTTGGGAGACAAATTTATGAACCGCTTGCGACTTATAAAATTTGCCTGGGGAATATAGACGTCGACTCTTTGAAGGGGCTTTGTTGGGGAAAGTAACTCCTGTTTGGGGAAGTCGATGTTAAAGCTTTAGTTGCCTCTACTATGTGGGGATTTGTCACTGTCCCTAGTGTTGTGGTACTGTCAAAAATGTTTTCTCTATGGCACATGATTCATTGCTGGAATGCATGCGTAGTGCCCCAAGTGATTCAGATGGAGATATGCCCCTGGTTATTTGGCACTTTTGGGGAGACTGCCCCAGGTGTGTTTAAACATCATGCCCCTTTCTTATGGAAGACCTGTTATTGGAAGTGTCTTTCCCGCTGAGGTGATTATGTCCATTGAGAGGATGTCTGTTCATTGAATATCCATTGTGCGGATTTCTCTGCTGTCAAACGTTTAGTCATATGCAAACAATGTCATTTAAAGAATGTAAAACTCATGTCTGTCTTGAAATTTTTTTTGAAAATGTGTTTTGTGTAGTAAAACAAAATTTGCAAGAATGTGATATCAACTCAGGATTCATAACAAGTCCTACATGAGTCAGGATACCTTTGTAACAATATGCTCTCAAACTAACCCATGCTTCAACTAGGACTTTTAAGGGTTATAACGTGGCCTGGTTCACGGTTTAAGAAACAAAGGATAAAGGCTCAAAATTTATTTGTACCCACCCGTTCTTCGTGATGTTCTTCAGTCATATGCTCAGTTAATTGCATGTTTAGAATCCCAGTTGAGTCTTGGAGTACTGTTCTTGATGTTCTGGTGATGGTTCAGATACTGGGAGTTTATTTTGAATAGGCAATCATCTTTTTTTGTCGAGGATTTTTAGGACCTCTTTTTGATTTTACTATCCATGTCTTTTGCCTGAACTATTTCTTTTTGTGATTACAGTCAGCGGGATGCCCCAATTTTTTTCTTAAGTCTCCTTCATAGGTTTTGACTTAATGGGATTTTCTTTTGCAAAATAATGACTGCCTACTTTGATGATTATGAAGAACCATCACTATCTTCTGATTCGAAAGGACGTCTTTAATGCCATTCATTGAGTACGAAGCAGAAGATTGCGACTGAATGCGCGTCTGAATTGACTGAGAAAAATTACCCTGCCCCAGGTTATGATTTAGGGTTTTAATTTGTATGAAAAGAAAAACTCCTACTTCTTTGGCTCGAAGGGGTTGACTAAGGATTATCTTCCTTATACCTCTAATGTTTAGGATTTGAAACAACGCATGTACATCGTTAGCGGGGTCTGTTCAAAAGCATACTGTAGAGATTGTGGTATCATTTTCATCACCCTCCCTCTAAGGCTTAGAGCTTTTAATCGAGAGTTGAATATCACGAAAAGGAAGTATAAAGCAGTTTAAGTATAATGAAAACAAATTAATTCATGACAAACATGTGTAATGCATTAATGAAATAACAAAGTTTTGACATGACAATAATTGTTCGAATAAACAAAGAAAATACAACTTGAGAATTCAAATGAACAAAAATGCTTTCAATCCTAGCCATGTTTTGGCAGGGGAGCAGTGATCACGTTGGGAGTCTCAAGAGGGTCGAATTCGATCTCCTTGGCATCAATCATATTCTGAATCTTGTATTTCAGTACCCAACAATTGTTAGTATTGTGCCCCGGGCATCCAGAATGATAAGCACACCTTGCATCCGGATTGTAGTTAGGAGAGGGAGTCTTAGGGTTCGGTTAAGGGTCTATCACCGTGATCAGATTCATCTTCAACATGTGTTACAATGCTTGTGACAATGGCATGTTGATTTGGGTGAACTGCCTTTGAGGTCTTTCTAACCTTGGCTGATTGTTCTATTGTTGTGGTCGTTGTGCACGTGTCGAATTAGAGACCAGCACTGCCCCCACAGATTGGTGCTAGTCTGCCTTATTACGCCCCTTCTGGCCGTGCACAGCATTGGCTTCCCTCTTACCACCAAATGGATTTTTCTCAGCACTAGAAGATGCAGCCATCGGGATCTTCTCGCTCCTGATACCATTTTCGATCCTCTCTCATGTCAGAACCATCTTTGTGAACCTGGATGAGGAACTCTCAATTAGAAAATTGAAGAATGGTCCTGTCAGAGTGCCCATGAACATGTATACCATTTCACGATCAGTCAGACGAGGTTGTACTCTGCCAGCTAGATCCCTCCACTTTTGTGGATATTCCTTGAACCCTTCTTTCGAGCCCATGGACATAGTCTGTAGTTGCACTCGAGTTGGTGCCAGGTCAGCGTTGTATTGGTACTGCTTGTAGAAAGCAATAGCCAAGTCTTCCCAGGTATGGATGTTGGTTCCTTCCAACTGATAGAACCAATCCAGTTGAGTTCCAGCCAAACTTTCTTGGAAGAAATGGACCCATAACTTCTGGTCAGCAGTGTGAGGCTGGATCTTCCTGACATAGGATCTTAAATTCAACTTAGGGTAGGAGACAACTTCGTACTTAGAGAATGTGGGGACCTTGAAATTTGGTGGGATGACAACCCCAGATGCCAAATCCAGCTCTTTAAAATCCAGCCCTTGTACTCTTTGGATCTCCATTACGCTCAGACGATCCTCTAGCTGTTTATATCTATCCTCGACCGGAGGATACTGTTCATCGTTGTAATCAGATTGATCCTCAGAAACCCTTGGAATAGGGTCTTCTTCCTTTGTTTCTCCCTCTTGATTCTCCCCTTCTTTGGATGAGGAGGTCAGATCAACCAGATGCTTCAATGGTCCCTTGAATCTTCTGCCCAGATTAAGGACACCAACAGTCTTCTTCTTCTTCTTCTTCTTCTTCTTCTTCTTCTTCTTCTTCTTCTTCTTCTTCTTATTTCTTTCTTTCAGAATAAGGGCCTTCAGATCTTCCTTCCCTTTAGCCAAGGCTACGAACATTTGCTGAAACTGGGCATTTTGTGCCTGGAGATCCTTGATACTTTGTTTATAGTTCATTATTGCTGAAATAAACAGCAAAGACGATGAGAAACCTGTTTATGCAATGTCATGGATGATATGTGTATGAAATGATTTCAAGGACTTTGGGAAACTTAAATTTGAGAACCAAAATGAAATAAAGATTTTATTAGCAGAATTCAAAATACAACTTCCTTTTAGGCGTTATAATTGAAAATTCTAAAAACTAAAAGAAAATAAAGTTTCCCATGGATGCTTCCTCTTCGTGCCGAGATAGACATTAAGGCTTCTTTCCTCATGAAGCTGCTTTGTGAGCTCTAAAACTTTCTTCTCCTAGGCATGGAACTGGTCCCTATAAGTATCCTGCTCCTTCTTCAACTAAATCCAGGACCTCTGTAGTTATTCAAGATTGGTGGGCATATCAGGATGAAGAACCATGTAAGGAATATCCCTTCGGTAATAGGCTCCACAATCACTGGTAAGACGGCTACGTAGGGAATCATAAGTTTCTGAGCACGAGCTCGTACCCATTGGAGATAAGGTTCCATAGGAATGGATGCCTTCGGTCCCAAAGTCTTGACGTCAGATCTGTTTATCATGCCCCAGGATCGTATGAACTTCTGGAGATACCCATGAATGTCATCCTCATAGTTAAACACAATGCCCTGGATAAGCATCTCATGAGGACCATCCCTTTGAGCGTAACCAAATTGTCACAGAGCCAAACAAGGATTGTAAGTTATGCCTCCGCTAATGCCAAGTAGTGGGACGTTAGGGAACTCCCCGCAGCGGTCAATAATAGGAATATCTCCTATAGATCGGGAATACCAGATAATATCCGCGTGAGAAAGTGACATTATCTTTTGCGACCAACCTAAACCTTCTTCATTCTTCAGCACTGACTTAGGGAGGTGTGAAATAAAACACCTCTACAGTAATGGCATGCATAACATAAGAACCCCTCTTCTCTTCATAGTACGAGTGCAGAGAGCATGCAAAATATCTCCGAGCAAAGTAGGCACCGGGTTGCGAGAGAGGAAGATCTTGAAAGCATTCACATCTATGAGTAAGTATGGATTAGGGAACAATACTAACCCATAAATTAGAAGAGCCAAAACATCCTCAAAATCCTAAAAGTCCAAATCATTCCAAAACAGCTGGGCCTTCTCTATTAGGAACTTGGCTAGAAAACCCTTGACTCCGCTTCTCGTTTCCCAATTGGATACCACATCGGCCCGTTTCAAATGCAAAGCTGAGGCAATGACTTCTGGCTTAGGAACCTCTCCTAAACCTGTGAAAGGCATCTGGTCAAGAATATGTAGATCTAATAACTGAGAGAACTCTTCCATGGTCGGCACCAACTGATAATATGGAAAGGTGAAGCAGTGGTGCTTGGGATCAAAGAACTGAAAGAGTACACCCATCATCTTTTCATCAAAGCTCGATGTAACCAGGTTGAGAAGTCGACCATGTCTCTTAGTGAACGAAGAAGTTTCAAGAATCCTTGATACTAGCTCCTTGAGTTGGAGAGGTATTCTCACAAAGCTAATTCAGATAGTGTTTCTACGAGCAGAATCCACGATCTGCAAAACAGAACAAAGATAAATTCCCTTGGTCCTTGAAATGGTTAGTGTAATAAGAATGGATGCTATGTTATGATGCATGATGTCATGTTCAAACAAAGTAAATCACACACAAACAAAGCATACAAATAGGCCTTAGGTTCAAAGGCTCGCATGAGGTCAAAGGTATGTACCCTCTTGAAGTTTAGTTGGTTTCAAACCTGTCCTAGAAAAGTAACCGGGTTCTAAGGATTCTCAATATCACTGATCATCCTATATCGGGCATTGTTTCAGCTCAGGAAATCTTTTCTTGCGGCCAAAATATCCCAAAAGTCTGATCTTAATGAGTGTAGCATCGAGTATCAACCAATCCTCAGCTTCATTCCGAGGCCGGCTATCTCACTACTTTCTAATGGCCACGTTTGTTTAACTAAGGTTCTAAGGTCCGTTAGTGCTTCACGACACTACACGGCGGTCCCGTATTCCCCTCGATTCAATACAAGGGATAACAGTACCAACCAAAGTGTCACACCAACACATCTATCTCTTCAACCATATCGGTCTATGCTGTATAGTCTCCACGATCTATTGCTGTTTACCTAACAAGTATCCCCAGATCCGGGTGTAGGATCTTCAGCAATACCCAAACAAAACTTTTAAGGATAAAGCAGACAAAACAAACAAGAAAGCAATTTTTAACAAATGACCTAGATCCTAAGGTATACCCCACTTTATTAGTCCCCAACAAAGCCGCCAGTTCTGTGATACGGTGACAGAACCGACTGTTATACTGGTTTTGCATTTTATATTCGCAAATGTCACGGTAAGCAAGAGTCGCCACCGACTTTTATTTCATCTAACAAAGGAAAAGGGAAAAGAACAGAAAAATCCTTTTTCGATATGTTTGAGTACGGGGGGGGGGGGGGGGGGGTAGATTATAGAAAGGGAAGGTATTAGTACCCTTTCTATCTGTGGTTTTCCACGGGCTCTTAGGTACTTGCTCATTTTTGAAAATTGCTTTTGTGTTTGAAAAAGTTTTGAAATTTTCCTTAGTGCGGCGTTTCACTTTATGGTAACCCTTGTATCAATCCTCAAGGGTGTGATAAAATGTTTTTGAAAACTTTATTTGAAAAGTGTAAGTGTGAAAAAAGTTTGTTTGAGCAAGTATCTAAAAGTTTCTACCTACTCGAAAAAAAGCTGTTCGTTTTCTTATTTCCTTTAGACGGTGCTATCCTACTATTAAGGAGTAAGTAGCTCCATCGTTGGAGTTTAAGGGACAATCGAATGAGACAAAAAGGGACAATTACGATCACTAAAGAAATGGTTTGGAAACCTTAGTAATCACCCTAGAGTCCTAAAGATCTTTCCGAGGGCACATTCGAATGGGTCATTTTTGATCTTTTGGGACTAGAGGACAACCACTAAGACTACCTATACTTCATGATCGTTTACCGAAGGCAACCGAAGTGGGGCAAACCCTAGGAGTGAACATGTGCAAGTGTTTATTTTTTAGTTTACTTATCTTTGCACGATTAGGGTTTTCTACTGTATTAATTTGATTTATCTTTTGCATGCAATCCTATTATCAATCATCTAGCAATTAATAGTTACGGAAATTAAAAGCGGAAAAGTAAATCTACACTATTACAAAGCTTTGGGGAGGGGGTTACATAACCAAAATTTGGGGATTAAACAGTAAATAATATGCGGTAAACCCTAATTAAAAGCTATTACAAACCCGAAGCTAATACAATAATTGGAATTAAAAATAAAATATTGCGCGTGAGAATAAAGTAAATATCCTAAAGAATCTATTTAAATAAAGAAGATATTTTTGATATTTTTGATTGAGAAAATTAAATATTTGCAAATTAAACCTAATTTTCTAATTGATTTTAATTATGGAAAAATAAATTAAATTACCCTAATTAAATTAATCTAATTAATTAATTAAATTAATTATTAAAAAAAACCTAATTCTAATGTTTGGTGATTTTATGATTTTAATAAAAAAAGATTTTTTTTTTGAAATAAACAAAATAAATACAATGAAATAATAAAAAATAAGAAAGAATTAAAAAGAAAATTGGGCATATATGAAGTGAATTGGGGGTGTGGAATGGAATTGCCAAGGCCCAAATTGGTTGGCCCATGTTCCTTGCGTGTGATCCAGTGTGGCTCTTGTCTGAGGATTGACCATGTGCAACTTTTGATAAATGCTGGATTTGGTGGCTGGATGGATCCAATGGCTAAAGTTTGGAGCGCATGATGGGCACACGAAATAGTGACGCACTGAATCTGCAGGAAATTGTTAAGAAAATAATAAAAGCACATGCCTGGGATCGAACCCAAGACATTTGCTTCATAGGTGCACCCTTCCACCATCTGTGCTAGCTGGACTATTTGTAAATATAATAAAGCAAATAAAATATAATTGAAACAAAGTGCCTTGCCTAGAAACCCACGCCAATTTCAAATGGGCCAATGGTGTGATGCCACCTCTTATCTTCTTCCCCATAACTGTTGTTTTTGATATCAGCTTTTACCTACGAACAAAACCGTCACTAAAGGCTATAGTGACAATTTTTGTCCGTAGCTACACCCCTGCAAGATTCAAAAATATAATACAAGCAAGAGAAATCAAAACCAAAGGCATAGATCAATTGCAAATCATGCCTTGAGTTCATTGGTACCCATAATTTGGTCTAATTTCGCCTCTACGGAGAGTCCCCAATTTGGGACCTTAAAACACTAACAATGGCATCGTGCCATTCCTGCACTTGAACTCAGATTAAACCATCCAGAAACAATGCAAATATGATAACAAGCATGGATATGTGATCAAAACATGTTTATAATGGGTAAATCAATAAATTCGAGTTTTAGAAAAATATGCAAACTGTAGTTCTGTAAGGGCACAATTCTTGATGTTTCAGGCCTTGAGGATGATTGGAATAGCTTCAAAACACGTCCAGGAATGGATTCCTGGCTTTGAAATTGCTTGAATTGGTCTATGGAATAGAATCCGATATACAATTTTCTTCCAAAATTTGCAACTTTGTTCTTCAGTTTTCACGACCCAATCCTTCCTTATGCTTTTGCAACGTTATGTACTTATAATAGACTGCTTTAGGTTAATAAAATTGGACTGTATCTTCACACATTATTGAGATTTGATTTGATTTTGTTCCTTGCATTACTTGTTTCTAAAATAATCCAAATCATGATCTTTTCCAATCAATTAGATTTTGCACGAATTTTCTGATTTGCTAGCTGTTCATGGAGTCATAATATGTTCATAAAATCAAATCTTTGATTTTATTTGATTATTCTACTATTTAAATTGATTTATTTTGATTTAAATGAATAAAAAATCAAAATAAATAATAAAAATAATAGAATAATAGGTGGATAAGCTCAGGGATCATGGGCCATCTTAGGAACAAGTTTCAAATAAGAAACATGGGCCCATTTGGAAAAAAAGTCATTTTGATCAATGTTGACTTCATGCACTTTTCTATAAATTGGTCAACTTTGACAATACATATCTCCCTCAATTTTAACTCTAAGAAATTGTTTTTGGACTTTTTAGAAATCTTAGGATGTCCTCTAAACAACCTTTCTGGTTTCATCTCAATTGGATCTTCCATGTTCATGTAAGAAGCTTTAACCCAAAAGGTGTTTTTGTTGACTTTTTGAAATGACCTATAATGTCTGAATTTATATCTTTTCATGAATGCATTTTTTGAACTTGAGGGCTGAAGATGAATTGTAGGGAATTAGATTCTCTTCAAAATGAGCCTTGGATAAGAAATTTCTGATAAAGAATGAGAAAGTTATGCCTGCTCAAAAATTTGGTTGACTTTTCCTATAGAAACCCTAATTTAGCAACTTTTGAGTTTTGATGAATTTGGGGCATTCCTTGAGGAATCATGATCAATCCTTGATCAAATGATGGATATTACTCCAAAATGTTTATTTTAACCAAAAATCTTGAAGTTTGACTGTATGTGGGCCACCGTTGACTTTTGACCTAGTACAGTTGATTTTCAGGCATTTGAGCAGTTGACTGAGCAAATTTCTTGTGCAAGGCATGAAACTTGACATGAATGATCTTGAGGATATATTAGGGCAATGGAGATCAATTTGGACCCTTAGAACTCAAACATCTTGATGAAAATGGAAACCCTAGTTTGAGGCTCATTGTCTTAGGAGGAGGATTTGTCTTGTCAATCCTTAGGCATCCTTGGGCAAGTTGAGGACCTCTAGGAGTATGTTTTGAATAAAATGAGAGAGAAAATTTTAGGGTACAACACCCATTGATTGTCTGTGTCTATAAATTTTAAAGAAAGAATTCCCTTATGAATATAGTCCCTAATAAAATGGTGTTTAATTTCTATATGTTTAGCCCTAGAATGTAAAATTGGATTTTTTTAAAGACATATAACACATGTATTATCACAGAGGATATTAATGTTACTCTCATATATGTTAAAGCCCTCAAGTTGAATCTTTATCAAGAGCATCCATGTACTGCATCCAGCTGCAACTATATATTCAGCTTCAACAATTGACAATGTAATAGTTGATTGTCTTTTGCTGGACCATGAGATTAGATTGTCTCCCAGAAACTGGCAGCTTCCAGAAGTACTTTTTCTTTCTATTCTATCTTCGACAAAGTCAGTGTCATAGTACCCTATTAATTTATATTCTCTGGATTTTTCATAACAAAGACCAAGATTAGTAGTATCTTTCAGATACTTAAAAATGCGCACAACTGCTGTCAACTGAGATTCTCTAGGATCTGATTGGAATCTTGCATAAAGACAAATGCTATATAGAATATCACATCTTTAAGATGTTAAATATAAGATAGAAAACAAGATGGGAAAACTATCTTTCTATCTCTTAGGTCAGAGATTAATACCTAAAACCAGATAAGACAACTATCTACATGAACAAATTGAAGATTAATACCCGAAACAAGACGGGAAAACTATCTTCCTTTCTCTTAGGTAAGAGATTAATACCTAAAACCAGACAGGACAACTATCTCAACGACCTACAAAAGAAAGAGACAAGACATGACAACTATCTGTGAAACACCTGATTATAGATTAATACCTGAAACCAGATAGGAAAACTATCTACATGACACATCCTGAAGCAATCTTACATAAATTCCTTCTCAACTTTCCAGATGCAGTCTAACATGGACTCATCTTGGAGCAGCCCTACATAGGCTCCTTCTCATATATCTCCAGATGCAGCCTAACGCGGACTCACCCTAAAACAGCCATACACAGGCTCTTTCTATTACATTTCCAAACAACGGTTAATTCCATCCTCCCCAGCAAATTACTGTGAAGCCTGGATTTTAACCAGAAAACAACAAACTTTTCCAGAGATAACTGCTCAATAGAGCCTTGGACAACTGAAGTCCCTAGACTCTATTTCCCACAGTTTTCCTCAAGCAGGAGAACAATAGAAATCACATTCCCCAGCAGAATCCTCCTCAGACAACAGGAACATAAATTCCCCATAAAGAGACCTCTTATGAAGTCAACATCTATTTTGGATGGCATCTTTAAGCCCATCTCCAACAAATCTCAGTCATCTTCTCCAAATGGCATCTTTAAGCCTATTCCCTACACAGTTAACCATCACATCATCGAGTGAAAATTTCTGGGCACTCTAGTGTCAAATTATCTTCCACCTTCAGATCACAAAAGGCAAACAAGCCAGTCTAAATCTCCAGGTTTAAGAATATTGAACAGGGGCAGTTGTTGTACCCCAAAATTTTTCCTCTCATATTTTCCAAGATCTTCTCTTTCTTGGGTGGTTACAAACACTTGCTTAAAGAAAATAATTTTTTTGAATATGGTCAAGTGTCTTTCGATTGGAACCTTAACAAGGTACTTTAATTGGGTATCTAAAATCCTTTGAGTGAGATTTTGTTTCAAAGTCTTGGATTGGGAATTTGGCCTCCTTCGATGCAGGCCTGATTCACAACCTTCTATCAAGGCGCTGGGCCCCCTTCGATCAAGTTCAATTCATAAAGCTTCGACTTAGCATTGGATGCTTCAAGCTTACCTTCAATTCACAAGGCAAGAACCCCCTACAAGTTTTCTTCGATTCACCAGCAGTGGCCTCCTGCATGTTTATTCACAAAGCAATGGCCTCCTGCATGCAAGCTTCGTTTAGGAAAAGGCCTCTTCATGCTTGCCTTTGATCCACTAGGCAAAAGACTTCCTCAGACTTGCCTTCAATCCACTAGGCAAAGATTTATTCATGCTTGCCTTGGATTCACAAGGCAAAGGCTTCTTCAGGTTTGCCTTCGATCCACAAGGCAAAGGCCCCTTCATGTTTGCCTTTGATCCACAAGGCAAATGCCCCTTCAACTTGCCTTCGATCCACAAGGCAAAAGGCCCCTTCAACTTGTCTTTGATCCAAAAGGCCAAGGCCCCTTCAACTGGACTTCAATTCACAAAGCCAAGGCTTCCTCTTCATGCATGCCTTTGTTTCGTAAGCACATGATTGCTACATTATGAACATGCATTGGTGGCCCATTCGAAGAATGCATAAGGGGTGTATGTGGGCTATTCGAAGGACACACAAGTGGTGCATTCGAAGGGCATACATTTGGTCCAATAGAAAGACACACAATGGTTGAAAACAAGTTTATTTTTCCTTTTGATGAGCTTGGCTCAAGATGCTTGCTGGGCAAAGTCCAACATGCTGCCAAGCCCAAGCCTCCAGCGCAATTTCATTCGAAGGAAATGATAAAAGAAGCTTCGACTGGCTAGAGTGAAGTGTTAGATTGGGCTAGTTGGGTATTTTTAGAGCCATCGAAAGGAGAAGTTCAGAGCCAATCGAAGAACCAGGCGTCGGGGCATTCGAAAGAGTTAGGGAGTGAAACATGTCCAGGTTCACTCAAGATTTCAAAATGGCAAGAATTATCCAAATATGGCAAACCGTCAATATGTTGGATTTTTTTCTCATGGGCTTGAAAGCCTTTGTCCCTTGACATACTTGATCTTCTCCTAACTCTATAAATACATGGCACAACACAAGTACTAGGAGGACGAAAAAAAGAGACACGAAAAAAAGAGAGACGGAAAAATAGAGGAGATAAGAAACACACTGCCTCAGAAAGTCACACCAAAAATCTCAAAATCGAAGCAACCTTCACAAACCTCTTCAACAAGCGCTTCACTCACTCCCTGAAGTTTGCAGGAGGCGTTCTCAAGCACTAGGCTGGTCCAACATACAGTGGAGCATCACTCACACAATCTCTCCATTGGTAATTTTCTTTCGATCTCAAACTAGCTAAGTATGCAGTTTTTAAATTCATGTTAATCATACATTCATGTTATTACTAATGTTTGTGATTGCTTTCATGCATTACATACAAGGTTAAGCGCATGGATGAGTGCCATTTCTAGGGCATGATCTATATTTTCTTTCGAATCTCAGGATTCATGATGTTGCAAGACGAAATAGATTTCAATTCAGACCCAGGGGATTCGAACTAGGATGATGCAACCATAGGCTGTCGAATCCAAGACTAGATTCAATCAAAGTCTGGATTTTTATTTTGTTTCTCTAATAAATTTCCTGCAGATCTAGTGTTCCCAGATCGAAGGAGTATATCATGCACCTTCGACCAGTTTCTTCATTGGATCGAAAGGAAGCTCTAGGCTCCTTTTCGATCCAGGCCTGCATTGTACAATTTGCATAGTTTCCTTCAATATCCTGGCCCTTTAAATTTTGTTTTGTGTTATTAACTTATTTCCTTTTATTTATTTTGTTTTATTTACTCAACAAAATAATTATAAAAAATCACAAAAATTAGGTCTAGTCTTTTATAATTAAAATTAATTCTATTAATAATTAATTAATTATTTTAACCTTTTTTTAATTTAAAACTAAATAGACTTAGGATTTTTAATAAAATCATTTTCCCAAAAATAAAAACAAACAAAAAAGATTTGTATACCTTAGGATTTTTTAGACGTTCTTTTCCATTTCACGCGCGTTTACATTCATACTATTGTATCTGTCTACTGGATGTAATAGAATTAATTAGGACTTTTATTGTTTTATTTATTTTCCCCCGGTTTTGGACTATGTAAATAATCCCCCTCCTCGAAGCTTTGTAATAGCGTAGATTTAAATTCTACATTTTAATTTCCTTTACATATTAAGTATTAGATGTATGGTAATATGATTGTATGAAAAGAAATTAAAAGCAACATTAGCAAACCTAACACCAAAGACAAAAATAACTGAAAACAAACACACTTTCACATGCGCACCTCTAGGGTACTCCCACTTTGGTTGCCTTTGGAAAAATAGTTACAACTCTCGAAACGTGAGAGATTTTAGTGGCTACCCTCTGGTTTAAAAAGATCATAAGTCCCTTGATGACCCTCTCGACATTGCCTCGATAAACAATGATCTTAAAACCCTAGGGTAGTTACTAAAACTTCTTGCCAAGTTGCCTTCATGACTATAAAATGTCCCTTCGAATGACCCTCAAACATCCAAACGACTAGGTCTACCTACTCACTAATAGTAGGATAGCACTGTCTAAAGAAAAGGAGGAAAATAATGACCCTTTCGAGTAGAGTAGATAGTTCCTAGATGCTATGCTCAAAAAAAACTTTTTACACTTAAACAAAACAATTTTCAAAAACCTTTTCAAAAATGCTTTATCAACACTCTTGAGGACTGATACAAGAGCTATCATAAAGCAAATCGCCGCACTAAGGCATTTCAAAAAACTTTTCAAAACACACAAAATCACAAGGTATTTTTCAAATGAGCTAAGCATCTAAGAGCCCGTAGATAACTATGGATGGAAAGGGTGCTAACACCTCCCCTTTCCATAATCTACCCCCTTACTCAGAAAACTCTCGAAAGGTCTTTTTCTGTTCTTTTCACCCTTTCCTTTGTTGGATAAACGAAAATTCGGAGGAGACTCTTTCTTACCGCAACATTTGAAAACACAAACGCAAAATCAGTATAATAGTCCATTCTGCCACAGTAACACATACATTGCAACTTATTATGAACGAATCACTTTTAGGTTACAACATTGAAAACATTTTTCTGTTTATGAACGATAAAAACGAGCATATGATACCAACAAAGATATTTAGCATGCATTTTAGGAACCAGTTGAACGCTATCTCGTTGTAGTATGCTTTTGAATTAACTAATACTTTAGTTAGGACTTTTAAGGGTTATAACGTGGCCTGGTTCACGGTCTTAGAAAAAAGGATTTAAGGCTTAAAAATTATTTGGTACCCACCCATTCTCCATGATGTTGTCTAGTGTGATCGGTGGAAATGGAACTGACTGTTTAAAGCTGGTTTCACGAAATGTCGTGGAAGCAAGAGTCGCCACCGTCTTTTATGTTCTCCAACATGGAAAGGACAAAAGCACAGCAAAATTCCTTATTGAGAATGTTTCTCGGTTCGGGAGGTAGATTTATAGAAAGGGAAGGTGTTAGCACCCTTTCTATCCATGGTTATCCATGGGCTCTTAGGTACTTGCTCTTATGTTTTCAAAATGTTTGTTTGCTTTTCAAAATGTGAGTGGGTTTGAAAAAGTTTCATTGAAAACTTCAATTCGAATCTTGTATCAGTCCTTAAGAGTGTTGTGAAGCGTTTGTTTTGAAATCTTTTAGAAAGTGTCCGTGTGAAAAGTTTGTTTTGTTTGTTTTTTGAAGAGAGCAAGTACCCAGGAGTTGTCTACCTACCCTAAGGAATTAGGCTGTGTAAATGTCCTTAAGGTAGTGCCATCCCACCATTGAGAGGTAGGTAGCACCACCGTTGGAGGTGTTCGGGTCAATCGTTTTTAGGGACAATGTGGTCACCAGAGCAATAGTAGGACACCTTAGAAGCTACCCTTATGCCATTGATCCTTTTTAATTCGAGGCAACTTTTCCGAGGCAACTGGATCATGTCATGGACATAAGGACTTACTAAAACGTCCTATACTCGACGACCACGTTTCGAGGGCAAGGCAACAGTGAGGCGTACCCTAAGAGTGGTGTGTGAATTTGTGTATTGTTTTCAGTTATGTTTTATCTTGTACATGCATCATGGTGATCTACGCTTGTTTTTAATTTAGGCCATACATTCTTTCATACAAGTTAGCAGTTATAATTTAAAAGTGCGGAAATTTAAATGCGGAAAGTAAAATCCTACGCTATTACAAGGCACGGGTCTATACATTGCCAAATTTACAAAGACCCGTTTTTTAATAAAATGCGGAAAGTAAAACCTAATTACTATTACATGGCTTGAGCAGTTACATAATATTCACAACGAAAAATAAGAATAAATGCGCGAAAGGATTAAAGCTGCAGTTCGAGGGCGTTGGACCCTTTTATAATTAAATGAAAATTAAAAGCTAATTAATTATTTTATTAAAAGAAAAGAAATGTTTTTTAGGTTTTTTGTATTCATGAGAGAAAGAAATTAAAATTGAAGAGAAACCCTAATTCTAAGTTGTTTTTAATTATTAATGAAAAAAGTTAAAGTTTAAAATCTAATTTACATAATATTTAATGTACATGTTTATTTACAAAATATTTAATAATTAATAATAATAATAATGATGAGAAAATTATTTAAGAAAAAAATGATGAAAAGTTAAGAAACCCTAATTTCTACATATTTTAATTTGTTAAGAAAAGGTTAAAATTGAAAACCCTAAATTAAACTAAATTATTTATTAAAAGTTTATTTACAAAAATACATTAATGGTGAAATAATAATAATTAAATATATTTTAGTTTCCGATTTTTTTTATTATGAAAATTAATTTGTGAAATTAAAAGAAAACAATTAAAAATAATTAAGAGAATCAAAAGAAAAAATAAATAAAAAAAATAAACATGATGCAAACCATGGGGGTGTCTGGCCCTTTTTGGAGGTGAATTGGAGTATTTTTGGCCCACCAGAACAAGGCCTCGTTTGACTTTCTGTGTTTGAATGCATGTGGTTGACTGAGTGTACACGATGGACCTCCATTCATAGCCTTCAGATGGATCATCATGCATATGTGGCAAGCCTGGGCGTGTGTGTGCATGGTAGGACGTTGAGAGCATGCTGCACATGAACACGTTACAACAAAAATTATCAAGTATATGGGGGGACCTGGGAATCGAACCCAGGTCCCAGTACCTGTAGGACACCTCATCTACCAACTGAAATAACGCGCGTGTTTGTAATATGAGTAGAACACAAATAATATGTATGAAAAAACATTGAAAAATCGCGCCAAGGTTTAAATGGTCCAGTAACATCAAGCCACGCTAGCTTTCTTCTTCGCTTGCCTGCAAATAGAAAACAGATAGCGGGGGTTTTAAACCCCCACTAAATAGAAACCATGAAAATAACGATTAGAACATGAGCAAATATAAAAAGGGCGCGAGGTGTGAGTTTGTCTCGTCTTGATGTCACGATTCCAATGGCATAGGTTTGGTAGTTCAATTTTGCCATATGTGTAAACCCCTAAATTTGGAGCTCTGAAACCCTAGCAAACGTTAATGGCAGATTTTGATATAGGCATTGTTAGTTCAATTAAAGGGTACCAATAGCTTCAGAATATCCATATTAGTGTAAATCAATTAACAAAACACATGAACAATGCTTAAAAATTGAAACACGATAATGGATATTTTTGTGAAAAGTGCAATGCTGTTCTACCAATTCTTGGCGTAGGGAGACTGGTTCTTGATTGCAACACGTTCCTAGCAATGTCAGGAATGTATTGGAAGGCTTTTGAAGCTTTGAATCATGCTCTAGGTGTGAAATCAGTTTTCAACTTTTGGCCAAAAATTTGCAATTTGATTCTTTGTTTTCTGAGCAGCCTTCGTGTGTGTTAGGATTAGGTTATGTTATGTATAAGTATCTGAAGCTTTCTAGGTCAAAAACCAAGCCCATAGTCCATTGAATCAATGTTTTGAATATTTGATTTTCCATATCTTTTTTTCAATCTTTTCCATGTCAATCATTGCCAATCATGTAGAATCTTTCCCTTTTGAATGAGAAACAATTTGCCACCTTGCCCTAGTTTGATTTGCTGCATAAAAAAGATTTAAAAACATGATTTGGTATTTTTCTTATATTTAAATTTAATTAAATGAATTAATGATAATAAAAATTCAAATAATTAATCAAAAATAAGAAAATAACTCCCTTTGAGCCTAATGGGTCGTGCATAGCCTTTGGGTAATGATTCATGAAATAAATTGAGGCCCATTAGCATTTTTGAAGCCTTTTGTGCAAAGTTGACTTTTCAAAATTCCCAAAAATTTCCCAACTTCTACAAGGCATATCTTGCTCAATTTTGAAGCTATGAACATGTTCTTGGACATTTTGGAAAGGTCTTGAAGTCCTCTAACCAATGTATTTTGTCCCATGTCATTTTGATTTACCAATCTCAAGTTATGGTCTTTGACTTAAAGTGCCTTTTTGTTGACTTTTGAAGATGACCTATAATGTTGAAATTGATAACTTTTTGTGAGAGCATTTCTTGGACTTGAAGTATGAATATGGGTTGTAGGAAATGTCATCCTCTTCAAAATGAGCTTTCTATGGGATTTTTCTGATAAAACATGAAGAAGTTATGCCTTGGTCAATTTGCAGTTGACTTTTCAACTGTCAAAAAATAGAAACTTTTGCATCTTGAGACTTTTTGAGCCATGCTTTGAGAATCATGATCAAGAATTGATCAAATGATGTTTGTGGCTTCAAACTAAGATGTTGACCAAATTTTTTGACTTTTGACTGTCAAATGACCATTTTGCCCCTGCAGTTGACTGTGAAGCAATTAGGGTTTTTGACTGTGCAATTTGATGCTGTGAGTCTTGAAACTTGGCATGTGGATGCTTGACAATGTATATAGGCATGTGGGACTTGATTGGACCCTTAGAAACCTTATTTTCTTTGCCAGAACCAAAACCCTAATTTTGACTGTGTTAGGAGGCAATTGGACTGTGCAACCCTTGAGAGATTTTGAACTATCTGAAGATTGATCTTGGCAAATCTTGAAGAATATGGGAGGGCAAATTTTGGGGTACAACAGTTGCCCCTGTTCAATCTTCTTAGACCTGAGGATGTAGATTGGCTGGCGTGCCTTTCGTAATCCGAAGGTAGAAGATGATTGAACACTAGAGTGCCCAGAAATTTGCACTCACATTGTAGAATGTCAGCAGTGTGATGATAGGAATGGGTTTACGAATGCCATTTGGAGACTGTTGTTGCGTGGATGGGCTTATAGATGCCATCTGGAGATATGACAGAACCTTGTCGAGAATGGGCTTATAGATGCCATTTGGAGACTGTCAGTATGTGGATGGGCTTATGGATGCCATCTAGGTGTCGATCGTGTAAGAGATTCCTTAGCGAGAACTTGCGTACCTGAGAAAGAAAGATAATTACCTGGCCTGTTACAGGAGTTGATCTTCAAATTTTTTATGTAGATGTGCCCTGGCTGGATACAGGAATCAAATCTTTAAACTCTTCAGACGTGCCCTGGCAAGATACAGGAATCGAGTCCGGAGAATATAGTCGTCAACAGATACACCCTGGCAAGATACAGGAATCGAGTCTGGTAATGTTAGTCGTCAACAGATACACCCTGGCAAGATACAGGAATCAGATCCTCAAACTCTTCAGACGTGCCCTGGCAAGATACAGGAATCGAGTCTGGTAATGTTAGTCGTCAACAGATACACCCTGGAAAGATACAGGAATCAGATCTTCGAACTCTTCAGACATGCCCTGGAAGGATACAGGAATTGAGTCTGGTAATGTTAGTCGTCAACAGATACACCCTGGAGAGATACAGGAATCGGATCTTTGAACTCTTCAGACGTGCCCTGGCAAGATACAGGAATCGAGTCTGGTAATGTTAGTCGTCAACAGATACACCCTGGCAAGATACAGGAATCAGATCCTCAAACTCTTCAGACGTGCCCGGGCAAGATACATGAATCGAGTCTGGTAATGTTAGTCGTCAACAGATACACCCTGGCGAGATACAGGAATCAGATCTTCGAATTCTTCAGACGTGCCCTGGCAGGATACAGGAATCGAGTCTGGTAATGTTAGTCGTCAACAGATACACCCTGGCGAGAAACAGGAATCGGATCTTCGAACTCTTTAGACGTGCCCTGGCAGGATACAAGAATCGAGTCTGGTAATGTTAGTCGTCAACAGATACACCCTGGTAAGATACAGGAATTGGATCCTCGAACTCTTCAGACGTGCCCTGACAAGATACAGGAATCGAGTATGGTAATGTTAGTCGTCAACAGATACACCCTGGCAAGATACAGGAATCGGATCCTCGAACTCTTCAGACGTGCCCTGGCAGGATACAGGAATCGAGTCTGGAATTATTAGTCATCAACAGATACACCCTGGCAAGATACAGGAATCGGATCTTCGAACTCTTCAGACGTGCACTGGCAGGATACAGGAATCGAGTCTGGAATTATTAGTCGTCAACAGATACACCCTGGCAAGATACAGGAATCAGATCTTCGAACTCTTCAGACGTGCTCTGGCAGGATACAGGAATCGAGTCTGGAATTAGTCGTCAACAGATACACCCTGGCAAGATACAGGAATCAGATCTTCGAACTCTTCAGACGTGCCCTGGCAAGATACAGGAATCAAGTCTGGTAATGTTAGTCGTCAACAGATACACCCTGGCAAGATACAGGAATCGGATCCTCAAACTCTTCAGACGTGCCTGGCAGGATACAAGAATCGAGTCTGGTAATGTTAGTCGTCAACAGATACACACTGGCAAGATACAGGAATCGAATCCTCAAACTCTTCAGACGTGCCCTGGCAGGATACATGAATCGAGTCTGTTAATTAGTCGTCAACAGATACACCCTGGCAAGATACAGGAATCAGATCTGGAATCACGACAGTTGATAGTAATCATCTTTGTACTGACCTTTGTCCTGAAAAGACAAAAAGTTAATTGTATGCGATGTCATGATGTATGACATGCGTGATGTTCTCGAAATAAATGAGATTGTATATTCATGATGCGTATGTGCATGCTATAATGTATTTTATGAATGTATTTTTGTCTTGGAAAATAAATCCTTGACGGATGCCGGGAAGTTAAATCCTGGGCTTGATGTTTGAAGAATAGAGCTTTTCGCTTCCGCTGGGGATGATAGTTACAAGAATACCGGTAGGAGAAGATGACTCCGTTGGGGAATAAACTTGGCGAATAGATTACTCTGCGGGGAGATGCTCTGTGGGGAGAGAGATACTTTGCTGAGATTTGATGATAACTCCGTTGGAGATACCGTTGTTAAGTTTTGTTGGAAGGTTTGATGAACTCCGCTGGGGGATAGGAAGACTTCGTCGGGGACGATCTTTCTGTGACAATTGGCTGAGGATAACCCAGTTATATCCTGATGGGGAAATAACCTTTGAATGAAAAGTCCGAGACGCGTTCGTGCTATGTGGGGGATAAGCTTCCAGAATCTACTGGGGATAAGATTCCTGCTGGGGAGATGGATTCCATTTTCTTGGGGAAACTTTTGGACTGGACTCTCCTGTGGAAAATTTTCAGATTGGACTGGGGAATGGCTCCCTTGAATGTCTGTATACTGCCGGGGAACAATCCTAGATCAAGACTGTCGGGGATTCTTGTTAAGAATGTTCGTATATTGCGCTGGGGAATGTTGAGATCTGCTGGGGATACCCAATTTCCTTAAGGCTGATAGAGTAGGCTAACTCTGCTTGGGGAGAGTATGGCTGACTTGCTGGAGATACGGTGCCTTGTTAGGGCTGATGAGAGACCACCTGCTTGGGAAGAATTGTTGAATCTTGGCTCACTCTCTAGGGAATTAAGATATCTCAGTTACATTCTTCAGCCAAACCTATCTTGTCACCTTGGTGGACAGCGAAACTAGATTGCTTAGACAACTCATTACTGCCCCTGTTTCTGTGGGAGAAGATACTGGTGGAGGCCTGATGATGGGCTCATGTAAGACTGCATCTTTGGAGGGAGGAAACCTGAGTAGGGTTTACTGATAATGAGTCTGTATAAGACTGCATCTGAAGTTGGGAAGGAAACCTGTGTAGGGTTTACTGACGACGAGTCCGTGTAAAACTGCATCCTTGAAAATAGAGAACCTGTGTAGGGTTTCGGGGTGATGAGTCTGTGTAAAAGTTCATCTTTGGAAAGAGAGAACCTGTGTAGGGTTCCTTGATGACGATTCCGTGTAAAACTACGTCTGGAGTTTGAGGAGGGAACCTGTGTGGGGTTACCTTGATGATGAGTAGATAATTGTCCTATTTGGTCTCGGATATTAACCCATGATCAGTCGTCCACGGAATTTTCCTGACTTGTTACCAGTGTTGATCTGAAGCTGTAAAGGTAGATGGTAATCATCTTTTGATTGACCTTTCCTTGGTACTTTGGTTGACAGAGCAACTGGATCGCCTGGGAAACTCATTATTGCCCCTGTTACTGAGGTGAGGGAAGAAGATACCTGTGGAGGTGCTTGATGACTGTCGATTGACAACTCTTCTTCTGGTAGGCAAGTGACGAGATGTCGGGACATAGTTGTATGCTTTGATCTCTAACTTTTTCCTGGACTGCCCTTTCGGGTTTTCAGTCCACCGGGATACCCATTTTTTCCCTAGCCGCCTTTTCAGGTTTTCGACTTGCCGGGTGTACAGATTTTTTTTATTTTCATCCCTTATTTTTGCCCGAACCCTTTTGGTTCGCCGGGAAGCCCTTATTTTTGCCTAGGTGTGTCAACCTAGCGGGTCTTTGATTGTGCGTAGTATTTTTCCGACTATGTCCATGCTCTCAGAATGTAGGGAGTTGCCCCTGTTAGAAGTGTTTTTCCATGCCACCAGAAGATGTTTGATCAGGCAAGATTCATTGCTGGAACTCATCTCCAATGCCCCAGGTGACTCAGGGGGAGATTTGCCCCAGGCTATTAGGCATTTGAGAGATTCTCTGAATCTTGACTGGACTGCCCCAGATTATGGACCATGATCATGTCTGCCCCTTAGTGGGAAGTGCTTTTTGTTCACTAGATATTCTTCGTGCGAATTTCTATGTTGTTCAAACAAAAAGTCATATACCAACAAAGTTATGTTAAAAATGCAAAGCTTATGTCTGTCTTGAAATGTTTTTTTTTGAAAATGCATTTTTTTATAAAACAAGTGAATTTATAAAATGCGACGTCAACTCGTTATTTTACCGTAAGCCTTAAGGAGTCAGGATACCTTTTGTAACAGTATGCTTTCGAACTAACCCATGCTTCAGCTAGGACTTTTGAGGGTTGTAGCGTGGCCTGGTTCACAGTTTTTAAGAAACAAAGGATAAAGGCTCAAATTTTATTTGTACCCACCCGCTCTTCGTGATGTTCTTCAAACCTAAACTCAGCTAATCGTGCGTTAGACCTTGTTTGAGTCTTTGCTCTGATGTTCTAGTGATAGTTCGGATACTGAAAGTTTATTTTGAATAGGCAGTCATTTCTTTTTTTGTCGAGGGTTTGTAGGACCTCTTTCTTTATTTTTATTTTTATTATCCCTGTCTTTTGCCTGAACTGTTTCTTTTGTGATTACAGTCAGCGGGATGCCCCAGTTTTGTAAGTCTCCTTCATAGGTTTTGACTTATTGGGCTTTTATTTTGAGAAATGATGACTGCCTGTCTTTATGATCATTCGGAACCATCACTGTCTTTTGTTTTGTAAGGACTTCTTTGGTGCCATTCGTTCTGCACTTGGATCAGCTGAGAGAACTACCATGCCCCAGGTTATGATTAAGGGTTTTAATTTTCGAAAAGAAAAACTCCTACTTCTTTGGCTCAAAGGGGTTGACGAGGGATTCTCTTCCTTATAACTCCGGTGTTTAGGAATTGAAACAATGCCTGTACCTCATCAGCGGGGTCTGTTCAAAAGCATACTGTAGATTGTGGTATCGTTTTCGTCATTCTCCCTTAAGAGGCTTAGAATTATTAATTGAGAGTTGACATCAAAAAATGAAAGCAGTTTGAATATAGCGAATGCGAATATATTGATTCAAAACAGACATATGCGATGCATTAATGAAATAACAACGTTTAACATGAATAAATGTTTGAACAATCAAAAGAAAATTACAACTTGAAAGTTCTAATAGACAAAACGTCTTCTCATTTCAGGACTTGTTACTTCAAATGGTGAATCCTGTAGGGATGGTAGAAGCACTCAGCCTGACCCACTTGGGTGAAATCCACTACTCCTTCATTAATCAGATCCTGGACCTTGTTCTTCAGAGCCCAGCAGTCGACAGTGTCATGTCCAGGACTATCAGAGTGGTATGCACACCTTTTGTTGGGATGATAGTTAGGAGCAGAGATGTTGGGGTTCCGGGGAGGAGCTCTTAGTGTAATCAGATTCAACCTCAACATGTGTTGTAGAGCTTGAGACAACGGCATGTTGAGCTGGGTGAATTGCCTCCTGGGCTTGTTTAGCTTGCTCGGGTCAACCTGTTGCACTGGGCGAGGTTGTGGTTGGACCTGTGAAGTGGTAGCAATTTGGAGAGGTATACTCTTCACCATACCAGACTCTTGTCCTCTTGGAAGCTGATCAATGACCTGGTACCTGCCTTGGACTGGTTGCTTCATGTCTTGATGAAGCTGACTGATCATGGTCCTCAACTTTTCTTGCTCCCGAGCTAAGCCTTGGATGAGAGCCATTTTCCCCAGCATCTGGGTTCTCATTGTATCTACCTCAGCTTGCAGACGTTTCATCCGTTCGTCCTTATCATCTTCGGGATTCTTCTTGGCCAAATTCCCCATGAGGAGTGTCCTCATCTCTTCTTTCCCCTTGGATAGGCTTAGGAAGATCTCCTTGAACTGAGTCTCTTGAGCATGAAGACCCTGGTTATCTTGTTGGGAAGCCATTGCTGAAATAAACAGCGAAGAAGGTAAGTGACCTGTAACAAGGATACCTGTAATGCAATGATGTGTATGTATGCATGCAATGTCTTCAAGGATCTCGCGGGGTAAACAAGAAATTTGTTAGAGCTTGCATTTTGTAGCTTGATGGAAGGCACTGCATATTGTTGAGACTCCTTCTTCAAGAGTCAAAGGCTCACCATATCCAGTGGATCATAGCCCCTGACAACCTTGGCTAGAGGAAAATAAATCCTCTTTGCCCCTTGCTAGACAGTTGATTCATCATGACCTGCATCACAAGCCCTTGAGATCCTTGAAATGGATTAGTCTTTATGTAGGATGTATGCAATGGCATGATGGTATAGTGTTATGCTATGCATGGAGTGATGTAAGTAGGCCCTGTAATGAGTCCCAATTAAGGACTGTAAACAAAACCTGCAAGGAACTCGAGTGTCGGATAACAAGCATGCAAATAGTCTAGTTGGAAGGCACACAAGTCACACAAAGAGCCCTTAGAGTTTAGGCCAACATGGGGTCTAGGTATTGCCCTCTTGAAGTTGGTGGGCTCAAAACCTGTCCTATCAGAAGTAACCGGGTTCTAAGGGTCCCAATATCATTGGATTGCTTTCATTGTTCATCTTTTCGATTTAGCCATTGAACTGGCGACCGAAATATTCCAAGAAAACAACCCTCAATTGAGTGTAGTATCGAGTATCAACCAACCTCGGACTGCACCAAAGTCAGTTATCTCACTACCCTAAAGAGGCCAAGATGGTTCAATTAAGGTTCCTAAGGTCAGTTGATGCTTCACGACACCACGCGGCGGCCCCGTACTCTCCTTGACTGGACTCAAGGGTTACCGGTACACACCAAAGTGCCACATCAACGTAGCAGACTGCTTCAACCATGTCGGTATACCCCGCACAGTTCCCTCACAGCCTTGTTGCTACTTTCTAAGAAGGTATCCCCCAGATCCGGGTTAGGATCTATAGAACTCCCGAGACAGTCCCACAATTTAAAGAAAACAATTCAGACAATTAAAAACACAAGTGATCTTAGTCCTAAGGTACACCTCACTTTAAAAGTTATCCCCAGCAGAGTCGCCAGTTCTGTGATCGGTTGAAATGGAACTGACTGTTTAAAGCTGGTTTCGCGAAATGTCGCGGAAGTAAGAGTCGCCATCGTCTTTTATGTTCTCCAACATGGAAAGGACAAAATCACAGCAAAATTCCTTATTGAGAATGTTTCTCGGTTCGGGAGGTAGATTTATAGAAAGGGAAGGTGTTAGCACCCTTTCTATCCATGGTTATCCATGGGCTCTTAGGTACTTGCTCTTATGTTTTCAAAATGTTTGTTTGCTTTTCAAAATGTGAGTGGGTTTGAAAAAGTTTCATTGAAAACTTCAATTCGACTCTTGTATCAGTCCTCAAGAGTGTTGTGAAGCGTTTGTTTTGAAATCTTTTAGAAAGTGTCCGTGTGAAAAGTTTGTTTTGTTTGTTTTTGGAAGAGAGCAAGTACCCAGGAGTTGTCTACCTACCCTAAGGAATTAGGCTGTGTAAATGTCCTTAAGGTAGTTCCATCCCACCACTGAGAGGTAGGTAGCACCACCGTTGGAGGTGTTCGGGTCAATTTGTTTTTAGGGACAGTGTGGTCACCAGAGCAACAATAAGACACCTTAGAAGCTACCCTTATGCCATTGATCCTTTTTAATTCGAGGCAACTTTTCTGAGGCAACTGGATCATGTCATGGACATAAGGACTTACTAAAACGTCCTATACTCGACGACCACGTTTCGAGGGCAAGGCAACAGTGAGGCGTACCCTAAGAGTGGTGTGTGAATTTGTGTATTGTTTTCAGTTATGTTTTATCTTGTACATGCATCATGGTGATCTACGCTTGTTTTTAATTTAGGCCATACATTCTTTCATACAAGTTAGCAGTTATAATTTAAAAGTGCGGAAATTTAAATGCGGAAAGTAAAATCCTACGCTATTACAAGGCGCGGGTCTATACATCGCCAAATTAACAAAGACCCGTTTTTTAATAAAATGTGGAAAGTAAAACCTAATTACTATTACATGGCTTGAGCAGTTACATAATATCCACAACGAAAAATAAAAATAAATGCGCGAAAGGATTAAAGCTGCAGTTCGAGGGCGTTGGACCCTTTTGAAATTAAATGAAAATTAAAAGCTAATTAATTATTTTATTAAAAGAAAAGAAATGTTTTTTAGGTTTTTTGTATTCATGAGAGAAAGAAATTAAAATTGAAGAGAAACCCTAATTCTAAGTTGTTTTTAATTATTAATGAAAAAAGTTAAAGTTTAAAACCTAATTTACATAATATTTAATGTACATGTTTATTTACAAAATATTTAATAATTAATAATAATAATAATGATGAGAAAATCATTTAAGAAAAAAATGATGAAAAGTTAAGAAACCCTAATTTCTACATATTTTAATTTGTTAAGAAAAGGTTAAAATTGAAAACCCTAAATTAAACTAAATTATTTATTAAAAGTTAATTTACAAAAATACATTAATGGTGAAATAATAATAATTAAATATATTTTAGTTTTCGATTTTTTTTATTATGAAAATTAATTTGTGAAATTAAAAGAAAACAATTAAAAATAATTAAGAGAATCAAAAGAAAAATTAAATAAAAAAATAAACATGATGCAAACCATGGGGGTGTCTGGCCCTTTTTGGAGGTGAATTGGAGTATTTTTGGCCCACCAGAACAAGGCCTCGTTTGAGTTTCTGTGTTTGAATGCATGTGGTTGACTGAGTGTACACGATGGACCTCCATTCATAGCCTTCAGATGGATCATCATGCATATGTGGCAAGCCTGGGCATGTGTGTGCATGGTAGGACGTTGAGAGCATGCTGCACATGAACACGTTACAACAAAAATTATCAAGTATATGGGGGGACCTGGGAATCGAACCCAGGTCCCAGTACCTGCAGGACACCTCATCTGCCAACTGAACTAACGCGCGTGTTTGTAATATGAGTAGAACACAAATAATATGTATGAAAAAACATTGAAAAATCGCGCCAAGGTTTAAATGGTCCAGTAACATCAAGCCACGCTAGCTTTCTTCTTCGTTTGCCTGCAAATAGAAAACAGATAGCGGGGGTTTTAAACCCCCACTAAATAGAAACCATGAAAATAGCGATTAGAACATGAGTAAATATAAAAAGGGCGCGAGGTATGAGTTTGTCTCGTCTTGATGTCACGATTCCAATGGCATAGGTTTGGTAGTTCAATTTTGCCATATGTGTAAACCCCTAAATTTGGAGCTCTGAAACCCTAGCAAACGTTAATGGCAGATTTTGATATAGGCATTGTTAGTTCAATTAAAGGGTACCAATAGCTTCAGAATATCCATATTAGTGTAAATCAATTAACAAAACACATGAACAATGCTTAAAAATTGAAACACGATAATGGATATGTTTGTGAAAAGTGCAATGTTGTTCTACCAATTCTTGGCGTAGGGAGACTGGTTCTTGATTGCAACACGTTCCTAGCAATGTCAGGAATGTATTGGAAGGCTTTTAAAGCTTTGAATCGTGCTCTAGGTGTGAAATCAGTTTTCAACTTTTGGCCAAAAATTTTCAATTTGATTCTTTGTTTTCTGAGCAGCCTTCGTGTGTGTTAGGATTAGGTTATGTTATGTATAAGTATCTGAAGCTTTCTAAGTCAAAAACCAAGCCCATAGTCCATTGAATCAATGTTTTGAATATTTGATTTTCCATATCTTTTTTTCAATCTTTTCCATGCCAATCATTGCCAATCATGTAGAATCTTTCCCTTTTGAATGAGAAACAATTTGCCACCTTGCCCTAGTTTGATTTGCTGCATAAAAAAGATTTAAAAACATGATTTGGTATTTTTCTTATATTTAAATTTAATTAAATGAATTAATGATAATAAAAATTCAAATAATTAATCAAAAATAAGAAAATAACTCCCTTTGAGCCTAATGGGTCGTGCATAGCCTTTGGGTAATGATTCATGAAAGAAATTGAGGCCCATTAGCATTTTTGAAGCCTTTTGTGCAAAGTTGACTTTTCAAAATTCCCAAAAATTTCCCAACTTCTACAAGGCATATCTTGCTCAATTTTGAAGCTATGAACATGTTCTTGGACATTTTGGAAAGGTCTTGAAGTCCTCTAACCAATTTATTTGGTCCCATGTCATTTTGATTTACCAATATCAAGTTATGGTCTTTGACTTAAAGTGCCTTTTTGTTGACTTTTGAAGATAACCTATAATGTTGAAATTGATAACTTTTTGTGAGAGCATTTCTTGGACTTGAAGTATGAAGATGGGTTGTAGGAAATGTCATCCTCTTCAAAATGAGATTTGGATGGGATTTTTCTGATAAACCATGAAGAAGTTATGCCTTGGTCAATTTGCAGTTGACTTTTCAACTGTCCAAAAATAGAAACTTTTGCATCTTGAGACTTTTTGAGCCATGCTTTGAGAATCATGATCAAGAATTGATCAAATGATGTTTGTGGCTTCAAAATAATATGTTGACCAAAAATTTTGACTTTTGACTGTCAAATGACCATTTTGCCCCTGCAGTTGACTGTGAAGCAATTAGGGTTTTTGACTGTGCAATTTGATGCTGTGAGTCTTGAAACTTGGCATGTGGATGCTTGACAATGTATATAGGCATGTGGGACTTGATTGGACCCATGGAAACCTTATTTTCTTTTCCAGAACCAAAACCCTAATTTTGACTATGTTAGGAGGCAATTGGACTGTGCAACCCTTGAGAGATTTTGAACTATCTGAAGATTGATCTTGGCAAATCTTGAAGAATATGGGAGGGCAAATTTTGGGGTACAACATCTAGTCTTAAGTTTAGTTAACTTGATACGAGCACTCATCTCTCAAGATGTTTTTTTGATGATTGAGGAATCCACAAGGTTTTTGGACACGAAAATCACTCAACTTTATTTTTTTCGTGTCTGATCACAAAACTTTGTTCTTTACCGAGGATTTTATTTTGTAATACTTTTTTCAGGCTTTTCATTTTTTATTTTCGCTTTCCCTAACTTTTTCCTAGACAAATTCTTTTGAATTTTGATTTTGAAGTCCAACGGGATGCCCTAATTTTTGCTTAAGTCACTCATTTTCAAGTTTTTCGACTTAGCGGGCTTTTTTTTTCGTTCATCATATTTTCTTTCTCTTTTGAACAAATCGTGTGACCTCGATTCATTTTCGACTTATTGGAAATATTCTGACTGCCTCATTCCTTGGCCGGTGAGGGATAACCATTTGTGGTTTCACGACTTTCTAGACCTCCTAATGCAAGGGAATAACCATTATGGTTTTGATTTTTTTGAACTCCTAATGTGGGGGATAAGGTGTGGTAATCCTCAGATATGACACTCCTTTTGAAATTTGATTGCTCGATCAAATTAATTAAACATTATCCTGCCCTTAGGTTTAAAAAACTAGGGTTTTTTCTGAACAAAAAAGGAACTCTTACTTCAAGGATCAAAGGGGTTAACGAGGGTTTCACTCCCTTATATCTCCGATGTTTGGGGATTTGAAACAATGACTGTACATCGTCAACATGGTCTTACTTAAAAGCATACAAACTAGAAATTTTTTGAATTTTCAATTATCGTCATCCTCCCTCCAATCTTTTCCTAACCAAAAGACTTGGTAAAATTGGTATTAATATGCAAGCAAATAACTTTATTAGTGATAACAAATGGATGAGTGAAAATGAATGGATTACTTCAAGACAAACATACTCAATGCATTAAGATTTTCATTCAAAAATAGACAAGTTTCTACATGTAAGCAATGTTTAAACAAACAAGCAAGATGAAAAATTGAAAATGCAATAAGGAAAACAATGATTGTCATTGTTGGGGAGACTTTACTTTATTTGGACTTATTGATTCTGATGACATTTTGAAGTCTTGATGCTCACTTGGGAAGGAGATTCCCCTTCTGATATGTTGTTGTAACACGGTGGGAGAACTGACTTGGTTGTTTTGCGTTTGATCGCAATTGTTGCGGATAGCAAGAGTTGCCACCGACTTTTCTTTTATCCAAAAGGAAAGGCTGAAAAGAACATGAAAGACCTTTAGAGATGTTTTCTTGAGTTCGGGGGGGGGGGGGGGGGGTAGGTTATGAAAAGGTAAGGCATTAGCACCCTTTTCATCCGTAGTTATCTATGGGCTCTTAGTTACTTGCTAGATCACTTTCTTTTGTTTGAAAGTGTGCTTGTGATGTGGGTTTTGAAAGTATTTTGAAAACGTCTTTGTAATGGTTCTCGTTTCTATAAGAACACGTACAAAGTGTTGTTTCAAAGATAGTTCAAAGATGTGTTTGTGGAATGTGTTTTTGAAAGTGATTTTGAAAAGGTGTCTTTGTAATGGTTCTCATTTCTATAAGAACGCGTACAAAGTGTTGTCTTTTTCAAAATATTTCAAAATGAGAGTGTTGGTGCATAAAATGTTTTTGTTGTGAGCAAGCGAGCAACTAGGAGCAATCTACCTACTCAAAAGGTCTTATATGTTCATTTCCTCCTCCTTTAGATGTTTCTATCTTACCATTGTTTTGGTAAGAAGCCCCATCGTTGAATGTAAAGGGACGGGCATGGGACGTTTGTATAGTCATAGAAGGCAACCCATGGAACATTTTAGCAATGTCGTTTTAGGGACTAGATCGTTTACCGAAGGCAACATCAAGGGTCATCAAGGGACTACGATCTTTTATCAAGGGTCTTTGCTAAAACGCCCATGTTCAAGGGACATGACTATTTTCCGAAAGGAAACCAAGTGGATTACCCTAAGGGTGCTAGTGTGCAAGTGTGTTTGATTTACATGCATTTAGTCTTGATTAGGGTTATCTATTTGTTGATTTTATGTCTTGCCATACACACCCTAATTACTAGCATTTATACTCGAAATTAATAAATTGCGGAAATGTAAAGGTCCTGCGCTATTACATCATTTTAGGGATGGGGGTACAAATTTACAAATGGGGGGTTGCAAGAATTTAAATCCTATTTAACTATTACAACCATATTGAAATGTACAATATAAGAATAAAAATGACTTGTTTTGAAAATGGTTTTTTGTCTTAATGAATTAAAAAAAAAGAAATTAATTATTTAATAAAAAGGAAATATTTTTATGTCTTCTTTATGTTAGTAAAAAGAGTATTGATATTGAAAATGATGAAAAGGGAAAATAATGAGAGATAGAATTAGTGTGCTACTGCAAGCAAAACAAAAAGGATCAGAAGTTCTAATGCCAGGCGCGCTGTGACTCAAAAAGAAACGTCAGTAGGCATCAGAAGTTCTGGATTGATACACTCTGAGCTCCTGCAAGAAACGTTAGAGGGAAAGAAAACAGAGGTTCTGTGTGGTGTTTAGACAATGAGCAAAATGTCAGAAGTTCTGTGTCTTGTTTAATAGTGGATGAAAAGTAACAAGTTCTGTGTTGTGTTAGTAGTGAGTAAAGAGTCAGAAGTTCTGTTACCGTGTCATAACAGTGCAAAAACCTAGAAATTCCGGTGTGTTAAAACAGTGAGAAGAACTCAGAAGTTCTATGTTGTGCTAAACAATGAGTGAAAATCTGAAGTTCTATGTTAAAACAAAAAGAGATCCTAGAAGTTTTCGTGTTAAAACAGTGAGGAACTCAGAAGTTCTGTGTTACATTTCAACTCTTTCCTCATATTAATCAGCATATAAACAATTTACTCAGTTCTTAACAACAAATCAAAAGGATAAAAACACAGCAGTTTATAGAAGTTCTAATTCTAATTTTGAGCCTAGCTTTATTCAAGAAGTTCTGGTCCATAGTTTTTTTATACTTTTGCAATAATATGGACAACATCAATACTATGATATTTACATGTTTAATGATGTTCTGAATGAAAAGATGCAAAGTCAGAAAGACTTACCTTGAATATGGAGTGTGTGCTTTGAATTTGAGCTGCTGCCTTCAGATGTTCTGGAGTCAGCAAGAGCAACAGAACAATGGTTACGTTCTTTGATTAAAGGGAAGAACAAAGGTTTTTTTAGGATTTGCGAAGGTTTTTTTTACTGTTTTCTTTTCTCTCTTTGATAATTCTCTCTCTCTCTCTCTCTCTCTCTCTCTGCAAAAGCCATCCCCTTGAATGTGTGATGGATAAACTTATTTATAGATGGGTTTGTTGTGTTTTTTTAGGGGGGGGGGGGGGAACAAATGGGATTTTTAACCTTTTTGGCTTATTGTTCCATTGCTTTTTAAACACAACTTTTGCATGCTAATTTGATGCAATTATGGGGTTTGAGAAAAATGCAGGCGTGGACTGGATCAACAACACCTTAGAGCATTGTGGCAGCTGGTGGCAGGACTATACTACAGCAGCGCAGCAGGTTGCTCAAACAAGGTTTTGGGATTTGGTGATGTTCTGATCGTAGAAGACCAGAGTGAGATTCGAAGAGCGAGGCTCTGATCGAAGCATAGAACATAGCCTCCATATGCTGAAGAGTCACGTTCTGATTGATGAATCATGTTCTGAACCATATTTGCAAATTTTGATTGCACTTGCGTGAAGGCTGGCCCAGAAGTTCTGCAGTATCGTATTCTCTTAACACTTAGAAAATTTTCTAAATGTTTAGAAATTTGATTTTTTCAAAGTAATTTCTGACTTCTGATTTTTGATGAACCAATTTCATATCTTGACGAAATATAATTGTTGAAACTTGATTTTTGATCTAAAAGTCAAAGTTTGACTTTTCAGTGTGCTTTTGACCATTTTGCCCTTGTGAATGATTTTATTTGAAAATTGTAATTCAAGACTTGAAACTTGATAGAAGCAAACCTGAGGTTCCAGGATGATCCTTTGAGAAATGAGAGGGCAAATTTGGGTTACAACAGCTGTGAACACAACAGTCTATGAATTAATCCAATCTTGATCCTTATCTCTGGATACAATACCGTCTTACCAGAATCGCCAAGTTCCCGAGAATGATATACATAGAGGATTCTCTCAAAAGATAGGATAAAGGATTTACCAACGAACTTTGTTGCTCGAGGTTAGAAGATGATTGAACACTAGAGTTCCTAAAAATTTGCGCTTTGATGATATTGTGGTTGAGGTGTAAGGAATAGGCTTAAAGATGCCATTTGGAGAAATGATGGAGAGATGGCGGAGATGGGCTTACAGATGCCATCCAAAGGTGATTGTTGATAGAAAATTACACTAAGTCTAAGCTTGACTTCAGCTGGGTAAGGAATCAGAATAAACCTTTGGTCGATTTGAAACTGAACCTAGCAGAAGTCTTGAATGTTCTTTAACTGGGAAGAATCAGGATAACTCTTTGGAGCGACTTATCTGAACCAGGGAAAATGTCTTATTTGGAAAAAATCAGGATAGACCGTTGAGAGGTTTAAACTGAACCAAAAGAGGTCTTGGATATTTTTTAATTGGAGAAAATCAAAATAAACCTTGGATTAATTTATTTGAGCCAAAGAAAGTGTCTACTGGGGAAGAATCGGGATAATCCGTTGAGAGGTTTAAACTGAACCAGCAGGGGTCTAGAACAGAATCAGAATAAATCTTGGAGTGATTTATTTGAACCAGAGTAGATGTCTGCAGGAAAGAATCAGGATAAACCGTTGAGAGGTTTAAAACTGTACCAGCAGGGGTCTGGAAAAGAATCTGAATAAATCTTTGAGCGCCTTATCTGAACCAGAGAAGATGTCTTCGGGAAAGAATCAGGATAAACCGTTGAGAGGTTTAAAACTGAACCAGCAGTGGTCTGGAAAAGAATCAGAATAAATCTTAGGGCAACTTATCTGAACCAGAGAAGATGCCCGTGGGAAAGAATCAGGATAAACTGTTGAGAGGTTTAAAACTGAACTAGCAGGGGTCTGGAAAAGAATCAGAATAAATATTAGGGCGACTTATCTGAACTAGAGAAGATGTCTGCGGGAAAGAATCATGATAAACTGTTGAGAGATTTAAACTGAACCAGCAAAGACCTAAAGGGGAGTATTTTTAATGTAGATAGTCACCCTGTCTTGTTTCGGGAATTGATCTTCAATTGATTTGTTCATAGATATTCATCTTATCTTGTTGAAAATTTGATAATAATTTTCTGTTGATTGATCTTTCCTGAAAAAGGTAAAGAGTTAGTTATATGCAATGCCATGATGCATGAAATGCATAGTGCAATGAGATTGCGATATACGTATTTGTGTCATTGATGTTTATGATGTATGGATGCAATGTATGCGCACGTAAGCTATTCTGCTGCAGTGTTGTTGGATTAGTGAAGATAAATCCCTGACTGCTGCTGGGGATGTAGAGTGTAAGTCTTCATATTTTGTTGAAGTCGAAGTGTTGATGGATGGGCTTCCATTATTAGAGAAATAAACTTTGTTGGGGAAGGGAAACATCGTGCATCACTTGTGGACTTCATGAAATCCTGCTGGGGAATCCTGAGAAACTGGGCGACTTTCACTGGGAAATCTTTGGAGCGGTAACTGGAAGTTTTGCTCCATCAGGGATGTGAAAGCACCTGATACCATTAGGCTGCATACTGGAGATACGTTAGTGATCCTGTAGTAGGATGTCCTTGCTTCCGCTCTGGCTGGAAAAAGTACCTGCGGGGATTTTATGGAATGGCCTATAAATATTATCCTATTTCTTAAAGCCATTAGTAATTGTCTTTCTGTTTACTGTTCCTTCTTTTCTTGCACTCATTTGTAAACAGTAATCACGTTCAAATTCATATGTTCAAAAATAATCATTGGACGTTTTTGCAAACAAAACAGGAAAATAAAAGAAAAACAGATAATTTTGCACTTTTAAAGGAATATCTTTGTATTAACTTGAATAAGTATTTTTGTATAAAGAGACGAACATCCTAGAATGTCGTCGTAGAAAATGAAAACTGATGCAAAGAAAAAATAGCTATGTGAAATAATCCCATGGGGTTCCCAATCTGCTATAGCCTTCATGTCTTTGAGCGTCTCATCCACTTGCTGTTTATCTGAAGCTGATTGGATTGATTAGAACCGTTTGAGTTTGTCAGTCGATACTAACGGTTGTCTGTAAGGTGGTCCAACGGGACATAGTCATATGCTATCAATCCCTAACTTTTGCCTGGACCGCCCTTTCGGGTTTTCAGTCCACCGGGATACCCTTTTTTTCCCAAGCCGCCTTTTCAGGTTTTCAGCTTGCCAGGTGTACGGATTTTTTTTGTATTTTATCCCTAATTTTTTCCCGAACCCTTTTGGTTCGCCGGGATGCCCTAATTTTGCCCAGGCGAGTCGACCTAGCGGGTCATTATTCACGCGTAGTATATTTTAACTATGTCCGCATTTACAGGGTGCGGAAGATCGTCGCCATCCATAGTGGTTAAGATCATTGCTCCACCAGAGAATATGTTTTTGATCACAAATGATCCTTCGTATGTAGGAGTCCATTTTCCCATGGGATCACCTTGTGGAAATATGATACACTTGATTACCAAGTCACCAACCCGATATACCTGGCGTTTGACCTTCTTGTTAAAAGCTTTAATCATACGTTTTTGGTACATCTGACCATGACAGACAACTGCAAGCCTCTTCTCATCAATCAAGTTCAACTGGTCAAGTCGAGTTTGAATCCATTCATCTTCATTAAACCCTGCATCTTTTATGATTCTCATAGAAGGTATTTGGACTTCGATTGGTAGGACAACTTCCATACCGTATACCAAAGAGAAAGGAGTTACCCCTATTGACGTGCGCGCCGTGGTACGGTAACCATGGAGAGCAAATGGTAACATATCATGCCAGTCCTTGTAGGTCACTGACATTTTTTGTATGATCTTCTTGATGTTTTTATTTGCGGCTTCTACAATGCCATTCATCTTCGGCCGGTAAGGAGAAGAGTTATGGTGCTGGATCTTGAATTGTACGCATAGTGCGGTAATCATAGTATTGTTGAGATTGGTACCATTATCTGTGATGATTCTCTCCGGGATACCGTACCGACATATGAGATTCTATTTGATGAATCAGGCCACAACGTTCTTGGTAACAGAAGCGAATGAAGCTGCCTCGACCCACTTCGTGAAGTAATCAATGGAAACCAAGATGAAGCGGTGTCCATTAGAAGCTGTAGGTTTGATTTCTCCAATCATGTTGATGCCCCACATCGCGAATGGCCAAGGATCAGTTAGGATGTTTAGGGGAACCAGAGGCACATGTACTTTGTCAGCATAGATCTGGCACTTGTGACAAGTTCATGAATGTTGATAACAATCCGCTTCCATGGTGGACCAGTAGTATCCTGCCCGTAGGATCTTTTTAGCCATCGTGTTTCCACTAGAATGATTGCCAAAGGTACCTTCGTGTAAATCAGCCATGATCTTTTCTGCCTCACCCTGGTTCACGCACCGAAGCAAAGTAGAGTCAGAGTTGTGCTTATAGAGGATTCTGTTGCTGAGGAAGAATTTAGCAGAAAATCTTCTCAAGAACTTCTTATCATTGACTGAAGCTCCCTCCGGATACTCTTGGGCCTCGAGATACCTCTTAAATTAATGGAACCAAGGCTTGTCCACTACTTCTTCAGTATCGATCTCGTGACAGTAAGCTGGTTCATCCATTCTCTCAATGGTGATCTAGGGAGCCTCGTTATCCCACCTGATTTTAAACATGGATGACATAGTGGCTAGCGCGTCCGCTAGTTGATTTTCCTCTCGTGGAAAATGCTCAAAGGTAATTTCCTCAAAATGTGGGATTAATGTCAACACATGTTCTTTGTAAGGGATGAGATTAGGATGCTTCGTGTCCCATTCTCCTTTGATCTGACTGATGACTAAGGCTGAATCTCCAAATACCTTTAAGGACTTGATTCCCAAATCTATGGCGGCTTTGAGACCCATAATACATGCTTCATATTCCTCCATATTATTGGTACAGTTGAAACAAAGCCTCGCGGTGAAGGGAGTATGACATCCTTCAGGGGATATGTACACAGCGCCTATGCCGTTGCCGAGTGCATTGGAAGCTCCGTCAAAAACCAAGGTCCACCTGGATCCTTGTTTAGGTCCGTCATATAGTCTGAATTCTTCACAATTGTTTACCAACATGATGTATTCATCTGGAAACTCGAATTTCATGGATTGATATTCATCCACATCCTGATGAGCAAGGTGATCAGCTAGCACACTGCCCTTTATTGCTTTTTGGGTAGTGTATTGAATTTCGTATTCACTCAAGATCATATGCCATCTTGCTATTCTTCCAGAGAGGGCGGGCTTCTCGAATATGTATTTAATTGGATCCATCTTGGATATCAATAAGGTAGTATGGGTCAACATATATTGTCTTAGACGACGAGCAGCCCATGCCAGAGGGCAACAAGTTTTCTCGAGCAGTGAATATCTGGTTTCACAGTCGGTAAACTTTTTGTTCAGGTAGTATATTGAATGCTCTTTTCGGCCGGACTCGTCATGCTGCCCCAAGACACACCCTATTGAATTTTCCAAGACAGTCAGATACATGATCAAAGGTCTTCCCTCGATCGACGGTATCAAAACAGGAGGCTCTTAAAGGTACTCTTTGATCCTGTCGAAGGCAGCCTGGCATTCGTCGCTCCAATCCAACACTTGATCTTTCTTCAGTAAATTGAAGATTGGTTCACAAGTAGCGGTTAGGTGAGAAATGAATCTGACGATGTAGTTTAGCCGTCCTAAGAACCCTCTGACTTCCTTCTCGGTGCAAGGAGCAGGAATTTCTTGTATTTCTTTTACCTTTGCAGGGTCCATTTTGATACCTTTACCGCTGACAATGAAGCCTAGGAGTTTACCGGACCTCACTCTAAATGTGCATTTACTCGGGTTCAACCTTAGCCTGTATTTCTTCAGTCTTTCAAACAGTTACTGCAAATGGTCAAGGTGTTCCTATTCAGTTTGAGATCTGGCTATCATGTCATCCACATAGACCTCTATCTCGTGATGGATCATATCATGAAATAGAGCTACCATGCCGCACTGATAAGTTGCCCTGGCGTTCTTCAGCCCAAATGGCACAACTTTATAACAAAACGTGCCCCACTGTATGACGAAGGTCATTTTCTCCATGTCCTCAGGTGCCATTTTGATTTGGTTGTACTCGGAGAAGCTATCCATGAAGGAGAATACTTTATGCTATGCGGTGTTGTCAACCAGAATATCAATATGGAGAAGCGTGAAATGATCCCTAGGGCTTGCCCTATTCAAGTCTTTGTAATCCACACACACGCGTACTTTACCGTCCTTTTTAGGCACTGGAACAACATTGGCGACCCATTGTGGATAGGAGGTGACGGCTAAGAATCCGGCGTTGAACTGCTTTATGACTTCAATCTTGATCTTCTCTGACATTTCTGGATGCATGCGACAAAATTTCTGTTTTACCGGAGGGCAGTCTTCTTTTGTTGGCAGACGATGGACCATGATATCTGCATCGAGTCCTGGCATAACTTTGTATGACCAGGAAAAGACCTCAACATAGTCATGTAGTAACTGAGTTAAGTGCCTCTTGACACTAGGTTCCATATTGGCACCTATCTTTACTTCTTTCTTGTCCTCTTCGGTGCCTAAGTTAATTGTATCAACCGGCTCTTCGTGGGGCTGTATGGTCCTTTCTTCCTGTTGTAGTAACCTAGCTAGTTCCCCTGGAACCTCACAATTTTCGTCACCTTCGTCTTCAGCTTGGTAGATCGGATTTTCAAAGTCACAATAGGCCATAGCAGAATCGTTACCCATGGGATCCTGAGTAGATGTGAATTGTTGGATAAAAGTAATAGGGATAAATTCTTTGGCTTCCCAGTTGTTGAGTCCTTCGCTGATAGTTGGAAAAATCCATTCTTCTAGGTTACAGCTGTCATTACTATCTTCCATTGCGTTGACTCCATGGTTGCTGATCCGCAAAGGTGGTCCCCTGACACGAGCACGACGAACATCTTTCTGGGCTCCTGAAGTAAAACCCAAACCAAATTTGTCATATTTGTAGGGAATATCCGGAAGCTGGCACCAAATGGTACACCCACCTTCTTCGACTACTGCATTGGCATCTTTCAGAGAAGTCATCTTCAGTGGAGGTCTGGTAATCTTCGGGACTTTGGAAACAGTCTTGGTTGCTGCAACTGTTTGTGGTACCTCCTCGAAATGTTGACACGAAGTTTCGATGAACTCACCATCCATTTCCACATACCTGAAGGAATTCAGGTGACTGACCATATATTCCTCCTCTCCATGGACAGTGATGATTTTTCCCTTGATTGGGTACTTCAACATCTGATGTGATGTAGAGGTGACGGCACCAGCACAATGAATCCAAAGTCGGCCCAATAAACAGGAATAGGAAGGGCGGATATCCATTACATAGAAAGTTGAATCGAAGGTCTGAGTTCCAACTTTGATGGGGATGTCCACCTCCCCGTGCACCATTCTCTTCGAACCATCAAAGGCCCTTACCACTATGTTGCTGGGATTTAAGGTCAAACCTTCACAGTCTACTCTATCTAGAGCCTTCTTAGGCAGCACATTCAATGATGAACCAATATCTACTAAGACATGGGCCAAAGTGGTGCCCCTGTATTCGACAGAGACATGCAACGCATCATTGTGTTTTCTCCCTATAGGTGTCAGATCAGCAGCAGAAAAGCCCAAACCGTTATCAGCTGTCAAACTAGCCACACAATCTTCAAATTGGTCAGCAGAGGTTTCCTGTGGCACATGGGAATTATTAAGAAATTTCACCAAAGCCTTCGCATGAGCTTCAGAGCACAATAATAGAGCTAGTATAGAAATCTTTGAAGGGGTCTTCCCTAGCTATTCGACTACATTGTAGTCGCTTCTCTTTATAATTTTCAAAATTTCTTCCATCTCCTTCTTGTAAGCCTCTGGGATAGATACTGGCTGCACCTTCGTCCGGACAAGCTCAACCAAAACATCTTTGCCCCGAGTCTCAGTCGACTCGGTGATAGGGGTGTCAGCAGGGGTAATCTTAGGAACTGTAGTAGTAGTAGCAGTAGGAACAAAAGCAGGAATGATCACAGGACCGGTAACAGCTTTCGGAGGAGAAATCTCAGGGGACAACACTCTTCCACTTCTGGTTATTTTGCTGGTTCCCACAATGTTGCCAATGTCGGGGTCAGCCTTCTCAAAAACCGGGTCTTCAATAGCTAGCCAATCTTGCTTGACACCGTGGTAGTAGACGTCACCTCTATAGTTCCAGGGAACAGTTTTATCTGAGGAGTATGGGATTGGCTATGACATAGTAATTATTAGTGGAGTCACCTTCATAACAGATGTAATCCTAACGGGTCTTTTGGTGGAGACCCTGGGAGGATTGGCGGAAATGGTTATTATTGAAACATCCTTGTAAGAAATGGTTGGAACGAGAGTCTTTTTAAACAAAATCTCTTTGTCATCCATCAGGCGCTGAACACCTGCCTTCAATAAATGACAACCAGTCGGTAGAGATAAACAGAGGTGGCAACCTTTGCCATAACCCGGAAATAAACCGACCTTTAACATGTTCCTCTTGACGATCAAGAGAGGAGTAACAAGTTCATCAACAATAGTAACAAACACAACATCTTCAACAACGTTAACACCACAACCGTGTTTGGGCATAGGAGCAGTGATAACATTTGGGATCTAAGGAGTGTCAAATTCAATTTCCTCTACCTCGAGAAGGTCTTGCACCTTGTTTTTAAAAGCCAAGCAGTCGTTTGTATCGTGGCCTGGACTTTCTGAATGGTAAGCACAACAAGCATTTGGGTTATAATGGGGAGAGGCAGTGTTGGGATTCTTCGGAGATTCCCACAGGGTTACCAGATTAGATTTCAACAAATGTGGAAATACTTGAGACAGGGTCATATTTATCCGGGTAAACTGTCTTATCGGCCTTTCCGTTCTAGACTGATTGTTCCTTTGTTGAGTAGGTGCAGGTTTAGAGATCATGACAGCCTATACCGCGGGACGGTGTTCAGCCTTGTCTTGGCTCTTATGGTTATATGCAACACTGACCTCCTTCTTTCCGGTAAAGGGTTTCTTCACCATTCTCAAGGATGCATCTCTTTGAATTTTTCCACCTTTTATACCCGCTTCTACCCGTTCACCAGTCATGATTAATTCGGTGAATCCAGCCGAGGAACTTCTGATCATATGTTTGAAGAATGTACCAGATAGTGTGCCTAAGAACATATCCACCAATTCCCTGTCAGATAGAGGGGGTTGGACTCTTCCTGCGAGATCTTGCCATTTTTAAGCATAGGTTTTGAAACCTTCACCTGTACCCATAGACATGCCTTGCAACTATGTCAGAGTTGGAGCTAAGTCAGCATTATACTCGTATTGCTTGTAAAAAGCGGACACCAAATCTTCCCAATTACGGATGTTGGTCCCTTCCAACTGATAGAACCAATCCAACTGCGTCCCTGACACACTTTCTTGGAAGAAATGCACCCATATATTCCTATCCGCAGTATGGGGTTTAATTTTATTGACGTATGATCTCAAATGCAGCTTTGGATAAGAGATACCGGCATATTTAGCGAAAGTGGGGACCTTGAATTTTTGTGGGATGACAACCCCTGAGACAAGTCCTAGCTCTTCAAAATCCAACTTGGGTACCTTATGGATCTCCATAGCATTGAGGAGATCTTCCAACTATTTGTATTTGTCGTCAGCTGAAGGATACTGCTCTTCAGAGTAGTCAACCTCTTCTTCCTCTTCAGATTCTGGATGGTTAGTCACTTTCTTGTTTTTCCTTTCTTGATTATCCCCTTCACTCGATGATGTTGCGAAGTCTAGAGTCCGTCTGGCTGGTCCTTTGAACCTTCTTCCCATGTTCAAAACACCGGTTGATTTCTTTGCTTTCTTCTTCTTCTCTTTGAGCAGCAGAGTTTTCAACTCCTCTTGTCCTTTTGCCAGAGTTAAGAACATTTGTTGAAACTGAGCGTTCTGCGCCTGAAGATCTTTTACTGTCTGTTCAATATCCATCTCACTGAAATAAATAGTAGAAAGATAAGGAGACCTGCTGTAAGAAACCTGTTTGTGTTATGATGAATGAAGATGCATATGCAAATGATTTCAAGGAAATTAGAGATTTATATTTGCTTTAGACAAAAAGGAACACACGTTAAATTAATAAATCCAAGTTTGAGTACATCATGCCTCTTTGGGCTTACAATGAAAGAAATAAAATACAAAACTTCTAAGACAAAAAAGTTGAACGCATCCTCTTTGGTGCGATGTAGGCGTTTAGACTCCTCTCTTCATTAATCTGCTTGGTGAGTTCCAAAACTTTCTTCTCACTGGCGTAGAATTAGGCTTCGAAAGTGTCTCGTTCTTCCTTAAGCTGAATCCAATCCCTTTGTAAGTCTTCGAGAGAGGTTGGCATGTTGGGATGAAGGATAGTGTACGGGACATCCCCTTCAACAACAGGCTCTATGATAACAGGGAGGATAGAGGGGTAAGGCATTATGAGACTTTGAGCACGAGCTCACACCAACCTAAGATAAGGCTCAAGGGGAATAGAGTTTTTGTGTCCCAATGTCTTACTATCCACTTTGTTTACCATCCTCTAAGCTCGTGCAAACCTCTGATGGTATCCTTGATCGTCGCTTTCATAGTCGAACACCACACCTTAGATGAGCATATCATGAAGACCATCTCTTCGCGAATACCCAAACTGTCGTAAATCTAATCAAGGGTTGTAAGTGATACCTCCCCTAATACCAAGCAGTGGGACGTTAGGGAATTCCCCACAATGATCAATGATAGAAGTATCTTCCAAGGATCTCGAACACCAATGAATATCAGAGAGGGTGAGGGACATTGTTGTACCCCAAAATTTGCCCTCCCATTTCATCAATATTTTTCTCACCACAAGACCCTTGGAGCTCAAGATCAAGTTAGGGTTTACTCTGCTCAAGACTCCTCCTTGCACTGTTGACCCAAATTAGGGTTTGAGTTTGCACAAAGATGTTTTGACCTAAAAGGCCCAAAGTGACTTTCATGCTTCATGTTGGACTCACAAGTTTATCCATACCAAGTTTCAAGCCTTGATTCCAATCTTTGCCCAGTCAATTGGGCAGTTGACCTAGAAATCAGCTGTATTAGGGAAAAAGTCAACTGTGGTCAATTGACAGTCAAACCTCATGATTTTTGACCCACATCAACATTATGAACTCATATAGACCATTTGATCAAGTTTGGATCACAAATCCACAAGAAATTTGATCAAATCACCAAAAGGGCAAAATGGTCATTTTTAGGGTTTTGACTGCACAAAGGCAATTTTTGACTATTTGACCTAGCCAATGGCAAACCAAGCTCACATATGGACTCAAGGACTCAATGACATGATCTTGACACATTCAACAAGTTCAAAAGATCCCAAATGCACAAGATTGACAGATGAATTTTCCAGTCAACTGATCAAAATTTGACTGTGTACTGAAAAGTCAAACTTTGACTTTTTGGTCAAAATCAAGTGTCAAGATTCATTTTTCATCAAGACATGTCAAATTGTGAAACTTATTCATCAATAAACCAAAAATTACAAATTAGGGTTTGAAATGAAGAAATTTCATAACTTAGAAATTTTCTAAGTTATGAAATTTCCTAATTTTTTCCTAACTTTGTCCCATCTTTTCATCAAGATACATTTGGATTCAAACAAAACTCAAAACATGAAAGTTATAGTCCATTGCAAAATCCACAACTTTTATTCACAAAGTTTTCTCAAAAGAAGCTTGTAGCTCAAGTTATAATTTTTGGAATAGGGGTGCAAAACATTCTTAACTTAGAAAATTTTTGACCTATTTTAGGCAGGATTTTTGCCCAACTTCATGGCCACTTTTCACATGCTTCCACTTGGAATTTCAACTTGAATTACAAAGATGGATTGTAGTAAACATTCCAAGCTTTCCAAATTGTCCAAGAACTCATCAAACACCCTTGTGGTTAGGGAGAATCGAATTTGTGAAGATGGGCAAAAGTGACTTTGTTCATGACCAATTTCATGTTCATAACACTTTGCATTTTTCAAGTCAGCTTGCACAAGCTAGGTTACAGGCCTCTAATCCCATTCTCACTCAATAATTTAATGCATATCCTTTGTGCTCATGTCTTGTTTTGTGTATTTAACCATTACATACAAGATTAAGCCATATTTGGAAAAAGCATTTTAGCCATTTTTGAAAAGGTGCACGTTATGTCAAAACACAAATCAAAGAGGTACAAGCCAGATCTTTTAGGCACAAGTTTATGGACTAATCCCACTGATCAAGGAGAGAAAATGCAGCATGCTTGAGGGACCTGCCTTGGCCTATAACCCAACTTGACTATCTTTGCTTATCTTAGAAGAAAACTTGCATATTGAACCACAACTTATATTCCTGCAAGAACCAACTAAAACAAACTTTCTCCACACATTGCATACTCCCTAACAGACCTAAAACACGACCAAAGTACCCTTGATCCCTCCTCATACAGAAAATCACCATTTTGCTGCACAAAACAGGGCATTCTGCATTTTGATTTGGTCAGCTCAATCCATTCGTGCGCCTTGGCCAAAACCACTTCATACACACTCCATAACATCCATACAAACTATCCCAAGCCTTGGAAATAGACTGTAACACCTCTAACTAAGTTTGCCATTTTCACTTTTCTCTCTTGCAGGTTGACTTCTATAGCTCGATTCAGTAAGATTCAAAGCAAGCCAAGCATAGAGGAAGCATCCCTGGACCTCAGGCAAGCTGTACAAATCTTCAAATTCCATTGAAAGTACCTCCATTGGTGTACACGATTCAAACTGAATAGGTAAAAGTTTGAACTTCTATCTCTCTATCCAAGCATATTTAGGCTTAAGTTTGTGAAGTAAGCATGTTCTACTCATGGCCCTGAAGCTACCCATATAATTACTTTTCATTTATATTGTATGTGCTAAGAGAATTTTGAACCTGAACATGGAAGAAAAGTTAGGTCAGAAATTGGGGGAGAAGAAATTCTCTCTCATTTCTGAGAGTTAGAACAACTTTTTTATATGTTTGAAATCGTGACATGATGCTCTATAATGTTTGTGTTGTGAGTTTTTGTTAAAAGTCAAGGAATCAAGAGATTACAGAGATGGAGGAAGGGCACGCGTTTTTTGTTTGAATCTGGCTAGAGGTTGAAGACAGAGTTGACTTGGGCTGGGCCTGAGTCAACCTGCTTTTTGCACCCCTTATTTCATCTTGCACCCCCTTGGCCCATTGTGTGATTTTTTAATCATTTTTGACTTTTTCTTTTTGATTCTGACTTGTTATTTTTTGTTAAAATACAAAAAAACATAAAAAATATTTTTTCACATTTTTTTGTATTTATTAGGCATTTATTTGTTTTATTTGATATATGTATGTAAATAAATAGGTATATACTTTTTATTTAAACCCTAGAAAATAATACCAAATATTCTTTTTTGGTCCTTATTTTTTTATTTACCTTTTTGAAAACATTTCCTTAAAATATACTTTTTTTATATAAATATAAATATTTTATTTTTTGTATATATTTAATATATTTAATACATAATATAAACACTTATATATTTATTAGAATATTTAGGATAAAAATACAAAAATAATACATTTTTATTTTATTAATATTTGACCTCAAAAATCACTTTTTTACAATATACTTCCTTTTTATTTATTTTTTGTATATAGTTAATAAATATTGTATATAATAAATAATAAATACTTTTTATTTAGCAAATTAGGGTTTTGCCCTAAACCATGAAAATACCCAAAAATTAACCCTTTTTTATTTTTGTTTATTTGTCACATGAAAAATACTTTTCACATACACATAAAAACATTTATGTGCATAATACATTTTACATTTTATTTGTATTTATTCAATTATTGTACAATTAAATAACTTGTATATTCAATTTGGATTGTAATAGCTTAGATTTAATTTCTTGCTAAATATCCCCATTTGAACATTTGTACCCCCCATCCCCATGATTACTTTGTAATAATTTAGGACTTTAAATTCCGTATTTTAAAGCTTTCTAAATATGCCATGATAGACTTAGGGTTTGTATGCAAATCAAAAAAATGACAAATAGCTTGACCTAATTCAAAGACAAAAAAGAATGAAAATGGACAACACTAATCACACTTGCACCCCTAGGGTTACTCCACTTGTTGCCTTCAATAATGGGCCATGTTGCATGTTGGGTGTCTTTGGCAAAACAAAACAATTCAAATGATCATAGTCCCTCGATGACGCTTTCGAAAATTGCCTAAAAATGATCAAGTCCCTTAAAGGAAAAATTGCCAAAGACACTTGGCACTATTGCAATTATGGTCTAAAACGATGACCCGCACCCATCCCGTTAACATCCTAACACAAGATTGTCCACCAAATACAATGGTGGAACAAAATTGTTAAAAGGGTTAAAACATAGAAAAAACCTTTGAGTAAATTTAGGGGTAGACAACTCTTAGTTACTTGATCAAACTTGCAAAACACACTTGCCTACTTTTCAAAACCACACTCCACAACACTTTTCAAAACAACTTTCAAAAACATTGAAAACTTTTCAAAAGATATACACCTTTGTATACATTCAAACATGGATCATTACAAAGGTTGCCACAACAAATGGCCTCTTTTCAAAATATTTTCAAACCCACACACAAAGCACCATTTCAAACAATTGAAAACACAAGGCAAGTGATCTAAGCAAGTAACTAAGAGCCCATGGATAACCATGGATAGAAAGGGTGCTAATACCTTCCCTTTCTATAATCTACCCCCCGAACCCAAGAAAACATCTCAAAGATTTTTGCCGTGCTTTTTAACCTTTCCTTAGGATAAAATAAAAAGTCGATGGCGACTCTTGTTCAACCGAAACATTTGCGAAAACAAACGCAAAACCCAAGTCAGTTCTCCCACCTTATCACAGAACTGGCGACTCTGCTGGGGACAATTTTAAAAGTGGAGTAACCTTAGGGCTTAGATCACCCTCTTGCATGACTAATTGTTTGCTTTGTTTGCTCTACATATTGGTTCTCTTGTTTGGGCTTGAAATCCTACACTCGGATTTGGGGAAACATTCATAGATAGCAATACGTTGTGGAAACTGTGTGGGGTATACCGACACAGTTGAAGCAATAGCTATATTAGTGCGACATATTTGTGAGTACCGGTAACCCTTGAGTTCAATCAAGGAGAGTACGGGGCCGCTGAGTGATGTCACTAAGCACTAATGACCTAGAACCTTACTTGACCATCTTGGCCTTTCATTAGGGGTAGTGAGATGACCGGCTTTGGTGCAGTCCGAAGTTGGTAGATACTCGATACTACACTCATTGAGGGTTATTTTCTTGGAATATTTTGGTCGCTAGTTAAGTGGCTAAACCAAAACAATGAACATGGAAAACAATCCAATGATATTGAGCTCCTTAGAACCCGATTACTATTTATAGGACAGGTTTTTAAGCAAACTACACTCAAGAGGGTACTTACCTATGAAACCCCATGCAAGCCTGAAACTAGGGTTTTGTGTGAATTATTTGTACATATGTTTGTGCATGCATCATGAACATCATAAAGCATCATATGCATTCACTAACCATTTCAAGGGTTTAGATCTTTATCTTTGTTCTTGTTTTGTAGGTCATGGAAATTCTTCGCAGGAAAACTATCCAAGTCAACCTTGTGAGAATCCCTCCTCAACTCAAGGAGCTCACATCCAGAATTCCGGAAAGCTCTCCCTTCAGTGAAAGACATGGTAGACTGCTCAGCCTATTCAACACCAACATTGAAGAGGACATGGTGAAACTGTTGTTCCATTTCTTTGACCCCCTTCACCACTGTTTCACGTTCCCCGACTACCAATTGGTGCCCACTTTGGAGGAATTTCCTCAACTCTTGAGAATTCCTATTCTTAATCAACTACCCTACAACGGTACAGAAAAAGAACCAAAGCCTGAAGATGTTGCTCAAGCACTACACTTGCAACCATCTGACATCAAGGGGAATTGGGAAACTAGAAGCGGTGTCAAAGGCTTCCTGGCAAAATTCTTGTTGGAGAAGGCACAAGAGTGTTGGAATTCATTGGATCTACAAGCCTTTGAAGAAATTGTGGCACTCCTCATTTATGGGTTGGTCCTGTTCCCAAATCCTGACTAGCTTGTAGATGTCAACGCCGTCAAGATCTTCTTATCCAGGAATCCCATACCAACATTACTTGGGGACATCCTCCACTCATTTTACACACGAACAATGAGAAAGAGGGGTGTTCTCATGTGCTGTACTCCTCTCCTTGCAAGGTGGTTTATTTCGCACCTTCCACAATCTGTTTTGAAGAATGACCAAGGCTTAAGGTGGTCACAACGGTTGATGACCCTCACTCACTCTGATGTACATTGGTGTTCTCGGTCCAGAGAAAATGCCATCATCGTCGATCATTGTGGAGAGTTCCCTAATGTTCCATTGCTTGGCATTAGAGGAGGCATTACCTACAACCCTTGTCTAGCTTTGAGACAATTTGGATATGCACGGAGGGATGGCCCTCATGACATGCTGATTCCTGACTTAGTTTTTGACTTCGACAACGATGCGCAAGGACGTCGCTAAAGATTCATCAGAGCTTGGAGGATGCCTAACAAGGTAAACAACAAGACACTGGGGCACAAGAACTCCATCCCTCTTGAGCCTTATATCAAGTGGGTACGAACCCGAGCCCAGAGTCTAATGATGCCTTACCCTCATGTTCTCCCTGTGATTAAAGATCCCGTTAAGGAAGGAGAGGTTCCCTACACCATCCTATATCCTGACATGCCAACATCGTGGGAGGAGATACAGAAGAGTTGGATCCAACTCAAGGAGGAACAAAACACTTTTGAAGCCAGCTTCTACGCCAGTGAGAAGAAGGTTTTGGAGCTTACCCGCCGACTCTATGAGGAAGAGACCCTTAACACCTACATCGCACCAAATAGGATGCGCAATGTCTTTTTACCTTGAGATGTTTTTGTAATATTTGGCCCATGGGGCATTTATGTACTGACAAATTTCTTCTTAATATGACGTGCGTTCTTTTTGTCTGCAACAATTTTGAATTTTCTAAATCCTTGAATGCATTGCATAAATAAGCATATCATTCATCATGCGCATAAGCAGGTCTCCACACCAGGTTTCCTTATCTTTCTGCTGTTTATTTCAGTAAGATGGATCTCGAATAAACGGTCAAGGATTTGCAGTCTCAAAACTCACAGTTTCAACATCTCCTGATGACCTTGGCAAAGGGTCAGGAGGATCTAAAAGCCCTGCTTGGGAACAAAGAGCAAGTGAAAAAGAAGAAGAAAAGAGTCGGGGTGGCTACCCTGGGAAGAAGGTTTGAGGGTGAAGCCAGAAGAGTTCTTGAATTTCCCCCTACGTCTGAAGAGGGAACCAGTAAAGGAAAAGGGGCTGTGGTACCTTCCGAATCCGAAGTTGAAGTAGAAGAGGCTGAAGAAGACGAAGACTACTCAGAGCAACAATACCCGCCCGCTGATGACAAGTACAAAAGCTTGGAAGACAGGTTGGCAGCTATGGAGCTGCAGAGAGTCCCCAGCTTAGATTTCAAAGATTTGGGATTAATTGCTGGAATTGTGATCCCCCCGAAGTTTAAAGTGCCAATTTTTGCAAGATATGACGGGCTGTCCTGCCCGAAGATGCATCTCAGATCATATGTAAGGAAGATCCAACCTTACACTGCAGACAAGAACCTATGGATCCATTTCTTCCAGGATAGCCTTTCAGGGGCTCAACTCGAATGGTTCTATCAGCTGGATGGAGCCATTATTCGAAACTGGGAAGACTTGGCTACTGCATTTTATAAGCAGTATCAGTACAATTCCGACCTTGCTCCCACGCGTACCCAACTCCAGGGTATGTCACTGGGGACGGGCGAAGGATTCAAGGAGTATGCGCAAAAGTGGAGAGACCTGGCTGGTAGGGTGCAGCAACCTTTGACGGACCGTGAGCTTGTCGACATGTTCTTAGGGACCCTGTCCGGTCCATTCTTCAACCACCTGATTGGTAATTCTTCTGCTGGGTTCACAGACCTGATCTTAACCGGTGAGAGGATAGAAGCTGGTATCAAGTCGGGGAAGATACATAAAGGTGCCTCCGCGAGTACTGAAAAGAAGCCCTTCAAGAAGGAAGCCGGTGCTGTTTATGGTCCCAGAAGACAAATTAAACCGGAACGCCGCCAAGCTGTCAATGCGTTGGTAATTTCAAAGCCTGCTGCATCTCCTCAGCAGTATAACCAACCAAGGGGTGAGAGACCCAAAAGGCAGTACACTCGGCTCAGCATGACCCTGTCTCAGATTTTGCCGCAACTACTGTCAACCAATCTGGTAACTGTCAAAGAAGCTCCGAAGGTAGTGAACACATCTTCTCCAAAGTACAACCCCAATGCCCGCTGCGCTTATCACACTGAAAGCCCGGGGCATACTACAGACGATTGTTGGGCTCTGAGGAATAAGGTTCAGGACCTTATTGATGCTAAAGAAATACAGTTTAAGGCGCCTGAAAGACCCAATGTTGTGACTGCTCCCATGCCCCAGCATGGAGTGAATGCTGTGGAAGAAGACCCGTATTTGGCCTCTGTGGATGATATTGTTACTCCGCTGTCGACTGTCAAAAGGAACCTGTTGCTAGCCGGTTTATTTCTGGGATGTAGTAAAGGTTGTCATCTATGTGCTGTTTCACCTGCTGGTTGTCCTTTGCTGAAGTCAAGTATCCAAAGCCTGATGGATAATAAAGAGATCTCGTTCGAGAAGATTGCTGTTCCTGCTATCCCTACTGAAGAAGTTTCTATTGTCACTATTTTCAACAAACCTCCTAAGGCTCCTTCAAAAAAGCCTGTCAAAATCATGTCCACTCAGAAGATTGCTCCTATCATCATCACTGTTCCGGGGCCCCTCCCCTATACATCCGACAAAGCTATCCCGTGGCACTATGGGGTAGATGTTTATGTGCTCAGAGTAAAACAAGAGTTCGATACAAGTACCGGCGTCAACAACATCACCGGGCCTGCCAAAGTTACTCGCAGTGGTAGGCTGTTCTCACCGGATATTGCACCACCAGCTATTCAGAGACCTCTTGTCATCACACCTGCAAGTGTGCCTGCTTCCCTTCAAGTTCCTGTGTCTACCCCTGCTGCCGAGTCATCCGACGCTCGGGGCAAAGGGATTGCTATTGATTTGCCTGCCCGGACGGAGGCACCAAAGACAACCAATGTTGAAGCTTCCCAGCAAGAGATGGAAGAGATTCTCAAGATCATTAAGAAGAGTGATTTCAATGTAGTTGAGCAGCTGGGGCACACCCCATCAAAGATTTCTATGCTATCACTGTTGTTGTGTTCAGAGGCCCATGCCAAGGCCCTGATTTCCTTCTTGAAGACGGCCCATGTGCCACAAGAAACGTCTGCTGATCAATTTACCGATTGTGTGGCCAACTTGACTGCCGATAATGGGTTGGGCTTCTCTGACGATGATCTGACCGCCAAAGGAAAGAACTATAATGATGCCCTGCATGTCTCCATTGAATGCAGGGGCACTACTCTTGCCCATGTGTTGGTAGACACAGGTTCTTCATTGAACGTATTACCCAAGAAGGCCCTAGACAGGTTTGATTGTGAGGGTTTGGAGCTCAAGCTTAGTAACATTGTTGTCCGGGCCTTTGACGGTTCGAAAAGGATGGTACATGGGGAAGTTGACATTCTAATCAGGGTTGGTTCTCAAGTTTTTGATTCTACTTTCTATGTGATGGACATCCGACCATCCTATTCTTGTTTGCTGGGTCGTCCATGGATCCACAAGGCTGGAGCTGTGACCTCCACACTACATCAGAAGCTTAAGTACCCAGTCAGAGGGAAGATTGTGACAGTTCTGGGGGGGGAAGAGTATATGGTCAGCCACCTCAACTCGTTCCGGTACATAGAGATGGATGGGGAATTCATTGAGACTCCATTCCATCACTTTGAAGAGGTGCCTCAGACACTGGCGTCGGCAGAGACTGTAACTGAAGAAGATTCTCCTTTGAAGATGGCTTCCTTAAAGGATGCCCGGGCTGTGATTGAGAAGGGTGAGTGCGCAAACTGGGGCCGACTTCCTGATTTCACTCCAAAGACCGACAAGTTTGGTTTGGGTTTCACTGTAGAGGCTCAGAGGGTTGTTCGTAAAGCAAGGATTGGAAGACCTCCTGTGTTCATCACCAACCCGGGAGTAAATGCTATTGAAGACGACGTGGAGGAATCTGAATTCGACAGCTGGATCTACCCAACAACCGACGGTGGACCAAGCAACTGGACTACCAAAGAATTCACACCTATTACTTTTGTCACTCAGTAATGAACTCTTTTGTTTTGAATTTGTAACAGACAATATTTTGAAACTTTTATGGCTCGGTGTCTTACCCGGGGCACCGTGGCTTCATTTGTGAGGGCTTTTGTGTGTCATTTTCATATATCATCAATAAAAACATTGGACGTTTGTTGCATTTCAAAATCTTGCGCTCCTTTTCTTTCTTTATTATATATTGCAAAACAGCTATATTTACACACACTCACCTATACAGGTTCCAATCCACTCTGGATCTCACTGGTAACGACTCTGCTACTGCCAGTCATGACTTCGAAAATCCGATCAACTTAGCCGAAGACGATGGTGAAGATGATTGCGAAGTGCCTGGTGAGCTCGCAAGACTGTTACTCTAGGAAGAGAGGGCCATTCAGCCACATGAAGAGCCAGTGGAAACGGTAAATCTGGGTACTGAGACAAACAGAAAGGAAGTCAAGATTGGTGCCAATATAGAGCTCAGTGTGAAACAACGGTTGATTCAGATGCTACATGACTATGTGGAAATCTTCGCCTGGTCTTACAAAGACATGCCTGGGTTGGATACCGACATTATGGTTCATCACCTGCCTACCAAGGAAGAATGCCCCCCGATAAAACAGAAGGTCCGCCGTATGCGTCCAGAAATGTCCGAGAAAATCAAAGCTGAGGTTATGAAACAATTTGACGCCGGGTTTCTAGCAGTGACTTCTTACCCTCAGTGGGTTGTCAATGTGGTTCCAGTGCCGAAGAAAGATGGTAAGGTCCGAATGTATGTTGATTACAGGGATTTGAACAGGGCGAGCCCTAAGGATGATTTCCCTCTGCCTCATATCGACGTTCTGGTTGACAACACTGCTCAGCATAAAGTATTCTCCTTCATGGACGGCTTCTCCGGTTATAATCAGATCAAGATGGCTCCTGAAGACATGGAGAAGACCACTTTTGTTACTCAGTGGGGAACCTTTTGCTACAAGGTCATGCCTTTTGGGTTGAAAAATGCTGGGGCAACCTACCAACGTGCCATGGTTGCTTTGTTTCATGACATGATCCATCACGAGATAGAAGTATACGTTGACGATATGATTGCAAGGTCCCAAACTGAGGAGGAACACCTTGACCATCTACAAAAGCTGTTTGACCGTCTGAAGTTGTACAAGCTAAGGTTGAACCTAAACAAGTGCACCTTTGGGTTGAGATCTGGAAAATTGCTAGGCTTCATCGTAAGCGACAAAGGCATTCAAGTGGACCCTGCCAAAGTGAAAGCCATACAAGATATGCCTACTCCCAAGACAGAGAAAGAAGTCAGAGGCTTTCTAGGAAGGCTGAACTACATTGCCCGATTCATCTCGCATCTAACTGCTACCTGTGAACCAATCTTCAAACTACTGAAGAAAGATCAAGTAGTACGTTGGAACGATGAATGTCAGGCCGCTTTCGAAAGGATCAAAGAATATCTCCAAGAACCACCCATTCTTATGCCGCCGGTTGAAGGGAGACCTCTAATCTTATACTTGACAGTACTGGACAACTCAATGGGGTGTGTGCTGGGGCAGCATGACGAGTCTGGCCGAAAAGAACACGCCATTTATTACCTTAGCAAAAAGTTTACCGACTGTGAGACCCGATACTCACTGCTCGAGAAAACTTGCTGCGCTTTGGTATGGGCTGCTCGCCGGCTGAGACAGTATATGTTGACTCACACTACTCTGTTGATTTCAAAAATGGATCCAATCAAGTACATATTCGAAAAGCCCGCTTTGTCCGGAAGAATAGCAAGATAAGATGATCTTGACAGAATACGACATCCAGTACACGACTCAAAAAGCAATCAAGGGAAGTGTGTTGGCAGACCATTTGGAACATCAGGCAGTGGACGATTACCAGTCGATGAACATTGAATTTCCAGATGAGGATATCATGGTAGTGACTGATTGTGAAGTACCTGGACCGGATGAAGGACCTGAGGAAGGATCCCGATGGTCTATGCACTTTGACGGAGCCTCGAACGCTTTGGGTAATGGTATCGGCGCTGTGATCATATCCCCTAAAGGCACTCATACTCCACTCACCGCCAGGCTATGTTTCAACTGCACCAACAACATGGAAGAGTATGAGGCATGTATCATGGGTCTTCAAGCTGCAATCGACCTAAGGATCAAGTTTCTGAGTGTCTTCGGAGATTCCGCTCTCGTGATCAATCAGATCAAAGGCGAGTGGGATACGAAACACCCAAATCTTATTCCTTACAAGGAGTATGTGCTGACGTTGATTCCCCACTTCGAGGAGATAACTTTTGAACACTTCCCAAGAGAGGAGAATCAGTTAGCGGACGCATTGGCTACGATGTCTTCTATGTTCAAAGTCAAATGGGACAACGAGGCGCCCCAGATCATTATTTGGAAGTTGGATGAACCTGCACATTGCTGCGATCTCGAGACAGAAGAGGTAACAGAAAAACCCTGGTATCATGAAGTGAAGAAGTACCTCGAAGCTCAAGAATACCCCGAAGGCACATCTGTTAATGACAAGAAGTTCCTGAGAAGGTTAGCGGCAAAGTTCTTCCTCACCAATGGCATTCTCTACAAGCGAAACCATGATTCAACCTTACCGCGTTGTGTGGATAAGACTGAAGCAGAAAGGATCATGACAGAGCTACATGAAGGGACCTTCGGAACACATTCCAGTGGACATACCATGGCAAAGAAAATCCTTCGGGCAAGATATTTCTGGTCCACAATGGAAGCTGACTGTTATCAGCATTCTCAAGCTTGTCATAAATGCCAGATCTATGCTGATAAGGTGCACATTCCTCCGGTTCCTCTGAACGTCTTGACAGCACCTTGGCCTTTTGCAATGTGGGGCATTGATATGATCGGCGAAATCAGACCTACGACTTCCAATGGGCATCGCTTCATCTTGGTAGCGATTGATTACTTTACAAAGTGGGTTGAAGCATTACGGATAATGGTATCAATCTTAACAACAAGATGATCACTGAGCTCTACGAGCAATTCAAGATACAACACCACAACTCTTCACCTTACCGGCCGAAGATGAATGGGGCTGTAGAAGCAGCGAATAAGAACATCAAGAAGATTGTGCAGAAGATGACAGTGACCTACAAAGATTGGCACGAAATGTTACCGTTTGCTCTTCATGGTTACCATACCTCAGCACAGACGTCAACAGGGGAAACTCCCTTTTCCTTGGTCTATGGCATGGAGGCAGTCTTGCCTATTGAAGTCTAGATACCCTCTCTCCAGATAATGAAGGATGCAGGTTTGGGCGAAGATGACTAGATCCAGACTCGGCTTGATCAATTAAACCTAATTGACGAAAAGAGACTCACTGCTATTTGTCATGGTCAGACGTACCAAAAACGGATGATCAGGGCATTTAACAAGAAGGTTAATGACAAGAGTATCAAGTCGGAGATTTGGTAATCAAGCGCATCATTCTTCCTCAAAGTGATCCCAGGGGCAAATGGACCCCTACGTACGAAGGGCCATTTGTGGTTAAACATATCTTCTCAGGAGGAGCTATGATTCTAACCACCATGGATGGTGACGACCTTCCTCACCCCGCCAATGCAGACATAGTAAAAAGATACTACGCATGAATTAAAGACCCGCTAGGTTGAAACACCTACGCAAAAATAAGGGCTTCCCAGTGAACCAAAAGGGTTCGGGCAAAAATAAGGGATAAAATGAAAAAATCTGTACACCCGGCAAGTCGAAAACCTGAAAAGGCGGCTTGGGCAAAAATGGGTATCCCGTTGGACTGAAAACCCGAAAGGGCGGTCCAGGAAAAAGTTAGGGATAAAGCGTAATACTATGACTCATTGGATCACCTTGCATCCAGAATTCGGCATCAACTATCAGGTTCAGACGTCGCCAATCAATCAGCTTCATCTTCAACTAAGCAGCAGAGTGGTGAGACGCTTGAAGACATAAAGGCGATAGCAGAGTTGGAACCCAGTGGGATTATTTTTCACATATCTGTTTTGTTTCTTTTTCACAAATTGTATAAACTCTATTTTGCTCGGCGGCGTTCTCTTACTAGGACATCAGCCTCCTGTACATAAAACGCCTATTTACAGGCAAAATTCAAAATCAATACAAGTTCAATTTTTTCAGACAAATTACTCGTCGTTTTTCCTTTTTCTGTTTTGTTTTGCAAAGAGCGTACGATGTTCATTTTTGATATATGCATTTGACATTAATTGCTAATCATGAATATTTGCATGCGAAACAAAGGATTAATTACAGATGATATCAGAAACAGGGGCAATAAATAATTGGCTAAGCAATTTAGTTGCTCTGTCCACCGAGGTACCAAGGTAAGTTCAGCTGAAGAATTTGACCAAAATACCTTCACTCCCCACAGAGTAAGACAAGATTCAGCAATACTCTCCCCAGGAAGAGTTGGTCCCCCATCAGCCCTAAAAAAGCACAGTATCTCCAGCAAGTCAGCGATACTCTCCCCAAGCAGAGTTAGTATACTGTCAGCCCTAAGAAAGTTGGGTATCCCCAGAAGATCTCAACATTCCCCAGCAGAATATAGACATTCCTCAGCAAGCATCCCCGGCAGTCTTAATATAAGATTGTTCCCCGGCGGAATACAAGACACCCTAGTAGAGCCACTCCCCAGTACAGTCTGAAAAGTTTCCCCAGGAAAGATGAATCATCCTCCCCAGTAGATTCTGAAGCTTATCCCCAGTAGATTCTGGAAGCTTATCCCCTGCAGAGTACGAACGCATCTCCCCGGTTTCATTCAAAGATTATTTCCCACCAGAGCTTATAACTGGGTTATCCTCAGCAAGTTACCACGGAAAGATCGTCCTCGGCGAAGTTCTTCCTATTCCCCAGCGGAGTTCATCAAATTCCCCAACATAACTTACCAGTGGTATCCCCAACGGAGCTCTCATCAAAACCTCAACGAAGTATCTCTTCCCACAGAGTAGTTCCCCGCAGAGTAATCTCTCCAACAAGTTTATTCCCCAACAGAGTCATTTTCTCCTACCGGTTTATTCTTGCAACCATCATCCCCAGCGGAAGCGAAGAACTCTACTCTTCAACATCAGCCCAGGATTTGATTTCCCGGCCTTCGTCAAGGATTTATTTTCCTAGTCGAAAACACATTCATATACATTCATCACATTATCATACGCCATGACGCATTCATATACGCATCATATCACACGATCTCATTTATTTTTGAGAACATCATGACATCATGCATCTCATACATCATGACATTGCATACAACTAATGTCTTGCCTTTTCAGGAAAAAGGACAATCCAAAGATGATTACTATCAACTATCGTAATTCCAGATTCGATACCTGTATCTAGCCAGGGCATATCTGTGAGTGATTGATTGTATATTCGATACCTGTATCCATCCATGGCATGTCTGCATGAAGAGTTTAGAGATTCGATTCCTGTATCCAGCCAGGGCATATCTGAAGACGACTAATTCCAGATTCGATTCCTGTACCCAGCCAGGGCATATCTGTAGACGACAATTTCCAGATTCGATACCTGTATCCAGCCAGGGCATATCTGTAGATGACCAATTCTAGATTCGATACATGTACCCAGCCAGGGCATATCTGTAGACGATAAGTTCCAGATTCGATACCTGTATCCAGCCAGGGCATATCTGTAGACGACAATTTCCAGATTCAATACATGTATCCATCCAGGGCATACCTGTAGACGATAATTTCCAGATTCGATACCTGTATCCAGCCAGGGCATATCTGTAGACGAAAATTTCCAGATTCGATACTTGTATCCAGCCAGGGCATATCTGTAGACGACCAATTCCAGATTCGATACCTGTACCCGACCAGGGCATATCTGTAGACGACAAGTTCCAGATTCGATACCTGTATCCAGCCAGGGCATATCTGTAGACGACAAATTCCAGATTCGATACCTGTATCCAGCCAGGGCATATCTGCATGAAGAGTTTAGAGATTCGATACCTGTATCCAGCCAGGGCACGTCTGTAAGCAACCTTTTGAAGTTCCGGATTCAATTCCTGTATCTAGCCAGGGCATATCTGTGAGCGTTTGATTGTAGATTCGATACCTGTATCTAGCCAGGGAATATCTGCATGAAGATACTGAAGATCAACACCTGTAGCAAGCCAGGAAACCATCTTTCTTTCTCAGGTACGCAAGTTCTCGCTAAGGAATCTCTTACGCGATCGACACCTCCAAATGGCATCTATAAGCCCATTCCCGACAAGGTTCTGTCACACCTCCAGATGGCATCTATAAGCCCATCCTCCTACCCATCCTATCTCCAAATGGCATCTATAAGCCCATTCCCGACATCACATTGCTGATACTCCACTATGCGAGTGCAAATTTCTGGGCACTTTAGTGTTCAATCATCTTCCACCTTCGGATCACGAAAGGCACGCAAGCCAATCTACATCCTCAGGTCTAAGAAGATTGAACAGGGGCAACTGTTGTACCCCAAAATTTTCCCTCCCATTTCATCAATATTTTTCTCACCACAAGACCCTTGGAGCTCAAGATCAAGTTAGGGTTTACTCTGCTCAAGACTCCTCCTTGCACTGTTAACCCAAATTAGGGTTTGAGTTTGCACAAAGATGTTTTGACCTAAAAGGCCCAAATTGACTTTCATGCTTCATCTTGGACTCACAAGTTTATCCATACCAAGTTTCAAGCCTTGATTCCAATCTTTGCCCAGTCAATTGGGCAGTTGACCTAGAAATCAACTGTATTGGGGAAAAAGTCAACTGTGGTCAATTGACAGTCAAACCTCATGATTTTTGACCCACATCAATATTATGAACTCATTTGTACCATTTGATCAAGTTTGGATCACAAATCCACAAGAAATTTGATCAAATCACCAAAAGGGCAAAATGGTCATTTTTAGGGTTTTGACTGCACAAAGGCAATTTTTGACTGTTTGACCTAGCCAATGGCAAACCAAGCTCACATATGGACTCAAGGACTCAATTACATGGTCTTGACACATTCAACAAGTTCAAAAGATCCCAAATGCACAAGATTGACAGATGAATTTTCCAGTCAATTGATCAAAATTTGATTGTGTACTGAAAAGTCAAACTTTGACTTTTTGGTCAAAATCAAGTGTCAAGATTCATTTTTCATCAAGACATGTCAAATTGTGAAACTTGTTCATTAAGAAAACAAAAATTACAAATTAGGGTTTGAAATGAAGAAATTTCATAACTTAGAAATTTTCTAAGTTATGAAATTTCCTTGTTTTTTCCTAACTTTGTCCCATCTTTTCATCAAGATACATTTGGATTCAAACAAAACTCAAAACATGAAAGTTATAGTCCATTGCAAAATCCATAACTTTGATTCACAAAGTTTTCTCAAAAGAAGCTTGTAGCTCAAGTTATAATTTTTGGAATAGGGGTGCAAAACATTCTTAACTTAGAAAATTTTTGACCTATTTTAGGTAGGATTTTTGCCCAACTTCATGGCCACTTTTCACATGCTTCCACTTGGAATTTCAACTTGCATTACAAAGATGGATTGTAGTACACATTCCAAGATTTCCAAATTGTCCAAGAACTCATCAAACACCCTTGTGGTTAGGGAGAATCGAATTTGTGAAGATGGGCAAAAGTCACTTTGTTCATGGCCAATTTCATGTTCATAACACTTTGCATTTTTCAAGTCAGCTTGCACAAGCTAGGTTACAGGCCTCTAATCCCATTCTCACTCAATAATTTAATGCATATCCTTTGTGCTCATGTCTTGTTTTGTGTATTTAACCATTACATACAAGATTAAGCCATATTTGGAAAAAGCATTTTAGCCATTTTTGAAAAGGTGCACTTTATGTCAAAACATAAATCAAAGAGGTACAAGCCAGATCTTTTAGGCACAAGTTTATGGACTAATCCCACTGATCAAGGAGATAAAATTCAGCATGCTTGAGGGACCTGCCTTGGCCTATAACCCAACTTGACTATCTTTGCTTATCTTAGAAGAAAACTTGCATATTGAACCACAACTTATATTCCTGCAAGAACCAACTAAAACAAACTTTCTCCACACATTGCATACTCCCTAACAGACCTAAAACACGACCAAAGTACCTTTGATCCCTCCTCATACAGAAAATCACCATTTTGTTGCACAAAACAGGGCATTCTGCATTTTGATTTGGTCAGCTCAATCCATTCGTGCGCCTTGGCCAAAACCACTTCATACACACTCCATAACATCCATACAAACTATCCCAAGTCTTGGAAACAGACTGTAACACCTATAACCAAGTTTGCCATTTTCACTTTTCTCTCTTGCAGGTTGACTTCTATAGCTCGATTCAGTAAGATTCAAAGCAAGCCAAGCATAGAGGAAGCATCCCTGAACCTCAGGCAAGCTGTACAAATCTTCAAATTCCATTGAAAGTACCTCCATTGGTGTACACGATTCAAACTGAACAGGTAAAAGTTTGAACTTCTATCTCTCTATCCAAGCATATTTAGGCTTAAGTTTGTGAAGAAAGCATGTTCTACTCATGGCCCTGAAGCTACCCATATAATTACTTTTCATTTATATTGTGTGTGCTAAGAGAATTTTGAACCTGAACATGGAAGAAAAGTTAGGTCAGAAATTGGGGGAGAAGAAATTCTCTCTCATTTCTGAGAGTTAGAACAACTTTTTTATATGTTTGAAATCGTGACATGATGCTCTATAATGTTTGTGTTGTGAGTTTTTGTTAAAAGTCAAGGAATCAAGAGATTGTAGAGATGGAGGAAGGGCGCGCGTTTTTTGTTTGAATCTGGCTAGAGGTTGAAGACAGAGTTGACTTGGGTTGGGCCTGAGTCAACCTACTTTTTGCACCCCTTATTTCATCTTGCACCCCCTTGGCCCATTGTGTGATTTTTTAATCATTTTTGACTTTTTCTTTTTGATTCTGACTTGTTATTTTTTGTTAAAATATAAAAAAACATAAAAAATATTTTTTCACCTTTTTTTGTATTTATTAGGCATTTATTTGTTTTATTTGATATATGTATGTAAATAAATAGGTATATACTTTTTATTTAAACCCTAGAAAATAATACCAAATATTCTTTTTTGGTCCTTATTTTTTTATTTACCTTTTTGAAAACATTTCCTTAAAATATACTTTTTTTATATAAATATAAATATTTTATTTTTTGTATATATTTAATATATTTAATACATAATATAAATACTTATATATTTATTAGAATATTTAGGATAAAAATACAAAAATAATACATTTTTATTTTTATTAATATTTGACCTCAAAAATCACTTTTTTACAATATACTTCCTTTTTATTTATTTTTTGTATATAGTTAATAAATATTGTATATAATAAATAATAAATACTTTTTATTTAGCAAATTAGGGTTTTGCCCTAAACCATGAAAATACCCAAAAATCAACCCTTTTTTATTTTTGTTTATTTGTCACATGAAAAATACTTTTCACATACACATAAAAACATTTTTGTGCATAATACATTTTACATTTTATTTGTATTTATTCAATTATTGTACAATTAAATAACTTGTATATTCAATTTGGATTGTAATAGCTTAGATTTAATTTATTTCTAAATATCCCCATTTGAACATTTGTACCCCCCATCCCCATGATTACTTTGTAATAATTTAGGACTTTAAATTCCGCATTTTAAAGCTTTCTAAATATGCCATGATAGACTTAGGGTTTGTATGCAAATAAAAAAATGACAAATAACTTGACCTAATTCAAAGACAAAAAAGCATGAAAATGGACAACACTAATCACACTTGCACCCCTAGGGTTACTCCACTTGTTGCCTTCAATAATGGGCCATGTTGCATGTTGGGTGTCTTTGGGAAAACAAAACAATTCAAATGATCATAGTCCCTCGATGACGCTTTCGAAAATTGCCTAAAAATGATCAAGTCCCTTAAAGGAAAAATTGCCAAAGACACTTGGCACTATTGCAATCATGGTCTAAAACGATGACCCGCGCCCGTCTCGTTAACATCCTAACACAAGATTGTCCACCAAATACAATGGTGGAACAAAATTGTTAAAAGGGTTAAAACATAGAAAAAACCTTTGAGTAAATTTAGGGGTAGACAACTCTTAGTTACTTGATCAAACTTGCAAAACACACTTGCCTACTTTTCAAAACCACACTCCACAACACTTTTCAAAACAACTTTCAAAAACATTGAAAACTTTTCAAAAGATATACACCTTTGTATACATTCAAACATGGATCATTACAAAGGTTGCCACAACAAATGGCCTCTTTTCAAAACATTTTCAAACCCACACACAAAGCACCATTTCAAACAATTGAAAACACAAGGCAAGTGATCTAAGCAAGTAACTAAGAGCCCATGGATAACCATGGATAGAAAGGGTGCTAATACCTTCCCTTTCTATAATCTACCCCCCGAACCCAAGAAAACATCTCAAAGGTTTTTGCTGTGCTTTTTAACCTTTCCTTAGGATAAAATAAAAAGTCGGTGGCGACTCTTGGTCAGCCGAAACATTTGCGAAAACAAACGCAAAACCCAAGTCAGTTCTCCCACCGTATCACAGACATCATCCTTTGAGACCATGTCAATCTTTGCTTGTTCTTCAATTTTGATCGAGGTAGGTGTGAAGTAAACCACTTGGCGAGTAGGGGAATACAACACAAGAGAGTACCTCTTTTCTTCATGGTGCGGGTATGGAATCCATGTAAGATGTCTCCCAGCAATGTAGGTATAGGATTGCGAGAGAGAAAGACTTTGATGGCATTAACATCTATGAATTGGTCCGAGTTGGGGAATAGAACCAAACCATAAATGAGAAGAGCCAAGACGTATTTAAAATCTTGAAAATCCATATCTTCCCATAATGAACAAGCCTTCTCCAATAGAAACTTAGCTAGGAACCTTTTGACTCCTCTTCTTGTCTCCTAATTTGCTATGATGTCGGCTCTTTTCAGATGCAAAGCTTCACCAATGACCTCAGGTTTCAGAATCCCTTCTAGACCGGTGAATGGTATCTGATCAAGCATGGGCACCCCTAATAATAGAGAGAACTCTTCAAGTGTAGGTACCAACTGATAGTCGGGAAAAGTGAAGCAATGATGTATGGGATCAAAGAATTGGAAGAGCATACACATCATCTCCTCTTGGAAATTAGAGGTAGCCAGACTGAGGAGTCGACCATATTTCCTTGTAAAAGGAGAATCTCTGGGAACCCTCGATGCTAACTCTTGGAGCTGAGGGTATGCTTTTACGAAGCTGATTCGGATGGTGTTCCTTCGGACGGAGCTCATGGCCTACAAAAAAAACAAAGATAAATTCCAAAATCATTGAAATAGTTAGTGAGAATGTGTATGATGTTATGATGTTTATGATGTTATGATGTTCATGATGTTATGTACAAGTAAGCATATACGCACAAGGCAAACAAGTCCTTATGTTTTAGGCTTGAATGGAGTCTTATAGGTAAGTACCCTCTTGAAGTTTAGTTGGCTCAACCTGTCCTAGTAATAGTAATCGGGTTCTAAAGGATCTCAATATGATCGACCTTTATTTTAGGCATTGTGTTGTACCCCAAAATTTTCCCTCTCAATTTTTCAAGGCATTTCTTACAAAGATTTTTGAGGGTCAAGCTTGCATAAGTACATTGGGCTTTTCCAGTCCCAAAATTAAAAGGAAACTGTCAAAAAGGGAGAAAATAGATAAAAATAACATTTTGACAAATTTGGAGAAAAATAGGCCTCCCTCGATTCAGCACCCTTCGATTGGACTTTGCACTTCCTTCAATTCAGCATCCTTCGATTGGGCTTTGCACTTCCTTTGATTCAGCCTTTCGATTGGACAAGTGTGCTTCCTACATGCTTGCAATCGAAGGCCATGACATGCTGGACACACGTGTCCCCTGCAAGGCAAATCCTTTAATTGCTCAAAATTAGCTGCCTACAAGCCTGCTTTGATTTGGATAAGTTTGCTGCCTGAAAGCCTGCTTCGATTGGGCATATGCTACCTGCAAGCCTGCTTCGATTGGGCATATGCTGCCTGCAAGCCTGCTTCAATTGGGAATTTGCTTCCTGCATGTTTGTTTCATTTGGACAAGCTTCGATGGGACAAGGTAACCATCTCTATGCATCCTTCGAATCCATTTGCACCAAGGGCCTCTTACAGACTTTGCTTCATACAAGCTTCGTTTGAGCCAAGAGGTATCTTCATACAAGATTTGACTAAGTTCTTGCTTCCCGTGAAAGAGCGCCCTTCAATTCAGAAGCTAGGAACTTCCCTCATGCTAAACATATACAAGGCAATGACTCCCTTTATGTTTGTTTCGATCCACATGCTTCGATTGGGCAATATGCTTCCTTCGAACACGAGCTTTCGAATGGGAAATGTTTTTGCTTCGATCCAAGCTTCGACCTGGAATTATCTTCCTTCGAGTAAGCTTGGTTCGACCACAAGCTTTGACTGAAGCAAAGTCTTACTTCGAACAGGTGTGCTTCGATGTCATTCTTGCATTCGACTCAAGACCAAATCTCATTTGCCAGGCTATGTTGCTTCCAAATCTTTACATAATCAGAGGCTTGTACAAGGGTTTTAAACTTTTTATTTTGGATAATACTATTCTTGGTTAAAATAGAAAAAGGCTACACACCCTTTCTTTTCATAGAGAGTACTTTTATCCCAAAAGCAGCTTTCCATCTGAATTTCGTCTGAACGAAAAGTAGGGCCAGAGGCACAAGTCTAATCAACTGCCAACAGGCCCCCCACTTGTACCTTTCACGTTACCTATTATTTTATTGTTTTTGCAAGGCTGGCTACTTGAACGTCTCACAAGAATTTCCTCTATAAATAGAGGAACCATGAACAAGGAAAAGGAGGATTTTTTGGACCAGAGGAACGAAACCTCCAAAATCTTCTCAAACACAACAAAATTCTCAAGTTCATCAACATTTGAGAAATAAAAAAAAAACCAGAACCACACTCACCAATTTCGATTCTGAAGACTCCCCCACACTTCAGTCTCCTTCGATTCTGAAGAACAACACACACCTATAAGTTCTTTTTATTCAAACTCAAAAAACAACCTCCTGTGATAATTCTTCGAACCAAAAGTAAAACCCCTTTGTGTAAACTCTTCGAATCCGCTCCTTCCAGCGCTAGCAGTTCAAGCTCTAAGCCCACACACCTACTTTGAGGCAAGTCATTCTTACTCTAAGCTTTTCATTTCAAATGTCATGTACATAACATTTTTTTGTTCTTTTTCGTTTCGACCCCCTTAATATATTTTCAGAGCTAACCCTTTCGTTTGCTTTTTGTTTACCTAAATGTGCTTTAACTATTAAACTGTTTTCAAGACAAAATATTAGCATGGCCTTAGGCCATGTTACCATTTAATGCCTTATACAAAATAAACAGGAGACAAGAGTATGAAACGAAACCTTGAGCTTCCACGTTGACTTCCAAGCCCCAGAAAGGCAGGCTTCACCACACTGATTTCCAGGCAGAATCTAAAGGCGCACCCTGTTGATTCTAGGCCCCAGTCAAAGGAGGCAGAGAAGGCCCGCCCAGCTGCTGACAAGCCCAATCAAAAGTCACAACCTGCTGACCCTCCAGGCCCCATTCGAAGACACTTCTACACTGGTGCCAATCCCCAATCGAAGGAATCCAGAAACTGCAAATCAAAGGGTTCTCCTGCCCCAATCGAAAGACACTCATTTTCCTTCTTTTTATCTTATTTTTGCCTTTATCTTTCTATGCACTTCAATATGGTTGTAATAGTGTAGGATTTATTTTTTGCACCTTTTATTACTTTTGTAAAAATGTTAGTAATTATGTGTGTATCACAAGATAAAAAGAACAAGTAGACAACCCAAAAATCAAAGAAAAAATGCATGCAAATCAAACATACTATTCATACATGCACCCTTAGGGTAATCTCACTTGTTGCCTCGGAAAATAGTCATGTCCCTCGAACATGGGTGTTTTAACAAAGACCCTCGATAAAAGATCGTAGTCCCTCAATGACTCTCGATGTTGCCTTCGGTAAATGATCTAGTCCCTAAATGACATTGCTAAAACGTCCCATAGGTTGCCTTCTATGACTATACAAACGTCCCACGTCCGTCCCTTCACATCCAACGATGGGGCTTCTTACCAAAACAATGGTAGGATAGCAATATCTAAAGGAGGAGGAAAATCATATCTAAGACCTTTTGAGTAGGTAGGTTCTCTCTTAGTTACTCGCTTCCTCACAACAAAAACATTTCATACACCTACACTCTCACTTTGAAACATTTTTTAAAGACAACACTTTGTACGCATTCTTATAGAGACGAGAACCGTTACAAAGACACCTTTTCAAAATCACTTTCAAAAACACATCTCACAAACACATCTTTGAACTATTTTCAAAAGAAACACTTTGTATGCGTTCTTATAGAAACGAGAATCATTACAAAGTTACATTTTCAAAATACTTTCAAAAAACACACACCACAAGCACATTAAAACAAAAGCAAGTGATCTAGCAAGTAACTAAGAGCCCATGGAAAACCATGGATGAAAAGGGTGCTAATACCTTCCCTTTTCATAATCTACCCCCTGAACTCAAGAAAATATCTCAAAGGTCTTTCCTGTGCTTTTTCACCTTTCCTTTTGGATAAAAGTAAAGTCAGTGGCGACTCTTGCTAACCGCAACATTTGCGATAAAATGCAAAAACCTCCGGTCAGTTCTCCCACTGCACCACAGAACTGGCGACTCTGCTGGGTAGTATTGATTCTAAAAGTGGGGTTACCTTAGGGTTAGATCACATTTACTTGCTTACATTGTTTGATTTGTTTGCTTTACATTTTGGTTCCTTGTTTGGGTTTGTTATTAAATCCTACACCTGGATTTGGGGAAACCTTTTAGGTAAGTAGCAATAAATTGTGAGGGAACTGTGCGGGGTATACCAACATGGTTGAAGCAGTAGCTACGTTGATGTGGCACTTTGGTTGGTACCGGTAACCCTTGAGTTGAATCGAGGAGAGTAAGGGGCTACCGTGTGGTGTCGTGAAGCATCAACTGACCTTAGAACCTTACTTGACCAACTTGACCATTAGGAAGTAGTGAGATAGCCGGTTTCAGTGTAAAGTTGAAAATTGGTTGATACTCGATGCTACACTCATTGAGACTTGACTCTTGAGCTTTGTTCGGTTGCGAGTCAATTGCTTATTGAACGAAGCTTGTTGGAAAGGTCAGTGATATTGAGATCCCTTAGAACCCAGTTACTATTAACTAGAACAGGTTGAGCCAACTAAACTTCAAAAGGGTACTTACCTATAAACTCCATGCAAGCTTAAAACTAAGGATTTGTTTGCTTTGTGTGAATATGATTACTTGTATATAAACTTGCTTACCTCGCATATCTGTACATAACATCATGAAATCATACCATAGCATTTTCAATAACCTTTTCAAGGATCTCAAGGGCCTATGATGCAGGGTCATGTTGAACCAGACGCCTATCCAGAGGCAAGAGGATTTATTTTCCTCTAAACAACCATCGTCAAAGATCAAGTACAACAACTTGAGTCAAGGGCTATGACTCATTTGACATGATGAGCTTAATTCTCATGGAAAGACATCCACCAATACAAACTCCTCCAATCAAAGCTGTTGATCGAAGTTCAACTTCTAACTTTTTCTTGTGTTTACCCCGCGAGATCATTGAAAACATGCATCCACATATCATGCATCATATCATGACAGGTTTCTCCCATACAGGTATCCTTATCTTCCTACTGTTTATTTCAGTAGAGATGGCTCTAGAGCAGACTATCAAGGACATCCAGGCTCAAAACGCTCAATTCCAACAAATGTTCTAGGCTATGGCTAATGGGAAAGAAGACCTAAAAACTCTCCTTCTCAAAGACAAGGGGAAGAAGTCCAAGAAGTCAGTAGGTGTCCTGTACTTGAGAAGAAGACCTAGAGGACCAGTCAAAAGAGCTCTAGATCTTTCAACTCCATCAAACATGGGGTTTAGTCATGAAGAAGACAACAGTCTGGAGATTGATGAAGCTGAAGCTGACTACTCTGAAGAACAATATCCTCCCACTAATGACAAGTACAAACTGTTGGAGGATCGCCTCAGTGCTATGGAGATTCAACAGACACCTGGCTTGGATTTAGAGACACGGGTTTGGTCTCTGGAGTGGTCATCTCGCCAAATTTCAAAATCCCTACCTTTGTCCTGTACGATGGCGTCTCTTGCCCTAAGATGCATTTAAAGTCTTATGTCCGCAAGATTCAACCATACACAACTGATCCAAAGCTTTGGATCCATTTCTTCTAAGAAAGCCGGGTAGGGACTCAACTCGAGTGGTTCTATCAATTGGAGAGTTCTCGCATCCACACCTGGGAGGATTTAGCTGTTGCTTTTTACAAACAGTATCAGTACAACACTGATCTTGCACCAACTCGCGTGCAATTGCAGAACATGACCATGGGTTCCAAAGGGAGCTTCAAAGGATATGCCCAAAAGTGGAGAGATCTGGATGGTAGGGTGTAGCCCCCTTTAACTGACAGGGACTTGATCGACATCTTCATGGGAACTTTGACAGGGCCTTTCTTCAAACACCTAATCGGAAGCTCCTCGGCCGGGTTCACCGAGCTGATTCTAACTGGTGAAAGGGTCGAAGCTGGCATCAAAAGTGGAAAAATCCAAGGAGTTACACCCTCTGACGTTCAGAAAAATCCAGACAATGGAAAGAAAGAGTCCAATGTTGTGTACAACCAAAAGAGTCGTCATGATCAACAAGTAGGGGAAATCCTGATCTCTAATCCTACATTTGTTCAACAAAGACAGGGCAATAGGCGTAGGGTAAGATATCAAGAAAGGAATTACACTAACATCAACATGCCTTTGTCTCAAGCATTACAACAATTGCTGAAGGTGAAACTGATCACACTAAAGGATCTTCCTCAAAATCCTGATACCACCTCTTCTAAGTACAATCCGAGCTAAAATGTGCCTATCATTCTGGCAGTCCCGAACATGACACCGGCGACTGTTGGACTTTGAAGAACAAGATTCAAGAATTGATTGATGCCAGGTGTTGTACCCCAAAATTTTCCCTCCCATATTTCTCAAGACATTGCAAGAAAAGTCCCCAAGTGGTTCAAGATTGCTCAAGAGTTGGACAATCAAGCTATCTCCTAAGGCAGTCAATTCAAAATTAGGGTTTTGTGTTGCATCAAGGTCCTTGCATCAAAATGACCTCTAGTGCTCCCAAATGTCCTAATATTCTCTCAAGCTCATCCATGTCAAATTTCAAGCCTTGCAGAGGAAGTTTGGTCAGTCAATTGCTCAAGAGGTCCAAAAATCGACTGTGCTAGGGCAAAAGTCAACTATAACCTACATACAGTCAAACCTTAATATTTTTTGTCAACATTCTCATTTTGAAGGATAATTCATCATTTATCAAGGGTTGATCATGATTCATCAAGGATTGCTCAAGATTCATCAAGATTCAAAAATTGCTAAATTAGGGTTTTGTAGGAAAAGTCAACTCAACTTTGACCAAGCATAACTTTCTCATACTTTATGAGAAATGACCCATCCAAAGCTCATTTTGATTAGGATTCAATTTCCTACAATCCATCTCCACACCCCCATATCAAGAAATTCACTCACAAAAAGTTACAAATTTGGACATTATAGGTCATTTTTGAAAGTCAACAAAAACACCTTTTTTTCCAAAGCTTATAAATTGAGCATGGAATATAAAAATGCGATGAGACCAAAAGGGTTGGTTAGAGGACATCTCAAAGTTTCTAAAAAGTCAAAGAAAACTTCCAAAAGTTCAAAATTGAAGAAGTTATGCATTGTTGAAGTTAGGCATTTTTCTAAAATTGCTAAAAGTCAACTATCCCCAAAACATCAAATTTTGTCAAATGGGCCCATTCTTTTCCACTTGATTTGGTCTTGTCACTCTACACACGTGTCCTAGCTTCAGCCTTGTGTCCATTTATTAATTTTTCTATTTTATTTGATTTTTATTGAATTAATTCATTTTAAATCAATTTAAATCCAAATAAAATCCAAATATTGATCATTTAGGATCTTTTTGATTGATATAGGTCTTAAATATATTCATGGACATAATCAAATCCGAATCAAGCCATATCATGAACAAAATATTGGATTTTTGACAAATTTGGAAGCTTTTTCATGGAGGATCAAATCAAATCCTAAAACATCAATGCATAAGGATTGAGTCCACAAATGTTAACCTAATTCATTCCTTATTACATATACAAGCTAAAGGCACGAGAATTGGAGCTAGAGGCTGCTAAATCACAAGAACCAAACTTGAGAAAATTGCAAAAAAGCTTGAAACTGAAATCTGTTTTAGAGGTGCTTTCAACACAAAATCTCAACACTATCCTATTGCTGGACATCCACTGAGTCTGTAGCAATCAAAAGCAAGGCCATTCACCTCCTAAAACGCGCTGTAAGTGACATACGACCTCCCTCTGAACTTGCTTTTGTGTTTCAAGATTTACGCATCATTACAAGAAACTAATGGCATATTTGCAATCACCAAACAATTTCCATGCTTTCCATATTATTTGATTGCATTTATCTGTGCTATAATCATAAACGCCATTGTAGGGTTTCCTAGGGTTGTTTTTAGGGGTTTTTGATGCAGGTGAAATTAGGCTTATTCATGGACATGGTTGATACCGGGATGAAGAGACGAGTTCATCCATGGCATCATCTTTCATTTATATGGCATGAGAAGGATTATTGAATCAACCTACGCCTTTTGCTGCGGATTTAAATCCGCAGGTAATCCCTGCGAAAATCTGAGGACAGGGACGATAACGTGTCCCCATCGAATTGGCTCATTTAAAAATCCGCGCTTTCTTTTTTATTTTTTTGGCATATTATTATGTTTTCCATATAATTATTAATGTCCATTACAATAACAATCAAAACGCGTTGGTGCAGTGGCAGTGACATGTGCTTGATGACTAACAGGACCTGGGTTCGAGTCCCAGGTCCCCAACATATTTTTTGTATTTTTCTTCCAGATATTCCAGCGTGCCTCATGAATTGTAGTCCATTATACTCCTTCAAATCTCCAAACGCCAGATGGCCTCAGGCCAAATCTGATGGCCAGGATTGAAAGTCCACCATATGCTCTAGTCAACGCGCTCATGTGGAATCAGAAAAAGTCATGCAGGCCAACGTTAATGGGCCACCAAAACTGCAATTCTCACCCCTGATCTGGGCCCAAACCCCCTTGAGTATTTATATTTCTTTCTTTTCATTTTCCTTATTTATTTGTTTTATTAATTAGTTTTATTATCACTAACCAATTAATCTTTTTTCTCATAAAATCAAAAACCAAAAATATATTTTATTTATTAAAATTAAATTCATCACTTTATTTTTGTAAATAAATAATAACTCAATTAATTTAGTTTTAATTAGGTTTAACTTTTAATATTTTTGCAATATTTAAAATCAATGTAGATAATTAGGTTTTATTAACTTTGATCAATTTTATTTTATTTCTTTAAATAACCAAAAATAAAAAAATATACTTTTTAATTAATTAATTAATTAATTTAATTGTTAACTTAATTTAATTTTCTTTTAATCCAAAAATAACCAAAAAATCATTTTCTTTCAAAAAGGGTCAAAACCCTAAAAAATGCATTTGATTTAATTTTTCGCACGCGATCCATTTTTTCATATTATTGTACTTGCTTCCAGAATGTAATAGCTTTAAATAGGACTTTAATTATTTTACCGCTTTATTTAAATTCCACATTTTAATTTCAAGGGATGTTTTTGGCGATGTAAATACCCGACGCCTTGTAATAATTATATTTAATTTCCGCAATTTAATTTCCGCAACTTATAAACTGTTAGATGTTTGATAATAGGGAATGCATGACAAGATCAAATGTTTGAACCTAAAATCAACATAGATAACCACTAACATGTACAAAGATAAAATTAACCGAAATAACACACTCGCACATGCGAACTCTTAGGGTACACCTCACTTGGTTGCCTTCGAACGTGGTCATTGAGTATAGGAAGTTTTAGAGGTCGTCCTCTTGTCCAAATCATAGTTGCCTCGAAACGGTTGCCTCGGAAAAATGATCTAAGACATTAGGGTTACCGCTAAGGCGTCCTAACATTGCTTTAGTGACCACACGTCCCTTAATCAAATTGACCCTTAAACTCCAACGACGATGCTACCTACTCATCAATAGTGGGATAGCATTGTCTAAAGGACATTAGCATAGATTGATTCCTTTTTCGAGTAGGTAGATGGTTCTTAAGTACTTGCTCTTTTCAAAACAAAATAAAACTTTTCACACTTACACTTTTCAAACAAAAACTCTCTTCAAACCCACAAACACAAAGAAAAGCAAATTTTGAAAACACTTTGAGCAAGTACCTGAGAGCCCGTGGATAACCACGGATAGAAAGGGTGCTAACACCTTCCCTTTCTATAATCTACCCCCAGGACCCAAGAAACATCTCGAAAAAGGAATTTTTCTGTGCTTTTTTCCTTTCCTTGTTGGATAAAATAAAAGACGGTGGCGACTCTTGCTTACCGCGACATTTTGCAAAAACAAACGCAAAATGCAAACCAGCATTCCAAAAATAGTCAGTTCTTTCCCACCGTATCACAGAACTGACGACTCTGCTGGGGACAATAATATGTGGGGTGTACCTTAGGAATAGTTCATATTGTTTTCAATTGCTTGACTTGTATGCTTTATATTTGTGGGCTTGTATCAGAGTTGCTATAGATCCTAACTCGGATATGGGGCATACCATTTAGGTAAGTAGTAATAAACTGTGAGGGAACTGTACGGCGTAGACCGATACGATTGAAGCAGTAGCTACGTTGGTGTGGCACTTTAGTCTGTACCGATATCCCTTATGTTGGAACGAGGAGAATATGGGTCTTCTAAGGGGTCATTAAGCACCAACTGACCTTAGAACCTTTAAATTGACCAACTTGGCCATAGAACAGTAGATGTATGCTACACTCATTGAGACTAAACTCTTGCGATGATTCCGGCTGCAAAAAAAGGTTACTAAACTGGAATTATGACCGATTGAGGGTAGTCAGTGATATTGAGATCCTCTAGAACCCGATTACTATTTTTAGGACAAGTTTAAACCAACTGAACTGAAAGAGGGTAGTACCTAGACTCCTTGCCAGCCTGAAATCTAAGGGCTCTCTGTGTGACTTGTGTGCCTTTACCATGTTTGCTATTTGTGGATACTTGTGGTGTGCTTACTATCATGACATCATGACATCATAACATTGCATACATCTTGGATTGGACTAACCTATTTCAAATACAGGAGGGATTCATCTTTGTTCTGTTTTGTAGGTCATCATGATGCCCATGCGTAGGAATACCATCCGGATCAACTTTGTCCAGGTTCCCACTATGCTTAAATATTTGGTTGCAAATATGCCTGATACTACTTCCTTCCTCAGGAGACATGGTTATCTTCTCAGTTTGGTCACCTCCAAATTGGACGAGCAGATGATGAGTGTCTTAGTCCAGTTCTATAATCCGCTGTATCATTGCTTTACTTTTCAAGACTACCAGTTGGTTCCCACCCTAGAAGAGTTCTCTGAGCTGCTCGGTATCTCTGTTCTGGAGCAGACCCCATTTACTGGTTGGGAGAAGATCCTTAGGCCCGAAGAGATTGCTGCAGCCCTTCATATGACCAAAGATGAGGTAATGGCTAATTGGGAAACTAGAAGTGGAGCAAAGGGTTTTCTGACTAAATTCTTGGTTGGTAAGGCTAACTATTTCTGGGATAGTCTAGACTTCAAGGAATTCGAGGATATTCTGGCTCTTTTGATATATGGCTTGGTATTGTTTCCGAATGCTGACTCCTTTGTTGATGTGAATACGGTGAAAATCTTCATCTCCCGTAACCCTGTACCCACTCTCTTGGGTGACATTCTTCATCAGCTTTATGCCAGTACTGCCCGAAAGCGGGGAACCTTGATGTGCTGTGCTCCATTATTGTCGAGGTGGTTTATTTCGCACCTCCCCAAATCAGTGCTGAAGAACAAATAAGGCATGGGCTGGGCTTATAGGGTTATGTCTCTCTCTCATAATGACATCATCTGGACTCTCAAGGGTATGGATGAAGTGGCTATTATCGATCACTGTGGGGAGTACCCTAATGTTCCACTGATAGGAACCTGTGGAGGGATTTCTTATAACCCATGCTTGGCCCTACGTCAGTTTGGAAGATCCAGAAGAGAATGACCTCATGAGCTGCTAATGCCTAGTATCATCTTTGATTTTCAGGGGGATAGCGACGAGCAACGCCGCAGATTCATAAGGGCTTGGGATAGAGTTCACCAATCTGATCCACATGAGCTGGGCCCAAAGACTTCTCTTCCAATGGAGCCATATCTCAGATGGGTCCGCATCCGTGCCCAAAAGCTGGGTATGCCATATGAAGACGTCCGACCAATCATTGTTGAAGTTGCTAATGAAGAAGGGGTTCTTCCGACCATCCTCCATCCTCATATGCCCACTGACATTGGGGCACTGAAAAGGTCTTGGATGCAGCTAAGAGAGGAACGGGATTCTTATCGAGAAAAGTTCAACGAGCAAGAGCAGAAGATCCAGAAGTTGACTAGGCAGCTGGAGAATGAGCATATTCTCAATGACGATGTCTGCACCGACAAGAAGAGACCATGGGTGTACTGATTGTCCTTTGATGATTTCCTTTCCAATTTTTATTTACTTTTCAGTATTTCCTTTCTTGTAACGCCTTAAAGGCATCAGTTGAACAATTTGAATTCTAAAGTTTATCAAATAAAGTGTGTTTCCTTTTTGGTTTACAAATTTGAATCTCTCGATTGTCTTTGAAATCATGTCATACGCATTTCATCCCATGCACTTCATAAATAGGTACCCATTACAAGTCTCTTATCTTCTTCGCTGTTTATTTCAACACTCACTCATCATGTCTGCTGAACCTTCAAATGAGAAAGCCATCAAGACCCTCTAGGCCCAGAATGCCCAATTCCAAGAGCTGTTCATGAATCTAGCTAAGGGTCAGCAAGATCTGAAGACCCTGATTCTGAAAGAGAAGAAGAAGAAGAAGAGGACAATCCTGTTCAACACAGGTCACAGGTTTGGAAATAGGCTTCAGAATGAAGTTGATTTGACCACCTCATCTAGAGGGAAAGATAGTCAGGAAGAAAGGAGGGCTCCTAGCCCTGTGGTCTCCGACAACGAGACGGACTTCGATAAAGAACAGTATCCTCCGGCTGAGGATAGATACAAGCAACTGGAAGACTGGTTGAGTGCGATGGAAGTTCAGAAAGTGCCTGGTATGGACTTTGCTGATCTAGGTCTATCATCTGGGGTGGTGATTCCCCATAAATTTAAGGCACCAGCCTTTGCTAAGTATGACAGAGTTTCTTGTCCGAAGCTGCACCTCCGGTCATATGTAAGGAAGATTCAGCCGTACACCGCTGATAAGAACCTATGGATCCACTTCTTTCAAGACAGTCTCTTAGGGACTCAGCTTGAGTGGTTTTATCAGTTGGACGGAGCCAATATCCACAGTTGGGAGCATTTGGCTACTGGTTTGTACAGGCAGTATCAATACAACTCCGACCTCGCTCCTACGCGTACTCAACTCCAGGGTATGTCAATGGGAACGAGTGAAGGTTTCAAAGATTATGCTCAGAAGTTGAGGGACCTCGCCGGAAGAGTGAAACCACTCTTGGCTGATCGGGAGCTTGTGGATATGTTTCTGGGGACCTTGTCCGGTCCATTTTTCAACCATCTGATCGGAAGCTCTTCATCTGGGTTTACAGAGCTAATCATGACTGGTGAGAGGATTGAGGCTGGTATTAAGGCTGGTAAGATACAAAAGGGTGCTTCATCGAGCACCAAGAAGAAGCCCTTTAAGAAAGAGTCCAATGTTGTCTACAATTCAAAAAGACAAAATATACCTGAACACCGCCAAGCTGTCAATGCAGTTGTAATTTCAAAACCTGCTGGTGCTCCTCAGCACAACAATCAACAAAAATACGAGAGACCTCGAAGGCAATTCACCAGTCTCAGCATGACTTTGTCTGAGATCCTGCCACAGTTGTTAAAGACCAATCTGGTGATTCCAAGGGAAGCCTCGAAGAATCCAAATACAACATCACCGAAGTATAACCCTAATGCCCGTTGTGCTTATCACTCTGATAGCCCGGGGCATAATATAGATGATTGTTGGACTTTGAAGAACAAGGTACAAGACTTGATTGGTGCTAAGGAGATCGAGTTCGGAACACCAGAAAAGCGTAAACAAGACGCAGGGGTGAATGCTATCGAGGATGACGATGATGAAGAGTTTGACATTGATAGCTGGATCTACCCAACTGTCGATGGTAGATTGAGCAACTAGACAGTGAAGGATTCTATGCCCGTTTCTGTTATCACCTAGTAATGAAACTTTTTGTTTTGTAACAGACAATGTTTTGAACTTTACGGCCCGGTGTCTTACCCGGGGCACCGTGGCTTCATTTGTGAGGGCTTTATGTGTGTCATTTTCATATATCATTAATAAAAGCATTGGATGTTTCTTGCACTTCAAATTTTGCGCTCCTTGTTTTTCTTTATTATATATTGCAAAACAACTATTTTACACACACTCACATATACAGGTCTACATCCAGTCTGGATCCTACTGGTAACGACTCTGCTACTGCCAGTTATGACTTTGAAAATTCGATCAACTTAGCCGAAGACGAAGGTGAAGATGATTGTGAATTTCCTGGTGCACTTGCAAGATTGTTATTTCAGGAAGAGAGGTCTATTCAACCGCGCAAAGAGCCGGTAGAATCAGTGAATCTGGGAACAAAGACAGACAAGAAAGAAGTTAAGATTAGTGCAAATCTGGAGCTTAGTGTGAAGCAACGGTTGGTTCAGATGCTGCATGACTATGTTGAGATCTTTTCCTGGTCTTATGAAGATATGCCTGGGTTAGATACTGATATTGTGGTTCACCGCCTGCCTACCAAGGAAGACGATCCTCCAGTAAAGCAGAAGGCCCGCCGAATGCGCCCATAGATGTCCGAGAAAATCAAGGCTGAAGTTATGAAACAATTTGACGCCGGTTTTCTAGCAGTTACTTCTTACCCTCAGTGGGTGGCCAATGTGGTTTCTGTGCTGAAGAAGGATGGTAAGGTCCGAATGTGTGTTGACTATAGGGATCTGAATAGGGCAAGCCCCAAGGATGACTTCCCTCTACCTCATATCGATGTTCTGGTTGACAATACCGCACAACATAAAGTCTTCTCCTTTATGGATGGTTTCTCCGGTTATAATCAGATTAAAATGGCTCCCGAAGACATGGAGAAGACGACCTTTGTTACTCAGTGGGGTACTTTTTTCTACAAGGTCATGCCCTTTGGATTGAAGAATGCTGGGGCAACGTATCAGCGTGCCATGGTTGCTTTGTTTCATGACATGATCCATCATGAGATTGAAGTATACGTCGATGATATGATTGCAAGATCCCAAACTGAGGAGGAGCACCTTGACCATCTGCAGACGCTGTTTGACAGGCTGAAGTTGTACAAGTTGAGGTTAAACCCGAACAAGTGCACCTTCGGGGTGAGATCTGGTAAGCTGCTGGGTTTCATCGTAAGCGACAAAGGTATTCAAGTGGATCCCGCAAAGGTGAAAGCTATACAGGAAATGCCAGCTCCCAGAATAGAGAAAAAAGTCAGAGGCTTCCTGGGACGACTGAACTACATTGCCCGATTCATCTCACACCTGACTGCTACTTGTGAGCCAATCTTCAAGCTACTGAAGAAAGATCAAGTGGTACGTTGGAATGATGAATGTCAGGCCGCTTTTGAAAGGATTAAAGAGTATCTCCAAGAGCCACCTATTATGATGCCACCAGTTGAAGGGAGACCCCTGATCTTATACTTGACAGTACTCGACAACTCAATGGGGTGTGCGCTGGGTCAGCATGATGAGTCTGGCCGAAAAGAGCATGCTATTTATTACCTTAGCAAAAAGTTTACCGACTGTGAGACCCGATAATCACTGCTCGAGAAAACTTGTTGCGCTTTGGCATGGGCTGCTCTCCGGCTAAGACAGTATATGTTGACTCACACTACTCTGTTGATATCTAAGATGGATCAAATCAAGTATATCTTCGAGAAGCCTGCCTTGTCTGAAAGAATAGCAAGATGGCAGATGATCTTGACTGAGTATGACATCCAGTATACGACCCAAAAGGCAATCAAGGGAAGTGTGTTGGCAGACCATTTGGCACATCAGGAAGTAGATGGTTACTAGTCTATGAACTTTGAATTTCCGGACGAGAATATCATGTTGATAACTGATTGTGAGACACCTGGACCGGATGAAGGACCTGAGGAAGGATCCCGATGGTCTATGTACTTTGATGGAGCTTCAAATGCTTTGGGCAATGGCATTGGCGCCATGATCATATCTGCTAAAGGTTCCCATACTCCATTCACCGCCCGACTATGTTTCAACTGCACCAATAATACGGCGGAGTATGAAGCATGCATCATGGGTCTTCGAGCAGTAATTGACCTAAGGATTAAGTTTCTAAGTGTCTTCGGAGATTCCGCTCTCGTGATCAGTCAGATCAAAGGCGAGTGGGATAAGAAACACCCAAATCTTATTCCTTACAAGGAGTATGTATTGACGTTGCTTCCGCATTTTTAGGAGATAACCTTTGAACACTTCCCTAGAGAGGAAAATTAGTTGGCGGACGCGCTAGCTACAATGTCTTCTATGTTCAAGGTCAATTGGGACAACGAAGCTCCCCAGATTATCATTGAAAGATTGGACGAACCTGCACATTGTTGTGATGTTGAGACTGAAGAGGTAACAGAAAAGCCCTGGTTTCATGAGGTGAAGAGGTATCTGGAAGCTCAGGAGTACCCTGAGGGTGCATCTGTTAATGATAAGAAGTTTCTAAGAAGGTTCGCGGCAAAGTTCTTCATCAGCAATGGCATTCTTTACAAGCGTAACCATGATTCGACCTTACTGCGTTGTGTAGATAAGGATGAAGCAGAAAGGATCATGGTGGAGTTACATGAAGGTACCTTCTGAACTCATTCCAGTGGATACACCATGGTGAAGAAGATCCTTCGGGCAAGATACTATTGGTCCACAATGGAAGCCGACTGTTATCAGCATTCTCAAACATGTCATAAGTGCCAAGTCTATGCTGATAAGGTGCACATACCTCTAGTTCCTCTGAACGTATTGACAGCTCCGTGGACTTTTGCAATGTGGGGCATTGATATGATCGGAGAGATCAGACCTACAGCATCCAACGGGCATCGTTTCATCCTGGTAGCGATCGATTACTTTACAAAGTGGGTTGAAGCAGCTTCCTTTGCTACGGTAACCAAGAACGTCGTGGTACGATTCATTCGACACAATCTGATCTGTCGATATGGTGTACCAGAGAGGATCATTACGGACAATGGTACCAATCTCAACAACAAGATAATCACCGAGCTCTGCGAGCAATTCAAGATACAGCATCACAACTCTTCACCCTACCGGCCGAAGATGAATGGGGTTGTAGAAGCGGCTAATAAGAACATTAAGAAGATTGTGCAGAAGATGACAGTGACATACAAAGACTGACACGAGATGTTACCATTTGCTCTCCATGGGTACCGTACCTCAGTGCGGACGTCAACAGGGGCAACACCCTATTCCTTGGTATATGGAATGGAGGCAGTCTTGCCCATTAAAGTTCAGATACCCTCTCTCCGAATCATGAAGGATGCAGATTTGAGTGAAGATGACTGGAATCAAACCCGGCTTGATCAACTGAATTTAATCGACAAAAAGAGACTTACTGCTATTTGTCATGGTCATACGTACCAAAAACGGATGATCAAGGCATTTAACAAGAAAGTTATACGACAAGAGCATCAAGTTGGGGATCTGGTTATCAAGCGCATTATCTTACCTGAAGGTGATCCCAGGGGAAAATGGACCCCTACTTACGAAGGGCCATTTGTGGTTAAGAACATTTTCTCAAGAGGAGCTATGATTCTAACCACCATGGATGGTGACGACCTTCCTCACCCCGTCAATGCAGACATAGTGAAAAGATACTACGCATAAACAAAGACCAGCTAGGTTGACTGGCCTAGGAAAAAGTAAGGGCTTCCCGGCGAACCAAAAGGGTTCCGGGAAAAATAAGGGATGAAAATGAAAAAATATGTACACCCGGCAAGTCGAAAACCTGAAAAGGCGGCTTGGGCAAAAAAGGGTATCCCAGTGGACTGAAAACCCGGAAGGGCGGTCCAGTCAAAAGTTAGGGATCAAAGCGTAACACTATGTCTCATTGGATCACTTTGCATCCAGACTTCGGTATCGACTATCAAGCTCGGATGACACTAATCAATCTGATTCATCTTCAAACAATAGCAAAGTGATGAGATGCTCGAGGACATAAGGGAAATAGCAGAGTTAGAACCCAGTGGGTTATTCACATAGCTGTTTTGTTTCTTTTACACAAATTGTATAAAATTCTATTTGTTCGACGGCGTTCTCTTACTAGGACGTCAGCCTCTTGTACAAAAACGCCTATTTATGGGCCAAACTTCAGAATCAATACAAATTCATTTACAAAGAAATTTCAAACTGTTTTTCCTTTATCTGTTTTGTTTTGCAAATAACGTCCAATGTTCATTTTTGATATATGCATTAGACATTAATTGCTGCTCATAAATATTTACATGCGAAACAAAAGATGAATTACTGGTAATATCAGAAACAGGGGCAATAAGAAATGTCCAAGCTGTGTAGTTGCTTTATTCACCAGGTACAAAGGTAGATTCAGCTGAAGAATATGACCGAGATAATTTCACTCCCTGCAGAGTAAGACAATAATGGTAGCTCTCCCCAGCTGAGACTTGCAACCGTGAATGAATCAACAATGCTCTTCCCAAGCAGAGTTTGCCTACCATCAGCACTAAAAAGGTTTAATATCCCCGACAGTTCTAATATTCCCCAACGGAGTATAAGAATATTCCCCGGCAGAGTACATGATACCCCCCAGTGGAGTCATTATTTCCCTAGCACGGTCTGAAAAAGCTTCCCCAACGGAGTCAAAGCGTCATCCCCAGTAGACTCTGGAAGTTTATCCCCAGCGGAATACAACAATAAATCTCCCCAGCCAAGTTCAAAGGATCATTCCCAGAAGAATTCAGAGGGTTATCCCCACAAGAGTCTAAAAGGGTTATCCCCAGCAAGTTGCAACTGAAAGATCATCCCCAGCGAAGTTCTTTCCTTTCACAAACAGGAATTCAATCCTCAGCAGATTCAATATCACCAGCAACAGTAACCCATCCCCAGTAGAGTTTATCAGTGGAATCCTCAGCAGAGTATCTCTTCCCCACAGAGTGATCTCCTCATCAGTTTATTCCCCAACAGAGTTATCTTCTCCTGAAGGTTTATTCCCACAATCATCTTCGTTCATCATCCCCAGCGGAAACGAAGAATTCAACTCTATTCTCCAGTAGCTATCCGAGATTTATCTTCCCCAGCTAAAACATCACATTTCCATACATCATGATACATGCATATATGCATCATACCATACAATCTCTTTTATGTTGAGAACATCATTGCTTGATCCATATCATGCATTGCATATGACTGACCTTTACCTTTCAGGAAAGATGCAGTTAAATTCGCAACTATGTGGAAGACCTCCTCTGGTCCAGTTAAATCAATTCCTAAAGATTTTTCTGATGTTGATCCAGTCAAAGTTATCCCAAGACCTCCTCTGGTCCAATTAAATTGATTCCTAAAGATTTTTCTGATGCCAATCCAGTTGAAGTTATCCCAAGACCTTGTCTGGTCCAGTTAAATCGATTCCTAAAGATTTTTCTGATGCCGATCCAGTCAAAGGCACCAAGACCTCCTCTGGTCCAGTTAAATCGATTCCTAAAGATTTTTCTGATGCCGATCCAGTTGAAGTTGTTTCAAGACCTTGCCTGGTCCAGTTAAATCGATTCCTAAAGATTTTTCTGATGCCGATCCAGTCAAAGGCACCAAGACCTCCTCTGGTCCAGTTAAATCGATTCCTAAAGATTTTTCTGATGCCGATCCAGTTGAGTTGTTTCAAGACCTTGCCTGGTCCAGTTAAATCGATTCCTAAAGATTTTTCTGATGCCGATCTAGTCAAAGGCACCAAGACCTCCTCTGGTCCAATTAAATCGATTCCTAAAGATTTTTCTGATGCCGATCCAGTTGAAGTTGTTTCAAGCCTTGTCTGGTCCAGTTAAATCGATTCCTAAAGATTTTTCTGATTCCGATCCAGTCAAAGGCACCAAGACCTCCTCTGGTCCAGTTAAATAGATTCCTAAATATTTTTCTGATGCCGATCCAGTTGAAGTTGTTTCAAGACCTTGCCTGGTCCAGTTAAATCGATTCCTAAAGATTTTTCTGATGCCGATCTAGTCAGAGGCACCAAGACCTCCTCTGGTCCAGTTAAATCGATTCTTAAATATTTTTCTGATGCCGATCTAGTTGAAGTTGTTTCAAGACCTTGCCTGGTCCAGTTAAATCGATTCCTAAAGATTTTTCTGATGCCAATCCAGTCAAAGGCACCAAGACCTCCTCTGGTCCAGTTAAATCGATTCGTAAATATTTTTCTGATGCCGATCCAGTTGAAGTTATCCCAAAACCTTGTCTGGTCTAGTTAAATCGATTCCTAAAGTTTTTTCTGATGCCGATCCAGTCAAAGTTAATCCAAGACCCCCTCTGGTCCAGTTAAATCGATTCCTAAAGATTTTTCTGATGCTGATCGAGTTGAAGTTATTCCAAGACCTTGTCTGGTCCTGTTAGATCGATTCCTAAAGATTTTTCTGATGTCGATCCAGTCAAAGTTAATCCAAGACCTCCTCTGGTCCAGTTAAATCGATTCCTAAAATTTTTTTTGATGCCGATCCAGGTGAAGTTATTCCAAGACCTTGTCTGGTCCAGTTAGATCGATTCCTAAAGATTTTTCTGATGTCGATCCAGTCAAAGTTATTCCAAGATCTCCTCTGGTCTAGTTAAATCGATTCCTAAAGATTTTTCTGATGCCGATCCAGTTGAAGTTAATCCAAGACCTTGTCTGGTCCAGTCAAATCGATTCCTAAAGATTTTTCTGATGCCGAAGTTCAGACCACTTATTAACAGTCTCCAAATGGCATCTGTAAGCCCATTCCCGACATCACCAGGCTGATATCACTTCATGCGAGTGCAAATTTCTGGGCACTCTAGTGTTCAATCATCTTCCACCTTCGGATCACGAAAGGCCCGAAAACCACTCTATGACCCCAAGTGCTCCACAATGTCCTAATATGCTCTCAAGTTCATCCATGTCAAATTTCAAGCCTTGTAGAGGAAGTTTGGTCAGTCAATTGCTCAAGAGGTCCAAAAATCGATTGTGCTAGGGCAAAAGTCAACTGTGACCTACATACAGTCAAACCTCAATATTTTTTGTCAACATTCTCATTTTTAAGGATAATTCATCATTTGATTAAGGGTTGATCATGATTCATCAAGGATTTCTCAAGATTCATCAAGATTCAAAAATTGCTAAATTAGGGTTTTGCAGGAAAAGTCAACTCAACTTTGACCAAGCATAACTTTCTCATACTTTATGAGAAATGACCCATCCAAAGCTCATTTTGAAGAGGATTCAATTTCCTACAATCCATCTCCACACCCCAAGATCAAGAAATTCAATCACAAAAAGTTACAAATTTGGACATTATAGGTCTTTTTTGAAAGTCAACAAAAACACATTTTTTCCAAAGCTTATAACTTGAGCATGGGATATTAAAATGAGATGAGACCAAAAGGGTTGGTTAGCGGACATCTAAAGGTTTCTAAAAAGTCCAAGAACACTTCCAAAAGTTCAAAATTGAAGAAGTTATGCATTGTTGAAGTTGGGAATTTTTCCAAAATTGCCAAAAGTCAACTATCCCCAAAACTTCAAAATTTGTCAAATGGGCCCATTCTTTTCCACTTGATTTGGTCTTGTCACACTACACACGTGTCCTAGCTTCAGCCTTGTGTCCATTTATTAATTTTTCTATTTTATTTGATTTTTATTGAATTAATTCATTTTAAATCAATTTACATCTAAATAAAATCCAAATATTGATCATTTCGGATCTTTTTGATTGATATAGGTCTTAAATATCATCATGGACATAATCAAATCCGAATCAAGCTATATCATGAACAAAATATTGGATTTTTGACAAATTTGGAAGCTTTTTCATGGAGGATCAAATCAAATCCTAAAACATCAATGCATAAGGATTGAGTCCACAAATGTTAACCTAATTCATTCCTTATTACATATACAAGCTAAAGGAACGAGAATTGGAGCTAGAGGCTGCTAAATCACAAGAACCAAACTTGAGAAAATTGCAAAAAAGCTTGAAACTGAAATCTGTTTTAGAGGTGCTTTCAACACAAAATCTCAACACTATCCTCTTGCTGGACATCCACTGAGTCTGTAGCAATCAAAAGCAAGGCCATTCACATCCTAAAACGCGTTGTAAGTGACATACGACCTCCCTCTGAACTTGCTTTCGTGTTTCAAGATTTACGCATTATTACAAGAAACTAATGGCATATTCGCAATCACCAAACAATTTCCATGCTTTCCATATTATTTGATTGCATTTATCTGTTCTATAATCATAAACGCCATTGTAGGGTTTCCTAGGGTTATTTTTAGGGGTTTTTGATGTAGGTGAAATCAGGCTTAATCATGGACATGGTTGAGACCGGGATGAAGAGACGAGTTCATCCATGGCATCATCTTTCATTTATATGGCCTGAGAAGGATTATTGAATCAACCTACTCCTTTTGCTGCGGATTTAAATCCGCAGGTAATCCCTGCAAAAATCTGAGGACAGGGACGACAACGTGTCCCCATCCAATTGGCTCATTCAAAAATTCGCGCTTTCTTTTTTTATTTTTCTGGCATATTATTATAGTTTCTGTGATACGGTGGGAGAACTGACTTGGGTTTTGCGTTTGTTTTCTCAAATGTTTCGGTTGAGCAAGAGTCGCCACCGACTTTTTATTTTATCCTAAGAAAAGGTTAAAAAGCACAGCAAAAACCTTTGAGATGTTTTCTTGGGTTCGGGAAGTAGATTATAGAAAGGGAAGGTATTAGCACCCTTTCTATCCATGGTTATCCATGGGCTCTTAGTTACTTGCTTAGATCAACTTGCCTTGATTTTCAATTGTTTGAAATGGTGCTTTCAATTGTTTGAAATGGTGCTTTGTGTGTGTGGGTTTGAAAATGTTTTGAAAAGAGGCCAATGTTGTGGCAACCTTTGTAATGACCCATGTTTGGATGTATACAAAGGTGTATGTCTTTTGAAAAGTTTTCAATGTTTTTTTGAAAGTTGTTTTGAAAGTGTGTTGTGATGTGTGTTTTGAAAAATAGGCAAGTGTTTTTGTTTTGCAAGTTGGCAAGCAACCAAGAGCTATCTACCCTAAATTTCTCAAAGATCTTTGCTATGTTTTAACCCTTTTAACAATTTTGTTCCACCATTGTATTTGGTGGACAATCTTGTGTTAGGATGTGAACGGGACGGGCGCGGGTCATCGTTTAGACCATGATTGCAATGGTGCCAAGTGTCTTTGGGAAATTTTTCCTTTAAGGGACTTGATCATTTTTAGGCAACTTTCGAAAGCGTCATCGAGGGACTATGATCATTTGATATGTTTTGTTTTTGTTTTGCCAAAAACACTCAACATGCAACATGGCCCATTATTGAAGGAAACAAGTGGAGTAACCCTAAGGGGTGCAAGTGTGATTGGTGTTTGTTCATTTTCATGCTTTTATCTTGGAATTAGGTCAAGCTATTTGTTTTTGGTTGATTTTTGCATACAAACCCTAATTCTATCATGGCATATTTAGAAAGCTTTTAAATGCGGAATTTAAAGGTCCTAAGTAATTACAACACAAATATGGGATGGGGGGTGCAAATGTTCAAATGGGGATATTTTAGCAAGAAATTAAAACCTAAACTATTACATCCAAATTGAAATTTCACAAATTATTTAATTGCACAATAATAAAATAAAATAAATATGCAAGATGTAAAAATGATTTTTTATATGTATGTAAAAGGTATTTTTATGGGACAAATAAACAAAATAAAAAAAGATTATTTTTTGGGTATTTTTATGTTTAGGGTAAAACCCTAATTTTGCTAAACAAAAGGTATTGATTATTTAATATGCACCATATTTATTAATTATGTACAAAAAATAAATAAAAGAAAGTATATTGTAAAAAAGGTATTTTGAGGTTAAATATTAATAAAATGAAAAATGTATTATTTTTATATTTTTAACCTAAATATACTAATAAATATATAAGTATTTATAATATTTACTAAATATATTAAATATGTACAAAAAATAAAATATTTAATATTTACAAAAAAAAGTATATTTTTTTATAAAATGTTTTTAAAAGATAAAGTAAAATAAAATCAGAAAATAAAATGTATTTTGGATTATATTTGTATTTTGAATAAAAAGGATATTATGTTTATTTATGTACAAAATTCAAATAAAACAAGCAAAAATGCAAATAAAATGCAAAAATGGTTGAAAAAATATTTTTAATATTTTTTATGTTTTGTCAAAAAATATCAAGTCAGAATAAAAAAGAAAAAGTCAAAAAATGATAAAGATAAACACAATGGGCCAAGGGGGTGCAAGTGTGGAAAAGTGGTGCAAAAAGGAAAACAAACTCAGGCCCAGCCCAAAGACTTTGTCTTCAACCTCTGGACATTCAAACAGAGCAAACGCGTGCTTCCTGCTATCTCATGATTCCTGGACTTTCAAGCAAAACTCATAACACAAAAAATGTAGAGCATCAAGAGACGAATCCAGACATATAAAAAACTTGACTTAACTCTCAGAAATGAGACAGAATTTCTCCATCCCTAATTCTTGACCTAAGTTTTTTCTAATGTTCAGGTTCCAAATTCTCCCAGCACATGCAATATAAATGGAAAGTAAATATATGTGTAGCTTCAGAGCCATGAGTAGAGCATTTTTCATTCATAATCCTAAAGCTAACTCTTCCTAGATTGAGAGATAGAAGTCCATGAACTTACCTGTTCAGCTTGGATCGTGTCTGACAATGGAATCACTTTCAAGGCAATGTGAGGACTTGTATAGCTTGCTTGAGGTCCAGGGATGCTATTCCAATGCTTGGTGTGCTTTGAACCTTGCTATATCAAGCTATAGAAGTCAACCTGCAAGAGAGGAAAGTGAAAATGGCAAATGCTGTTAGGGATGTTACAGTTCGTGTCCAATGATTGGGATAGCTTCAGTGAGTGGTATGGAACATGTTTGAACTCCCTTTGTCCAAAGTGCACGAGTGGAAAGGTTTGTAGAAGTCCAACTGCAGAAGGGGCTCTGTTTTTTGCAGTAGGATGGTGTTTTGATGAATGATGAGGTTTGGAAGGTGGTTAGCTCGTGCCTTAGCTTAGGTTTGATGTTTGGAATGTGTTTTACAAGTTTACTTTGGCTTGTCTTGGCAGAAATGTGAGATTTGAGGCCTGTAATGCAGCTTGCACATGCTGAGTTTGAAAATGCACAAGTTATGAACATGGAAATGGCTCATGAACAAAGTGACTTTTGCCCATATTGCCAAATTCGATTCTCCCTAACCACAAGGGTGTTTGAGAAGTTCTTGGACATTTTGGAAAGCTTGGAATGTGTACTACAATCCATCTTTGTAATGCAAGTTGAGATTCCAAGTGGAAGCAAGTGAAAAGTGGCCATGAAGTTTGGCAAAAATCCTGCCTAAAATAGGTCAAAATTTTTCTAAGTTAAGAATGTTTTGCACCCTTGTTCCAAAAATTGTAACTTGAGCTACAAGCTTCTTTTGAGGAAACTTTGTGAATCAAAGTTGTAGATTTTGAAATGGACTACAACTTTCATGTTTTGAGTTTTCCTTGAATCCAAATGTATCTTGATGAAAAATGGGACAAAGTTAGGAAAAAATTAGGAATTTTCATAACTTAGAAAAATTCTAAGTTATGAAATTTCTTCATTTCAAACCCTAATTTGTGATTTTTGATTTCTTGATGAACAAGTTTCATAATTTGACATGTTTTGATGAAAAATGAATCTTGACACTTGATTTTGACCAAAAAGTCAAAGTTTGACTTTTCAGTATACAGTCAAAAATTGATCAATTGACTGGAAAATTCATCTGTCAATCTTGTGCATTTGGGATCTTTTGAATTTGTTGAACATGTCAAGACAATTCCATTGGGTAATTGAGTCCATATATGAGCTTGGTTTGCCATTGGTTAGGTCAAACAGTCAAAAATTGCCTTTGTGCAGTCAAAACCCTAGAAATGACCATTTTGCCCTTTTGGTGATCTGATCAAATTTCTTGTGGAATTGTGATCCAAACTTGATCAAATGGTCCATATGAGTTCATAATGTTGATGTGGGTCAAAAATCATGAGTTTTGACTATCAATTGACCACAATTGACTTTTCCCCAATACAGCTAATTTCTAGGTCAACTGTCCAATTGACTGAGCAAAGATTGGAATCAAGGCTTGAAACTTGGTATGGATAAACTTGGGAGTCCAATATGAAGCATGAAAGTCATCTTAGGCATTTTAGTTCAAAACATCTTTGTGCAAACTCAAACCCTAATTTGGGTGAACAGTGCAAATGGGGAGTCTTGAGCAGAGCAAACCCTAACTGGATCTTGAGCTCCAAAGGTCTTGTGGTGAGAAAATAGTGATGAAATGGGAGGGAAAATTTTGGGGTACAACAGTTGCCCCTGTTCAATCTTCTTGAACCTGAAGAGTTAGATTGGCAAGTTTGCCTTTCGCGACTCGAGGGTAAAAGGAGATTGGACACTAGAGTGCCCTGAAATTTGCACTCGCATGCTGGAGTATCAGCAATGTGATGGCGGGAATGGGCTTATAGATGCCATTTGGAGATAGGATGGATAGGAGGATGGGCTTATAGATTCCATCTGGAGACGTGACAGAACCTTGTCGGGAATGGGCTTATAGATGCCATTTGGAAGTGTTGATCGCGTAAGAGATTCCTTAGCGAGAACTTGCGTACTTTGAGAAAGGAAGATGTTTCCTGGCCTGTTACAGGTGTTGATCTTCAGTCTATTCATGCAGATATGCCCTGGTTGGATACAGGAGTTGAATCCACAATTAGTTGCTCACAGATGTGCCCTGGCTAGATACAGGAATTGAATCAGGAACTTCAAAAGGTTGTTTACAGATGTGCCCTGGCTGGATACAGGTATCGAATCTCTAAACTCTTCATGCAGATATGCCCTGGATAGATACAGGAATCGAATCTGGAATTGTCGTTTACAGATATGCCCTGGCTAGATACAGGAATCGAATCTGGAATTAGTTGCTCACAGATGTGCCCTGGCTAGATACAGGAATCGAATCTGGAATTGCAAAAGGTTGGTAGATATAGCTTTCCTGGCTGGGTACAGGTGTAAACTTCTGACCTGAGAATGAAAGATAATTTCTTGGCCTGTTACAGGGGTTGATCTTCAAATTCTCACGTAGACATGCCCTGGCTAGATACAGGTATCGAATCTACAATCAATCACTCACAGATATGCCCTGGCTAGATACAGGTATCGAATCTGGAATTGCGATAGTTGATAGTAATCATCTTTTGGATTGATCTTTTTCCTGAAAAGGCAAGACATCAGTTGTATGCAATGTCATGATGTATGAGATGCATGATGTCATGATGCTCAAAATGAGATAGTGTCGTATGAACTTTATCATGTATGTAAACAGGATGTATGAAGTGTGAAATGTCTATGAATGTATTTTCGTCTAGGAAAATAAATCCTTGACGACTGGCCGGGGAATCAAATCCTGGGCTGATGTTTTGAAGAGTAGAGATCTTTGCTTCCGCTGGGGATGATGGCTGCAAGAATAAACCGGTAGGAGAAGATGACTCTGTTGGGGAATAAACTTGTTGGAGAGATTACTCTGCGGGGAATTACTCTGTGGGAAGAGATACTTCGCTGAGATTTTAATGAGAGCTCCGCTGGGGGTTCCACTGATGAGTTATGTTGGGGAACTTGATGAACTCCACCGGGGATAGGAAGAACTTTGCCGAGGACGACCTTTCCGTGGTAATTAGCTGAGGATAACCCAGTTATAAGCTCTGGTGAGGATTAACTTTTGAAATGAAACCGGGGAGAGACGTATGTACTCTGCAGGGGATAAGCTTCCAGAATCTACTGGGGATGAGCTTCAAGACCTGCTGGGGATATGGATTCCACTTTCCTGGGGAAACTTTTTAGACTGTACTGGGGTACTGGCTCCACTGGGGTGTCTTGTATTCCGCCGGGGAACAATCTTAGCTTAAGACTGCCGGGGATGCTTGTTTAGGAACGTCTATACTCTGCTGGGGAATGTTGAGATATTCTGGGGATACCCAGCTTCCTCAAGGCTGACAGTAGACTAACTCCGCTTGAGAAGAGTCTTGCTGACTTGCTAGGGGAATATTATGCCTTTTCAGGGCTGATAGGAAACCAACTCTACTTGGGGAAAGTATTGCTGAATCTTGCCTTACTCTGTGGGGAGTTGAGGTGACTTGGTTACATTCTTCAGCCGTACTTACCTTGGTACCTTGGTGGATAAAGCAACTAGACACTTAGACCAATCTAAATTGCCCCTGTTTCTAATGTCACCTGTAATTATTCTTTTGTTTCGTATGCAGATATTCATGATTAGCAATTAATGTCAAATGCATATATCAAAAATGAACATTGGACGTTCTTCGCAAAACAAAACAGAAAAAAGGAAAATCAATTTGAACTTGTATTGATTTTGAAATTTGCCTGTAAATAGGCGTTTTTTGTGTACAAGAGGCTGACGTCCTAGTAAGAGAACGCCGCTGAGAAAAATAGAGTTTATAAAATTTTGTGAAAAGGAAAAAAAACAGCTATGTGAACAATAATCCCAATGGGTTCCAACTATGCTATCGCCTTTATGTCTTCAAGCGTCTCATCACTTTGCTGCTTCGTTGAAGATGAAGCTGATTGATCGAATTTATCTGAGCCTGATAGTTGATGCCGAATTCTTGATGCAAGGTGATCCAATGAGACATAGTATTACGCTTTATCCCTAACTTTTGCCTGGACCGCCCTTTCGGGTTTTCAGTCCACCGGGATACCCATTTTTGCCCAAGCCGCCTTTTCAGGTTTTCGACTTGCCGGGTGTACAGATTGTTTTTTGTTTCATCCCTTATTTTTGCCCGAACCCTTTTGGTTCGCCGGGAAGCCCTTATTTTTGCCTAGGTGTGTCAACTTAGCGGGTCTTTAGTTCATGCGTAGTATCATTTTACTATGTCTGTATTGGCAGGGTGAGGAAGGTCGTCACCATCCATGGTGGTTAAAATCATAGCTCCTCATGAGAAGATATGTTTAACCACAAATGGCCCTTCGTACGTGGGGGTCCACTTGCCCCTGGGATCACTTTGAGGAAGAATGATGCGCTTGATTACCAGGTCCCCAACTTGATACTCTTGTCGTCTGACCTTCTTGTTAAATGCCCTGATCATCCGTTTTTGGTACGTCTGACCATGACAAATAGCGGTGAGTCTCTTTTCGTCAATTAGGTTTAATTGATCCAGCCGAGTCTGGATCCAGTCATCTTCACTCAGGTCTGCATCCTTCATTATCCGGAGAGAGGGTATCTGGACTTCAATAGGCAAGACTGCCTCCATGCCATAGACCAAGGAAAAGGGAGTTGCCCCTGTTGATGTCCGTGCTGAGGTACGGTACCCATGAAGAGCAAACGGTAACATCTTGTGCCAATATTTATAGGTCACTGTCATCTTCTGCAAAATCTTCTTTATGTTCTTATTCGCTGCTTCGACAGCCCCATTCATCTTTGGCCGGTAAGGTGAAGAGTTGTGGTGCTGTATCTTGAATTGCCCGTAGAGCTCAGTGATCATCTTGTTGTTAAGATTGGTACCATTATCCATAATGATCCTCTCAAGTACACCGTATCGACAGATCAGGTTGTGTCGAATGAACCGTGCCACGACGCTCTTGGTTACAGTAGCATAGGAAGCTGCTTCAACCCACTTTGTGAAGTAATCAATTGCTACTAGGATGAAGCGATGCCCGTTGGATGTCGTAGGTCTGATTTCGCCGATCATATCAATGCCCCACATTGAAAAAGGCCAAGGCGTTGTCAGGACGTTCAGAGGAACTGGAGGAGTATGCACCTTATCAACATAGATCTGGCATTTATGACAAGTTCGTGAGTGCTGATAACAGTCGGCTTCCATTGTGGACCAAAAATATCCTGCCCGAAGGATTTTCTTTGCCATGGTATGTCCACTGGAATGTGTTCCGAAGGTACCTTCATGTAGCTCTGGCATGATCCTTTCTACTTCAGTCTTATCCACATAACGCAGTAAGGTTGAATCATGGTTCCGTTTGTAGAGAATGCCGTTGCTGAGGAAGAACTTTGCCGCAAACCTTCTCAGAAATTTCTTGTCGTTGACAGATGCACCCTCGGGGTATTCTTGAGCTTCCAAGTACCTCTTCACTTCATGATACTAAGGTTTTTCCGTTACCTCTTCGGTCTCGAGATCGCAACAATGTGCAGGTTCATCCAATTTCCAGATAATGATCCGGGGAGCCTCGTTGTCCCATTTGACTTTGAACATAGAAGACATTGTAGCTAGCGCGTCCGCTAACTGATTCTCCTCTCTTGGGAAGTGTTCAAAAGTTATCTCTTCGAAGTGGGGAAGCAATGTCAGCATATACTCCTTGTAAGGAATAATATTTGGGTGTTTCGTATCCCACTCGCCTTTGACCTGATTGATCACGAGAGCGGAATCTCCGAAGACACTCAGAAACTTGATCCTTAAGTCAATTGCAGCTTGAAGACCCATGATGCATGCCTCATACTCCGCCATGTTGTTGGTGCAGTTGAAACATAGCCGAGCGGTGAGTGGAGTATGAGTGCCTTTGGGGGATATGATCACAGCGCCGATACCATTACCCAAAGCGTTTGAGGCTCCGTCAAAGTGCATAGACCATCGGGATCCTTCCTCAGGTCCTTCATCCGGTCCAGGTACTTCACAATCAGTCACTACCATGATATCCTCGTCTGGAAATTCAAAGTTCATTGACTGGTAATCATCCACGGCCTGGTGCGCCAAATGATCTGCCAATACACTTCCCTTGATTGCTTTTTGAGTCGTGTATTGGATGTCATATTCCGTCAAGATCATTTTCCATCTTGCTATTCTTCCGGACAGAGCAGGCTTTTCAAATATGTACTTGATTGGATCCATTTTTGAAATCAACAGAGTAGTGTGAGTCAACATATACTGTCTCAGCCGGCGAGCAGCCCATACCAGAGCGCAACAAGTTTTCTCGAGCAGTGAGTACCGAGTCTCAAAGTCGGTAAACTTTTTGCTCAGGTAATAAATGGTGTGTTCTTTTCGGCCAGACTCGTCATGCTTCCCCAGCACACACCCCATTGAGTTGTCAAGTACTGTCAAGTATAGTATTAGAGGTCTCCCTTCAACCGGTGGCATAAGAATGGGTGGTTCTTGGAGATACTCTTTGATCTTTTCGAAAGCGGCCTGACATTCATCATTCCAACGTACTACTTGATCTTTCTTCAGTAGCTTGAAGATTGGTTCATAGGTAGCAATTAGATGTGAAATGAATCGAGCAATATAGTTCAGCCGTCCTAGAAAGCCTCTGACTTCTTTCTCTGTCTTGGGAGCTGGCATCTGTTGTATGGCTTTCACCTTGGCAGGATCCACTTGAATACCCTTGTCGCTTACAATGAAACCTAGTAGTTTTCCAGATCTCACTCCAAAGGTGCACTTGTTCGGGTTCAACCTCAGCTTGTACAACTTCAGACGGTCAAACAAATTCCGTAGATGGTCAAGGTGTTCCTCCTCCGTTTGGGACCTTGCAATCATATCGTCGACGTATACTTCTATTTCGTGATGGATCATGTCATGAAATAAAGCAACCATGGCACGTTGGTAGGTTGCCCCAGCATTTTTCAACCCAAAAGGCATGACCTTGTAGCAAAAGGTGCCCCACTGAGTAACAAAAGTGGTCTTCTCCATGTGTTCAGGAGCCATCTTGATCTGATTATAACCGGAGAAGCCGTCCATGAAGGAGAAAACTTTATGCTGAGCAGTGTTGTCGACCAGAACGTCGATATGAGGCAGAGGAAAATCATCCTTAGGGCTCGCCCTGTTCAAATCCCTGTAATCAACACACATTCGGACCTTACCATCCTTTTTCGGCACTGGAACCACGTTGGCAATCCACTGAGGGTAAGAAGTCACTGCTAGAAACCCGACGTCAAATTGTTTCTTAACCTCAGCTTTGATTTTCTCGGACATCTCTGGATGCATATGGCATACCTTCTGTTTAACCGGAGGGCAGTCTTCCTTGGTGGCCAGGTGATGAACCACAATGTCGGTATCCAACCCAGGCATGTCTTCGTAAGACCAGGCAAAGATTTCCACATAGTCATGCAGCATCTGAATCAACCATTGCTTCACATTGAACTCTAGATTGGCACCAATCTTGACTTCCTTTCTGTCTGTCTTAGTACCCAGATTTACCGTTTCCACTGGCTCTTCATGTGGATGAATGGCCCTCTCTTCCTGGAGTAACAATCTCGCAAGTTCACCAGGAACTTCGCAATCGTCTTCACCTTCATCTTCGGCTAAGTTGATCGGATTTTCGAAGTCATAACTGGCGGTAGCAGAGTCGTTACCAGTGAGATCCAGAGTGGATTGGAACCTGTATGGGTGAGTGTGTGTAAATATAGCTGTTTTGCAATATATAATAAAGAAAGAAAAAGAGCACAAGGTTTTGAAATGCAACAAACGTCCAATGTTTTGATTAATGATATATGAAAATGTCATACAAAAGCCCTCACAAATGGAGCCACGGTGCCCCAGGTAGGACACCGAGCCATAAAAGTTTCAACATATTGTTTGTTACAAATTGAAAACAAAAGAGTTCATTACTGAGTGACAAAAGTAATAGGTGTGAAGTCTTTGGCAGTCCAGTTGCTTGGTCCATTGTCGGTTGTTGGGTAGATCCAGTTATCGAATTCAGACTCCTCTACTTAGTCTTCAATAGCATTCACTCCCGGGTTGGTGATGAACACATGGGGTCTTCCAATCCTCACCTTACGAACATCCTTCTGAGCCTCCGCAGTGAAGCCCAAACCAAACTTGTCAGTCTTTGGAGTGAAGTCAGGAAGTCGGCCCCAGTTTGCGCACTCACCCTTCTCAATCACATCCCGTGCATCCTTTAAGGAAGCCATCTTCAAAGGAGGGTCTTCAATCACAGTTTCAGCTGATGCCAGTGTCTGAGGCACCTCTTCAAAGTGCTGGAATGGAGTCTCAATGAATTCCCCATCCATTTCTATGTACCGAAATGAGTTAAGGTGGCTGACCATATATTCCTCTTCCCCCTGCACTGTCACGATCTTCCCCCTAACCGGGTACCTTAGCTTCTGATGTAGTGTGGAGGTCACAGCTCCAGCCTTGTGGATCCATGGACGACCCAACAAACAAGAGTAGGATGGACGGATGTCCATCACATAGAAAGTATAATCAAAAACTTGAGAACCAACCCTGATTGGAATGTCAACTTCCCCATGTACCATCCTTTTTGAACCGTCAAAGGCTCGAACAACAATGTTACTGGGCTTGAGCTCCAAACCCTTGCAATCTAACCTGTCTAAGGCCTTCTTGGGCAATACGTTCAATGAAGAACCGGTGTCTACCAACACATGGGCAAGAGTAGTGCCCCTACATTCAATGGAGACATGCAGGGCGTCATTATGGTTCTTTCCTTTAGTAGTCAGATCGGCGTCAGAGAAGCTCAAACCATTATCGACAGTCAAGTTGGCCACACAATCAGTAAATTGATCAACAGATGTTTCTTGTGGCACATGGGCCGTCTTCAGGAAGGAGATCAGAGCCTTGGCGTGGGCCTCTGAACACAACAATAGTGATAGCATAGAAATCTTTGATGGGGTGTGCCCCAACTGCTCAACTATGTTGAAATCACTTTTCTTGATAATCTTGAGGATCTCCTCCATCTCTTGATGGGAGGCTTCAACAGTGGTTGTCTTTGGCGCCTCCGTCAGGGCAGGCAAATCAGTAGCAATCCCCTTGCCCCGAGCGTCAGAGGACTCGACAGCAGGGATAGAAACAGGAACTTGATTAGGAAGGGAAACATGCACACTTGCAGGTGTGATGACAAGGGGTTTCTGAATAGCTGGTGGCGCAATATCTGGTGAGAACAGCCTACCACTGCGAGTAATTTTGGCAGGCCCGGTGATATTGCTGACACCGGTACTTGTATCAAACTCTTGTTTTACTCCAAGAACATAAACGTCTGCCCCATAGTGCCACGGGACAGCTTTGTCAGATGTATAAGGCAGGGCCCCCGGAACAGTGATGATGATAAGAGCAATCTTCTGAGTGGACATGATTTTGACAGGCTTCTTTGAGAGAGGCTTAGGAGGTTTGTTGAAAATAGTGACAATAGAAACTTCTTCAGCAGGGGTAGCAGGAACGACAATCTTCTCGAACAAGATTTCTTTGCTACCCATCAGGCTTTGGATACCTGATTTCAGCAAGGGACAACCAACAGGCGAAACAGCACATAGGAGGCAACCTTTGCTACATCCCGGAAATAAACCGGCTAGCAACAGGTTCCTTTTAACAGTCAATAACGGAGTAACAATCTCTTCCACGGAGGCTACATACCGGTCTTCTTCCACAGCATTCACTCCATGCTGGGGCATGGGAGCAGTCACAACATTGGGTCTTTCGGGCGCCTCAAACTGTATTTCCTTAGCATCAATAAGGTCTTGAACCTTATTCCTCAGAGCCCAGCAATCGTCCGTAGTATGCCCCGGGCTATCATAGTGATAAGCGCAACGGGCGTTGGGGTTGTACTTTGGAGAAGCTGTGTTCACTACCTTCGGAGCTTCTTTGACAGTTACCAGATTGGTTGACAGTAGTTGCGGCAAAATCTGAGACAGGGTCATGCTGAGCCGAGTGTACTGCCTTTTGGGTCTCTCACCCCTTGGTTGGTTGAACTGCTGAGGAGCAGCAACAGGCTTTGAAATTACCAATGCATTGACAGCTTGGCGGCGTTCCGACTTAACTTGTCTTCTGGGACCATAAACAGCACTAGCTTCCTTCTTGAAGGGCTTCTTTTCAGTACTCGCAGCGGCACCTTTCTGTATCTTCCCCGACTTGATACCAGCTTCTATCCTCTCACCAGTCAAGATCAAAGCTGTAAACCCAGCAGAAGAATTACCAATCAGATGGTTAAAGAACGGACCAGACAAGGTCCCTAGGAACATGTCAACAAGTTCACAGTCAGTTAGCGGTGGCTGCACCCTGCCAGCCAGGTCTCTCCACATTTGCGCATACTCCTTGAATCCTTCGCCCGTCCCCAGTGACATACCCTGAAGTTGGGTACGCGTAGGAGCGAGGTCAGAATTGTACTGATACTGTTTATAAAATGTTGTAGCCAAGTCCTCCCAGTTTCGGATACTGGCTCCATCCAGCTGATAGAACCACTCGAGTTGAGCCCCTGAGAGGCTATCCTGAAAGAAATGGATCCAAAGGTTCTTGTCTGCAGTGTAAGGTTGGATCTTCCTTACATATGATCTGAGATGCATCTTCGGGCAAGATAGCCCGTCATACCTTGCAAAAACTGGCACTTTGAACTTCGGGGGGATGACAATTCCAGCAACTAATCCCAAATCTTCGAAATCTAAGCCGGAAACTCTCTGCAGCTCCATAGCTGCTAACCTGTCTTCCAAACCCTTGTACTTATCATCGGCGGGTAGGTATTGTTGATTAGAGTAGTCTTCGTCTTCTTCATCCTCCTCTTCTTCAACCTCGGATTCGGAAGGTACCGCAGCCGCATTCCCTTTACTGGTTCCCTCTTCAGATGTAGAGGGAAATTCAAGGACTCTTCTGGCTTCACCCTCAAACCTTCTTCCTAGGGTAGCCACCCCGATTCTCTTCTTCTTCTTCTTCACTTGCTCTTTGTTCCCCAGCAGGGCTTTCAGATCTTCCTGACCCTTAGCCAAGGTCATCAGGAGTTGTTGAAACTGTGAATTTTGAGACTACAAGTCCTTGACCGTCTGTTCGAGATCCATCTTACTGAAATAAACAGCAGAAAGATAAGGAAACCTGGTGTGGATACCTGCTTATGCGTATGATGAATGATATGCTTATGTATGCAATGCATTCAAGGATTTAGCAAATTCAAAATTGTTGCAAACAAAAAAGAACGCACGTCATATTAATAAGAAGAAATTTGTCAGTACATAAATGCCCCATGGGCCAAATATTACAAAAACAACTTCTCAAGGTAAAAAGACGTTGCGCATCCTCTTTGGTGCGATGTAGGTGTTAAGGGTCTCTTCCTCATGGAGTCGACGAGTAAGCTCCAAAACCTTCTTCTCGCTGGCGTAGAAGCTGGCTTCAAAAGTGTTCCGTTCCTCCTTGAGTTGGATCCAACTCTTCTGTATCTCCTCCCACGATGTAGGCATGTCAGGATATAGGATGGTGTAGGGAACCTCTCCTTCCTTAACGGGCTCTTTAATCACAGGGAGAACATGAGGATAAGGCATCATTAGACTCTGGGCTCGGGCTCGTACCCACTTGAGATAAGGCTCAAGAGGGATGGAGTTCTTGTGCCCCAGTGTCTTGCTGTCTACCTTGTTAGGCATCCTCCAAACTCTGATGAATCTTTGGCGAAGTCCTTGCGCATCGTTGTCGAAGTCAAAAACTAGGTCAGGAATCAACATGTCGTAAGGGCCATCTCTTCGTGCATATCCAAATTGTCTCAAAGCTAGACAAGGGTTGTAGGTAATGCCTCCCGTAATGCCAAGTAATGGAACATTAGGGAACTCTCCACAATGATCGACGATGATGACATTTTCTCTGGACTGAGAACACCAATGTACATCAGAGTGAGTGAGGGTCATCAACCGTTGTGACCACCTTAAGCCTTGGTCATTCTTCAAAATAGATTGTGGAAGGTGCGAAATAAACCACCTTGCAAGGAGAGGAGTACAACACATGAGAACACCCCTCTTTCTCATTGTTCGTGTGTAAAATGAGTGAAGAATGTCCCCAAGCAATGTTGGTATTGGATTTCCGGATAGGAAGATTTTGACGGCGTTGACATCTACAAGCTGGTCAGGATTTGGGAACAAGACCAACCCATAAATGAGGAGTGCCACAATTTCTTCAAAGGCTTGTAGATCCAATGAATTCCAACATTCTTGTGCCTTCTCAAACAAGAATTTTGCCAAGAAGCCTTTGACACCGCTTCTAGTTTCCCAATGTCCCTTGATGTCAGATGGTTGCAAGTGTAGTGCTTGAGCAACATCTTCAGGCTTTGGTTCTTTTTCCGTACCGTTGTAGGGTAGTTGATTAAGGATAGGAATTCTCAGGAGTTGAGAAAATTCCTCCAAAGTGGGCGCCAACTGGTAGTCGGGGAAAGTGAAACATTGTTGAAGGGGGTCAAAGAACTGAAACAACACCTTTACCATGTCCTCTTCAATGCTGGTGTTGACTAAGCTGAGCAGTCTACCATGTCTTTCACTGAAGGGAGAGCTTTCCGGAATTATTGATGTGAGCTCCTTGAGTTGAGGAGGGATTCTCACAAGGTTGACTTGGATAGTTTTCCTACGAGGAATTTCCATGGCCTACAAAACAAGAACAAAGATGAAGATCTAAACCCTTGAAATGGTTAGTGAATGCATATGATGCTTTATGATGTTCATGATGTATGCACAAACATATGTACAAGAAATTCACACAAAACCCTAGTTTCAGGCTTGCATGGGGTTTCACAGGTAAGTACCCTCATGAGTGTAGTTGGCTTAAAAACCTGTCCTATAAATAGTAACCGGGTTCTAAGGAGCTCAATATCACTGGATTGTTTTCATTGTTCATTGTTTTGGTTTAGCCACTTAACTAGCGACCAAAATATTCCAAGAAAACAACCCTCAATGAGTGTAGTATCGAGTATCTACCAACTTCGGACTGCACCAAAGCCGGTCATCTCACTACCCCTAATGAAAGGCCAAGATGGTCTAGTAAGGTTCTAGGTCATTAGTGCTTAGTGACATCACTCAGCGGCCCCATACTCTCCTTGATTGAACTCAAGGGTTACCGGTACTCACAAATATGTCGCACTAATATAGCTATTGCTTCAACCGTGTCGGTATACCCTGCACAGTTTCCACAATGTATTGCTATCTATGAATGTTAACCCTAAATCCGGGTGTAGGATTGCAAATCCAAACAAGAGAACCAAGATATAAAGCAATCAAAGCAAACAATTAGTCATGCAAGAGGGTGATCTAAGCCCTAAGGTTACTCCACTTTAAAAAACTATTCCCCAGCAGTCGCCAGTTCTGTGATACGGTGGGAGAACTGACTTGGGTTTTGCGTTTGTTTTTGCAAATGTTTTGGTTGAGCAAGAGTCGCCACCGACTTTTTATTTTATCCTAAGGAAAGGTTAAAAAGCACAGCAAAAACCTTTGAGATGTTTTCTTGGGTTCGGGGAGTAGATTATAGAAAGGGAAGGTATTAGCACCCTTTGTATCCATGGTTATCCATGGGCTCTTAGTTACTTGCTTAGATCAACTTGCCTTGATTTTCAATTGTTTGAAATGGTGCTTTCAATTGTTTGAAATGGTGCTTTGTGTGTGTGGGTTTGAAAATGTTTTGAAAAGAGACCAATGTGGTGGCAACCTTTGTAATGACCCATGTTTGGATGTATACAAAGGTGTATGTCTTTTGAAAAGTTTTCAATGTTTTTTTGAAAGTTGTTTTGAAAGTGTGTTGTGATGTGTGTTTTGAAAAATAGGCAAGTGTTTTTGTTTTGCAAGTTGGCAAGCAACCAAGAGCTATCTACCCTAAATTTCTCAAAGATCTTTGCTATGTTTTAACCCTTTTAACAATTTTGTTCCACCATTGTATTTGGTGGACAATCTTGTGTTAGGATGTGAACGGGACGGGCGCGTGTCATTGTTTAGACCATGATTGCAATGGTGCCAAGTGTCTTTGGGCAATTTTTCCTTTAAGGGACTTGATCATTTTTAGGCAACTTTCGAAAGCGTCATCGAGGGACTATGATCAATTGATATGTTTTGTTTTTGTTTTGCCAAAAACACTCAACATGCAACATGGCCCATTATTGAAGGCAACAAGTGGAGTAACCCTAAGGGGTGCAAGTGTGATTGGTGTTTGTTCATTTTCATGCTTTTATCTTGGAATTAGGTCAAGCTATTTGTTTTTGGTTGATTTTTGCATACAAACCCTAATTCTATCATGGCATATTTAGAAAGCTTTTAAATGCGGAATTTAAAGGTCCTAAATTATTACAACACAAATATGGGATGGGGGGTACAAATGATCAAATGGGGATATTTTAGCAAGAAATTAAAACCTAAACTATTACATCCAAATTGAAATTTCACAAATTATTTAATTGCACAATAATTAAATAAAATAAATATGCAAGATGTAAAAATGATTTTTTATATGTATGTAAAAGGTATTTTTATGGGACAAATAAAAAAAATAAAAAAAGATTATTTTTTTGGGTATTTTTCTGTTTAGGGTAAAACCCTAATTTTGCTAAACAAAAGGTATTGATTATTTAATATACACCATATTTATTAATTATGTACAAAAAATAAATAAAAGAAAGTATATTGTAAAAAAGGTATTTTGAGGTTAAATATTAATAAAATGAAAAATGTATTATTTTTGTATTTTTAACCTAAATATACTAATAAATATATAAGTATTTATAATATTTACTAAATATATTAAATATGTATAAAAAATAAAATATTTAATATTTACAAAAAAAAAGTATATTTTTTATAAAATGTTTTTAAAAGATAAAGTAAAATAAAATCAGAAAATAAAATGTATTTTGGATTATTTTTGTATTTTAAATAAAAAGGATATTATGTTTATTTATGTACAAAATTCAAATAAAACAAGCAAAAATCCAAATAAAATGCAAAAATGGTTGAAAAAATATTTTTAATATTTTTTATGTTTTGTCAAAATATATCAAGTCAGAATAAAAAAGAAAAAGTCAAAAAATGATAAAGATAAACACAATGGGCCAAGGGGGTGCAAGTGTGGAAAAGTGGTGCAAAAAGGAAAACAAACTCAGGCCCAGCCCAAAGACTTTGTCTTCAACCTCTGGACATTCAAACAGAGCAAATGCGTGCTTCCTGCTATCTCATGATTCCTGGACTTTCAAGCAAAACTCATAACACAAAAAATGTAGAGCATCAAGAGACGAATCCAGACATATAAAAAACTTGACTTAACTCTCAGAAATGAGAGAGAATTTCTCCATCCCTAATTCTTGACCTAAGTTTTTTCTAATGTTCAGGTTCCAAATTCTCCCAGCACATGCAATATAAATTGAAAGTAAATATATGTGTAGCTTCAGGGCCATGAGTAGAGCATTTTTCATTCATAAACCTAAAGCTAACTCTTCCTAGATTGAGAGATAGAAGTCCATGAACTTACCTGTTTAGCTTGGATCGTGTCTGACAATGGAGGAACTTTCAAGGCCATGTGAGGACTTGTATAGCTTGCTTGAGGTCCAGGGATGCTATTCCAATGCTTGGTGTGCTTTGAACCTTGCTATATCAAGCTACAGAAGTCAACCTGCAAGAGAGGAAAGTGAAAATGGCAAATGCTGTTAGGGATGTTACAGTTCGTGTCCAATGCTTGGGATAGCTTCAGTGAGTGGTATGGAACATGTTTGAACTCCCTTTGGCCAAAGTGCACGAGTGGAAAGGTTTGTAGAAGTCCAACTGCAGAAGGGACTCTGTTTTTTGCAGTAGGATGGTGTTTTGATGAATGATGAGGTTTGGAAGGTGGTTAGCTCGTGCCTTAGCTTAGGTTTGATGTTTGGAATGTGTTTTACAAGTTTACTTTGGCTTATCTTGGAAGAAATGTGAGATTAGAGGCCTGTAATGCAGCTTGCACATGCTGAGTTTGAAAATGCACAAGTTATGAACATGGAAATGGCTCATGAACAAAGTGACTTTTGCCCATATTGCCAAATTCGATTCTCCCTAACCACAAGGGTGTTTGAGAAGTTCTTGGAAATTTTGGAAAGCTTGGAATGTGTACTACAATCCATCTTTTTAATGAAAGTTGAGATTCCAAGTGGAAGCAAGTGAAAAGTGGCCATGAAGTTAGGCAAAAATCCTGCCTAAAATAGGTCAAAATTTTTCTAAGTTAAGAATGTTTTGCACCCTTGTTCCAAAAATTGTAACTTGAGCTAAAAGCTTCTTTTGAGGAAACTTTGTGAATAAAAGTTGTAGATTTTGAAATGGAATACAACTTTCATGTTTTGAGTTTTCCTTGAATCCAAATGTATCTTGATGAAAAATGGGACAAAGTTAGGAAAAAAATTAGGAATTTTCATAACTTAGAAAAATTCTAAGTTATGAAATTTCTTCATTTCAAACCCTAATTTGTGATTTTTGATTTCTTGATGAACAAGTTTCATAATTTGACATGTTTTGATGAAAAATGAATCTTGACACTTGATTTTGACCAAAAAGTCAAAGTTTGACTTTTTTGTATACAGTCAAAAATTGATCAATTGACTAGAATATTCATTTGTCAATCTTGTGCATTTGGGATCTTTTGAATTTGTTAAACATGTCAAGACAATTACATTGGGTCCTTGAGTCCATATATGAGCTTGGTTTGCCATTGGTTAGGTCAAACAGTCAAAAATTGCCTTTGTGCAGTCTAAACCCTAGAAATGACCATTTTGCCCTTTTGGTGATCTGATCAAATTTCTTGTGGAATTGTGATCCAAACTTGATCAAATGGTCCATATGAGTTCATAATGTTGATGTGGGTCAAAAATCATGAGGTTTGACTGTCAATTGACCACAGTTGACTTTTTCTCCAATACAACTGATTTCTAGGTCAACTGTCCAATTGACTGGGCAAAGATTGGAATCAAGGCTTGAAACTTGGTATGGATAAACTTGGGAGTCCAATATGAAGCATGAAATTAATCTTAGGCATTTTAGGTCAAAACATCTTTGTGCAAACTCAAACCCTAATTTGGGTGAACAGTGCAAAGGGGGAGTCTTGAGCAGAGCAAACCCTAACTGGATCTTGAGCTCCAAAGGTCTTGTGGTGAGAAAATAGTGATGAAATGGGAGGGCAAATTTTGGGGTACAACAGTTTCCATATAATTATTAATGTCCATTACAATAACAATCAAAACGCGTTGGTGCAGTGGCAGTGACATGTGCTTGATGACTAACAGGACCTGTGTTCGAGTCCCAGGTCCCCAACATATCTGTTGTATTTTTCTTCCAGATATTCCAGCGTGCCTCATGAATTGTGGTCCATTATACTCCTTCAAATCTCCAAACGCCAGATGGCCCCAGGCCAAATCTGGTGGCCAGGATTGAAAGTCCACCATATGTTCTAGTCAACGCGCTCACGTGGAATCAGAAAAAGTCATGCAGGCCAACGTTAATGGGCCACCAAAACTGCAATTCTCACCCCTGATCTGGGCCCAAACCCCCTTGAGTATTTATATTTCTTTCTTTTCATTTTCCTTATTTATTTGTTTTATTAATTATTTTTATTATCACTAACCAATTAATCTTTTTTCTCATGAAATCAAAAACCAAAAATATATTTTATTTATTAAAATTTAATTCAACACTTTATTTTTGTAAATAAATAATAATTCAATTAATTTAGTTTTAATTAGGTTTAACTTTTAATATTTTTGCAATATTTAAAATCAATGTAGATAATTAGGTTTTATTAAATTTGATCAATTTTATTTTATTTCTTTAAATAACCAAAAATCCAAAAATATCCTTTTTTAATTAATTAATTAATTTATTTAATTGTTAACTTAATTTAATTTTCTTTTAATCCAAAAATAACCAAAAAATCATTTTCTTTCAAAAAGGGTCAAAACCCTAAAAAATGCATTCGATTTAATTTTCCGCACGTGATCCATTTTTTCATATTATTGTACTTGCTTCCGTAATGTAATAGCTTTAAATAGGACTTTAATTATTTTACCGCTTTATTTAAATTCCGCATTTTAATTTCAAGGGTTGTTTTTGGTGATGTAAATACCCGACGCCTTGTAATAATTAGATTTAATTTCCGCAATTTAATTTCCGTAACTTATAAAATGTTAGATGTTTGATAATAGGGAATGCATGACAAGATCAAATGTTTGAACCTAAAATCAACATAGATAACCACTAACATGTACAAAGATAAAATTAACCGAAATAACACACTCGCACATGCGCACTCTTAGGGTACACCTCACTTGGTTGCCTTCGAACGTGGTCATTGAGTATAGGAAGTTTTAGAGGTCGTCCTCTTGTCCAAAGATCATAGTTGCCTCAAAACGGTTGCCTCGGAAAAATGATCTAAGACATTAGGGTTACCGCTAAGGCGTCCTAACATTGCTTTAGTGACCACACGTCCCTTAATCGAATTGACCCTTAAACTCCAACGACGATGCTACCTACTCATCAATAGTGGGATAGCATTGTCTAAAGGACATTAGCACAGATTGATTCCTTTTTCGAGTAGGTAGATGGTTCTTAAGTACTTGCTCTTTTCAAAACAAAATAAAACTTTTCGCACTTACACTTTTCAAACAAAAACTCTCTTCAAACCCACAAACACAAAGAAAAGCAAATTTTGAAAACACTTTGAGCAAGTACCTAAGAGCCCGTGGATAACCACAGATAGAAAGGGTGTTAACACCTTCCCTTTCTATAATCTACCCCCCGGACCCGAGAAACATATCGAAAAAGGAATTTTTCTGTGCTTTATTCCTTTCCTTGTTGGATAAAATAAAAGACGGTGGCGACTCTTGCTTACCGCGACATTTTGCAAAAACAAACGCAAAACGCAAACCAACATTCCAAAAACAGTCAGTTCTTTCCCACTGTATTACACCAGGGAGATCGAGTTTGACCCTCCAGAGACTCCAAACATGATCACTGCTCTTATGCCAAATCGTTGAACGCTTTTGTTTCATTTGAATTTTCAAGTTGTAATTTCTTTTGTTATTCAAACAATTACCTATTAATGTCAAACTTTGTTTCATTAATGCATTACATATGTTTGTCTTGAATTATTTCATTTTCATTACATTTAAACTATGCTTTTTACTCACTTTATGACATTCAACTCTTGCTAAAAGTTACAAGCCTTTAGAGGGAGGATGACGAAAACAATGCCATAATCTCATACAATATGCTTTTGAATAGACCTTTCTGACGATGTACATGCGTTTCTTTAAATCCTAAACACTGGATTTATAAGGAAGATAATCCCTAGTCAACCCCTTCGAGCCAAAGAAGTAGAAGTTTTCTGTTTTAACACAAATTGAAACCTTAATCAAAACCTGGGTCAGAGTAGTCTCTCAGTTAATTCAAACGCGTGTTTAGCCGTAAACTCTCATCTCGTAATACAACGAATGACATAAAAAACATTCCTTTGGAATCAAAATACAGTGATGGTTCCCTACCAAATAGGCAGTCATTAGCTCTCAAGAGAAAAGCCCACTAAGTCAAAACCTACAAAGGAGACTTAAGAAAAACTAGGGCATCCCGCTGACTGTAATCTCAAAAGCAGGAACATTCAGGCAAAAATTAGGGATAACAAATCAAAAGAAAGAGGTCACTACAAATCCTCAACAACATGAAAAAAATGTTGCAAAAATGACTGCCTTCCAACAAACTTAACTTATTTGAACCATCACCAAAACGTCGTCCCAGACTCAATTGGAGTTCAAACGTACAATTAACTGAGCTTAGGACTGAAGAACATCACGAAGAATGGGAGGGTACAAATACACTTGAGCCTTTATCCTTTGTTTCTTAAACCGTGAACCAAGCCACGTTACAACCCTTCAAAAGTCCTAATTGAAGCATGGGTTAGTTCGAAAGCATACTGTTACAAGAGGTATCCTGACTCCTGTAAGGCTTTACTCTAAATCTTGAGTTTTTGAATTTTTTCTTACAAAATTTCTTTACTCGCTAAAATGCATTTTCAAAATTTCAAGACAAACATAAACTTTGCATTACTTGAATATCACTGTTTGCATATGGCTATTTGTTTGACAGCGGAGAAATTCACACAACGAATATCCGATGAACGAAAGCTCTCTCAGTGAACAAAATCAATTCAAGTAGGATGACACTCCCATTGACAAATCTCCTATCAACAAGGGGCATGGCGTGTCACTATCCAGCACACCTGGGGCAATCAAGTCGAGATTCCAATAAATCTCTCAAGAATTGCAGAGTAACCAGGGGCAAGTTTCCATCTCTGTCACTTGGGGCATTGAATGCGAATCCCAATGAAGGTTTACGTACAACCAAACATTTGCTGCCAGTACCACAAACACTTGCTACTAGGGGCAATGAAGAATCTCCCCAAAATACTTCTCATAGGATGATTTCCCAGCAAGAGTTTAACCTCTGAAAACCTTTCCCCAACTGAGACAACTTCGAGAATCCTCGAGGACTTCCCCCAACAAAGTCGTCACCTCTCAAGCAGACCGACAACAGGGTTTATTTCCCCAACAAATGACAGGATTCCCCAGCTTGAGGTAGCCTTTCCGACTACTACAAATCAAAGGACCACAACTCCTCTTTCCCAGTAGACTACTCTACAATCCCCAACAAGTTACTGTGAAACCTGGACCCGACCAAATGTCAGTTCAACTTTGACTCCCCAGTAGAGCAACGGACAACCGAGACTCCTGAACCTTTTTCTCCAAGCATTGATCAACACTCTCCACAGAGTTTTCAACTTTCCCCAATGGATTTCTCCTCAACAAAACAGGAACCCCCGATGGAAATATTCTAAGAAAAGTTTGAAGACACACCTACTCTTCAACAGCAATCCGGGATTTAATAACTCCCCAACACTTGTCAAGGATTTATTCTCCAAGACAAAATTACATTTCAACAACATTCATAGCATATGCATACAAAATACACATAACACAAATCTCATTTATTTTGACAAATTCATTATGCAATGCATACATCATGACATTTCATATAACTAACTCTTTACCTTTTCAGGAAAGATCAATCAACAGATAAAGTTCATCATCTTTTTGGAGTAGCAATTGTCTCAGATTCCTTCATCATCTGTTAAGGTAACCATATTCTCTTCTAGAAACAGTTCAGATGCGATCCAATTATGGATGACATTCTAATAATTACTCCAGATTCTCTTCTAGAAACAGTTTAGATGCGATCCAGATATGGCTGACATTTTGATACTTGCTCCATATTCTCTTCTGGAAACAATTCAGATGCGATCCAGATATGGCTGACGTTCTGATACTTACTCCAGATTCCTTCAAATACAATCCAGATACGATCCAGATACGGATGTCATTCTGACGCTCATTCAGTACATATTTTAGATACGAGTCAGATACAATTCATTTATGAATATTATTCTGATAATCATTCAAGACCTCTACTAGTTCAGTTTAAATCTCTCAATGGTTTATTCTGATTCTTTCTGGTAGATATTTTCCCTGGTTCAGATAAATCGCTCCAAGATTTATTCTGATTCTTTCCAATTAAAGAAAATTCAAGACCTCTATTGGTTCAGTTTAAATCTATCAATGGTTTATCCTGATTCTTTCCCGTAGACATTATCTATGGTTTAGATAAATCGCTCCAAAGATTTATTCTGATTCTTTCCAGACCTCTACTGGTTCAGTTTAAATCTCTCAACGGTTTATCCCGATTCTTTCCCGTAGACATTTTATCTGGTTCAGATAAATCGCTCCAAAGATTTATTCTGATTCTTTTCAATTAAAGAAAATTCAAGATCTCTGTTGGTTTAGTTTAAATCTCTCAACAGTTTATCCTGATTTTTTCTGGTAGACATTTTCTCTGCTTCAGATAAATCCCCCCAATATTTATTCTGATTCTTTCCAGACCTCTGCTGGTTCAGTTTAAATCTCTCAATGGTTTATCCTGATTCTTTCTGGTAGACATTTCCTCTGGTTTAGATAAATCGCTCCAAGATTTATTCTGATTCTTTCCAGTTGAAGTCAAGTTTAGACTTAGTCTAATTTCTGTCAAACAAACACCTTTAGATGGCATCTATAAGCCCATCTCTGACAATTCTCTATCATCTTACCAAATGGCATCTTTAAGCCTATTCCCTACATAATCAACCACCACATCATCAAGTGAAAATTTCTGGACACTCTAGTGTTCAATCATCTTCCACCTTTAAGTCACGAATGGCAGATTCACCAATCTAACTCTTCAGATGTAAGAAGGTTGAATAGGGGCAGCTGTTGTACCCCAAAATTTCCCCTCTCAAATTTTCAAGGCATTTCTTACAAGGATTTTCGAGGTTCAAGCTTGCATAAGTACATTGGGCTTTTCCAATACCAAAATTAAAAGGAAACTATCAAAAAGGGAGAAAACAGATAAAAATAACATTTTGACAAATTTGGAGAAAAATAGGCCTCCCTCGATTCAGCACCCTTTGATTGGACTTTGCACTTCCTTCGATTCAGCACCCTTTGATTGGACTTTGCACTTCCTTTGATTCAACCTTTCGATTGGACAAGTGTGCTTCCTGCATGCTTGGAATCGAAGGCCATGACATGCTGGCCACACGTGTCCCCTGCAAGGAAATTCTTTTAATTGCTCAAAATTAGCTGCCTGCAAGCCTGCTTCGATTTGGATAAGTTTGCTGCCTGCAAGCCTGCTTTAATTGGGCATATGCTACCTGCAAGCCTACTTCGATTGGGCATATGCTGCCTGCAAGCCTGCTTCGATTGGGAATTTGCTGCCTACATGTTTGTTTCGTTTGGACAAGCTTCGATGGGACAAGGTAACCATCTCTATGCATCCTTCGAATCCATTTGCACCAAGGGCCTCTTGCAGACTTTGCTTCATACAAGCTTCGTTTGAGCCAAGAGGTATCTTCATACAAGATTTGACTAAGTTCTTGCTTCCCGTGAAAGAGCGCCCTTCGATTCAGAAGACAAGAACTTCCCTCATGCTAAACATATACAAGGCAATGACTCCCTTTATGTTTGTTTCGATCCACATGCTTCGATTAGGCAATATGCTTCCTTCGAACACGAGCTTTCGATTGGGAAATGTTTTTGCTTCGACCGAGCATTAGCTTCCTTCAAGTAAGCTTGGTTCGACCACAAGCTTTGACTGAAGCAAAGTCTTACTTCGAACAGGTGTGCTTCGATGTCATTCTTGCATTCGACTCAAGACCAAATCTCATTTGCCAAGCTATGTTGCTTCCAAATCTTTACATAATCAGAGGCTTGTACAAGGGTTTTAAACTTTGTATTTTGGATAATACTATTCTTGTTTAAAATAGAAAAAGGCTACACACCCTTTCTTTTTATAGAGAGTACTTTTATCCCAAAAGCAGCTTTCCATCTAAATTTCGTCTGAATGAAAAGTAGGGCCAGAGGCACAAGTCTAATCAACTGCCAATAGGCCTCCCCCTTGTATCTTTCATGTTACCTATTATTTTATTGTTTTTGCAAGGCTGGCTACTTGAGCGTCTCCCAAGAATTTCCTCTATAAATAGAGGAACCATGAACAAGGAAAAGGAGGATTTTTTGGACCAGAGGAACGAAACCTCCAAAATCTTCTCAAACACAAAAAAATTCTCAAGTTAATCAACACTTGAGAAATAAAAAAAAACCAGAACCACACTCACCAATTTCGATTCTGAAGAACACCACACACCTAGAAGTTCTTTTTGTTCAAACCAAAAAACAACCTCCTGTGACAACTCTTTGAACCAAAAGTAAACCCCCTTTATGGAAACTCTTCGAATCCCCTCCTTCTAGCGCCAGTAGTTCAAGCTCGAAGCCCACACACCAGCTTTGAGGCAAGTCGTTCTGACTCTAAGCTTTTCATTTCAAATGTCATGTACATAACATTTTTTTGTTCTTTTTCTTTTCCACCCCCTTAATATATTTTCAGAGCTAACCCTTTCGTTTGCTTTTTGTTTACCTAAATGTGCTTTAATTATTAAACTGTTTGCAAGACAAAATATTAGCATGGCCTTAGGCCATGTTTCCATTTAATGCCTTAAACAAAAGAAACAGGAGACAGGAATATGAAACGAAGCCTTGAGCTTCCACGTTGACTTCCAAGCCCCAAAAAGGTAGGCTGCACCACACTGATTTCCAGGAAGAATCGAAAGGCGCACCCTGTTGATTCCAGGCCCAAGTCGAAAGAGGAAGAGAAGGCTTACCCAGCTGCTGATAAGCCCAATCGAAAGTCACAACCTGCTAACCCTCCAAGCCCCAATCGAAGACACGTCTACACTGGTGCCAGTCCCCAATCGAAGGAAGCCAGAAACTGCAAATCAAAGGGTTCTCCTACCCCAATCGAAAGACACTCATTTTCCTTCTTTTTATTTTATTTTTGCCTTTATATTTCTATTCACTTCAATATGGTTGTAATAGTGTAGGATATATTTTTTGCACCTTTTATTACTTTTATAAAAATGTTAGTAATTAGGTGTGTATCACAAGATAAAAAAAACAAGTAGACAACCCAAAAATCAAAGACAAAATGCATGCAAACCAAACACACTATTCACACATGCACCCTTAGGGTAATCTCACTTATTGCCTCGGAAAATAGTCATGTCCCTCGAACATGGGAGTTTTAGCAAAGACCCTCGATAAAAGATCGTAGTCCCTCAATGACCCTCGATGTTGCCTTCGGTAAATGATCTAGTCCCTAAACGACATTGCTAAAACGTCTCATAGGTTGCCTTCTATGACTATACAAACGTCTCACGCCCGTCCCTTCACATCCAACGATGGGGCTTCTTACCAAAACAATGGTAGGATAACAACATCTAAAGTAGGAGGAAAAACATATCAAAGACCTTCTGAGTAGGTAGGTTCGCTCTCAGTTACTCGCTTGCTCACAACAAAAACATTTCATACACCTACACTCTCACTTTGAAACATTTTTTAAAGACAACACTTTGTACGCGTTCTTATAGAGACGAGAACCGTTACAAAGACACCTTTTCAAAATCACTTTCAAATACACATCATTTTTTTACACAACATCAATATTTATTTAAGTTAAAAATTATTTTTGTGTAATGTTAAATATTTAAGTAAATTTAGTTTAATACATTGGAATATTTAAGGAACGTCAACAGTCTTATTTAATAGATTTAAAGAGTTTTTGTTCTTAAATTACCTCTTATCAAATTTATGGTTCCTATTTTTAAATTTGAAGTAAGTTTATAAATAAATACAAAAATTTTATTTTGATCATTTTTAAACGATAAAATATAATTTTGATTTATAATGTAGATATAAGAAATTTGTTATATCTTATATTCTATAACTGTAACTTACTACAAATCATTTAAATGATTTACGCAAGTGCATTTTAAATGAGTACATTATGCTTTCCTCTAATATGGATATTATTATGAACAAATTTTTCATTTAAGATAAAATTAAAAACCCTATAACATCATAATATAGACTTATATAGTATCCATACAATATCAATAACATAAAGCAAGATTTTCGCAAGAAACAAAATAAAAAAATTAAACTTTTAAAAATTTTTTTTACGAATTGTCATTCAATTTTATCTCCTACTATACATTAATAAGAATATGTGTTAAAAAAAATTCATATATCCAAAACCTTTTAAAATTTCCCCATGTTTCTTCATTTGTCTAAGTGGATTTCAAAAGGTTTAGGATTTATTAACTATGATAACTCAAGAATAAAAGTTGTGATTTTTGAGCACCACAACTATACTTATATAAGGGAAAAAAAGTTTGTTGTGTGATGTGAAATATTGTATGGAAAGATTGTAGTCTTACTTTATTCATTTATGAAGTTTTGTTTCTCCATTTATCTCAAATCAAATTTATTGTTATTAAATTTAAATTATAAATATTTTTCTTAAATACTACAGTTTTTATTTTGATAGTTTTAAACAATAAATAAGAAATTTAATTAAAAAAGTAGATATAACGAATTTTCTGATTTCTTATATTCTATAAATGCAATGTACTACAAATATTGATAACTATATTCGCAAGGGCATTTCGAATTAGTTCATTACAATATCATCTAATATATATGTGTGTGTGTGTGAAATATGAATCATGATAACTTAGGAATTGAATTTGTGATTTTTTTGCACAACATCAATATTTATTTAAGTGAAAAATTATTTTTGTGTAATGTTAAATATTTAAGTAAATTTTGTTTGATACATATGAATATTTAAGGAATCTCAACAATCTTATTTAATACATTTAATTAGTTTTTATTCTTAAATTACCTCTTATCAAATTTATGGTTATTATTTCTAAATTTGAAGTAAATTTATAAATAAATACAAAAATTTTATTTTGATCATTTTTAAACGATAAAATATAATTTTGATTTATAATGTAGATATAAGAAATTTGTTATATCTTATATTCTATAACTGTAAATTACTACAAATCTTTTAAATGATCCATGCAAGTGTGTTTTAAATGAGTTTATTATGCTTTACTCTAATATGGATATTATTATAAACAACTTTTTCATTTAAGCTTAAGGTAAAAACCCTATAACATCATAATATAGACTTATATATTATCCATACAATATCAAAAACATAGAGCAAGATTTATGCAAGAAACAAAATAAAAAAATTAAAATTTTAAAATTTTTTTTACGAGATGTTATTCAATTTTATCTCCTACTATACATTAATAAGAATATGTGTTAAAATAATATATAAATCCAAAACTTTTTGAAATTCCCCTAAGTTTCTTCATTTGTCTAAGTGGATTTCAAAAGGTTTTGGATTTATTAACTATGATATAACTCAAGAAGAAAAGTTGTGATTTTTGAGCACCACAACTATACTTATATAACGGGAAAAAAGTTTGTTGTGTGATGTGAAATATGTAAGGAAAGATTGTTGGATATGTTGAATTATTTAAGGAAGGTTTGTAGTCTTAATTTATTCATTTATGAAGTTTTGTTTCTCCATTTATCTCAAATCAAATTTATTGTTATTATTTTTAAATTATAATTAATTTTCTTAAATACCACAATTTTTATTTTGATAGTTTTAAACAATAAATAATAATTTTAATTAAAAAAGTAGATATAACGAATTTTCTGATTTCTTATATTCTATAAATGCAATGTACTACAAATATTGATAACTTGCCAGTGCATTTTGAATTAGTTCATTACAATTTCATCAAATATATATATATATATATATATATATATATATATATATATATATATATATATATATATATATATATATATATATATATATATATATATATATATATATATATATATATATATATATATATATATATATATATATATATATATATATATATATATATATATATATATATATATATGTGTGTGTGCGCGCGCGTGTGTGTGTGAAACATTAATCATGATAACTTAGGAGAGAATTTGTGATTTTTTAGCACAATGTCAATATTTATTTAAGTGAAAAATTATTTTTGTGTAATGTTAAATATTTAAGTAAAGTTTGTTTGATACATTGGAATATTTAAGGAACCTCAGCAGTCTTGTTCTTAAATTGTCTCTTCTCAAATTTATGGTTATTATTTCTAAATTTGAAGTAAATTTATAAATACAAAATTTTATTTTGATCATTTTTAGACGATAAAATATAATTTTGATTTATAATGTAGATATAAGAAATTTGTTATATCTTATATTCTATAAATGTACGTTACTAGAAATCTTTTAAATGATTTACGCAAGTGCATTTTAAATGAGTTCATTATGCTTTCCTCTAAAATGGATATTATTATTAAAAACTTTTTCATTTAAGGGAAAAAAGTTTGAAGTGTGATGTGAAATATGTAAGGAAATATTGTTGGATATGTTGAATTGTTTAAGGAAGGTTTGTAGTATAACTTTATTCATTTATGAAGTTTTGTTTCTCCATTTATCTCGAATCAAAATTATTGTTATTATTTTTAAATTATAAATAATTTTCTTAAATACTACACTTTTTTTTTGATAGTTTTAAACAATAAATAAGAATTTTATTTAAAAAGTAGATATAACGTATTTTCTGATTTCTTATATTCTATAAATGCAATGTACTACAAATATTGATAACTATATTCGCCCGTACATTTTGAATTAGTTCATTACAATTTCATCTAATATATATATATATATATATATATATTTATTTATGTGAAAAATTATTTTTGTGTAATGTTAAATATTTAAGTAAATTTAAGGAACCTCAGCAGTCTTATTTAATAAATTTAAGGAGTTTTTGTTCTTAAATTACCTCTTATAAAATTTATGGTTATTATTTCTAAATTTGAAGTAAATATATAAATAAATACAAAAATTTTATTTTGATCATTTTTAAACGATAACATATAATGTAGATATAAGAAATTTGTTATATCTTATATTCTATAACGGTATGTTACTACAAATCTTTTAAATGATTTACACAAGTGCATTTTAAATGAGTTCGTCATGCTTTCCTCTAATATGGAGATTATTATTAACAACTTTTTCATTTAAGATTAAAGTAAAAACCCTATAACATTATAATATAGACATAAGGAGTCTCAAGATAAGCTTCCGCTGGGGAGACGAGAGAGTTCTTGAATAAGAAATCTTAGTGAAGCGACTTGTCGGGGAATTAGAAAATTCTCAACCTGGACTCTCGACTGAGGAATGAGACATATATGCTTCGTGGAATAAAGATTCTCCCATGAACACAACAATATCACATATCTGTTGGGGATGTAGATTTTCTACCAAGAAATCTCATCAATCACAAACTATTAGACAAGGATTCTCTGCTTGGCGATGTTGGGGAGAAAAACTTCAAGCGCTGGAAAATATTATCCAAGAACTTCCAATCAATAACACTTTTTTTAGCCACAATAACTTTTCTTGGGGAAGACTCACTAGGGAGAAAAAAATTTAAGCACTAGGGGAAGCATAAAAAATTCCAATCAGTCAACCTTATCAGTCACAGATTCTCTGCTTGGGGAGACTCACAGGGGAGAAGTAGAAACTTAAGTTCTGCTGGGGAAACAAACCAAGTTAGGGATACCAAAATCATCTTGAAAGATGTTGTTCTTGATATTTGGAAATTACGCATAAGCGAGTTAATGACAGTTTCTGCAAAACAAATCACACCAAACGTGCCCCAAGTATAGTATGAAGGAATTTCACTTGAGAAGGTCCTTGTAGAAACATGGTACCTTACTAACTTGTGATGGTTTTCTATAGTGTATCTTAAGCTCTGAATAGTTTTCTTACGCAACTGGTTTATGGAGAGATTTGTTGAATCCCGACGTAATTGCTTCAGATTGATTGATCTTTGAAAAGATTCACCTTGAGGGGACTTCCTGAGATTTGTGCCGTTATTGTTAAGTTGCCCCAGTGTTATGTATTTCAGAACACTGCTCCTGACTAAACAATGCTGGAAGTAGCTTTAACGACACTTAGGTAATGGACCCTGATTACTCGACACTTTGAGTGGTTCTTCGAATCTCGTCATAACTGCCTCAGATTGGACAAACTTTGAAAAGATTTCTCGATGTAACAACCCTAGATTGGAGAAACTTTGAAGAGATTTCTCGACGTGACTTCCCCATATTGGTGAAATTTGAAGAGATTTCTCGATGTGACTGCCCTAGATTGGATGAATCTGCAAATTCACTCCCTCTTAAAGGTGCACAAGATTGGGAAAATAACTTGCATAATTCTCAACAAAGTCTCTAGGCAGCATACCTCTTGATGTTATCACCTCTCTCGAGACAGTTAGCTTTTATCTCAACAGAGTGCTCAAGTCCCTCTTTATTTTGACAAAATTAATCTCTTTAGTGATGCTCATTGTGAAAACTCCTTTGATGTCAAGCAGTAGTTTTGCATGCATAAGAATGTTTATTATGAGAATGATATCTCTAATGCAACACTTATATAAGTCTTAAAGTTTTATATGGAAAAACATTACAACTTATTATGAACGAATCAATTTTAGATTACAACGTTGAAAACATTTTTCTGTTTGTGAACAATAAAAACGAGCATATGATGCCAACAAAGATATTTAGCATGCATTTTAGGAACCAGTTGAATGTTATCTCTTTGTAGTATGCTTTTGAATTAACTGATACTTTAGTTAGGACTTTTAAGGGTTATAACGTGGCCTGGTTCACGGTTTTAGAAAGAAGGATTTAAGGCACTACGCCAAAAAAGACCTACGAAAGCGCTTTTTTTGGCCTTTAAAAGCGCTTTCTAAGGTGGCGCTGCTATAGGTTTTAGCAGCGCTTTTTGTTTAATGAAAAGCGCTCTCATAGGTCTACTTATGACAGCACTTTTTCAAAAAAGCGCTCTCTTAAGTACCCTTATGGCAGCGCTTTATCTTTAAAGCGCTCTCTTTAGTACCCTTATGGCAGCGCTTTTTCTAAAAAGCGCTCTCTTAAGTAGGCTTTTGGCAGCGCTTTTTCTAAAAAGCGCTCTCTTAAGTAGGCTTTTGGCAGCGCTTTTTTATGAAAAAGCGCTTTCATTGGTGGCGCTTTTTTTGGAAAAAAGCTTTCATAGGTTGTCTTTTAGCAGCCCTTTTTCTTGGAAAAGCGCTGTCATAGGTCTACCTATGAAAGCGCTTTATGTGAAAAAGCGCTGTCATAGGTCTACCTATGAAAGCGCTTTTCTCCAAAAAGCGCTTTCATAGGGTGTTTTTTTAGAGGTATTATTTATATCATTCATATACCTGCATTGTTTGCCATAACCTGTAATTCATAAATAGTGGTAATGCATTGTAATTCCGATACCCCGTTCTCATACTCTTTCGACAATCGATTGGAATACATCCATGTCTTATCCATGATTTACGGTTTCTGAGTCAAAACCAATACTCAATATAACAAAACCAATACTCAATACTTTTCACTAAATTCATTTTATTCTATCAACTACTTTAGTACACAAGTATAACACAAGAAACCATAAACAAGAAACTATCATTGCTCAAAATCAATCATAAATTATGTTTGTATCTCAAATTATATATAAACCATTGTTATCTGTATTCTAACTCAAAGTCAGTCTTACAAAATCAACTCTAACAACAACTAAACCAGTCCTTATATTATTCTCTGCTCAATAAAATATTGGCACAACTCCTCTTTGGTTTCTTCCAACTGAAGTTTCGTGTAATATGCACATTTGTACTCATCGAAGTACTACATAAGAAAACATAATATGCATGATTTAGTTAAAAGTAAAAAATTATATGGAATATCCGAGAAATAATAAAACAAATTCTAAGTTATAAATTCATACCGTGACTGGAATCTCTATTTGATTCAGTTGAATGATTTCTTTGATAAACTGCATAATGAAGTATCCGCAATCTATACCGTTTTGCTGTTGAGGACACTACATAGAAAAACAAATAAGAATATATAGTTGTATTGTTTTATCAAATAGCGTAAATATTATAAGCAAAATAGTGGAAATTAATATACCTGCACTTTGATCCAATTAATGTTGTTTGATTTAGACCGTCGTACCCGAGCTTCTCTTTGACACCGGAATACTTGTATCGCTCTAACAAAATTAAAAATATATATTTAGAACAGTGTCCCAGAAATAATTAAATACATAAATACACATAAATATTTATAATAATCTCACTTACGTATCAATCATTAACTTCATATCCGAATAATTTGTCCAATCACCGTCAACCGAATTCAGATAATAGACCACTTCTTTTATAGGATCGATAGCAACCAACAACCAGTGACGTCTATAAATTAAAACAACAGTTTAGAAGGAATTTTTCTACGCAAAAATTACAAATATTAAAATGAATTTAGAATGAAAATCTAACCCTGTAGGAATAGTATTATACGCCCAAAGATATAAGCTTTCTGTACTGCCAGTTGCCATGAATCTTTCGACTAAGTGCTCTCTTACTGAATCCGGTTCCCTACCAATTGTCGCTCCGCTGACACGGGAGGAAGACACAAAATGGAATCTGTTTGACAATTGATTCCCGCGCATCAATTTGTCATATAACAGCCTTAAATAGAAACATAATTAATATTAGAGTATATTCATTGAAAATGTTTAAAAAAGATTTCAGCTAATTACATAATATAAAGATGGGGTTACCGGATGTATGCGTGCATAATACTAACGCCCAATTCTTTATGACGGAAAATCTGTTCCACGTCCTCATGTCCAATTATTTCTGTGCAAGGAAAACCAAAAATACCTTGATCCATATCAATTTGACGAATACCACCATCCATCAAATTTGTTGTTCCCACTATTGTTTCAAGACACTGCCGGTATCAAGGGAAAAATCTAGTAGGCACCCTTTTCTTGGGTGGTACGCCAACGATTTTCTGGCTCACTTGTTGTGACCCATGAAAAGGTACCTAAAAATCATATAAACTCGGTTAAATTATAAAATTATGCAGTTTTTTATTTGGATCATATAATTAACACTTTAAACGTACCTCTTTTGGTGATACGTCAGACTCGTCGTGCCGCAAAATCCCTTTACCCTTAGATGCGAGTGTTGTAGGAATCTATAATTACCATGGAAATAACTGAGGTCAGAACTGACAGTTGAAGACTTAAAAATTCATAATTGTTTTCAACATACCTGATCATCTATGAAAATGAGGTCGGATGGCCATGCAACAAAAGATCCAATTGCACCTCGCAGCAATGTGGTCTCAGAAACAATGTCAGGTATCGGCAGCAATGCATCCATATCTAAAGCAATGTCAACTGATACTTTCATGTGACCATCCGGAAGCGGTCTATTATGAAGTAAATCTCCCGAACTGTTATGGACTTTTCCCTTGCCAACTAGTCGATAAGTCGGTGATGATAGGTATAGCTGGCAAGATGAAATGCCCTAAACCAATAATAACCGTTATAAGTGACTAAAAATATTCTATAGTAATAACGGATATATATATTGAAAATTACCTCGGGAAATTTATGCTAAAAGTTGATACTAGCTTTGTCACTAGTTTCTTTCAAGTGTGAACTGCTCTTTTCTGCCATATATCTCTCTTTATCCTTCTGCAATTCACGAACTTGAGCTTGTAAATCCTGCAATGTTTGCATCACTTCTGCATTGCTAGGATTTCTTCTCCTTGGATGCTTATACAAAGAGGTTGGAGTCACACCATGACCTTTACCCCTCACCCGACCCGGATACTCAGCAATATTTAGTGCTCGACTAAGTACGCTCCTGGTATCGTGAGGATCCTCACCTGGGGATACCGATTGGGACAAGGTCTCCTGTAATTCAATTACATATAAAAAATTATTAGTGGAGATAAAAAATTACTTAAATATTAATAAACATTAATTGATTTAACTAAAGACACAATCTTATACTTACACATTCATCATACACATGTTGAATATCGGGATTAACAACTTGATCCTTGCCCACATGGGCTTCCTTCCACAACAAATGTGCCGGTAGTGATGTTGCGTCACTTTTCGTCTCTTCTAACTACGCAATGACGGAGGTATTAAGATCATCAACTATATAACACATTGAGAGAATTAATAAGATCGTAGAGTTTATATTTACTTACAATTTTTTCCTCTAAGCGAGCATATCCTAAACGCCCTTTTTTGTATGGATATGCGGGTTTTGACGCTCTCTCGCGATTTATAGCACTCACTTTCTTGAAATTCTCATCTCTTCTTTGGCCTACAAAACCAACCCATTCTTCAGGTGTAATGAAGTTCTCATATTTCTTTGGACGTTCCGGATCCTCTTCAAGAAAATTTCCTTCATCATCTTTAAGATACTTGTTGGTTAAAAATGTTCTCCACCCTCTGTGTCTTTTTCCAGCCAAACCCATTATATACTTTTTACGGGTATATTCAATGTTAAAAGACCTCTACAAAAAAACATACGCATAAAGTGTGTTAGTAAAAGAAATTTAAACACATATTATCGTCAAGATAAAGCAAATAACAAAAACCATATATGTACCTTTATCTCAGTCCAAACTTTCTCCTTAGCCTCATCCAACTCTCCTCTTTTCCATCTAGGAGTGGTGATCGGAATGTGTATACGAACAAGCGTACCAATGTAGCTTGTCAACTTTGCAGCATTAGACCCAATTAATTGGTCATTATCATTCCATTCTACATTATATGTTACTCCTCTATCTCTATCACGTATGATTCCTCTCATAATAGTTATACCTCGTGTAATATCTTTTTCTGAAGTATTTTCTTGAGTATTTTCAGGAGCATTTTCAGGAGCATTTGCATTATCTTGATTACTAGCCATTTGACCTGTAATAATGAAAAAAAAATAAACATGAGATGTCAAATAAAAATGAAATGACAAATATAAAAATGAAATGACAAATAAAAATGAAATGGCAAATTAAAATAAAATGACAAATATAAAAATGAAATGACAAATAAAAATGAAATGGCAAATTAAAATGAAATGACAAATATAAATGAAATAGCAAATAAAAATGAAATGACAAATATAAAAATGAAATGACAAATAAAAATGAAATGGCAAATTAAAATGAAATGACAAATATAAAAATGAAATGGCAAGTTATATATACTATTACCCTTTTCACTAAGGTCTCTTTCTTTTCTTGGTAGGAATGTGTTCTACTCGTGTCTTAACAACGCGGACAGTTGGATTGATCCAAATACCCTCATTATGATCGTTTCTAATACATGATTCATTATCATTTTGATCAGTTATGGTTAAAGATTCAATGTCAACACCAATATCACTTTGATCTCCAATGCTTTCATCAATTACTTTGTTAGATAGTAGCACTATAGACCATTTCGTACTTGTCGGATCATTGACATAGAACACTTGTTTAGCTTGAGAGGCTAGAATGAGAGGCTCATTGTTGTACCCCACCCTATTAAGATCCACTTGCAAAAAACCTGACTTATCCATTCGTATGCCATTATTATTTTCAACCCACTTGCAACCAAATATAGGAATCTGAAACTTCTCGTAATCAAACATCCAAATGCGCTCGATAACCCCAAAATATGACAGGTTTGCAAATTTTGGGTTTAAGTCCTTCACACTTGATATATGCATTGCTTCAGCGACCAAGGTGACACCACTATTTTGCATAGTACTTTTGTCATCCTGTTCTTTGGTATAAAATGTGTATCCATTAATTGCATATGCACTATAAGAAAACACAATTAAACTTGGACCGTGTGCTAAACATCTCAATCTTTCTGTTACTGAAGCATGATCTGAACGATACTTTGAATAAATATGTTCCTTAAACCATGGTATGAAACTTCGATTGTGCTCTCGTACAATCCAATTCTCATTTCTATTCGGATTTAAACCTCGAAGAACACCCTTGTGAAATTCAACATACGGCTCAACTTCAAGCTCATTATGCAGAACATACAAATGCACTTGATCCCGTTCGACCATTGATACTGTCACAACTTTATTTCCAATTAGCTTCTTACCTTCTTTTTTTTCAACAATGTGAGATTTGGGGAGTCCAATTGATTGAACATTTGACAGATATTCAGTACAAAACTCAATCGCTTCTTCAACAATATATCGTTCAGCAATACAACCCTCTGGTCGACTTCGATTTTTCACATACCCTTTTAATATTTTCATATAACGTCCAGTAGGGTATATCCATCTCATATAAGCTGGTCTGCACAGTTGTGTCTCTTTGACAAGATGAACGACAAGATGAACCATTATGTCAAAAAACGAGGGAGGGAAATACATTTCAAGATCACACAAAGTAACAACTATTTCTTTTTGCAATGTTGGTAAGATCTCAGGATCGATCACCTTGCTGCAAATTGACTTGAAGAAAAAACACAGTTTAGTTATTGCGCTTCTTACTTTTTCTAGAAGAATAGAACGTATACCTATCGGTAGAAAATGTTCCATTATAACATGGCAATCATGCGTCTTTAAACTCTTTAACTTGAGGTCTTGCATAGACATAAGTCTTCTAATATCTGATGAGTATCCTTCTGGAACTTTAACCTCACTTAGGAACTTACACAATATTTTTTTCTCCTTTCTGGATAGAGTGTAAACATCAGGTGGTAGATATGTTCGTGTTCCTTTTTTCACGGGTCCCAATTCAGTTCTTATTCCCATCTCTACCATGTCCTCCCTTGCTTTAAGACCATCCTTAGACTTCCCTTTTATATTGAGTAACGTACCAATAACACTGTCAAATACATTTTTTTCAATATGAATAACATCAAGAAAATGTCTTACGTACAAAGATTTCCAATATGGCAATTAAAAAAAAATCGACCTCTTCTTCCACCCACCTGTAACAACTTTATGTGCAAAAGGCTTGCCAAACTGAATACTCACATCTTTCACCTTTTCAAATAATTGATCACCTGTCAATCCAGGCGGAGCTCTACGTTGTTCGGTATCTCCGTTGAACGCTTTTCTCCATCCACGATATTGATGTTTAGAATTTAAGAATCTACGATGACCGTGAAAGACATTCTTCTGACAAAGTTTCAATCGCATCGTATCGGTTCCATCTTGTGATCGGTGGATCTGGAACTGACTGTTTAACGCTGGTTCGCGAAATGTCGCGGAAGCAAGAGTCGCCACCGTCTTTTATTTTCTCCAAATGGAAAGGACAAAAGCACAGAAAAATTCCTTATTGAGATTAGTTCTCGGTTCGGGAGGTAGATTTATAGAAAGGGAAGGTGTTAGCACCCTTTCTATCCATGGTTATCCATGGGCTCTTAGATACTTGCTCATTTGTGTTTTCAAAATGTTTATTTGCTTTTCAACTGTGGGTTTAAAAAAAGTTTCGTTTAAAATTTCAGTTCGACTCTTGTATCAGTCCTCAAGAGTGTTTGAAAAGTTGTTTTGAAAGCTTTTTGCAAAGTGTCGGTGTGAAAAGAAGTTTTTTTGATTTGTTTTGAATTAGAGCAAGTATCTACGAGTCATCTACCTACCCTAAGGAATTCGTCTGTGTAAATGTCCTTAAGATAGTGCCATCCCACCATTGAGAGGTAGGTAGCACCACCGTTGAAGGTATTCGGGTCAATTCGAGGTTTAGGGACAGTGTGGTCACCAGAGCAATAGGAAGACACCTTAGAAGCTACCCCCATGCCATGTTCATGGACATGAGGACTTACTAAAACGTCCTCTACTCGAAGACCACATTTCGAGGGGCAAGGCAACAGCGAGGCGTACCCTAGGAGTGGTGTGTGAATTGTGTGTCATTTTCAATTATGTTTATCTTGTCATGCGTTGGTGATCTACGCTCTGTTTTTATTTTTGGCATTCATTCTTTCATGTGGTTATTAACAGTTAAAAGGTGCGGGAAGATAAAAGTCCTACACTATTACAAAGGCGCGGGTCTACATCGCCAAATTAAACCAAGACCCGATTTGAATAAGTAAAATGCAGAAAGTAAATGTCTAATTAATCTATTACAAGGCTTTGAGGCAGGTACATAAATTTAAAAAAGGAAATAAAAGTAAACGCACGAAATGGAATTATGATCGAAGGTGCGAGGGCGTTGGACCCTTTGAGGAAATTAAATTGAAATTATTAAATTAATTAAATTAAATAAAGGAAAGGACTTATTTTTTATGTTTTTTTTGTTATTTATGAAATTAGAGAAAATTAAATGGAATTAAAACCCTAATTCTAATTGTTTTTAATTTATAAAAAAATGTTTAACTTGTAACCTAATTTAACCCTAATTATTTAAATGGCATATTTATTTACAAAAATACTTAATATTTAATAATGGTAAAAAAAAGGGAAAAAAGAATCAAAGTATTAAAACCCTAATTTCTACATTTTTTAGTTTATTAAAAAAACATTAAAATTAAACCTAAAATTAAAACTAAATTAGTTAACAAAATTTATTTACAAAAACTATTTATGAATTAAATATTAAAACATATTTTTATTTTGACTTTTCTGATTTTTTGTGTCTTATGAAAATTATTTGAAATAAATTAAATAAAAGTGGTCAAAAGAATAAAATAAAAAAAGAAAAGAGAAGAAAAGAAATTAAGAGAATATGCAAACATTGAGGGTGTTGACCCAAATTGAGGAGGTTGATCTGCAGTAATTTGGCCCAATAGAAGCTTGGCCTGTTTGACTTTCAGCGTTCACGTGTGCATGGTTGACTAGTGGGTATGGTGATCTGCGTGATCTGGCCATTAGATTGGTTTCTGAAGCCATGTGGCGAGTTGAGAAGCGAGGTTACATGATAGTCCTTGGATGGTACGCTGCACAGAAGCATGTTAATTGAAAAAACATGAAATATATAGGGGGATCTGGGAATCGAACCCAGGTCCCAATGCTTGCAAACGTTCCTCTCCACCAACTGTGCCAGCGCGTTCATTCATAAGCATAATGGAATGCAATTATTATATTTGAAAAGTGCCAATATTCTGGGACAAACGAAAACTCGCGCCAATTATTTGAACGCACCATTCATGTCCCTCCACGCATCATCTTCTTCCATTGTTCTGAAACAAAAAAGCATTTAAATAGCGGGGGTTTTAAACCCCCACAAACTGAAAACATGGAAATAGCGAATAGCTGTATAATCAACATAAAAAAGGCGCGATGGTATGGTTCTGTTCGTCATGAGCTTCTGATTTCAATGGTGCTATTTAGGTTGGCCAATTTTTCCTCAAGCGTAAAACCCCAATTCATGGTTCCTGAAACCCTAAAAAATAGCCATGTCAATTTTCTATACAAACAATATTAGTTCAATTCAATGGTACCATAAGTTTCAGTGAGTCCATATTAGTGTAAAACAATCATTAGAATGTATGAAAAATGCGTGCAAATCAAAATACGAATATGCAAATGTTCATGAACAGGACGACTTCGTGCTACCGTTTCTCTGCGTGTGGGGATGTGATTTTGATTGAGAAAGCTTCCTAGTTATCCCAGCAAGCCTTTGGAATCGTTCTTTTGCCTTGAAACTCACCCTAGCTATGAAATCAGTTTTGGAATTTTTGGTGAAAAATGCAAAGTTTGTTTTTTGATTCTGAGCGCAGCTTCTAGGTTTTTTCGATTAGGTTTTGGTTTGTGTATGTATATGGAATGAATTAGGGTAGAAATCCAAGTCCATAAACCTTTGCAATCAATGTTTCAATATTTGATTTTAATGGTATCTTTTTCAATCTTTTTCATGTGAAGAACATGCCAATCATTGCCAATCACCTTGATTCTTTCCTTATTGAATAGTGCACGAAATCTTGAGTGAATTCTATGCACAAAAAGATTTGAAAAGCATGGATTAGTATTTTTCTTATAATTAATTTTAATTAAATGAATTAAATAGATTAAATATTCAATTAATTAATTAAAAATAGGAAAATAACTCCCCTTTTGGTCAATGGGTCGTGCATAGCTTTTGGGTGATGATTCTTGGAAGAAATTGAGGCCCATTAGCAATTTTGAGGCATTTGAAGCAAAGTTGACTTTTCAAAATCCCCAAAAACTTCCCAACTTCCACAAGGCATATCTTGCTCAATTTTTAAGCTTTGATCATGTTCTTGAATATTTTGGAAAGGTCTTGAAGTCCTCTAACCAATGTCTTTGGTCCCATGTCATTTTGATTTTACCAATCTCAAGTTATGGTCTTTGACTTAAAGTGCCTTTTTGTTGACTTTTGAAAATGACCTATAATGTTGAGATTGATAACTTTTTGTGAGAGCATTTCTTGGACTTGAAGTGTGAAGATGAGTTGTAGGAAATGTCATTCTCTTCAAAATGAGCTTTGGATGGAATTTTTCTGATAAACCATGTGGAAGTTATGCCCTGGTCAATTTACAGTTGACTTTTTCAACTGTCCAAATATGGAAACTTTTGCATCTTGAGACTTTTTGAGCCATGCCTTGAAAATCATGATCAAGAATTGATCAAATGATGTTTGTGGCTTCAAAATAAGATGTTGACCAAAAATTTGAACTTTTGACTGTCAAATGACCATTTTGCCCATGCAGTTGACTGCTGAGCAATTAAGGTTTTTGACTGTGCAATTTTGTGCTGTGAGTCTTGAAACTTAGCATATGGATGCTTGACCATGTTTGTAGGCATATAGGACTTGTTTGGACCCTTGGAAACTTCAATTTCTCTGCCAGAACCAAAACCCTAATTTTTGACTGTTAGGAGGCCATTGAACTGTGCAACCCTTGGGAGATTTAGAAGCATGCTCTTTGCAAATCTTGAAGAATATGGGAGGGAAAATTTTGGGGTACAACACATCTTCACAGATAGGACACGCTTTTTCACCTTTAATGCTATACCCGGATAGATTTCCGTAGGCTGGAAAATCGTTAATTGTTCCAAACAACATCGCCCTCAAGTTGAAACTTTCTTTCCTATACCCATCATAAACCTCCACACCGTTCTCCCACAAAATCTTCAAATCTTCGATTAAAGGTTCCAAATATACGTCTATGTCATTTCCTGGTTGTTTAGGCCCAGAAATTAACATAGATAACATCATGTACTTACGCTTCATACATAGCCACAGAGGTAGGTTATAAATCATAAGAATTACATGCCATGTGCTATGCGAGATACTTTGAATACCGTGTGGGTTCATTCCATCAGTAGACAATGCCAAGCGAAGGTTTCTTGCGTCTTTTCCAAATTCAGGATAATCATTATCAATTTTCATCCACTGTGGTGAATCTGCCGGATGTCGAAACTTTCCATCAACAATTCTTTCATCTGCATGCCAAGTTAAATGTCTTGAATCAATTTCACTATGATACATCCGTCTAAATCTCGGAATTATAGGAAAATACCATAAGACTTTTTCCGGAGACAACTTTTTCTTATATCGAGGGGCACCGCATTTAGGACACTCATTTAACGATGCATACTCGTTTCAAAACAAAACGCAATCTTTTGGACAGGCATGTATCTTGTCATAGCTCATGCCAATAGAGTACAACATCTTTTTGGCCTCATACGTTCGATTGGGGAGAACATTATCCTCTGGTAGCATATCTTTCATAAGGCTAATAACTTTGTGAAACTTTTATCCGACCATCCATTGCCCGCCTTTAAGTTGTACAACTTTAATACCGCAGACAATCTTGTGAATTTTGTACAACCATTATACAACGGTTTCTCTGCATCGCTTACCAACCTCTCGAACATTTTGGGACAATCATTAAGATCTTCTTCAAGCGCTTCTGCAATCTCTTCAACTCGATCATAATCGTATATATCTGTGCCATTGTCGTTTGAAGCATAGGTCCTATTATCCCTCGATTCATCATTCCCGTCACTTTTCTCACCATGCATATTCTAACATGTATAACTTCTATCACTTCCATACCGTATTAGATGTGATGCCAACTGAACCGCGTCAACCCGATTCCCATAACAGTAACACAAAAAAGGACATGTCATTCGACCGGGGTCTTCAGCGTGCGCAACAGCAAACTTAACGAATTCCGATACCCCGTTCTTGTACTCTTTCGACAATCGATTGGAATACATCCATGTCTTATCCATGGTTTACGGTTTCTGAGTCAATCTGAGCTAAATGATAAGTTAGAAAACAAAACCAATACTCAAAACTTGCACTTGCTCTTGCACAACCATATAACAAAACCAATACTCAATACTTTTCACTAAATTCATTTTATTCTATCAACTAATCACATTTTATGATTACATCACTAATCACAATTCTTAACTCTCACAATTTTATATAAGCATGCATTTTGTTACCTTAAAAAGTTGTTTTTGTTTCTTTATCCATCTCATTAACAAGTTAATTAATCACTTTACATTATCTCTAATTAAATATACATATAGATATAGATATATAGATACATAATAATGAATGGTAATGTGAAATGGGTAACCCCGTTTGTTAATGAATCATAATTTCCACCACCATTCACTAACACAACACAACATCATTAGCACAACCCTCTACATGTCCGTTTCTTATATACTAGTACACCCTTGTTTCATCAAACTCAAGGGCTATCCTATACCAAACTTCATCTGTTTCTTATATATGGCATGGCCTCATTTTAGTCTAAGATATGTTTTCTGATACGAAATTTTGTAATAAACAAAAAGGACAAAATATTTTGTATAGATTGAAAAGAAGAAACAATCACCTGACGGATCTCTTGTTTTCTGACGATTTGACACGTTTGAGTTCTCCGGTGAGATATGTTGCTCTGAATCGGAAGGTCCTGAAGAAGTTAAAGAAACCGATTAATTTCCAAAACACATTAAACAAACATCAAAAGACAGAGAGCCTTAATCGGGAATCACAATTACCTGCTGTCCAACTAGTGTGAATGAGAAACACTAACTGTGCCTGCTAATCAATGAAACAAGAATTTTGTATGTCACTATGGCTTCCAAGAATATATTCCGTGCCCGATTATTCAATAAACGCTCAATAACTTTTAAAACATAATCACCTAACGGGAACCAAAAATTCAAGCTCTTATCCAATTCAAGTTCATGATATGAAAAATCAAGCTCAAAGTAAGCTAAAATCAACCGAACCAAATTCCGGGAAACAACTATGTAATCCTAATAATGCTCAATAAAACTCATCTCAAACAAGTGTTCCATGTGCACACGATAAACAACAATACCATAACCGAGTTCGTCATTCAAAACCAAATCACACAATGTCATCACAAATTCAAAGCCAACATGTTTTAAAACAAAATTAGGAACAATCAAAATCAACACCAAGTTTAATTCATTCAAGATTAACTCAAAATGAAATAACATATTAATAACATCATTAGAAAATCATCAAAGGGTTTTAGGAAACTTTCAAAAATCATCAAACAACAACAACAACCAATACACTGTAAATGAGAAGAAAACAATAATCAACGAAAACCATAGAACGAACCTTGTGCGGCGGCGATGAGAGTTGACGATGGTGGCGATTGAACGGAAAGAGCTACCGTGAAAAAGCGCTTTGGATGAAGAAGGAACATGAACGAAAGGGTTTGGGACGTTGGAAAAGAGGAGGAAACACAAGAGCCACGTACAGTACGAACACACAGCTTTAATCAAAAACAATAAAATTTATTATAAAACAACCTACGAAAGCGCTTTTAAAAGCGCTTTCTAATGGTCATGTATAGCAGCGCTTTTCCATAAAAAAGCGCTTTCGTAGCATACCCTATAGCAGCGCTTTTAAAAGCGCTTTCTAAAGGCCAGATTTAGCAGCGCTTTTGAAAAGCGCTTTCTAAGGCTGACCTTTAGCAGCGCTTTTGAAAAGCGCTTTCTTAGGTTCCCTCTGAAAGGCACCCTTTAGCAGCGCTTCTCAAAAAGCGCTTTCTAAGGGTGACCTTTAGCAGCGCTTTTGAAAAGCGCTTTCTTAAGGTACCCTTTGAAAGCGCTTTTTTTTAAGCGAATTTTTTTTAATACCTACAACAGCGCTTTTTCCTAAAAGCGCTTTCGTATGTGTGCTGCTAAAGCTTATTTTTGGCGTAGTGGCTCAAAAATTATTTGGTACCCACTCATTCTCCATAATGTTATCTAGTCTTAAGTTTAGTTAACTTGATACGACCACTTATCTCTCAAGAGAATTTTTTTATGATTTAGGAATCCACAAGGTTTTTGGACACGACAATCACTCAACTTTATTGTTTTGGTGTCTGATCAAAGAACTTTGTTCTTTACCGAGAACTTTATTTTGTAATCTTTTTTCAGGATTTTCGTTTTTTTCTTTTTCGCTTTCCCTAAATTTTTCGTAGAAAATTCTTTTGAATTTTGATTTAGAAGTCCAGCAGGATGCACTGGTTTTTGCCTAAGTCACTCATTTTCAAGTTTTTTGACTTAGCGAGTTTTCTTTCTTTTTGCGTTCATCATTTCTTTCTTTCTCTTTTGAACAAATCGTGTGAACTCGAGTCATTTTTGACTTATTGGAAAGATTGTGACTCCTTTTGAAATTTGAATGCTCGATCAGATTAATTAAACACTACCCTGCCCATGGGTTTAAAAAACGAGGGTTTTTTTTTAACAAAAAAAGAAATGCCTACTTCAAGGCTCAAAGGGGTTAACGAGGGTTTCACTCCCTTATATCTCCGGTGTTTGGGGATTTGAAACAATGGTTGTACATCGTCAACAGGGTCTTACTTAAAAGCATACAAACCAGAGATTTTTTGCATTTTCAATTATCGTCATCCTCCCTCCAATCTTTTCCTAAGCAAAAGACTTGGTAAAGTTGGTATCAGTATGCAAGCAAATTTTTTTATTAGTGATAACAAATGGATAACTGAAAATGAATAGATTACTTCAAGACAAACATACTCAATGCATTAAGATTTTCATTCAAAATACATAAGTTTCTACATGCAAACAATTTTTAAGCAAACAAGCAAGATTAGAATTGAAAATGCAATAAGGAAAACAATGATTGCCATTGTTGAGGAGACTTTACTTCATCTAGACTTATTGATTCTGATGAAATTTTGAAGTCTTGATGCTCACTTGGGAAAGAGATTCCACTTCTGATATGCTGTGAACATAACAGTCTCTGAATTAATCCAATCTTGGTCCTTATCTATGGATACAATACCGTCTTTACCAGAATGGCCAAGTGCCCGAGAATGATATTCATAGAGGATTCTCTTAAAAGATGGGATGAAGGCTTTACCAAGAGAACTTGCATACAGAATCACCAAGTGTCTTCTACTTCACAGAAGAGATAAAGAGTATGAAACGGTTTGCCAAACAGGAATTGGACTTTAAAAAAGATACTAGATAGGTGTTGGATTTTAATTTAAAACACCTTGCAACCTTCAACTTCATAACCAGGTGCTTCAGAACGGAAGAGACATCTAGAATTTGTATCGAAATAAAAATACATGAGGAAGACCCAAAGCACGAAGCTTAATCGACTAAACTTTCAACAGACAAGGAAGTAAATTTAAGGCATTGGTATTGTATTAACATATTTCCCATACTTCTTCTATCTCTGCTAATAAGCTTTGCCCCATGGATTCACTTGGGGAATAAACATTGGTTGCAAACGAGGAGACCCAGGAATGCCAATTTGTAGGAAAGATCCATAAAAATAACTCGTAATTTGAAAGAGATCCCGCATGATGGGGAGGAATGACAACTTTTGTTGAAGCAGCAAGTATAGGATCACCTTTCTTTGCCAACACTATATGCAAAATTTCCATAACCACACTCATCTGAGTTTCCAACTGACTGTTTTCCTCTCTCAAGATTTATTGATCACAGGCCATGGCATGCATGTATACCATAAGAAGCCCTATCTAGACCTTCATATTTGTCAATTCCCCACATAGTTGTTCCGTAACTGATCTTTGAACATGTAGTGGTTAGAAGTCAAGTCTGTAATTCTGAAGAGAAGACCATGTCTGAATAAGAATCCCCAACTCTGAATACTTGTTATTCATGAGATGTATTTAGTGCATGGTGTGCATGCAAAGACATGTTCATTATAACAACAAACATGTAACAACTACACAATAAGGTATCCTGAATATAGGAAACCAGTAAAATAAAATACGATGCATGAAAACATATAAAAATTTAAGAAATAAAGAAATAAACAAAAAACACCCAAAGAAAAGAAAACAAACAAAAGCTAGGACTAACTTGCATGGGATGGACCAACAATTGGTCAACCTGTCCCCAGTAGAGTCGTCAGCTATCGCGTCTGGAATTTTAATGGAAGCGCAAACGGAGGCGGGAAAGAAGATTCGCCATAAATGTTATTTATCCTAAGAGAGAGAAAGGAAAAACTGAGTAAACCTAAACAAGGGAAATAACTTGGTCTCACGACCAAGAAAAAAGGGTAAGGAAGTCGATTACGTGAGGGGAAGGTATTATCACTCCTTACATCTGCGGTACTCCATAGGATCCATTTAAGTTTATTCTAATCTAAGGGTATATATTACCTATGCCTAAAACTTAATGCTAAGGGAATACATGCAAAGTATATACAAAAAGAAAGATTTTATTATTTGTGTCTGCCGCGGTTGTGAACCTTTGTGCTTACGTACCAACGACCGTGCAATGGGGATCAAGGCACTCGTAGTTCACCTAAAACTGTATTTTGGTTTGTTGTGTGTTTTTTATGGATAATATCTAAGCATGTCCTTTTTTAAAAGGTTTTAAAAGAAAAAGTTCGAAGACAAAAAGGTTTGCATTGGTTGGTATTTTTGTTATGAATAGTAGCTAGTTGACCTCAAGAGAGAGATATTAGTTAGTTTTTCACTTATAATTGAAAAGAGTATTTGAGATTTGAACCACACAAAAGACTAAGAATGAAAGAACGATAAGATCAAGAAGAAACCCGCTTATAATTTCCAATACTTAGTAGAAGTGTGATTCTCATCAATCATTATTAAGTGTTTTGAGAGTTTGGAAAGAAAAAGAAGAAGTTTTAGTTTTAACATGGATGCAAAAGAGAAAAGACTAACAAAAAGGGATCTCAATCCTATAAGTTGTCATGCTTGTGTACCTAAAGTTTGGGATAAGAAGGAAATCTACCTAATGTTGTCATGCATGGATATCAAACCTAAGGTCTATTTAGTTCAAACTTGGAGAAGAATGAACTAAAGATCTTATGGGGAACATGTCAATCTTATATAAAAGAAGAAGAAGGAGAAGAAGAAGAAGAAGAAGAAGAAGAAGAACAAGAAGCAATCACACATAAATAAGAGACAAATCAAACAAACATCACAAGTATAAATTCAATAGAGTAGATACCTAAGCATATAAGAAAGACGAGATGATAAACCATCAAGTAACAAATATAGAAGGGATGACAAAACATCAAGATATAGAGGAGATGACAAGACACCAAGTAAGGGATGATACAACATCAAATAAGAAAACATATAGGATAGATACCTAAACAAGAAAACAAAGATAAGAGGAGAATAAATAAGATGATAACACATTAAGCATAGCAAAGATGGAAATACATCACATGAATAGACACATAGGTAGATACCTAAGTTAGATAAAAGGAGAAAGGAAAGACCACTCAAAGATGATAAAACATCAAGAATGGGAGGATAATGATAATAATATATCAAGTAACAAAGAAGATAAGGATGATAAAACATAATTAAACACACAAGTCATTATGATAAAACACATAAGAGATGAAGATCTCACATGATAAAACACACAAGTGACAAGAAAGCATGAAAGCAATGATAAGAAATCAGAATACATGTAGTAAAAGCACATCAAGATATCATCTAGGTTCTAACCCTAACATGTTAAACATATTAGATTATCCTAATCATGGCAACAAAGGTCAGTAAGAATTAATTGTTACCTAACTAGGCAAGTAAAGGTCCAAGTGTGCAATTTAGAAGACAAAACTTCAACAAATAACAAAACATGCAAGCATGTAGACAACAAGAGGTTTAACCCTATGTATAAACATGGTTTAAGACCTCTAATACCTCTAAGGTATTACTAACTAAGCATATTCACAAGTTAAGGTAATACTAGGTCAAAACCAAACCCTAACATGTTCCTAAAGGTGAATGAAACACAAGAGAGGGATAGATGAAGAGGGAACAAGTTTAGAGGGTGGAAAAACACACAAGTCTGTAGCAAATGATTTCAAAGATCTAAAATTCAATCATTACAAGCAAAGAGAGAAATTTGCAAGCAAAACACACAAGGGAAGTGGCCAAAGGAGACAAGCAAGTATGTTCAAATTTAACAAGTAAAAATAAAATGATGAAAGAATAATTGAAGAATTATGGAATGTGTGACTTGTATAATAATTTAACTCAATATGAGGGTCAAGAGCAACAAACAAGAAGATGAAACTTCATGCACAAACAAAGTCACCTAATTGATGAATAACATCATCTAAAGATGGATGATACTTGTCTTAGATCAAATAAAATTGATAAAGATCAAATGAAATAAGGTGATACTTATAGGTCATGGGGAAGTAGAAAGGTCCATCTTAAATTATCCGTAATGAACTTGAAGCCTTAAGAAAAGTCAACAAAATAACATACTCAAGTGTCATGACAAACTAGCAAAAGATGTAGTCTTTAATGCACACAAGCATTATGATATAAATAGATAAAAATTAATGTTCTTAGATGTTATGGGCAGTATAAAACATCAAGATACATTCAAGAGACATGACACAAAAGCTCATGAAGTAATCACTCAACAATGATGCTCAAAACACAAATAGGAAAGCAAATGTAGCTTTTAATGTGTCACCATGTTGGTTAGAAAGTAAGTGCTTAACCAATGATCATAGAAGTAAGGTGACTTAAGATGAGAAGAGATGTTAAGATAAAAAAAATAAGCATAAATATGTTGGACCAAGGTCTATTATAGGATTCAAAAACCATCACATACAAACTAGGTCAAAACAAGAATGTGGCTCCTATCTTATCATCATGATGAATTGACAATGGAATGTAAATCAAAAAACAAAAGGAGCTATGCATGAAAGTATTAAAGACCTTAAATATTAGAAGTGTATACAAAGAGGCTTTAACCATTTTGGATCAATGGTACTTAAGTGAAATTGTACAAGAACATCTTCCTAAACCATGATCACAAATGATGGATAAATGATTTTTTAAACAAAAGATAAAGTGTTAGAGCACTTAAATGGTCCATAGACATGAACTCAAGGCCCTAAAAATGTAATGAGAATGATAGAAAGAAGAAGGAACTTGGTTCCTTATAGGTTGCTCAAGTGCATAACTTATAACTCAAGTTATAAAGCACAAAAGAACATATTCACAATTTAATTCAACAAAAATAGGAACAAGACCTATTAAAATCAAATAAAATTATTCTAAGCTCCTCAAGACTTATAGAAGTCATAAACAAACACTTAAGGTATTTGAATTTGAAAGGAAAAGAGAAAATGAAATTTAAATGTCCAAACTAGTTGAGAAAACCTAAAACTAGACACTCTAAACCAAATAAATTATGGAAAATAGGAAATCAAATAGGGAAAAAAATAAGTGTCATGACCCTAACACATACAAGAACCCTAAACATTTAGGTTTTTATTTTTATAAGTATAGGGAATATGAAAGTTAAATCAAGCTTCTAGCAAAAGTAAGTTAAAATTGCAAAAAAGAAAGTTAGACTTTTCAAATATTAAAATCAATTGAAAAAAATGATAGAAATAAAATTCAAACATTAAAATAGTAAATAAAACACCTATTTAATCACATTAGTTAATTAATTAACCATAAAAATAAAAATGACCCAACTAAAAGTCTTTAAAGAAATAGAGAAAAAAATGAAAATGATAGAAAAATGAAAAGGAATTAAAAATAATCCAAACATTTAATAGCGCTCAAACAGTGAAGGAGCTGTAAAAGAAAAATAAATGGGCCAATCAAACACATAAGCGCGGGGTCCACATAGTAATTTATTTGAATTTTTCTAAAAAAAATATTATCACGTTATTTACAAAGTATCAGGTGTGGTTAACATTAATTTGTTCAATTCTTTTTAAGTCTAATAAGACAAAAAAAACACACGTTCCAGTCAAAGCGCGACAAGTGTCCCTTCTTCAACCTTAAGACTCACAAAACCAACATGGAAATGCATGGCTTTCCCTATTTTTTCAAGATCATCATGCAAAATTCTCATCATTATAACTTCTTCGTTTCATAACGAAATTAAAAAAGTTTTTGACAGAAAATTGTAGTACGAAGAACAAGGAACAATATCATGCCATTATTTACATGAAACAAAATAGAAATCACATATAAAAATGAGCAACCACATCATGGTTCACACATATTTTGAGAAATTTCAAACACAATCTACAATCAATTTTGAGCCTAGCTCCAGCCTTTGTATACTCAGAGCTCACAGATGTAATGCTTATGAATAATCCTAAGAAAATTTATAGATATAAATGCAAGACATAAAGTGTGTAGAGACTTACCTAATGGGAAAATAAATCCACAACACCTTGAGCTCAAGTACAACACCAAGAAACCCATAAATCTTCTTCTTTATGCTCCAAAAGAGAGGAATGGGTGAAGAAAACAAAAAGAGCTTGGAAGAATTTCCAGATTTGAAGAAACCTTCTTCAAGAGTGCCAAATTTCCAAGATATAATTTCTCTCTCTATTTTCACGTGTCTTGTAAATGAGGTTAAGTGTGTGTTATAAAGAGTGTATGGGGTGAGATTAGTGGCCGACTTGAGGTAAAATTGAGTGGAGGGCAAGTTTGGAAGTTTTGAATAAAAATGAGGTGTTATATGGTATGTGCGTTTTGTGCATGATACAGATGGCCTTTTGTGCGTTTTGTATCCCACATGTGCTCAGTTTACACCCTAAAATCATAGTACAAGTTCGTAGTGAAATGCGAAAGATATTAAGAAATGACCACATTTGGAAAATTTGAAGAAAATAATAGAAAAGTGGTGCATGAGCTTGCATGAGTATATTGGGGAGGTATATGTTGTGCACATGGGCTAGTCATTAGGTTGGGGTAAGGTAAGAATGACCCATAATGCTTGTAACCTCAATTTTCAACAATTGGTAACTCTAAATGCCATAAGTGGTGAATAAACTTCAAAAAATCATATCTTGTTAAAATTTTATTCAAACAACATGAACCTTGAATTTTTGGAAAGGGAGAATGATTTCCTACTATTTTCATGTTGATTAATTTTTATTTGAATCCATTAAAGTCACCAAAAGTGGCCACGAAAAATTCTGGGTTGAACCAAAGAACTTGTAAATTTTCACTAAGTTATGAACTTTGACATGTTGAAACACCCAACTTGTCTCTACCATAACTTGGTGATTTTCATCCAAATGAGGTAAACTTGGACTCTATGGAAATAGGGAAGGAAAATCTAAAACTTTCATTTTTGTTGTATTTTGCAATGAGGCCTTGAAGTACCTCAAAACTGGCCACGAAAATTGCTTCCCAAAGCTGATACAAAATACTAAAAAAACAATTCTTGGTGTTGGGAAATTGCAAGTTTGAAATAGCCAACTTCTCTCTACCATAACATATTTAGATATGATTCAATCTTGATGAAACTAGTATGGTTGGAAAGATCAGAGAAAGATGGACATTTTTCATGTTGAGGTTGTTTTAATTTGATGCTTGAATCAATGTGAAATCTAGCCAAGCAAATTTATGCAAATACATGCAAACTTTCCATAATTGGAAACTTTAGAAAACCTTAATTTTTATAAATTAAGTAAGTTAATCCAATTCTATATTTTTGATAAATCCTTTGACTTTTATTTACCAAATCTCGACCATTGATCATTTTTGACATGTTTGACACACTTGACCATAAAAAGTCAGTAGTTGACTTTTTTGACTGCATAGTTGACTTTTCCCTAATTTGATCTTTTTGAATTCATTTGTGCAATTGATCCTCTTCCAATCAAAATTGATGACCAATATTTTAATCATAGATCCTTAGGGACATGTTGAGAAGCATGGAATCAAGTGTTGCTCAAAAAATCAGAGACGTCATGGTTTAAGCACAAACCCTAATTTTGACTGCTTGTGCTAGGAGGTGATGATCCAATCTCAAAGCCCTAATTCCTATGAGCATGAGGGAGAATCCCTTGAGCCAAGATGTATCATATGATGATGAGAGGATATTACTTTCAAAAAATTGGCTCATACAAACACCACATGCTTTATCAGGCCAAAACTCTAATTTCAAGAGATGAATAGGAGAAATGTGATTCACCTCAAAACACTTTTTCAAACTTCTGATGAATCATTGAGACAAATGAGATGTCTTGAGGTATGAGAAAACCTTGTATCTTGAGTGACCCAACTAGTGAGGGCATGAGACCCTTTTTGCACTAATTATTAACATAACTACCCTTTCATACCTTGTATAAGAACATGAGAACTCAAGATACCTTGATCCCATAAAAAATGCCTGAATGTGTATGATGAAACATAAGCCATATAAGGTAAAAAAAGAGGGGAAATTTTGGGGTTCAACAAGTTCCTGCATCTCAGAATCAAGCTCTCATATAGCTTCATCAGGACGTGACTCTTCCCACAAAACCTTAACAAGAGGTATCTCCTTATTCCTCAAGGATCTCCTTAGTGCAGGAGGCAATGTCTACTCATACACAACCTCACATATCTGTCTCTCAATCTGGTAAGATCCCACATATCTCAAAATTAGTTTGTATGTCTTGAAAGGTACTTTCATCCTTAACCTTGGGGCAACCTTCAAAAATACGTGGTCTCCTTCTTTAAATTCCAATGGTCTACTCCGCCTATTTGCACAAGTCTTTTGATGATCATGTGCTCTCCTTATCTTTTCTTGAATCATCTTGATCTTTTCCTCCATCTCTTGAATTACCTGTTGTCCAATAATTCCTTTCTCACCTACTTGTGACCAACATAAAGGCGATTAAAATTTTCTTCCATACAAAGCTTCATACGGTGCCATTCCTATACTAGCGTGTTAATTGTTGTTATATGAAAATTTTATGAGAGGTAAATGATATTTCAGATTTCCCTCACTTTCTAGGATATAAGCCCTTAAGATATCTTCAATGATATGAATAGTTCTATCTATTTATGCATCAGATTAAGGATGGTTAGCAGTACCCAAATTCAAACTGGTCCCTATATCATTATGAAATTACTTCCAAAACTTTGAGGTGAACTTTGGATTTCTATCAAACACGATACTTGATAGTACACCATGCAGTCACAAAATATCTACCACACAAATTCTTATGAGTTTAACAACCTTGAATGTTATCTTGATGGGTAAGAAATGGGCTGACTTGGTCAATCGGTGCAAAATCACCCATACAGAATCATGCCCACCTAGTGTACGAGGTAATCCAAGTATGAAATCCATGGATATGATGTCCCATTTCCATATAGGGATTTCTAATGGTTGTAACATGCCTCCTGGTCTCTGATGTTATATCTTTACTTATTGACAAACTACACACTTCCCTACATACTTTTCAATATCCCTCTTCATGCCATGCCACTAGAAATTCTTCTTCAGGTCTTGATACATCTTTAACGAACTAGGGTAAATAGTGAATTTACTTTTACAAGCTTCAACAAAAATTAACCTTTATAACACCTCATCATCAGGTACATACATCATTTTCTTAAAAAGAAGAATGGCCTCAAATGTATGAACAAAATCAGGGATACCTTCATTATTTTGCAATTCGTTAGTAGACCGTTGAGCTTGCCAAATCCATTCCTTCAATTCATTTTCAAAACACAGGTTGCTGATTAACACACCCATCAGTGCCCACTCAAACTGTAGGTCAAGGTTTCAGAATCTCTCCATCAAGTCATAGTCTAGAACCATAAGTTCAGCAACATGAATATCTTTTCTACTCAATGCATCTACCACCACGTTAGCCTTCATATGATGATACTTCAGATCAAAGTCATAATCCTTAAGGTATTCCATCCATCTCCTCTGACGCATATTTCAGACTCTTGTGGTCACTAAACATCTCGAAGTGAACTCCATACAAGTAGTATTGCCACACTTTAAGTGCAAAGACAATAGCAGCAAGTTCAAGATCATGGGTAGGACAGTTCTCTTCATGAGGTCTCAGTTGTCTAGATGCATAAGCTACAACCTGCCCATCCTACATTAGCACTCCACCTAACCCCTTCTTAGAGGCGTAACAGAAAACTTCATATGGTTAGTTTGGATATGGAATTACCAATATTATTGCATTTGTCAACTTCTCCTTTAGCTTTCAAAATCTTCTTTCACTTTCTGAATCCCAACTAAAGTAAACCTCCTTCTGTGTATGTTTCATCAAGGGTAGTGCCAACTTGTAGAATCCCATAATGAATATCTGATAGTATTCTGCCAAACCCAAGAAACTATGAACTTCGACCACGTCCTTTGGTCAATCCCAATTTACCACAACTTCCACTTTCGATGGGTCCACGACTAAACCTCCTCCAGATATAACATGTCCAAGGAACTTAACTTCAGACATTTAGAACTCGCATTTTTTAAACTTCGGGAACAACTACTTCTCTCAAACAATAGAAACATAATCCTTAGGTGATCCACATGTTTCTCAAGAGTCCGAGAGTAAATCAATATGTCGTCTATAAAGACTACTACAAACTGACCTAGATATGATTGGAACACTCGGTTCATGTAATCTATGAAGACGGCAAGAGCAATGGTTACTTCAAACAGCATAACCAAAAATTCATAATGGTCGTACCGCATCCTGAAGGAGGTCTTCCGCACGTCTAAGCTCTTAACCTGAATTTGGTGATATCCTGACTTGAGATCAATCTATAAGAACACACAGGATCCTTTCAACTTATCCAGAAGTTCGTGAATTTGTGGTATATGGTACTTGTTCTTTATGGTCGCCTTGTTCAACTGGCGATAGTCAATGCACAAATGCATGCTATCTTTGTTCTTCTTAACCAATAAAACAGGGGCTCCCCACGGGAAAACACTAGGTAGAAGGAAATGCTCCATTAATAGCTCATCCAACTGGTTCTTCCATTCTCTAAATTCTACTAGAGACATTCGATACGGAGCAATAGAAACCAGAGTAGTTCCTAGAACAAAATCAATAGAGAACTCCACTTATCTCTCTAGTGGGAGAGAAGTGACATCCTTAAGAAAGACATCAGGGAATTGGCACACAACTGGAATTTCCGACATAATTTGTCTAGCTTATAAATCTGTGGTGAGAACCAAAAGAAATGATTTCTTTTGTGCAAATAGATAATTGACCATGTTAATTATACCTTCAAACAGGTTACCAATCATGTCATTTGGGGTAGTCTCCTTAGCAGATATGAAGATAGCCTTTTCCTTACTGTTATACCCTAATTTTTCTCCCTAAGATCTCTCATCATCTCATATTATTAATACATCAAGATCACACATCAGGGTTGGTTCTCCCATCTATTTCATCCTATCTTTAAGTTTATTCTTGAGGGATCACCGAGCACCTTGAATTGTGTATCCTGAACATGTGTTATTTTAACTAACATAAAAATATGCATATATGTTTCTTTGAATTTTCATATTGCAGGTGATGACACAATTGCATCCATCTCACCATCTAACCTAGGGTTTGAGGGTTGGTCCTCAATCAAATGGTTCTTCAATGGAAGGAGAAAGCTCAAGATTTAAGGCTATGTATATGAAATCAATGTTTTTGGTTCAAAGATCTCTCTCACTTTGTTTAGGTTAATTTTTTCTAAAGGTTGGTGGTGGCATTCATTAAGAAGATTCATAGGTTAATGTGTTTATTTCCATGCATTCTTCAACAAGTTTCATTTAGACTCAAGCTCCATCTTTGAGTGTGATTCAAGATAACTTCATTTAAAGGCCTAATGTAATCCATCATGCTCTACTTTGCAAACAAAGATCAAAAGATTCAAGGTTTATTCAACAATTTTGACCTAATTGAGCAAGTGTTTGATTCAATGATCACAAGTGCATAACTCTATCAACTTTCAATATTTTGAGTTGGTGTTATTTATGGGTTCTTATCCTCATCTACAACAACTTCTCTTCACATGACAAGATCCAATTGTGCAAGGAAAATCATCAAAAGTTGAAAGGAGCTCCAATTCATTTTGACACTCTCTGAGCTAGGGTTTGCTGACTTCCAAAGACCATATCTTGCTAATTTTTTGAGATTTTGGATTGATTCCAAAGCCATGATTATATTTAAAGGGACCTTAACAAGTTCTCCTCAAGGGTTTAAGGCTAAGCTTGAATGGAAGATCACTAATGATTGGGAAATATTACAAGTCTCTTTGAAAAGCCTTTGAATCTTATAGTTTGACTTCAAATGATCATAACTTTGTCAATTTTTATCTCCTTGAGCTCATTATATTTCAAAAAGTTAGTTTGATATATTGGAATATTTAAGGAACGTCAACAATCTTTTTTAATACAATTAGAGTTTTTATTCTTAAATTACCTCCTATCAAATTTATGGTTATTATTTTTAAATTTGAAGTAAATTTATTAATTAATACAAAAATTTTATTTTGATAATTTTTAAATGATAAAATATAATTTTGATTTATAATGTAGATCTAAGGAATTTTTTATATCTTATTTTCTATAAAAATAAATTACTACAAATCTTTTGAATGATCCACGCAAGTGTGTTTTAAATGTGTTCATTATGCTTTACTCTAACATTATTATTATTATTAACGACTTTTTCATTTAAGCTTAAGGTAAAAACCATATAACATCATAATATAGAATTATATATTATCAATACAATATCAAAAACATAGAGTAAGATTTATGCAAGAAACAAAATAAAAAAATTAAAATTTTAAAAATTTTTTTACGAGATGTCATTCAATTTTATCTCCTACTATACATTAATAAGAATATGTGTTAAAATAATTCATAAATCCAAAACCTTTTGAAATTTCCCCACGTTTCTTCATTTGTCTAAGTGGATTTCAAAAGGTTTAAGATTTATGATATATGATAACTCAAAAATAAAAGTTGTTATTTTTTAGCACCACAACTATACTTATATAAGGGAAAAAAAGTTTGTTGTGTGATGTGAAATATGTAAGGAAAGATTGTTGGATATGTTGAATTACTTAAGGAAGATTTGTAGTCTTACTTTATTCATTTATGAAGTTTTGTTTTTCCATTTATCTCAAATCAAATTTATTGTTATTATATTTAAATTATAAATAATTTTCTTAAATACTACAGTTTTTATTTTGATAGTTTTAAACAATAAATAAGAATTTTAATTTAAAAAGTAGATATAACGAATATTCTTAATTCTAATATTGTGTGTGTGTTAAATATTTAAGTAAATTTGTTTGATACATTGGAATATTTAAGGAACCTCGGTAGTCTAATTTAATACATTTAAGGAGTTTTTGTTCTTAAATTACCTCTTATCAAATTTATGGTTATTATTTCTAAATTTGAAGTAAATTTTGAAATAAATACAAAAATTTTATTTTGATCATTTTTAAACGATAAAATATGATTTTGATTCATAATGTAGATATAAGAAATTTGTTATATCTTATATTCAATAACGGTAACTTACTACAAATCTCTTAAATGATTTAGCAAGTGCATTTTAAATGAGTATATTATGCTTTCCTCTAATATGGATATTATTATTAAGAAATTTTTCATTTAAGATAAAATTAAAAACCCTATAACATCATAATATAGACTTATATAGTATCCATACAATATCAAAAATATAGAGCAAGATTTATGCAAGGAACAAAATAAAAAAAATAAATTTTTAATTTTTTTTTTATGAATTGTCATTCAATTTTATCTCCAACTATACATTAATAAGAATATGTGTTAAAATAATACATAAATCCAAAACCTTTTGAAATTTCCCCACGTTTCTTCATTTGTCTAAGTGGATTTCAAAAGGTTTTGGATTTATGAACTATGATAACTCAAGAAGAAAAGTTGTGATTTTTGAGCACCGCAACTATACTTATATAAGGGGAAAAAAGTTTGTTGTGTGATGTGAAATATGTAAGGAAAAATTGTTGGATATGTTGAATTATTTAAGGAAGGTTTGTAGTCTTACTTTATTCATTTATGAAGTTTTGTTTCTCCATTTATCTCAAATCAAATTTATTGTTATTATATTTAAATAATAAATAATTTTCATAAATACTACAGTTTTTATTTTGATAGTTTTAAACAATAAATAAGAATTTTAAGTTAAAAAGTAGATATAACGAATTTTCTGATTTCTTATATTCTATAAATGCAATGTATTACAAATATTGATAACTACATTCGCCAGTGCATTTTGAATTATCTTTACAATTTCCTCCAATATATATATATATATATATATATATATATATATATATATATATATATATATATATATATATATATATATATATATATATATATATATATATATATATATATATATATATATATATATATATATATATATATATATATATATATATATATATATATATATATATATATATATATATATATATATATATATATGAATCATGATAATTTAGGAGAAGAATTTGTGATTTTTAGCACAACATCAATATTTATTTAAGTGAAAAAATATTTTTGTGTAATGTTAAATATTTAAGTAAAGTTTCTTTGATTATATTGGAATATTTAAGGAATGTCAGCAGTTTTTTTAATACATTTAGAGATTTTATTCTTAAATTACCTCTTATCAAATTTATGGTTATTATTTTTAAATTTAAAGTAAATTTATTAATTAATACAAAAAAATTATTTTGATAATTTTTAAACTATAAAATATAATTAAGATTTATAATATAGATCTAAGGAATTTGTTATATCTTATATTCTACAAAAATAAATTACTACAAATCTTTTAAATGATCTACGCAAGTGTGTTTTAAATGAGTTCACTATACTTTACTCTAATATAGATATTATTATTAACAACTTTTTCATTTAAGCTTAAGGTAAAAACCCTATAACATCATAATATAGACTTATATATTATCCATACAATATCAAAATCATAGAGCAAGATTTATACAAGAAACAAAATAAAAAAATAAAAAATTTAAAGTTTTTTTTTACGAATTGTGATTCAATTTTATCTACTACTATACATTAATACGAATATGTGTTAAAATAATACATAAATCCAAAACCTTTTGAAATTTCCCTATGTTTCTTCGTTTGTCTAAGTGGATTTCAAAAGGTTTTGGATTTATAAAATATGATAACTCAAGAAGAAAAGTTGTAATTTTTGAGCACCACAACTATACTTATATAAGGGGAAAAAAGTTTATTGTGTGATGTGAAATATGTAAGGAAAGATTGTTGGATATGTTGAATTATTTAAGGAAGGTTTGTAGTCTTACTTTATTCATTTATGAAGTTTTGTTTTTCCATTTATCTCAAATCAAATTTATTGTTATTATATTTAAATTATAAATAATTTTCTTAAATACTACAGTTTTTATTTGGATAGTTTTAAACAATAAATAAGAATTTTAATTTGAAAAGTAGATATAATGAATATTCTGATTTCTTATATTCTATAAATTAAATGTACTACAAATATTGATAACTATATTCGCCAGTGCATTTTGAATTAGTTCATTACAAATTCATAATATTGATAACTATATATATGCGTGTGTGTGTGTGTGTGAAATATGAATCATGATAACTTAGTAGAAGAATTTGTGATTTTTTAGCACAACATCAATATTTATTTAAGTGAAAAATTATTTTTGTGTAACATTAAATATTTAAGTAAACTTTGTTTGATACATTGGAATATTTAAGGAACCTCAGCGGTCTTATTTAATACATTTAAAGAGTTTTTGTTCTTAAATTACCTCTTGACAAATTTATGGTTATTATTTATAAATTTGAAGTAAATTTATATATAAATACAAAAAATTTATTTTGATCATTTTGAAACGATAAAATATAATTTTGATTTATAATGTAGATCTAAGGAATTTGTTATATCGTATATTCTATAACACTAACTTTCTACAAATCTTTTAAATGATTTACGCAAGTGCATTTTAAATGAGTTCATTATGCTTTACTCTAATATGGATATTATTATTAACAACTTTTTCACTTAAGATAAAAGTAAAAACCCTATAACATCTTAATATAGACTTATATACTATCCATACAATATCATAAACATAGAGCAAGATTTATGCAAGAAACAAAATAAAAAATTAAAACTTTTGAAAAAAAACGAATTGTCATTCAGTTTTATCTCCTACTATACATTAATAATAATATGTGTTAAAATAATACATAAATCCAAAACCTTTTGAAATTTCCCTATGCTTCTATATTTGTCTAAGTGGGTTTCAAAAGTTTTTGGATTTATGAACTATGATAACTCAAGAAAAAATTGTGATTTTTGAGCACCACAACTATACTTATATAAGGGAAAAAAGTTTTTTGTGTGATGTGAAATATGTAAGGAAAGAGTGTTGGATATGTTGAATTATTTAAAGAAGGTTTGTAGTCTTATTTTATTCATTTATGAAGTTTTGTTTCTCCATTTATCTCAAATCAAATTTATTGTCATTATATTTAAATTATAAATATTTTTCTTAAATACTATAACTTTTATTTTGATAGATTTAAACAATAAATAAGATTTTTAATTAAAAAAGTATATATAACAAATTTTCTGATTTTTATATTCTATAAATGCAATGTATTACAAATATTGATAACTATATTCGCCAGTGCATTTTGAATTAGTTCATTACAATTTCCTCTAATATATATATATATATATATATATATATATATATATATATATATATATATATATATATATATATATATATATATATATATATATATATATATATATATATATATATATATATATATATATATATATATATATATATATATATATATATATATATATATATATATATATATATATATATATGAAACCTGAATCATGATAATTTAGGAGAAGAATTTGTGACTTTTAGCACGACATCAATATTTGTTTAAGTGAAAAAATATTTTTGTGTAATGTTAAATATTTAAGTAAAGTTTGTTTGATATATTGGAATATTTAAAGAATCTCAACACTCTTATTTAATACATTTAAGGAGTTTTTGTTCTTAAATTACCTCTTATCAAATTTAGTGTTATTATATCTAAATTTCAAGTAAATTTATAAAAAAAATTATTTTAATAATTTTTAAACGATAAAATATAGTTTTAATTTAAATGCAGATATAAGAAATTTGTTATATCTTATATTCTATAATTGTAAGTTACTAGAAATCTTTTAAATGAGTTACGCTAGTGCATTTTAAATGAGTTCATTATGCTTTCCTCTAATATAGATATTATTATCAAATTTTTCATTTAAGATAAAAGTAAAAACCCTATAACATAATAATATAGACTTATATAGTATCCATACAATATCAAAAACATAGAACAAGATTTATGCAAGAAACAAAAGCAAAAAATTACAATTTTTGAAATTTTTTTGCGAATTGTGATTCAATTTTATCTTTTAAAATATATTAATAAGAATATGTGTTAAAATAATATATAAATCCAAAACCTTTTGAAATTTCCGTACGTTTCTTCATTTGTCTAAGTGGATTTCAAAAGGTTTTGGATTTATGAATTATGATAACTCAAGAAGAAAAGTTGTGATTTTTAAGCAACACAACTATACTTATATAAGGGAAAAAAAAGTTTGTTGTGTGATGTGAAATATGTAAGGAAATATTGTTGGATATGTTGAATTATTTAAGGAAGGTTTGTAGTCTTACTTTATTCATTTATGAAGTTTTGTTTCTCCATTTATCTCAAATCAAATTTATTGTTATCATTTTTAATTTATAAATATTTTTCTTAAATACGACAACTTTTATTTTGATAGTTTTAAAAAATAAATAAGAATTTTAATTAAAAAAGTATATATAATGAATTTTCTGATTTCTTATGTTCTATAAATTCAATGTATTACAAATATTGAAAACTATATTCACCAGTGCATTTTGAATTTGTTCATTACAATATCTTCTAATATATATATATATATATATATATATATATATATATATATATATATATATATATATATATGAAACATGAATCATGATAACTTAGGAGAAGAATTTGTGATTTTTTAGCACAACATCAATATTTATTTAAGTGAAAAAATATTTTTGTGTAATGTTAAATATTAAAGTAAAGTTTATTTGATACATTGGAATATTTAAGGAATGCCAACAATCTTATTTAATACATTTAAGGAGTTTTTGTTCTTAAATTACCTCTTATCAAATTTATGGTTATTATTTCTAAATTTGAAGTAAATTTATATATTAATACAAAAACTTTATTTTCATCATTTTTAAACAAGAAAATATAATTTTGATTACTACAGTGAGAAGGGCTATCATTGAAAAGAAGAAGGAGGCCACTGAGGAAGTGTGGAAAGAGGCTCCTATAAGTGCACCTGATAGAAGTAAAAAATAAGGGGTGACTGCACCATCAGGTAACTTACTGTGTGATAATGGATTTGATGCTCTAGGGATTTTGAACGATCTACTAGAGTTTCAAAATACTGGACAATGATTATATCTTGCAATGTGAGGGGGTTGAATAAAGTGGGGAAGTTAAGGGAGATTAGATCCAATCTCCTTAATCTTCACCCTAGGATAGCTATTCTTGTAGAAACTTGAGTTAAAATTGATAATGCGAATAAAGTGAGAGGGCAGTTGAAGCTTAGAGGTAACTACATTGATAATTATCAGCATCACCCTAATGGCGGAATCTGGGTATACTGGGATGATAGTAGGGTTGAGGTTAGACTTGTTAAGAGTTCTTCACAAATGATTCATTGTGGGGTCTATGATGTGAATTGTGATTTCAAAGCATGGATGACAGCTATCTATGCTCTTAATCAGCTGGATAATAGAAGAAGATTGTGGGCAGATTTGGAGAGTGTGCACAACAGTCAACGAGGAGCTTCGTTCCTAATGGGCGATTTCAACAATGTGATTAAATCAACGGATAAAATTGGGGGAAATTTGGTTTCTGATGCTGAGATTGTGGATCTCAAAGCCTTGATGGAAAAAGTTGGTCTGTATGAGAAAGATAGCACATGTGATTATTACACCTGGACTAACAAGCATACTGTGGGGACAATATATTCTAGAATTGACCATGTCTTGGGAAATACTGAATGGTTGATAGATAACATTGACTTGAAGCTGGTTGTTCTTCCTTGTAGTGTCTCAGATCATAACATGCTCTGTTTGAATGGCCCTTTGCAGAGAGAGGCCAAGATTTCGCATTTTAGGTTTACTAATAGTGTGATTCAGGTTGATGGTTATCATGAGGTTGTTGGTGATAATTGGCAAAAACCAATGAAGGGTAGACCTATGGCTAAGCTGTGGTTCAAGCTCTTGCGTTTACAGGCCCCCATTATCAGATTGAGAAAACAGTTATCTAGCATAAATAGGACCATGGATAAAGCCAGGACTGATCTTAGCTTGGCACAAGAGGAGCTTTGTATGGATAGAATGAACACTGAGATTATTGAAAAGGTTAAAAACTGTATCGAGTCTCTTATCTACTGGAAAGAGATGAATGACCAAATGCTGAGGAAAAAAATGAAAGTCGATTGTCTTAGGAAAGGTGATAGTAATACTGCCTATTTTTATGCTTCTCTTAAAGCTAAGCATGTTGCTACCACCATCAGTATGTTGCATAAAGATGATGGCTCTATTATTCACCATCCTGATGACATTGCTGCAGGTTTGTGATTTTTATAGGAATCTCATGGCTGCAGAGGTTTGTGTAATGTGAAATATTTTAGTAAAGTTTATTGGATAATTGGAATATTTAAGGAACATCATCAGTCTTTTTTAATACATTTAGAGTTTTTATTCTTAAATTACCTGTTATCAAATTTATGGTTATTATTTATAAATTCAAAGTAAATTTATTAATTAATACAAAAAATTCATTTTGATAATTTTTAAACGATAAAATATAATTTTGATTTATAATGTAGATCTATGGAATTTGTTATATCTTATATTCTATCACAGTAAATTACTACAAATCTTTTAAATAAATCTAAGCAAGTGTGTTTTAAATGAGTTCATTATGCTTTCCTCCAATATGGATATTTTTATTAACAACTTTTTCTTTTAAGCTTAAGGTAAAAACCAAAGAACATCATAATATAGACTTATATATTATCCGTACAATATCAAAAACATAGAGCAATATTTATGCAAGAAACAAGAGTAAAAAATTAAAAATTTTGAAAAAAATTTACAAATTGTGATTCAATTTTATTTTCTAGAATATATTAATAAGAATATGTGTTAAAATAATATATAAATCCAAAACCTTTAGAAATTCCCCAACGTTTCTTCATTTGTCTAAGTGGACTTCAAAAGAATTTGGATTTATTAACTATGATATAACTCAAGAAGAAAAGTTGTGATTTTTGAGAACCACAACTATACTTATATAAGGGGAAAAAAGTTTGTTGTGTGATGTGAAATATGTAAGAAAAGATTGTTGGATATGTTGAATTATTTAAGGAAGGTTTGTAGTCTTAATGTATTCATTTATGAAGTTTTGTTTCTCCATTTATCTTAAATCAAATTTATTGATATTATTTTTAAATTATAAATAATTTTCTTAAATAACATAATTTTTATTTTGATAGTTTTAAACAATAAATAAGATTTTTAATTAAAAAAATAGATATAACAAATTTTCTGATTTCTTATATTCTATAAATGCAATGTACTGCAAATATTGATAACTATATAATCGCCAGTGCATTTTGAATTAGTTCATTACAATTTCATCAAATATAAATATATATATATATATATATATATGTGTGTGTGTGTGTGTGTGTGTGTGTGTGTGTGCGTGCGTGCGTGCGTGCGTGCGTGCGTGCGTGCGTGCGTGCGTGCGTGCGTGCGTGCGTGCGTGCGTGCGTGCGTGCGAGCGTGCGTGCGTGCGTGCGTGCGTGCGTGCGTGCGTGCGTGCGTGCGTGCGTGCGTGCGTGCGTGCGTGCGTGCGTGTGCGTGTGCGTGTGCGTGTGCGTGTGTGTGTGTGTGTGTGCGCGCGCGCGTGTGTAAAATTATTTTTGTGTAATGTTAAATATTTAAGTAAAGTTTGTTTGATACGTTGGAATATATAAGGAACCTCAGCAATCTTGTTCTTAAATTGTATCTTCTCAAATTTATGGTTATTATTTCTAAATTTGAAGTAAATTTATAAATAAATACAAGAATTTTATTTTGATCATTTTTAAACGATAAAATATAATTTTGATTTATAATGTAGATATAAGAAATTTGTTATATCTTATATTCTATAAATGTACGTTACTAGAAATCTTTTAAATGATTTACGCAAGTGCATTTTAAATGAGTTCATTATGCTTTCCTCTAATATGGATATTATTATTAATAACTTTTTCATTAAAGATAAAACTAAAAACCCTATAACATCATAATATAGACTTGTATAGTATCCATACAATATCAAAAACATAGATCAAGATTTATGCAAGAAACAAAATTAAAAAATTAAAATTTTTGAAAATTTTTTACGAATTGTGATTTAATTTTATTCCCTACTATACATTAATAAGAGTATGTGTTAAAATAATACATAACTCCAAAACGTTTTGGATTTTCCCTACATTTCTTCATTTTTCTAAGTGGATTTCAAAAGGTTTTAGATTTATGAACTATGATAACTCAAGAAGAAAATTAGTGATTTTTGAGGACCACAACTTTACTTATATAAGGGGAAAAAAGTTTGTTGTGTGATGTGAAATATGTAAGGAAAGATTGTTTGATATGTTGAATTATTTAAGGAAGGTTTGTAGTCTTACTTTATTCATTTATGATGTTTTGTTTCTCCATTTATCTCAAACCAAATTTATTGTTATTATTTTTATATTATAAATATTTTTCTTAAATACTACAACTTTTATTTTGATAGTTTTAAACAATAAATAAGAATTTTAATTAAAAAGTAGATATAACGAATTTTAATATAAATTTTTATTTTGATCTTTTTTAAACGATAAAATATAATTTTGATTTATAATGTAGATATAAAAAATTTGTTATATCTTATATTCTATAACTGTAAGTTACTACAAATCTTTTAAATGATTCACGCAAGTGCATTTTAAATGAGTTCATTATGCTTTCCTCTAATATGGATATTATTATTAAAAACTTTTTCATTTAAGATTGAAGTAAAAACCCTATAACATTATAATATAGACATAAGGAATCTCAAGATAAGCTTCCGCTGGGGAGACGAGAGAGTTCTTGAATAAGAAATCTTAGTGAAGTGACATGTCGGGGAATCAGAAAATTCTCAACCTGAACTCTCGACTGAGGAATGAGACATATATGCTTCAGGAAATAGACATTCTCCCATGAACACAACAATATCACATATCTGTTGGGGATGTAGATTTTCTACCAAGAAATCTCATCAATCACAAACCGTTAGACAAGGATTCTCTGCTTGGCGATGTTGGGGAGAAAAACTTCAAGCGCTGGGAAATATTATCCAAGAACTTCCAATCAATCACACTTTTTTAGCCACAATACCTTTTCTTGGGGAAGACGCACTAGGGAGAAAAAGAAAATTTAAGCACTAGGGGAAGCATCAAGAATTCCAATCAGTCAACCTTATTTGTCACAGATTCTCTGCTTGGGGAGACTCATAGGGGAGAAGTAGAAACTTCAGTTCTGCTGGGGAAACAAACAAAGCTGGGGATACTGTAATCATCTTGAAAGATGTTGTTCTTGATATTGGAAAATTCCACATAAGCGAGTTAATGACAGTTCCTGCAAAACAAATCACACCAAACGTGCCCCAAGTATAATATGAAGGAATTTCACTTGAGAAGGTCCTTGTAGAAACATGGTACCATACTAACTTGTGATGATTTTCTACAGTGTATCTTAAGCTTTGAATAGTTTTCTTACACAACTGGTTTATGGAGAGATTTGTTGAATCTTGACATAATTGCTTCAGATTGATTGATCTTTGAAAAGATTCACCTTGAGGGGACTTCCTGAGATCTGTGCCATTATGGATAAGTTGCCCCAGTATTATGTATTTCAGAACACAGCTCCTGACTAAACAATGCTGGAAGTAACTTTAACGACACTTAGGTAACAGACCCTGATTACTCGACACTTTGAGTGATTCTTTGAATCTCGTTATAACTGCCTCAGACTGGAGAAACTTTGAAAAGATTTCTCGATGTAACTGCCCTAGATTGGAGAAACTTTGAAGATATTTCTCGACGTGAATTCACCAGATTGGCGAAACTTTGAAGAGATTTATCGATGTGACTGTCCCGGATTGGATGAATCTGCAAATTCACTCCCTCTTAAAGGTGAACAAGATTGGGAAAATAACTTGCATAATGCTCAATGAAGTCTCTACGCATCATGCCCCTTGATGTTATTACCTCTCTCGAGACATTTAGCTTTTATCTAAATAGAGTTATCATGTCCATCTTTATTTTGACAAAATTAAGCTCTTCAGTGATTCTCATTGTGTAAACTCGCTTGATGTCAAGCAGTTGTTTTGCATGCATAAGAATGTTTATTATGAGAATGACAATTCTAATGCAACACTTATGTAAGTCTTAAAGTTTTATATGGAAAAGGCAGTGCAACTTATTGTGAACGAATCACTTTTAGATTACAACATTGAAAACATTTTTCTATTTATGAACAATAAAAACGAGCATATGATACCAACAAAGATACTTAGCATGAATTTTAGGAACCAGTTGAACGTTATCTCGTTGTAGTATGCTTTTGAATTAACTGATACTTTAGTTAGGACTTTTAAGGGTTATAACGTGGCCTGGTTCACGGTTTTAGAAAAAATGATTTAAGGCTCGAAAATTATTTGGTACCCACTCATTCTCCATAATGTTATCTAGTCTTAAGTTTAGTTAACTTGATACGACCACTCATCTCTCAAGAGAATTTTTTGATGATTGAGGAATCCACAAGGTTTTTGGACACGACAATCACTCAACTTTATTGTTTTGTTGTCTGATCAAAGAACTTTGTTCTTTGCCGGCGATTTTATTTTGTAATCCTTTTTTCAGGCTTTTCGTTTTTTTTCTTTTTTTCTTTACCTAACTTTTTCGTAGAAAAATTCTTTTGAATTTTGATTTTGAAGTCCAACATGATGCCCTAATTTTTGCCTAAGTCACTCGTTTTCAAGTTTTTCGACTTAGCGGGCTTTCTTTCTTTTTTTCGTTCATCATTTTCTTCTTTCTCTTTTGAACAAATCGTGTGAACTCGAGTTATTTTCGACTTATTGGAAAGATTGTGACTTCCTCATTTCTTGGTCGATGAGGGATAACCATTTGTGGTTTCACGACTTTCTAGACCTCCTAATGTAAGGGAATAACCATTATGGTTTTGATTTTTTTGAACTCCTAATGCGGGGGATAAGGTGTGGTAATCCTCAGATATGACACTCCTTTTGAAATTTGAACGCTCGATCAGATTAATTAAACACTACCCTGCCCTTGGGTTTAAAAAACGAGGGTTTTTTCTGAACAAAAAAAGAAACTCCTACTTCAAGGCTCAAAGGGGTTAACGAGGGTTTCACTCCCTTATATCTCCAGTGTTTGGGGATTTGAAACAATGACTGTACATCGTCAACAGGGTCTTACTTAAAAGCATACAAACCAGAGATTTTTTGCATTTTCAATTATTGTCATCCTCCCTCCAATATTTTCATAAGAAAAAGACTTGGTAAAGTTTGTATCAGTATCCATGTAAATAATTTTATTAGTGATAACAATTGGATGAGTGAAAATGAATGGATTACTTCAAGACAAACATACTCAATGCATTAAGACTTTCACTCAAAAATAGACAAGTTTCTACATGCAAGCAATGTTTAAGCAAATAATCAAGATTAAAATTGAAAATGTAATAAGGAAAACAATGATTTCCATTGTTGAGGAGACTTTACTTCATCTAGACTTATTGATTCTGATGACACTTTGAAGTCTTGATGCTCACTTGGGAAAGAGATTCCCCTTCTGATATGCTGTGAACATAACAGTCTCTGAATTAATCCAATCTTGGTCCTTATATCTAGATACAATACCTTCTTTACCAGAATGGCCAAGTGCCCCATAATGATATTCATAGAGGATTCTCTCAAAAGATGGGATGAAGGCTTTACCAAGCGAACTTGCATACGGAATCACCAAGTGTCTTCTACTTCACAGAAGAGATAAAGAGTCTGAAACAATTTTCAAAACAGGAATTGGACTTTCGAAAAGATATAAGACATGTGTTGGATTTTAATTCAAAACACCTTGCAGCCTTCAACTTCATAACCAAGTGCTTCAGAACAGGAGACACATCTAGCATTTGTATCAAAATAAAAAGACATGAGGAAGACCCAAAGCACGAAGCTTAATCGACTAAACTTCCAACAGATGAGGAAGTAACTTTAAGGCATTGGTATTGTATTAACATATTTCCCATACTTCTTCTGTCTCTGCTGATAAGCTTTTCCCCATGGATTCACTTGGGGAACAAACATTGGTTACAAACAAGGAGACCCAGGAATGGCAAGTGTTAGGAAAGATCCACAAAAATAACTCGTAATTGGAAAGAGATCCCGCATGATGGGGAGGAATGACAACTCTTGTTGCAGTAACAAGTATAGGCTCACCTTCCTTTGCCAACACAATATTCAAAATTTCCATAACCAAACTCATCTGAGTTTCCAACTGACTCTTTTCCTCTCTCAAGATTTATTGATCACAGGCCATGGCATGCATGTCTACCATAAGAAGCCCTATCTGGACCTTCACCTTAGTCAATTCCCCACATAGTTGTTCCATAACTGATCTCTGAACATGTATTGGTGAGAAGCCAAGTCTATAATTCTGAAGAGAAGGCCATGTTTGAATAAGAATCCCCAACTCTGAATACTTGTTATGCATGAGATGTATTTAGTGCATGGTGTGCATTGGAGAAGTTGGGAAATTTTTGTGAATTTGCAAAAGTCAACTTTGCTCAAAACACCTTATTTTTGCTAATGGGCCTCAAATCTCTTCTTGAAACTTCATCCATGACTTATGCACGACCCATCAAGCTTAATTGAATTTATTTTCTTAATTTTATTAATTAATTGGATTTTTAATTAATATTAATTCATTTAATCAATTTAAATTGTAGGAAAATACAAGATTTGGTTTTTCAATCTTTTTGTGAAGCAAATAGGACCTAATCATGCTGGCAAATTCATACACAAGTCAAAGATGCAAAAAAATCCAGATTTGGCAACATTATTCAATCATGAAAAATCAAAAAGATTTGATTTCCAATCAAGGATTCAATCATCATTGCAATGGATATTGGCCCAAGTTTTTGACCTAATTTCATGCTCTTATACATAAGCAAGCAAACCCTGATCAAATGGATGTGAAAAAGCTGCAGAAAATACCATAGCCAATTCAAGAAATTTCCAAGAAAATTGAAAACTGATTTTGGCATTCTAGGTTGATTCAAGGGTTTTTGATCATTCAAACACCTTGCAGGGGTTCCCAGGAACGTTTTGCAATTGAATTAATGCATCAAATCTAAAGGAATCGTCCTAGACAGTTTCACGGTTTGCACATTTTATCCATAATCGTAACTCTTAAATCATGCATATTTAACGTGTTTTCTTGACTGATTTGTGTTGCTAGGGACCATATGAAGCTAATGGTATGACTTAATTGAACTATAACTCCCTGAATCACAAGATGCCATGAACGATTTTCTAGAGTTCTTAAGCTTTGAATTATGGTTTTTTGAACCAGGCAAAATTAGGACTCCTAAGGCACATGGTTGGAATCGTTAGGCCAAGACGAACCTAACCCACCCATCGCGAAATATTTATATTCATCATGCTTCTATTCGCTATTTTTGGTTGCAGGAATTAGTGGGGGTTAAAAACCCCCGCTATCTAATATTATTTTTGCAGGAACAATGAAGAAGATGATGAGGTGTTAACGTCCCATTGGACCATTTGAAAACGCACGCGTATTTTTTTATGTTACAGCATATGGATTAATTTCTTAATATAATAATTACTTGTTATTCTAATAATGAATGAAGCATGATGGTGGAGTGGGTTCGAATCCCAGGTCCCCCAAAACGCTTATTCTATTTTTCTTAACATATTCACGTGCAAAGTTCCAAAGGTTGTCCACCATACACCTCAAAGATCAGTGCGCCAGGTGTCTCCACACTCAAATCCAGTGGCCAAAGATGAAGGACCATTGTACTCCCCAGTCAACGCGCGTGTGGACAATCCAGGGAAGTCAAAACAGGCTGCAGCAAATGGGCCACCAATTTCCAAACAATACCTCCTAATTGGGCCAACACCCCCTGGGTTATTTCCTTTTATTTTCTTCTTTTATATTTTTCACTTAATTACTATTAATTATTATTATTATTACTTAACTAACCAAATTAATTTTTTCATAATAAAATCAGAAAACTAAAATATAATATTTTTTATTATTATTTATTAAAATTAATTTCACCCTTTAATTAGTTATTTTTGTAAATAAATACTAATGCAATTAATTTAGTTAATTAGGTTAATTTTAATATTTTCACAATAATTTAAAATCAATGTAGAATTAGGTTTTAATAACTTTTGACCATCTTTTTCTTTTATTTTTATTTCTTTAAAACATAAAAAACTCAAAAAATATCTTTCTTTTATTTAATTAATTAATTAGTCTAGGTTTAATTTAATTAAATGCAAAATAACAAAAATTCTTTCTTTCTCAAAAAAGGGTCAAAACCCTAAAAATATTCCAATTCAATTTTCTCTCGCGCGTATGTTTGTTTTATTAATTTTTGATCATATAATTGTATTTGCTCCGAGGATGTAATAGCTTTAATTAGGACTTTTTATCGCTTTCATTTAATTTCCGCAATTTATTTTTCAAGGGTTTGTTTTTGGCGATGTAAATACCTGACGCCTTGTAATAGTTTAGTTTACTTTCCGCACAACTATTAACTGTTAGATGTATGATAACTAGGCTATGCATGACAAGACTTATCTCAAATTAAAATCAATCGTAGCTCACCATAACATGTGCAAAGATAACTTAACATGAAACCTGTCACACGTGCACATGCCACTCTTAGGGTACGCCTCACTTGGTTGCCTCGACGTGGTCATTGAGTATAGGGTGTTTTAGAGGTCGCCCTCTTGTCTAAAGATCAAAAGTTGCCTCGAAACGGTTGCCTCGATAAAAAATGATCTAATACATTAGGGTTACCGCTAAGGCGTCCTACTATTGCTTTGGTGACCACATGTCCCTATAATCGAATTGACCCTAAAACTCCAACGACGGTGCTACCTACTTCTCAATACTGGGATAGTACTGTCTAAAGGACATTTACACAACTTAATTTCTTTTGAGTAGGTAGAGGTTCTCAGGTACTTGCTCTTTCAAAACAAAAAAAAAACTTTTTGCACCTACACTTTTCTGACAAAAGTTTTCAAACAACACTTCATACACTCTTGAGGACAGATACAAGAGTTAAATCGAAGTTTTCAAACAAACTTTTTAGAAAACCCACCAAACACAAGAAAATCAAAACATTTTGAAAACATAGTGAGCAAGTACCTAAGAGCCTGTGGATAACCACGGATAGAAAGGGTGCTAACACCTTCCCTTTCTATAATCTACCTCCCGAACCGAGAAACATCTCGAAAAGGAATTTTGCTGTGCTTTTGTCCTTTCCTTATTGGAGAAAATAAAAGACAGTGGCGACTCTTGCTTACCGCGATATTTCACGAACCAGCATTTCAAAACAGTAAGTTCTATTTCCACCGATCACAGAACGGGCGACTCTGCTGGGGAATTTATAAGTGAGGTGTAACTTAGGATTAGATCACTTGTGTTTTCAATTGTATGCCTTGAATGCTTTAATATTGTGGGCTCGTATCGGAGTTTTATAGATCCTAACCCGGATCTGGGTATACCCTTTAGAAGTAGCAACAAACTGTGAGGGAACTGTGCGGGGTATACCGACATGGTTGAAGCAGTAGCTACGTTGATGTGGCACTTTGGTGAGTACTGGTAACCCTTGAGTCAAGTCAAGGAGAGTACGGGGCCGCTGCATGGTGTCGCGAAGCATCAGCTGATCTTAGAACCTTACTTGACCGTCCTGGCCTTTTTAGGGGTAGTGAGATGACTGACTTTGGTGCAGTCTGAAGTTGGTAGATACTCGATACTACACTCATTGAGGGTTGTTTTCTTGGAATATTTTGGTCGCCAGTTAAGTGGCTAAATCAAAAAAATTAACATAGAAAACAATCCAATGATATTGAGCTCCTTAGAACCCGGTTACTATTTATAGGACAGGTTTTGAGCCAACTAACTTCAAGAGGGTACTTACCTACGAACCTCATGCAAGCCTAAACCTAAGGACTTGTTTGCTTTGTGTGAATATGACTGTCTGTATATACACTTGCTTACTTTTGCATCCATGACATCATAACATCATACCTTTGCATGCATCCTGCATAAGGACTAACCCATTTCAAGGATCTCAAAGGTTTGTGATGTAGGTCATGATGAACCAAATGTCTAGCAAGGGGAAAAGGGGATTTATTTTCCTCTAGCCAAGGTTGTTCAGAGATCAAAGCACGATAACTTGAGTCAGGGGCTATGACCCACTCGATATGGTGAGCCTGACTCTTGAAGAAGGACTCTCAACAACATGAAGTTCCTTCAATTAAGCTGCAACATTCAAATTCCATCAAGTTTCTTTATTTACCCCGCGAGGTCCTTGAAAACATTGCATACATATATCATACATATCATTGCATTACAGGTACCCCTTTTACAGGTCACTTATCTTCTTCGCTGTTTATTTCAGCAATCATCATGTCTACCGAACCTTCCACTGAACAAGCTATCAAGGCCCTCCAGGCCCAGAATGCCCAGTTCCAAGAGTTGGTTATGAGCCTAGCCCAGGGTCAACAGGAGTTGAAGACTCTGATTCTGAAAGGAAGAAGAAGAAGAAGAGGGCCGTCTTGTTCAACACTAGATGCAGATTTGGGAATGGATTAAAGAATGAGGTTGAGCTGACTACCTCATCTGTAGGGAAAGACAGCCCTCAAGAGAGAAGGGTTCATAGTCCCGTGGTCTCCGACAACGAGACGGATTATGATGAAGAACAGTATCCTCCTACTGAGGATAAGTACAAACAGCTGGAGGACCGCCTGAGCGCCATGGAGATACAGAATGTGCCCGGGTTGGACTTTGGAGACCTAGGCTTATCCTCTGGGGTGGTGATTCCATATAAGTTTAAGGCACCTACTTTTGCCAAGTATGACGGAGCTTCCTGCCCAAAGCTGCACCTCCGGTCGTATGTAAGGAAGATCCAACCTTACACTGCTGACAAGAATTTGTGGATCCATTTCTTCCAGGATAGTCTTTCAGGGACTCAACTCGAATGGTTCTATCAGCTAGATGGAGCCAGTATTTGCAACTGGGAAGATTTGGCTACTGCGTTCTATAAGCAGTATCAATATAATTCCGACCTCGCACCTACACGTACCCAACTCCAGGGTATGTCACTAGGGACGGGTGAAGGATTTAAAAATATGCTTAAAAGTGGAGAGGCCTTGCTGGAAGGGTGCAACCACCTCTAACTGATCGTGAACTCGTCGATATGTTTCTGGGGACCCTGTCTGGTCCATTCTTTAACCATTTGAAATGTTGGAAGGGTGCAACCACCTCTAACTGATCTGACTGTTTTGAAATGCTGGTTCGCGAAATGTCACGGTAAGCAAGAGTCGCCACCTTCTTTTATGTTCTCCAACAAGGAAAGGACAAAAGCACAACAAAATTCCTTTTCGAGATGTTTCTCGGTTCGGGAGGTAAATTATAGAAAGGGAAGGTGTTAGCACCCTTTCTATCTGTGGTTATCCACGGGCTCTTAGGTACTTGCTCACTATGTTTTCAAAAATGTTTGCTTTTCTTGTGTTTGTGGGTTTTGAAAAAAAGTTTAGTTTGAAAACTTCTAGGTAACTCTTGTATCAGTCCTCAAGAGTGCATGAAGTATTTGTTTGAAAACTTTTGAAAGTGTAGGTGCGAAAAGTTGTTTTTGTTTTTTGAAAGAGCAAGTACCCAGGAGAAATATACCTACTCTAAGGAATTAAGCTGTGTAAGAGTCCTTTAGACAATACTATCCCACTATTGAGAAATAGGTAGCACCGTCGTTGGAGTTTCGGGTCAATTCGATTATAGGGACATGTGTGGTCACCAAAGCAATAGTAGGACGCCTTAGCGGTAACCCTAATGTCCTAGATCCTTTTTATTCGAGGCAACCGTTTCGAGGCAACTGGATCTTTAGACAGGAGGGCGACCTCTAAAACACCCTATACTTAATGACCACGTCGAGGCAACCAAGTGAGGCGTACCCTAAGAGTGGCATGTGCGAGTGTGTCAGGATTCATGTTAAATTATCTTGTACATGTTATTGGTGAGCTACGAGTTGGTTTTATTTTTCAGGCAAGTCTTGTCATGCATAGTTAACAGTTAATAATTGTGCGGAAAATAAATTGCGGAAAGTAAATCTACGCTATTACAAGGCGTCGGGTATTTACATCGCCAAAAACATAACCCTTGAAAAGTAAATGCGAGAAATTAAAAGAAAGCGATAAAAAGTCCTAATTATCTATTACATTCTCGGAACAGTTACATAAATATGATAAAAAAAATGCGCGAAAGAAATTGAATCGGGACGTCTTAGGGTTTTGACCCCTTTTGAGAAGAGAATGGAATTTTGGTCCTTTTTGCAATTAATTAATATTAAACCTAATTTACTAATTAATTAAATAATTACAAGAAAAAAAGTATTTTTTAGTTTTTTAGGTCTTAAATGAAAATAAAAATAAAAAAAGTCACAAGTTAGTAAAAACCCTAATTTCTATATTAATTTCATTTATTGTGAAAAAAGTTAAATTTAACCTAATTAACTAATTAATTTGTTAGAATTTATTTACAAAATAATAATTAATAGTGAAATTAATAAATAATAAAAATAAATAATATTTTAGGTTTCTGAATTTATTATGAAAAATAATTATGTGAGTTAATTAAATAATAATAATAATAATAGTTAATAAAAGAAAATAGAAAATATAAAAGAGAAAAAAATGAGAAGCAAAACCCTGGGGGTGTTGGGACAAATTGGAGGTATGATAGCAATTCTGGCCCATCAAGTTGCAAGCCACGTTTGACTTTCTGGAAATTGTCCATGGATGCTTTGACTGGGAAACATGGTGTTCATCATCTTTTGGCCACTGGATTGGAATGTGAAGACACATGGCAGGCTGAGGCGTGAGGTTCATGGTAAACCACTTTGGGAAGCCTGCATGAAATCATGTTATGAAAAACAATAGAAATATTTTGGGGGACCTGGGAATCGAACCCAGGTCCCAACGCCTGCTGAACACCTGGCCAACCACTCCACCAACTTGCACGCTTTGTTATAAGAATAAGAAGAAAATATAATATATAAAAATTGATAAATATGCTGAAACACAAAACAAGCGCGCCTTTTATTTGAACCAACCAATGACACGCTTACACGCCTTCATCTTCCTTGTTTACCTGTAAAAGAAAAGTTAGATAGCGGGGGTTTTTAACCCCCACAACCTGCAACGACCAATAATAGCGAATAAGCATAGGATTAACATAAATATTTCGCGAGTATGGCTTTCACTTCGTCTGGTTCTCACGAATCTAACCATGGGCATTAGAGGTTCTAATTTTACCGGACCTGGAAAGCCCTAATTTAAGAACTCATGAACCCTAGAACCCTTCAATGGCAACTTGCGATTCTGTACACTATAATGCAATTAACCAATACCATTAGCTTTGTAAAGGTTCAAGCAATGCAAAACAATGATTAGAACATGTTGATTATGCATAAAATATGAGTTTCGATTCTGAAAAAGTTAAGCAAACCGTGAATCTGTTTAGAGTGATTTCTTAAGCTTTAGCGTGTGGTTCTGATTGCAAAAGGTCCCTGGGAGTTCCTGCAAGGTGTTAGAAACAAGAAAAAGCTTTGAATCACGTTAGAATGTGGAAATCAGTTTTCAAATTTCTTTGATTTTTTTCAATGTTGCTTATGGCTTTCTTGCAGCAAAATCACCTCCAATGCATTAGGGTTAGGTTGTGTACTTATATGAGAATGGAATTAGGTTAAATCTTGGCCAAGAAATCCATGGAATTGATGTTTGTATATTTGATTTAAAATCAAATATTTTTCAATCTTTTTGATTGGAAAAACTTGCCAAACTTGGAGATTTTCGTCCCCTTGATGTGCACACGAATTTGCCAGCTCTTTTAGGTCATATTTGCTTCATGAAAAGATTGAAAAACCATATCTTGATATTTCCTACAATTTAAATTAATTAAATTAATTAAAATTGATTAAAAATCCAATTAATTAATAAAAAATAAGAAAACAAATCAATTTAAGCTTAATGGGTCATGCATAAGATTTGGATAAAGTTTCAAGAAGAAATTTGAGGCCCATTAGCAAAAACAAAGTGTTTTGGGCAAAGTTGACTTTTGCAAATTCATAAAAATTTCCCAACTTCTCCAATGCATATCTTGCTCAATTTTGATTATATGAACATGTTCTTGGACATTTTGGAAAGGTATTGAAGTCCTCTAACCAATGCCTTTGGTCCCATGTCATTTGAATTTACCAATCTCAAGTTATGGTCTTTGACTTAAAGTGCCTTTTTGTTGACTTTTGAAATTGACCTATAATGTAGAAATTGATAACTTTTTGTGAGAGCATTTCTTGGACTTGGAATGTGAAGATGAGTTGTAGGAAATGTCATCCCCTTAAAAATGAGAATTGGATGGAATTTTTTTGATGAACCATGAAAAAGTTATGCCTTGGTCAAGATACAGTTGACTTTTCTACTGTCCAAAAATAGTAACTTTTTGCATCTTGATGATTTTTGAGCCATTCTTGTGGAATCATGATCAAGACTTGATCAAATGATGATTGTGAGCTCAAAATAATATGTTGACCAAAAATCTTGACTTTTGACTGCAAAATGACCATTTTACCCCTGTAGTTGATTGTGAAGCAAATGGGGCTTTTGACTGTGCAATTTGACATTGTGAGTCCTGAGACTTGACATGTAGATGCTTGACAATATATATAGGCCTATGGGACTTGATTGGACCACTGAAAACCCCAAATTCCTTGAGAGAACCAAAACCCTAATTTTGACTGGCTTAGGAGGCAGTTGGACTGTGCAACCCTTGAGTAATTTTGAACCATTTGAAGATGATTCTTGATAAACTTTGAAGAATATGGGAGGGAAAATTTTGGGGTACAACAGGCATAATTTAAGACAGACATAAGCTTTGCATTCTTACAAAAACTTCAAGACAGACATACGCTTTGCATTCTTAAAACAACATTATTTGCATATGACTATTTGTTCAAACAACATAGAAGTTCGCACGAAGAATATCTAGTGAACAAAAGCACTTCCAATCAAGGGGCACGACATGAGCATTGTCCATCATCTGGGGCAGTCAAGTCAAGATTCAAGGAATCTCTCAAAATGCCAAATAGCCAGGGGCAGATCTCCATCTGAATCAATTGGGGCATTGGACATGAATTCCAGCAACGAATCTTGCATGATCAAACGAAGATCTTCTGGTAGTATGGCGACACAACACTATTGACAGTGACAACTCTCTACATCCTGAGAGCGTGGACATAGTCGAAAAATACTACGCATAATCAAAGACCCGCTAGGTCGACTGGCCTAGGCAAAAATAAGGGCTTCCCGGCGAACCAAAAGGGTTCGGGCAAAAATAAGGGACGAAAATGAAAAAAATCTGTACACCCGGCAAGTCGAAAACCTGAAAAGGTGGCTTGGGCAAAAAGGGGTATCCCGATGGACTGAAAACCCGAAAGGGCGGTCCAGGCAAAAGTTAGGGATCAAAAGCGTACGACTATGTCCTGTCATCTTGTCACTTGCCTACCAGAAGAAGATTTGTCAATTGGCAGTTATCAAGCACCTCCACAGGTACCTTCTCCCACAGAAGCTGGGGCAATAGGAATTGTCCGAACTGTACAAGCTGCACTGTCCTCCAGGTACAAGGTGGATTTAGTTGAAGAGTATGACCGAGATACCTTCACTCCCCGCAGAGTAAGACAGTAATGGTAGCTCTCCCCACTGAGACTTGCAATTATGAACGAATCAGCCATACTCTCCCCAAGCAGAGTTAGTCTACTGTCAGCCTTAAAAAAGTCGGGTATCCCCAGTAGGTCCTAATATTCTCCAGCGGAATATACAGATATTCCTCAGCAAGCATCCCCGGCAGTCTTAATATTCCTCGACAAAATATAAGAATGTTCCCCGGCGGAATACAAGATACCCCCAGTGGAGCTATTTTCCCAACGCAGTCTGAAAAGCTTCCCCGCCAGAGGTTAATCATCTTACCCAGTAGATTCTGGAAGCTCATCCCCTGCAGAGTATAAATGCATCTCTCCCCAGCTATATTCAGAAGGTTATCCCCACCAGAGTCTAACTGGGTTATCCTCAGCAAGTTGTTACAATGGAAAGATCGTCCCCAGCGGAGTTCTTTCTAGCCCCAGCGGAGTTCATCATCAAAATCCCCAACAGAGCTTATCAACGGAGTCCCCAGCGGAGTTATCGTTAAAATCTCAGCGAAGCATCTCTTCCCCACAGAGTAACTCCCCGCAGAGTAATCTCTTCGCCATGTTTATTCCCCAACAGAGTCATCCTCTCCTACGGGTTTATTCGTGCAATCATCTTCGTTTACCATCCTCAGCGGAAACGAATAATTCAACATCATTCTCCAGCAGCTATCCGAGATTTATTTTCCCAGCTAGAACATCACCTTTTCATACATCATGATACATGCATATACGCATCATATCATACGATCTCATTTATGTTGAGAACATCATTGCTCGATCCATATCATGCATTGCATATGACTGACCTTTACCTTTCAGGAAAGATGCAGTTAAGTTCTCAGCTTAGTCGAAGATCTGACCAGTTCTTAAATCTCAATCGGATTATCCTCGGTTGAAGTTCAGATAAGGTTCTCAATCTCGACAGTTTCTCTACATCATAGGGTGGACAAGTACTATAACCTGAATGGTATACTCCATTGAGCACGAGTAAGCTCCTAGATCTTGATGATTTCCTCCGTCATAGTACGAACCAGTTCTATAACCTCAGCAGTTTACTCCATTGAGCAAGAGATAGTTCAGATGTGACCCGAGCATGGCGACATTCTGATACTTATTCCAGGTTCCTTCTAGAGATGGTTCAGATGTGACCCAGACATGGCGACGTTCTGATACTTATTCCAGATTTCCTTCTAGAGATAGTTCAGATGTGACCCAAATTTGGCGACATTCCGATATTTATTCCAGATTTCCTTTTAGAGACAGCTTAGAGATGCTCCAGACCCGGATTCCATTCTATTGCTTATTCAGATTTCCTTTTAGAGACAGATTAGAGATGCTCCAGACCCGGATGCTATTCTATTGCTTATTCAGATTTCCTTTCAGAGACAGCTTAGAGATGCTCCATACCCGGATTCTATTCTATTGCTTATTCAGATTCAAACTTCTAAAGACAACTTATAGATGCTCCAGACCCGGATGCTATTCTATTTGCTTATTCCAGATTCCTTTCAGAGACAGTTTAGATGCGACCCAGACATGGCGACATTCTGATACTTATTCCAGATTCCTTCCAGAGACAGTTCAAATGTGACCCAGATATGGCGACATTCTGATACTTATTCCAGATTGAATCAAAAGATGATTACCATCAACCTTTCTTAAGTTCCAGATCAACACCTGTAACTAGCTAGGAAATATCTGTGGACGACTGATTGTAGATCTATACCTGAAACCAGACAGGAAAGTTATCTACATGAAGAGATTGAAGATTGATACCTGTAGCAAGCCAGGAAAACTATCTTTCTTTCTCAGGTCAGAGATTAATACCTGAAACCAGACAGGAAAACTACCTCATAGTCCAACCTTCTTAAGTTCCGGATTAATACCTGTAACTAGCCAGGAAATATTTGTGGACGACGGATTGTAGATTAATACCTGAAACCGGACAGGACAACTATCTACTTGACCATCATGAAGCAACCCTACGCCGGTTCCTTCTCTCTTTCAGATGCAGTTTTATACGAACTCATCATCAGGCAACCCTACACAGGTTCCTTCTTTCAACTTACAAAGTTACAATTATACAAACTACAGGTATGCAAGTTCTCGCTAAGGAATCTCTTACGCGATCGACACCCCTGGATGGCATCTTTAAGCCCATATCCACAACTACCCATTACATTTCCAGATGGCATCTATAAGCCCATCCCCGACAAGATTCTGTCACATCTCCAGATGGCATCTGTAAGCCCATCCTTCTATCCATCATATCTCCAAATGGCATCTGTAAGCCCATTCCCGGCATCACATTGCTGATACTACACCATGCGAGTGCAAATTTCTGGGCACTTTAGTGTTCAATCATCTTCCACCTCTGGATCACGAAAGGCACGCAAGCCAATCTACATCCTCAGGTCTAAGAAGAGTGAACAGGGGCAACTGTTGTACCCCAAAATTTGCCCTCCCATATTCTTCAAGATTTGACAAGAATAATCTTCAAATTATTCAAATTAGCTCAAGGGTTATACAGTCAAACCACCTCCTAAGACAGCTGAAATTAGGGTTTTGGTTCTTTAAAGGAATTTAGGGTTCTCAATGGTTCAATCAAGTCCCATAGGCCTATATACATTCTCAAGCACCTACATGCCAAGTTTCAAGACTCACAGTGCCAATTTGCACAGTCAAAAGCCTCATTTGATCCACAGTCAACTACAAGGGCAAAATGGTCATTTTGCAGTCAAAAGTCAGAATTTTTGGTCAACATATTATTTTGAGTCCACAATCATCATTTGATCAAGTCTTGATCATGATTCCACAATGATAGCTCAAAAATCATCAAGATGCAAAAAGTTACTATTTTTGGACAGTAGAAAAGTCAATTGTATCTTGACCAGGTCATAACTTTTTCATGGTTCGTCAGAAAAATTCCATCCAATGCTCATTTTGAAGGGGATGTAATTTCCTACAATCCATATTCACACTCCAAGTTCAAGAAGTGCTCTCACAAAAAGTTATCAATTTCTACATTATAGGTCAATTTCAAAAGTCAACAAAAGTACACTTTGAGTCAAAGGCCATAACTTGAGATTGGTAAATCCAAATGCCATGGGACCAAAGGAATTGGTTAGAGGACTTCAAGAGCTTTCCAAAATGTCCAAGAACATGGTCATATGATCAAAATTGAGCAAGTTGTGCATTGGAGAAGTTGGGAAATTTTTGTGAATTTACAAAAGTCAACTTTGCTCAAAACACCTTATTTTTGCTAATGGGCCTCAAATCTCTTCTTGAAACTTCATCCATGACTTATGCACGACCCATAAAGCTTAATTGAATTTATTTTATTATTTTTATTAATTAATTGGATTTTTAATTAATATTAATTCATTTAATCAATTTAAATTGTAGGAAAATACAAGATTTGGTTTTTCAATCTTTTTGTGAAGCAAATAGGACCTAATCATGCTGGAAAATTCGTGCTCAAGTCAAAGATGCAAAAAATTCCAGATTTGGCAACATTATTCAATCATGAAAAATCAAAAAGATTTGATTTCCAATCAAGGATTCGATCATCATTGCAATGGATATTGGCCCATGTTTTTGACCTAATTTCATTCTCTTATACATAAGCAAGCAAACCCTGATCAAATGGACGTGAAAAAGATGCAGAAAATACCATAGCCAATTCAAGAAATTTCCAAGAAAATTGAAAACTGATTTTGGCATTCTAGGTTGATTCAAGGGTTTTTGATCATTCAAACACCTTGCAGGGGTTCCCAGGAACGTTTTGCAATTGAATTCACGCATCAAAGCTTAAGGAATCGTCCTAGACAGTTTCACGGTTTGCACATTTTATCCATAATCGTAACTCTTAAATCATGCATATTTAACGTGTTTTCTTGACTGATTTGTGTTGCTAGGGACCATATGAAGCTAATGGTATGACTTAATTGAACTACAACTCCATGAATCACAAGATGCCATGAACAATTTTCTAGGTTTCTTAAGCTTTGAATTAGGGCTTTTTGAACCAGGCAAAATTAGGACTCCTAAGGCACATGGTTGGAATCGTTAGGCCAAGACGAACCTAACCCACCCATCGCGAAATATTTATATTCATCATGCTTCTATTCGCTATTTTTGGTTGCAGGAATTAGTGGGGGTTAAAAACCCCCGCTATCTAATATTATTTTTGCAGGAACAATGAAGAAGATGATTAGGTGTTAACGTCCCATTGGACCATTTGAAAACGCGCGCGTATTTTTTTATGTTACAGCATATGGATTAATTTCTTAATATAATAATTACTTGTTATTCTAATAATGAATGAAGCATGATGGTGGAGTGGTTGAGCGTATTGGCCTATGAGCGCTGGGACCTGGGTTCGAATCCCGGGTTCCCCAAAACGCTTATTCTATTTTTCTTAACATATTCACGTGCAGAGTTCCAAAGGTTGTCCACCATACACCTCAAAGATCAGTGCGTCAGGTGTCTCCACACTCAAATCCAGTGGCCAAAGATGAAGGACCATTGTACTCCCCAGTCAACGCGCGTGTGGACAATCCAAGGAAGTCAAAATAGGCTGCAGCAAATGGGCCACCAATTTCCAAACAATACCTCCTAATTGGGCCAACACCCCCTGGGTTATTTCCTTTTATTTTCTTCTTTTATATTTTTCACTTAATTACTATTAATAATTATTATTATTACTTAACTAACCAAATTAATTTTTTCATAATAAAATCAGAAAACTAAAATATAATATTTTTTATTATTATTTATTAAAATTAATTTCACCCTTTAATTAGTTATTTTTGTAAATAAATACTAATGCAATTAATTTAGTTAATTAGGTTAATTTTAATATTTTCACAATAATTTAAAATCAATGTAGAATTAGGTTTTAATAACTTTTGACCATCTTTTTCTTTTATTTTTATTTCTTTAAAACATGAAAAACTCAAAAAATATCTTTCTTTTATTTAATTAATTAATTAGTCTAGGTTTAATTTAATTAAATGCAAAATAACAAAAATTCTTTCTTTCTCAAAAAAGGGTCAAAACCCTAAAAATATTCCAATTCAATTTTCTCTCGCGCGTATGTTTGTTTTATTAATTTTTGATCATATAATTGTATTTGCTCCGAGGATGAAATACCTTTAATTAGGACTTTTTATCGCTTTCATTTAATTTCCGCAATTTTTTTTTCAAGGGTTTGTTTTTGGCGATGTAAATACCCGACGCCTTGTAATAGTTTAGTTTACTTTCCGCACAACTATTAACTGTTAGATGTATGATAACTAGGCTATGCATGACAAGACTTATCTCAAATTAAAATCAATTGTAGCTCACCATAACATGTGCAAATATAACTTAACATGAAACCTGTCACACGTGCACATGCCACTCTTAGGGTACGCCTCACTTGGTTGCCTCGACGTGGTCATTGAGTATAGGGTGTTTTAGAGGTCGCCCTCCTGTCTAAAGATCAAAAGTTGCCTCGGAACGGTTGCCTCGATAAAAAACGATCTAAGACATTAGGGTTACCGCTAAGGCGTCCTACTATTGCTTTGGTGACCACATGTCCCTATAATCAAATTGACCCTAAAACTCCAACGACGGTGCTACCTACTTCTCAATAGTGGGATAGTACTGTCTAAAGGACATTTACATAGCTTAATTTCTTTTGAGTAGGTAGAGGTTCTCAGGTACTTGCTCTTTCAAAACAAAAAAAAAATACTTTTTGCACCTACACTTTTCTGACAAAAGTTTTCAAACAACACTTCATACACTCTTGAGGACAAATACAAGAGTTAAATCGAAATTTTCAAACAAACTTTTTCAAAACCCACCAAACACAAGAAAAGCAAAACATTTTGAAAACATAGTGAGCAAGTACCTAAGAGCCCGTGGATAACCACGGATAGAAAGGGTGCTAACACCTTCCCTTTCTATAATCTACCTCCTGAACCGAGAAACATCTCGAAAAGGAATTTTGTTGTGCTTTTGTCCTTTCCTTATTGGAGAAAATAAAAGACGGTGGCGACTCTTGCTTACCGCGACATTTCGCGAACCAGCATTTCAAAACAGTCAGTTCTATTTCCACCGATCACAGTCAGCTATCACGTCTGGAATTTTAATCGAAGCGCAAACGGAGGCGGGAAAGAAGAGTCGCCATAAATGTTATTTATCCTAAGAGAGAGAAAGGAAACACTGAGTAAACCTAAACAAGGGAAATAACTTGGTCTCACAACCAAGAGAAAAGGGTAAGGAAGTAGATTACGTGAGGGGAAGGTATTATCACCCCTCACATTTGTGGTACTCCATAGGATCCATTTAAGTTTATTCTAATCTAAGGGTATGTATAACCTATGTCTAAAACTTAATGCTAAGGGAATGCATACAAAGTATATACAAAAAGAAAGTTTTTATTATTCATGTTTGCCGCGGTTGCGAACCTTTTTGCTCACGTACCACCGACTGTGCAATGGGGATCAAGGCACTCGTAGTTCACCTAAAAATGTATTTTGGTTTGTTGTGTGTTTTTTTATAGATGATGCTATTTAAGCATGTCCTTTTTTAAAATTATTTAAAATAAAAAGTTTGAAGACAAAAAGGTTTGCATTGGTTGGTGTTTTTGTTGTGAATAATAGCTAGTTGACCTCAAGAGAGAGATATTAGCTAGTTTTTCACTTATAATTAAAAAGAGTATTTGAGATTTGAACCACACAAAAGACTAAGAATGAAAGAACTATAAGATCGAGAAGAAACCTGCTTATCATTTCCAATACTTAGTAGAATTATGATTCTCATCAATCATTATTAAGTGTTTTGAGAGTTTGGAAAGAAAAAGAAGAAGTTTTAGTTTTAACATGGATGCAAAAGAGAAAAGACTAACAAAAAGGGATCTCAATCCTATAAGTTGTCATGCTTGCGGACCTAAAGTTTGGGATAAGAAGGAAAGATACCTAATATTGTCATGCATGGATATCAAACCTAAGGTCTATTTAGTTTAAACTTGGAGAAGAATGAACTAAAGATCCTATGGGGAACATGTCAATCTTATAAAAAAGAAGAAGAAAAAGAAGAAGAAGAAGAAGAAATAACACATAAATAAGAGAAAAAGCAAGCAAACATCACAAGTATAAATGCAATAGAGTAGATACCTAAGCATATAAGAAATACAGGATGATAAAACATCAAGTAACAAATATAGAAGGGATGACAAAACATCCAGATAGAGAGGGGATGACAAAACACCAAGTAAGGGATGATACAACATCAAATAAGAAAACATATAGGATATATACCTAAACAATCAAACAAAGATAAGAGGAGAATCAATAAGATGATAACACATTAAGCATAGCAAAGACGACAATACATCACATGAATAGACACATAGGTAGATACCTAAGTTAGATAAAAGGAGAAAGAAAAGACCACTCAAAGATGATAAAACATCAAGAATGGGAGAACAATGATAATAATATATCAAGTAACAAAGAAGATAAGGATGATAAAACATCATTAAACACACAAGTCATGGTGATAAAACACATAAAAGATGAAGATCTCACATGATAAAACACACAAGTGACAAGAAAGCATGAAAGCAACGATAAGAAATCAAAATACATGTAGTAAAAGCACATCAAGATATCATCTAGGTTATGACCCTAACATGTTAAACATATTAGATTATCCTAAGCATGGCAACAAAGGTCAGTAAGAATTAACTATTACCTAACTAGGCAAGTAAAGGTGCAAATGTGCAATATAGAAGATAAAACTTCAACAGATAACAAAACATGCGAGCATGTAGACAACCAAAGGTTGACCCCTATGTATAAACATGGTTTAAGACCTCTAATACCTCTAAGGTATTAATAGTTAAGCATATTCACAAGTTAAGGTAATACTAGGTCAAAACCAAACCCTAACATGTTCCTAAAGGTGAATGAAACACAAGAGAGGGATAGATGAAAAGGGAACATGTTTAGAGGGTGAAAAACACACAAGTCTATAGAAAAGGTTTTATAAGATCTAAAATTCAATCATTACAAGCAAAGAGAGAAATTTTCATGCAAAACACACAAGGGAAGTGGCCAAAGGAGACAAGCAAGTATGTTCAAATTAAACAAGTAAAGATTAAATGATGAAAGCATAATTGAATAATTATGGAATGTGTGACTTGTATAATAAGTTAACTCAATATGAGGTTCAAGTGCAACAAAAAAGAAGATGAAACTTCATGCACAAACAAAGTGATGAATAACATCATCTAAAGATGGATGATACTTGTCTTAGATCAAATAAAATTGATAAAGATAAAATTAAATAAGGTGATACTTATAGGTCATGGGGAAGTAGAAAGGTCCATCTTAAATTATCAATAATGAACTTGAAGCCTTAAGAAATTTCAACAAAATAACATACTCAAGTGTCATGACAAACTAGAAAAAGATGTAATCTTTAATGCACACAAGCATTATGATCTAAATAGATAAACATTAATGTTCTTAGATGTTATGGGCAGTAGAAAACATCAAGATACATTCAAGAGACATGACACAAAATCTCATGAAATAATCATTCAAAAATGATGCTCAAAACACAAATAGGAAAGAAAATGTAGCTTCTAATGTGTCACCATGTTGGTTAGCAAGTAAGTGCTTAACCAATGATCATAGAAGCAAGGTAACTTAAGATGAGAAGAGTGAAACAACCGGCTGAACAATCAACTGAAAATGAAATCAATGAAGTCTCCATCGAATGTTTTTTATCCCACAATAAGGGAAAGGTAAACATCGAGTAAACCTGAGAAGGGTGAAATCAAGGTCGAACGACCAAGAGATATAGGTAAGGGAGTCTGTTACGCGAGGGGAAGGTATTAGCACCCCACACGCACGCAATACTCTGCGGTATCCACTCTTGTTGTTCTAATTAAATGGTGTGTATGAATCTACATCTAAGCTGTACAGGGAATGCATACAAAAGAAAGGAGAAAGGAATGTAGGGATCATAGCAGCCGTAGTTCGGCTCACATGTTTTTGTTGGTTGTATTTTTTAATGAAAAATATTAATTTTGCCTTTTTCCGAAACTCAACCTTTGGAGAATTACGCGTCAGCACAAAAGTGAATTAACATGTTCTTTTGAAAAGAGTTTTGAAAGAAAAGCCCGTAGGCAAAAGGAGTTTGTGTTTGTTGGTGTGTTTGCTACAGATAATAGCTAGTTAATCTCAAGACAGAGATTTTAGCCATTTCTCTACTTATTCATGAAATAAGTCTTTGAAACTTGAACCACACCAATGCTTAGAATAAGAGAACAATAAGGTCGAGAATAAACCCACTTATCATCTCTCATACTTAACAAATATATGATTCTCGTTAGTAAATTTTTTAAAGTATTTCGAAGTTTGAAAGAAAAAGAAGTTTTAGTTTTAGATGCTCATGCAAAAGGGAAGAAAAGAGTCTAAGGTAGATTAGCCTATTTCTAAACCTAATGTTATTATAAAATGGTATTGTGATCGGTGGATATGGAACTGACTGTTTAAAGCTGGTTCGCGAAATGTCGCGGAAGCAAGAGTCGCCACCGTCTTTTATTTTCTCCAAAGGGAAAGGACAAAAGCACAGAAAAATTCCTTATAGAGATTGCTCTCGGTTCGGGAGGTAGGTTATAGAAAGGGAAGGTGTTAGCATCCTTTCTATCCATGGTTATCCATGGGCTCTTAGATACTTGCTCACTTGTGTTTTCAAAAATGGTTTGTTTGCTTTTCAACTGTGGGTTTAAAAAAGTTTCTTTGAAAATTCCAGTTCGACTCTTGTATCGGTCCTCAAGAGTGTTTGAAAAATTGCTTTCGAAAGCTTTTTGAAAAGGTGTCAGTGTGAAAAGTATTTTTGATTTGTTTTGAAAGTTAGAGCAAGTATCTAGAGTCGTCTACCTACCCTAAGGAATTTGTCTGTGTAAATGTCCTTTAAAGTAGTGACATCCCACCATTGAGAGGTAGGTAGCACCACCGTTGGAGGTGTTCGGGTCAATTCGAAAGTTCGGGACATGGTGATCACCAGAGCAATGGGAAGACACCTTAGAAGCTACCCTCATGCCAGGTTCCCGGATCATGAGGACTTACTAAGACATCCTCTACTCGACGATCACCTTTCGAGGCAAGGCAACAGTGAGGCGTACCCTAGGGGTGGTGTGTGATTTGTGTGTCGTTTTCAGATATTTTGTCTTGTTCATGTCATGGGTGATCTACGCTTTTGTTTTTATTTTTATCATTCATTCTTGCATGCATTTATTTAACAGTTAAAAAGATGCGGAAATTAAAAGTTCTAAACTATTACAAAGGCGCGGGTCCATATCGCCAAAATTTCCAGGACCCGATTTGACAGAAAAATAAAGAATTAAAGTAAAAGTGCGAGAGATAAATATTTACATGGCTTTGGGAGAGGTACATAAATATGATAAGAAACAAAATAAAAATGCGCGAAACAAATTAATAGTCGAAAGCGAGGGCATTGGACCCTTTTTAATGAAATTAAATTATATTGAGCAAATTAATTAAATTAAAATAAAAAAGAAATTATTTTTGGTATTCTTGTATTTTATGATTTTAATGAGAAAGATTAATTGAAATTAAAATGCTAACCCTAATTCTAATTGTTTTTTAGTTTATTAAGAAAATATGACAATTATCTAAAATTAAGCCTAATTAATTAATTGCAACTTGATTTATAAAAATAACTAATTAAGAATTAATAATTAATATAGTAAAATAAAAAAGGATGAAAAATGCTTGAAACCCTAATTCTACCAATTTTAGGTTTTATTGAAAACATTAAGATTTAAACCTAAATTAACACTAAAATTAATTAATGATGTTTATTTACAAAATATTAAATAAAAAATACTTATTTTTGTCTTTTTTGATTTTATATTGTTTTTATGTTTTTTATGAAAATATTAAATTAAAGGAATTAATTATAAAAAAAAACAATAATTGAAATAAATAAAATAATAATGAAAAGAATATTGCAAACCTAGGGGGGGTCTGTCCCCATTTGGGAGGTTTTGTTAGCATTGCTGGCCCATTAAGCTCATGGCCTGATTGACTTTTGTGCCAGCGTGTAACTCCATTGACTCACGTATATGGTGTCCATCAGATCTGGGCTTTTGGATTAAGATCATTGCACGCGTGACAAGCATATATGTGGAGAATATGGTGGTCTTCATGGTTGAATCTGCATGGGATTAGTTTTATAGAAAAAATATTGAAAGAGAGTGGGGACCTGGGGCTCGAACCCAGGTCCTGAAGATTACCAATGCTACGCTTCACCACTGAGCTATCCAACGCGCTTTAATTATATAATATGAAACAAATAATATAACATAGAAACAATGGTCAGTGGGAAATTTAGCGCGAAATTCGAATAGACCAATCACTGATTGCCACTGGGTCGTCTTCTTCATCCCTGCGTTTCATCTGAAAACAAAAAAAAATAACCAAATGCCAAAAATAGTGATTAGAGATTCTTGGCTCATAAATTAGGCGCGAGATGTGGAATTGATTGGCCATGGTCTTCTGGTTCTAATGGTCCAAGCCTCACGTCCCAATTTTTCCTTAACTAGGAAACCCTAATTCACAGTTTTGAAAACCCTAGGTCTCGTTCATGGTGAAATCGCGTATGGTGCATAAAAATTCAATCAAAGTACACCGTTAGCTTCAGAATGATATAATGAATACAAATCCAATATTAGAATTTACAAATAATGCATGAAGTATGTTTCAAGAATCTGAAAAAAAGCTTGAACTGGTCAAGATTGTTCTACCTATTTCCTGTGTTAGGGACGATGATTTTGATCTGTATATGTTCCTTGAAGCCTCAGGAACACAATGGAATAAGTATTGTGGCTTGAATCACCTTAGAACCTAGTTTTCAGTTTCCCACTTTTTTGCAAAAAAACTCAAGTTTTCTTCTTGGTCTATGGCGCAGCTTAAAACTTATGGGCACGAGGGTTTGCATCCATATATGTATGTGAGTGATTAGAGTTGGTTTTCTTGTCCAAGGAATCAAGGAATTGATGTATGGATATTGATTTTTATGGCAAAATATTTTCCAATCTTTTCATGCATATTTGCTACCAAACCATGACAAATCATATTGATTCTTTCCAAATCTAACCATGCATGAAATATTGAGTGTATATCATGTATAAAAAGATTTAAAAAGTTAGGTTTAGTATTTTTCACCTATTTATTTTAATTAAATGAATTATTAATAATTAAAAATCCAAATAAATAAAATAAAATGATAAAAAACTTCCCTTTGGGCCAAATGGTCGTGCACATGCCTTGGATGATGAATTGTGGAAGAAAAAGAGGCCCATTAGCAATTTTAGGTCATTTGAAGCAATGTTGACTTTTCAAAATATCCAAAAATTTCCCAACTTCCACAAGGCATAACTTGCTCAATTTTTAAGCTTTGCTCATGTTCTTGGACATTTTGGAAATGTATTTGAGTCCTCTAACCAATGCCTTTGGTCCCATGTCATTTTGATTTACCAATCTCAAGTTATGGCCTTTGACCTAAAGTCCCTTTTTGTTGACTTTTGAAAATGACCTATAATGTTGAAATTGATAACTTTTTGTGAGAGCATTTCATGGACTTGAAGTATGAAGAGGAGTTGTAGGAAATGTCTTTCTCTTCAAAATGAGCTTTGGATGGAATTTTTCTGATAATCCATGTGGAAGTTATGCTCTGGTCAAGTCACAGTTGACTTTTTCAACTGTCCAAATATGGAAACTTTTGCATCTTGAGACTTTTTGAGCCAAGTTTTGAGAATCATGATCAAGCATTGATCAAATGATGTTTGTGGCTTCAAAATGAGATGTTGACCAAAAATTTGGACTTTTGACTGTCAAATGACCATTTTGCCCCTGTAGTTGACTGTAGTGCAATTAGGGTTTTTGACTGTGCAATTTTGTGCTGTAAGTCTTGAAACTTGTCATGAGGATGCTTGACCATATTTATAGGCATATGGGACTTGATTGGACCCTTGGAAACTTCATTTTCTTTGTCAGAACCAAAACCCTAATTTTGACTGTTAGGAGGCCCTTGAACTGTGCAACTCTTGGAGAGATTTTGAAGCTTTGACTTGGCAAACTTTGGAGAATATGGGAGGGCAAATTTTGGGGTACAGCAGTTGCCCCTATTCAATCTTCTTAGACCTGAGGATGCAGATTGGCTGACGTGCCTTTCGTAATCCGAAGGTGGAAGATGATTGAACACTAGAGTGCCTAGAAATTTGCGCTCACATAGTAGTGTGATGTGGGGAATGGGCTTACAGATGCCATTTGGAGATTGATGGATAGGGTGATAGGCTTATAGATGCCATGATAAGAGATGGTGGAAGGTGGATGGGCTTATAGATGCCATCTGGATGTTGATCGCATAAGAGATTCCTTAGCGAGAACTTGCGTACCTGCAAAAGAAAAATGATTACCTGACCTATTACAGGAGCTGGTCTTCAGATTCTTTATATAGATGTGTCCTGACTGGTTACAGGAGCTGGATCTGGATCTTCAAAAGGTGATGAATGAACCAGGGGTGGTTACTACCTCAGCAGGAACGCTGAGAGAACCTTGGATGATTACTACCTCAACAGTATCGTTGAGAGAATCTTGGGCGACTACAACCTCAACAACAATCATTGAGAGAATCTTGGGCAACTTCAACTTCAACAGCAATCGTTGAGCGAATCTTGGGATGATTACTACCTCCGCAGTATCGGGGAGAGAACCATAGGCGACTACAACCTCAACAGTAATCATTGAGAGAATCTTGGGCAACTTCAACTTCAACAGCAATCGTTGAGCGAATCTTGGGATGATTACTATCTCCGCAGTATCGGGGAGAGAACCATAGGCGACTACAACCTCAATAGCAATCATTGAGAGAATCTTGGATAACTTCAACTTCAAGAGCAATCGTTGAGTGAATCTTGGGATGATTACTACCTCTGCAGTATCGGGGAGAGAACCATAGGCGACTACAACCTCAATAGCAATCATTGAGAGAATCTTGGATAACTTCAACTTCAACAGCAATCGTTGAGCGAATCTTGGGATGATTACTACCTCCGCAGGATCGGGGAGAGAACCATAGGCGACTACAACCTCAATAGCAATCATTGAGAGAATCTTGGGCGACTTCAACCTCAATAGCAATCATTGAGAGAATCTTGGGCGACTTCAACTTCAACAGCAATCGTTGAGCGAATCTTGGGATGATTACTACCTCCGCAGGATCGGGGAGAGAACCATAGGCGACTACAACCTCAACAGCAATCATTGAGAGAATCTTGGATAACTTCTGCTGAGTCTTTATCAGGAAAATCTGTTTGGGGTCGATTTAACTGGACTAGAGAAGGCCTTGGATTGGATAAGAAACATAAAATCTTAGGGTCGATTAACTGAACCGGTCTAGGTCTTGAAATGTCTTCAACTGGGTAAGAAACAGGGAGATCTTAGGGTCGGTCTGACTGAACCAGAGAAGGCCTTTGACTGGATAAGAAACAGAGAAATCTTTGGAGTCGATTTAACTGAACCGGTCTAGGTCTTGAATATAGCTGAGAACTTAACTGGATCTTTCCTGAAAGGTAAAGGTCAGTCATATGCAATGCATGATATGGATCAAGCAATGATGTTCTCAACATAAATGAGATTTGTAAGATATGATGCGTATATGCATGCTATAATGATGTATGTGATGTTTAGGAATGTATGTTTTCGTCTAGGAAAGTAAATCCTTGACGGGTGCCGGGAAGTCGCTCCTGGGCTGATGTTGAAAGAATAGACTTTTGCCTCCGCTGGGGATGATAGTTGCAAGAATACCGGTAGGAGAAGATGACTCCGTCGGGGAATAAACTTGGCGAATGGATTATTCTGCGGGGAGAAAGGTACTCTAACGATCTTGCTGGGGAGCAATACTCTGTGGGGAAAGAGACACTTTGCTGAGATTTGATGGTAATAACTTGCTGGGGATACCCTTGTTGTGTTGGAAGTGTTGATAGACTTCGCTGGGGATAAGGAGACTTCGTCGAGGACGCTCTTCCCATGGCTTTTGGCTGAGGATAACCCAGTTATATCCTGGTAAGGAAATAACTCTTTGAATAAGGCCGAGAGACGCGTTCGTGCTCTGCGGGGATAAGCTTCCAGAATCTACTGGGGATAAGCTTACTGCTTAGGGAGATGAATTCCAACTTTCCTGAGGAAACTGGATTGGATTCTCCTGGGGAAGTTTTGAATTGTATCGGGGAAGATTCCACTGAATGTTTGGTATACCGCCGGGGAACAATCTTTAGGCCAAGACTGTCGGGGATGCTTGTTAAGAATTCATGTATATTGCTGGGGAATGCTGGGATCTGCTGGAGGATACCCATCTTCCTTAAGTTTGATAATAGCTTCGCCTGAGGAGAGTGTACTGACTTGCTGGTTCACTCTCTGGGGAATTAAGATATCTGGTTATGTTTCTTTAGCTGAACTTACCTTGATACCTTTGGAGGATAGAACAATTAGATGGCTTAGACAGCTCTTTATTGCCCCTGTTTCTAATGTTACCTGTAATTAATCCTTTGTTTCGTATGCAAATATTCATGAGTTAGCAAATTATTGTCAATGCATATATCACAAATTGAACCTTGGACGTTCTTCGCAAAACAAAACAGAAAAGGAAAACAATTGGCAGTTTTAACTGAAAAGTATATTTGTATTGATTTTTGAATGGCCTGTAAATAGGCGTTTATGTACAAGAGGCTGACGTCCTAGCAAGAGAACGCCGCCGAACAAAAGAGTTTATACAAGTTTTATACAAGAGAAAATAAAACAGTTGTGTGAAATGAATGATCCCACTGGGTTTCAACTTTGCTATTGCCTTTATATCTCCGAGCGTCTCATCACTTGATGACCTTGGTTGAAGATGAAGCTGATTGATCGATGCCGTCTGAACTTGATGTAGATACCGGATTCTGGATGCAAAGTGATCCAATGAGACATAGTATTACGCTTTATCCCTAACTTTTGCCTGGACCGCCCTTTCGGGTTTTCAGTCCACCGGGATACCCATTTTTGCCCAAGCCGCCTTTTCAGGTTTTCGACTTGCCGAGTGTACAGATTTTTTTTCATTTCATCCCTTCATTTTGCCCGAACCCTTTTGGTTCGCCGGGAAGCCCTAATTTTTGCCTAGGCATGTCAGCCTAGCGGGTCTTTTTTTCATGCGTAGTATCTTTTTACTATGTCTGCATTGGCGGGGTGAGGAAGGTCGTCACCGTCCATGTTGGTTAAAATCATGGCTCCTCCCGAGAACACATGTTTAACCACAAATGGCCCTTCGTACGTAGGGGTCCATTTTCCCCTTGGATCACTCTGAGGAAGGATGATTCGCTTGATTACCAGATCCCCAACTTGATATTCTTGTGGTCTGACCTTTTTGTTAAATGCCCTGATCATTCGTTTCTGATACGTCTGACCATGACAGATAGCAGCAAGTCTCTTTTCATCAATAAGATTTAGCTGATCAAGTCGTGTCTGGATCCAATCATCTTCGTTCAGATTTGCATCCTTCATTATCCGGAGAGAGGGTATTTGCACTTCGATCGGTAAGACTGCCTCCATACCGTAGACCAAGGAGAAAGGAGTTGCCCCGGTTGATGTCCTAGCTGAGGTACGGTACCCATGTAGAGCGAACGGTAACATCTCGTGCCAATCTTTATAAGTCACTGTCATCTTCTGCACGATTTTCTTAATATTTTTATTTGCTGCTTCTACAGCCCCATTCATCTTCGGTCTGTAAGGAGAAGAATTGTGGTGCTGTATTTTGAACTGCTCGCAGAGCTCAGTGATCATCTTGTTATTGAGATTGGTACCGTTGTCTGTAATAATTCTTTCTGGGACGCTGTATCGACAGATCAGATTATGCCGAATGAACCGTGCCACAACAGTCTTGGTTACCGTAGCGTAGGAAGTTGCTTCGACCCACTTCGTGAAGTAATCAATCGCTACCAGGATGAAGCGATGCCCGTTAGATGCCGTAGGTTTAATCTCACCGATCATGTCTATGCCCCACATTGCAAACGGCCAAGGCGCAGTCAGAACATTCAAAGGAACTGGAGGGACATGCACCTTGTCTGCATAAATCTGGCATTTGTGGCATGTCCGAGAATGTTGGTAGCAGTCAGCCTCCATGGTGGACCAGAAATACCCTTCCCGTAGGATTTTCTTTGCCATAGTGTGTCCACTAGAATGTGTTCCGAAGGTCCCTTCATGTAACTCTTCCATGATCCTTTCTGCTTCAGTCTTATCCACACAACGCAGCAAGGTTGAATCATGGTTTCGCTTGTACAAGATGCCGTTGCTAAGGAAGAACTTCGCTGCGAACCTTCTCAGAAACTTTTTATCATTGACAGATGCACCTTCAGGGTATTCCTGAGCTTCCAAGTATCTCTTCACCTCATGGTACCAAGGCTTCTCAGTTACCAACTCAGTCTCGAGATCACAACAGTATGCCGGTTCGTCCAGTTTCCAGATGATGATCCGGGGAGCCTCATTATCCCATTTGACCTTGAACATAGAAGACATTGTAGCTAACGCGTCCGCTAACTGATTCTCCTCTCTCGGAAAGTGTTCAAAGGTTATCTTCGTGAAGTGGGGGATCAAGGTCAACACACATTCTCTGTAAGGAATAAGATTCGAATGTTTCGTATCCCACTCTCCTTTGATCTGATTGATCACAAGAGCGGAATCTCCGAAGACACTCAGAAACTTGATCCTTAGGTCGATCGCAGCTTGAAGACCCATGATGCTAGCCTCATACTCTGCCATGTTGTTGGTACAGTTGAAACATAGCTGGGCAGTGAGTGGAGTATGAGTGCCTTGAGGGGATATGATTATAGCGCCAATACCTTTACCCAAAGCATTGGAGGCTCCGTCAAAGTGCATAGACCATCGGGATCCTTCCTCAGGTCCTTCATCCGGTCCGGGTACTTCACAATCAGTCACTATCATGATGCTCTCATCCGGAAACTCAAAGTTCATTGACTGATAGTCGTCTACGGCCTGATGTGCCAAGTGGTCTGCCAATACACTTCCCTTGATGGCTTTCTGGGTTGTATACTGAATGTCGTATTCTGTCAAGATCATCTGCCATCTTGCTATTCTCCCAGACAGAGCAGGCTTTTCAAATATGTACTTTATCGGATCCATCTTTGAGATCAACAAGGTAGTGTGAGTCAGCATATACTGTCTCAGCCGGCGAGCAGCCCATACCAAAGCGCAGCAAGTTTTCTCAAGCAGTGAGTATCGGGTCTCACAGTCGGTAAACTTTTTGCTAAGGCAATAAATGGCATGCTCTTTTCGGCCAGACTCGTCATGCTGTCCCAGCACACACCCCATTGAGTTGTCAAGTACTGTCAGATATAGTATCAGAGGTCTCCCTTCAACCGGTGGCATAAGGATGGGTGGTTCTTAGAGATACTCTTTGATTCTGTCAAACGCAGCCTGACATTCATCATTCCAGCGTACTACCTGATCTTTCTTCAGCAGCTTGAAGATTGGCTCACAGGTAGCAGCCAGGTGTGAGATGAAGCGAGCAATGTAATTCAGGCGTCCTAAAAAGCCTCTGACCTCTATCTCTGTCCTAGGAACTGGCATCTCTTGAATAGCTTTGACCTTAGCAGGGTCCACTTGAATGCCCTTGTCACTTACAACAAAGCCTAGCAACTTCCCAGATCTTACCCCGAAGGTGCACTTGTTCGGGTTCAACCTCAGCTTGTACAGTTTCAACCGGTCAAACAACTTCTACAGATGATCTAGGTGCTCTTCCTCAGTCTGGGACCTTGCGATCATGTCGTCAACATAAACTTCTATCTCATGATGGATCATATCATGAAATAAAGCAAACATGGCACGTTGGTAGGTTGCCCCAGCGTTCTTCAGTCCAAAAGGCATGACCTTGTAGCAGAAGGTGCCCCACTGAGTAACAAAGGTAGTTTTTTCCATGTCTTCAGGTGCCATCTTGATCTGATTATAACCTGAAAAACCATCCATGAAAGAGAACACCTTATGCTGAGCCGTATTGTCAACAAGGACATCAATGTGAGATAGAGGGAAGTCATCCTTGGGGCTGGCCCTGTTCAGATCCCTATAGTCGACGCACATTCTGACCTTTCCATCCTTCTTCGGTACCGGCACCACATTAGCAACCCACTGAGGGTAAGAAGTCACTGCAAGGAACCCATCATCAAACTGTTTCATAACCTCGGCTTTAATCTTCTCAGACATCTCTGGACGCATACGGCGGACCTTTTGCTTAACCGGAGGGCAGTCTTCCTTGGTAGGCAAGTGATGGACCACGATATCGGTATCCAACCCGGGCATGTCTTCGTAGGACCAGGCAAAGATCTCCACATAATCATGTAGCATCTGAGTCAACTGTTGCTTCACGCTGAGCTCTAGGTTAGCACCAATCTTTACCTCCTTCCTATCTGCTTCGGTACCCAAGTTTATTGTTTCCACTGGCTCTTCATGTGGTTGAATTTCCCTCTCTTCCTGGAGTAACAGTCTTGCAAGTTCTCCAGGAACTTCGCAATCATCTTCACCTTCGTCTTCGGCTAAGTTGATCGGATTTTCGAAGTCATAACTGGCAGTAGCAGAGTCGTTACCAGTGAGATCCAGAGTGGATTGAAACCTGTATGAGTGAGTGTGTGTAAATACAGCTGTTTTGAAATATGTATAAAGGAAGGAAAGACAGAAAAGGAGCATAAGATTTGAAATGCGAGAAAACGTCCAAGATTTTCATTTATGATATATGAAATGACAATTTATATGCCCTCACAAATGAAACCACGGTGCCTCGGGTAAGACACCGGGCCATAGAGTTTTAAATGTTTATTACAAATGCCAAAAACATAGGAATTCATTACTTAGTAACAAGAGAAATAGGTAGGTTGTCCTTTGCACTCCAATTGCTAGGTCCACTGTCGGTTGCCGGGTAGATCCAGCTATCAAACTCAGCTTCATCCACTTCCTCTTCGTCCCCAATAGCATTAACTCCATGAGCAGGCAGGGGAGCTGTCACTACATTAGGCTTCTCAGATGCCTCAAATTGTACCTCCTTGGCGTCAATAAGGTCCTGCAGCTTGTTCCTTAATGCCCAACAGTCATCAGTGGAATGCCCCGGTCTATCGGAGTGATAAGCACAGCGGGCATTCGGGTTGTATTTAGGGGAAGTAGTGTTTACAACCTTTGGCGCCTCTCTGACAGTCACTAGATTGGTGGATAGTAACTGCGGCAAGATTTGGGATAGGGTCATGCTCAAACGGGTGAATTCTCTTCTAGGTCTTTCAGCCCTCTGAGGATTGGTTGGCCGAGGAGCGGCAGCAGGCTTAGCAATCATTACCGCACTGACAGATTGGCGGCGCTCAGATTTCTCTTGTCTCCGGGAGCCATATACAGCACTAGCCTCCTTCTTGAAGGGTTTCTTCTCTGAACTTGTAGATGCACCCTTCGGAATCTTACCAGACTTCAACCCAGCCTCAATTCTCTCTCCAGTCAGAATAAGATCGGTAAACCCTGCAGACGAGTTACCGATAAGATGGTTGAAAAATGGCCCAGATAAGGTCCCCAAGAACATGTCTACCAACTCCCGATCAGTCAACGGAGGCTGCACCCTGCCAGCCAGATCCCTCCACTTCTGAGCGTACTCTTTAAAACCTTCACTTGAACCTAACGACATACCCTGGAGTTGGGTACGTGTAGGGGCAAGGTCGGCATTATATTGATACTGCTTATAGAAAGCAGTAGCCAACTCCTCCCAGTTACGAACCTTGGTCCCATCCAGCTGATAGAACCATTCGAGATGAGTCCCTGAAAGACTCTCCTGGAAGAAGTGGATCCACAAATTCTTATCCACTGAGTATGGTTGAATCTTCCGAACACAGGACCTGAGATGTAGTTTGGGACAAGACGCCCCGTCGTACTTAGTGAAAGATGGTGCTTTGAACTTACGAGGAATAATCACACCAGTAGACAAACCCAAATCTCCGAAATCCAGCCCAGGCACTTGTTGGATCTCCATAGAATTCAGCCTGTCTTCCAACTGCTTGTATCTGTCTTCTGCAGGAGGATATTGCTCTTCATCAAAATCAGTCTCGTTGTCAGAGACTACCGGACTAGGACCTTTTTCCGCTTGAGGAGTACCCTTGCCAATGGAAGAACCAGCCTCTTCATTCTGCAGAGTGTTGCCAAACCTTCGGCCCGAGTTGAACAGAACAATTCTTCTCTTCTTCTTCTTCTCCTTCTTCAGGAGCAGAGCCTTCAGCTCTTCTTGGCCCTGAGCCAAACCCATGATTAGTTCCTGAAATTGCGCATTCTGCGCCTGAAGAGCCTTGATGGACATCTCAGTTGATGATGAGTCAGGATTCATGATGCTGAAATAAACAGCGAAGAACGGGAAGCAACCTGAAAAGAAGAAAACCTGCTATGCACATGATGAATGGAATGCGTATGATTTATGTTTTCAAAGACAATCTGGAATCAACTTTGTAAACAAAAAGGAACACACTTCATTAGATTCAACTTTGAAACTTAAATTGTTCAACAGGTTGCCTTTAGGCGTTACATGAAAGGAAATACTGAAAAGGGAAGTAAAATTGTAAAAGAACACCCAGAGCTCCTTATTGATCCCATGGTCTCCTCTTCTCAGTACGGATGTAAGCATTCCAGACTCGCTCATTTTCCAACTGCTTTGTCAGCTTCTCGATCTTTAATTCCTGCTCGTTGAACTTTTCCCGGTAAGAATCCCGTTCTTCTTGCAGTTGCGACCAAGACCTCTTTAATGTCTCATAATCAGTAGGTATCTGAGGAGGAAGGACAGTTGGAGGAACACCATCTTTGTCAGGACACTCAAGAACGACGGGTCTGACAGCTTCATACGGCATACCTAAATTATGAGCACGGATGCAAACCCATTTGTAGTAGGCTTCGATAGGTAAAGAAGTCTTTGGCCCCAACTCTTGTGGGTCAGCTTTATGAACTTTGTCCCAAGCCTTGATGAACCTACGACGCAGCTCGTCACTATCCACCTGAAACTCAAAACTGATGTGAGGCACCAACATTTCATGGGGGCATGCTCTTCTTGCTCTTCCAAACTGACGGAGTGCTAGACATGGATTGTAAGAGATTCCTCCTTTGGTACCAATCAGAGGAACATTAGGGTATTCTCCGCATCGATCAATAATAGCTATCTCATCCAAACCTCTGCAAGTCCAAATGATGTCTTTATCGGTGAGAGACATTAACCTATGAGCCCAACCTCTTCCTTCTTGGTTCTTCAGTACGAACTTAGGGAGGTGCGAAATAAACCACCTCACCAACAAAGGGATACAACACCATAGGGTTCCTCGTCTTCAGGTAGTACGAGCATGAAGTTGTTGCAAGATGTCACCCAAGAGAGTGGGCACAGGATTCTGAGACATAAAGATCCTTATGGCAGTGACATTGATGAAGTTGTCAGGATTAGGAAACAAGACTAACCCATAGATTAGGAGAGCCAAGATGTCTTCATATGCCCTAAAGTCCAGGTCATTCCAGAAATTGTTAGCTTTACCAATCAGAAACTTGGCCAAGAAACCCTTGACTCCGCTTCTAGTTACCCAGTTGTCCATTACCTCTTGATGTGTCAAGGGAAGAGCTGCAGCAACATCCTCAAGCCTGAGGGTTTTTTTCCAACCAGTAAAGGGAGTATGATCCAAGATAGGGATACCAAGCAAATCAGAGAACTCTTCCAGGGTAGGGACCAGCTGGAAGTCTTGAAAGGTGAAGCACTGGTACAGAGGGTCATAGAACTGGGTCAGAACACTCATCAACTGTTGATCCCGCTTTGCAGTGACTAAACTGAGAAGAGAACCATGCCTCTGAATGAAGGAAGTGGTATTTGGAATTCTGCTAACCAACTCTTCAAGCAATTCAGGTGAGTGAACAAAGTTGAACCGGATAGTATTCCTTCGCACAGGCATCATGATGTCCTACAAAATAGAGCAAAGATGAAACCCTCTTGTCTTGGAAATGGTCAGTCCTTATGCAGGATGCATGCAATGCTCATGATGTTATGATGTTATGATAAAGCACACCACAAATAGATACAAAGGCAAACATGGTAAGGCACACAAGTCACACAAGGCAAGCCCCTAAAGTTTAGGCCAGCATGAGGTCTAGGTACTACCCTCTTTCAGTTTGTTGGTTCATACCTGTCCTATCAAAGTAACCGGGTTCTTAGAGGATCCCAATATCATTGACTACCCTCAATCGGTCATAACTCCAACATCGCAATCTTTTTCTTGCAGCCAGAACCATCACGAGAGTTTAGCCTCAATGGGCGTAGCATACTGCTACTATTCTAATGGCCAAGTTGTGTCATTTAAGGTTCTAAGGTTGTTGGTGCTTAATGACTCCTTAGAAGACCCATATTCTCCTCGTTGCAACACAAGGGATATCGGTACAGACCAAGGTGCCACACCAACGTAGCCACTGTTTCACCCGTGTCGATCTACGCCGGACAGGTCCCTCACGGCTCATGCTACCTAAACAGGGTATCCCCAGATCCGGGTTAGGATCTATGTAACTCCCATGCAACCCACAATAGTAAAGCAAGCAAGTCAATACAATTGAAAACACAGTTATGAACTAACCCTAAGGTACACCTCACTTTAAGTTAAGTCCCCAGCAGAGTCGCCAGTTCTGTGATCGGTGGATCTGGAACTGACTGTTTAAAGCTGGTTTGCGAAATGTCGCGGAAGCAAGAGTCGCCACCGTCTTTTATTTTCTCCAAAGGGAAAGGACAAAAGCACAGAAAAATTCCTTATAGAGATTGCTCTCGGTTTGGGAGGTAGGTTATAGAAAGGGAAGGTGTTAGCATCCTTTCTATCCATGGTTATCCATGGGCTCTTAGATACTTGCTCACTTGCGTTTTCAAAAATGGTTTGTTTGCTTTTCAACTGTGGGTTTAAAAAAGTTTCTTTGAAAATTCCAGTTCGAATCTTGTATCGGTCCTCAAGAGTGTTTGAAAAATTGCTTTCGAAAGCTTTTTGAAAAGGTGTCAGTGTGAAAAGTATTTTTGATTTATTTTGAAAGTTAGAGCAAGTATCTAGAGTCGTCTACCTACCCTAAGGAATTCGTCTGTGTAAATGTCCTTTAAAGTAGTGCCATCCCACCATTGAGAGGTAGGTAGCACCACCGTTGGAGGTGTTCGGGTCAATTCGAAAGTTCGGGACATGGTGATCACCAGAGCAATGGGAAGACACCTTAGAAGCTACCCTCATGCCAGGTTCCCGGATCATGAGGACTTACTAAGACATCCTCTACTCGACGATCAACTTTTGAGGCAAGGCAACAGTGAGGCGTACCCTAGGGGTGGTGTGTGATTTGTGTGTCGTTTTCAGATATTTTGTCTTGTTCATGTCATGGGTGATCTACGCTTTTGTTTTTATTTTTATCATTCATTCTTGCATGCATTTATTTAACAGTTAAAAAGATGCGGAAATTAAAAGTTCTAAACTATTACAAAGGTGCGGGTCCACATCGCCAAAATTTCCAGGACCCGATTTGACAGAAAAATAAAGAATTAAAGTAAAAGTGCGAGAGATAAATATTTACATGGCTTTGGGAGAGGTACATAAATATGATAAGAAACAAAATAAAAATGCGCGAAACAAATTAATAGTCGAAAGCGAGGGCATTGGACCCTTTTTAATGAAATTAAATTATATTGAGCAAATTAATTAAATTAAAATAAAAAAGAAATTATTTTTGGTATTCTTGTATTTTATGATTTTAATGAGAAAGATTAATTGAAATTAAAATGCTAACCCTAATTCTAATTGTTTTTTAGTTTATTAAGAAAATATGACAATTATCTAAAATTAAGCCTAATTAATTAATTGCAACTTGATTTATAAAAATAACTAATTAAGAATTAAGAATTAATATAGTAAAATAAAAAAGGATGAAAAATGCTTGAAACCCTAATTCTACCAATTTTAGGTTTTATTGAAAACATTAAGATTTAAACCTAAATTAACACTAAAATCAATTAATGATGTTTATTTACAAAATATTAAAATATTAAATAAAAAATACTTATTTTTGTCTTTTCTGATTTTATATTGTTTTTATGTTTTTTATGAAAATATTAAATTAAAGGAATTAATTAAAAAAAAAACAATAATTGAAATAAATAAAATAATAATGAAAAGAATATTGCAAACCTAGGGGGGTTTGTCCCCATTTGGGAGGTTTTGTTAGCATTGCTGGCCCATTAAGCTCATGGCCTGATTGACTTTTGTGCCAGCGTGTAACTCCATTGACTCACGTATATGGTGTCCATCAGATCTGGGCTTTTGGATTAAGATCATTGCACGCGTGGCAAGCATGGATGTGGAGAATATGGTGGTCTTCATGGTTTAATCTGCATGGGATTAGTTTTATAGAAAAAATATTGAAAGAGAGTGGGGACCTGGGGCTCGAACCCAGGTCCTGAAGATTACCAATGCTACGCTTCACCACTGAGCTATCCAACGCGCTTTGATTATATAATATGAAACAAATAATATAACATAAAAACAATGGTCAGTGGGAAATTTAGCGCGAAATTCGAATAGACCAATCACTGATTGCCACTGGGTCGTCTTCTTCATCCATGCGTTTCATCTGAAAACAAAAAAAATAACCAAATGCCAAAAATAGCGATTAGATATTCTTGGCTCATAAATTAGGCGCGAGATGTGGAATTGATTGGCCATGGTCTTCTGGTTCTAATGGTCCAAGCCTCACGTCCCAATTTTTCCTTAACTGGGAAACCCTAATTCACAGTTTTGAAAACCCTAGGTCTCGTTCATGGTGAAATCGCGTATGGTGCATAAAAATTCAATCAAAGTACACCGTTAGCTTCAGAATGATATAATGAATACAAATCCAATATTAGAATTTACAAATAATGCATGAAGTATGTTTCAAGAATCTGAAAAAAAGCTTGAACCGGTCAAGATCGTTCTACCTATTTCCTGTGTTAGGGAATATGATTTTGATCTGTATATGTTCCTTGAAGCCTCGGGAACACAATGGAATAAGTATTGTGGCTTGAATCACCTTAGAACCTAGTTTTCAGTTTCCCACTTTTTTGCAAAAAAACTCAAGTTTTCTTCTTGGTCTATGGCGCAGCTTAAAACTTATGGGCACGAGGGTTTGCATCCATATATGTATGTGAGTGATTAGGGTTGGTTTTCTTGTCCAAGGAATCAAGGAATTGATGTATGGATATTGATTTTTATGGCAAAATATTTTCCAATCTTTTCATGCATATTTGCTACCAAACCATGACAAATCATATTGATTCTTTCCAAATCTAACCATGCATGAAATATTGAGTGTATATCATGCATAAAAAGATTTAAAAAGTTAGGTTTAGGATTTTTCACCTATTTATTTTAATTAAATAAATTATTAATAATTAAAAATCCAAATAAATAAAATAAAATGATAAAAAACTTCCCTTTGGGCCAAATGGTCGTGCACATGCCTTGGATGATGAATTGTGGAAGAAAAAGAGGCCCATTAGCAATTTTAGGTCATTTGAAGCAATGTTGACTTTTCAAAATATCCAAAACTTTCCCAACTTCCACAAGGCATAACTTGCTCAATTTTTAAGCTTTGCTCATGTTATTGGACGTTTTGGAAAGGTCTTTGAGTCCTATAACCAATGCCTTTGGTCCCATGTCATTTTGATTTACCAATATCAAGTTATGGCCTCTGACCTAAAGTCCCTTTTTGTTGACTTTTGAAAATGACCTATAATGTTGAAATTGATAACTTTTTGTGAGAGCATTTATTGGACTTGAAGTATGAAGAGGAGTTGTAGGAACTGTCTTTCTCTTCAAAATGAGCTTTGGATGGAATTTTTCTGATAATCCATGTGGAAGTTATGCTCTGGTCAAGTTACAGTTGACTTTTTCAACTGTCCAAATATGGAAACTTTTGCATCTTGAGACTTTTTGAGCCAAGTTTTGAGAATCATGATCAAGCATTGATCAAATGATGTTTGTGGCTTCAAAATGAGATGTTGACCAAAAATTTGGACTTTTGACTGTCAAATGACCATTTTGCCCATGCAGTTGACTGTAGTGCAATTAGGGATTTTGACTGTGCAATTTTGTGCTGTAAGTCTTGAAACTTGTCATGAGGATGATTTACCATATTTATAGGCATATGGGACTTGATTGGACCCTTGGAAACTTCATTTTCTTTGTCAGAACCAAAACCCTAATTTTGACTGTTAGGAGGCCCTTGAACTGTGCAACTCTTGGAGAGATTTTGAAGCTTTGACTTGGCAAACTTTGGAGAATATGGGAGGGCAAATTTTGGGGTACAACAGGTATCCCTAAGGTTTGGGTTAAAAATAGAAACTTCTACCTAATGTTAGAATGCGTGTTTTGCAACCTAAGGTCTGACCCGCGTCTGAGCGGAGAAAACGTATCCTAAGGGAACATGGTATGTACAAAGATAAAGCAAGAAAGCTTATAAGCTCAAGAGAGCACCCTTAAAGATATCTTATCTAAGTTAGCATGCCTAAGAAATTCTAACAAAACTATCCTATAGGGAACATGCAATGAGAGCGAAGTCGTGATCTCAATTTCTAAATTGAGTGACTCATCGATCAACAAGAAATAAAGGAAATTGATAAAATCCTATAGGGAGCATGCACTGAGAGAAAAGTCGTGATCTCACTTTCTAAATTGAGTGACTCATCGATCAACAACCAAAGAAATAAACACAAACATAACACATATAGCCAATGAAGTACGGAATGCCTGCTACAGGTCTTTAAACAGCAACTTCAAGCGCACGCTCTTTATTTCCTACTTCTCATGGTATCTAGATAGAAATAAAGAAATGCAATAAAGTGCGAAGAAGTACAAGGGTAGTAGCGGCGACTACCAAAGTGAGCAAATCGTCAAGAGCGGATGAAAGTAATGGAGAAACAAGGAGTACACGTCGAGAAAGCTGAACTGGTAGCTCGGAGAAGATTAGCTTCAGATAACCATAGGGGATATTTCTCCTAGGTAATATGACCTTGATCCTTGCTAGCTTCTTCTGATGCATACAAATCTTCTTTCTTCTTCTCCGATTCTACTTCTACTGTGCAACATTGCGAACTCCGTTTCTTTGTGTCCTATTGCAAATTGTTGTTGCGGAAACTGTGGTGTGATTCGTTGTTGTTTGCCGATTTTGCAGATAAAGGTTGAAGATGATTCAGTATTGCAGAGAGAGAAGCTTGTTGTAGAAGGTGAACAAATAACCAGATGCAGCAATGTAACGATGGTGATGGTGCAGGATGCTGAAGCGTGAAGGTGTTGAAAGATGAAGGCGATACAAATTGGTTACAGAGATGAAGATATGAAGAGGAAGTCGAGAGAATTGAGAGAGATTTTCAGAATTTTCTGTGGAGTCTTTTCTGTTTTTTTTCCTACCGGTTCCCCTGCTCTCGTGAATGATGGTTTGTTATAGGTTGATCAATACGAGCCCCTGGATTGAATGAGTTGGTTACACGAAGACAGTTTTGAGCCATAGATTTGGAGAGTTAGTTAGAGATTTGGATGGCTCCGATTTAAATGACGAAAATTTGGTAAGCTATATCCCTGATATTCCTTCCCCTCTGATATTTTTTTCTTCTTTTTATTCTGCTGAGAGTTTTTTGTCATGGTTTATTTGAATGCAGGTTACAGTAAGTTGGTTATGAAATCAGTTGGAATTCTTTTTTTGAAGTTATGAGGGTTAAGAGAAGTTTTTTCTGTAAGGACAGTTTGCAGGGCTATTTTAGAGGTTGAAAACTGTTAAAAAAAATAGTTAGGGGTTTATGCTTTTAGTAAATTAAGTTTTGTATCGATGCCCTGCCTTATGTTTTCTTTTGTCACAGGAATATCTTTGCCATTAGACTTGAATTCAACCATATACTGCCCGCCAAATGATGCTCAAGTAACTGCTATTCTTTCAAGAAAACTCAACCACCTGAAGACCATTGCCCAAAAATCTTGCAAGAGTAGTGGGAATTGGAAGGCCATCTATAGTTAAATTTCTTAGTAGAAAAGGCTCGATGTTGGTAAAGGTCAGACTCTTATGAACTGCAGCAAGCTTGATTTGCATTCTTGAAACTGGATTTCGTAGCATGATTTTGAAGATCACCCATTCGCAGGTATGCTCTTAAATGCATTTGACAACTTCGATTCTTTACTCAAGTACCATTGTTTTGGTCAAGTACTATCACAGTGATAATGTTGGGTTATTTCTACTTTGAGCTTTGAGTTTGAATTGTTGAAAACTTCCTCTGACATGGATTTCGTTTTTCTACTTTTCTGTTAGGAAGCTGGCCGAAAATCTCCTGTCATTTTTCTATTTTAGAATGATGCAAGACTGGCTCGATTTTGATGTATGTTGCAGCAACAAGTTTTATGCATAATAGGGTTGGCATTTAATGGTGAGATTAGTTTACAATTAAGGAAAATGTTAGTGAAAGCTGGTACATAAATTGTTAATTAGTCATATTGGTGTAGGGTTGCTAGAAAGCTAAAAGTGGCTAATTCATTTTGGTTACAATTGTACTGATGTTTACCATCCATTTTGAATTATTGGATGTTGAGCTAATTTTTTTGTGATGTGATATTGCAACTGTTTTTTGTTCATGGTCTGATGGTTATTTGGTTGCTCCTTAATGTTGCAGATCCATGGCTGATTGTTCATAATATGCGCTTGGTTGTTTGGATCACAACACAGTCTTGGCAAGGGATCAGAGCATGAAGAGAGAAGATGGCTTTGGCACAAATGAAGAAGATCATCAGGGACTAATGTGGAAAACTAGAAGTAATAGGCCTGAGTATTTGAAGAGACTAGGTGTAAGAAAGTCAGTTGGTCAAAAGTCAATAGTCAACAATTGCCTTTTTTTTGCAACTCTTTAATTTCTCCTTTTCTTACAATAATTGTAATATAACTGAAGGCTTTTGTATCATTTTTCAAGAAATGAATGAAATACTTTTCCATGCCACTTTTTGAATTTGAAATTAATCTCTCTTCATTTTTTCAATTAATAAAATCAATCTTCTCTCAACTAGTCATGTTTGAATGAACCATGAAATGAGATGAAAGCCCCAAAAAGTAGAATGACATGGACATTGCTCAAGAAGTAAACCTTCCATGGTTGACTTTTGTTGTACCCCAAAATTTTCCCTCCCATATTTCACAATACATGTCAAGTGAGGTCCTCAAATTGCTCAAGGAAGTCCAAGAGTTGACCAGACAAACTCTCTCCTAAGGTAGTCTATCTCAAATTAGGGTTTCTATTTTCATCAAGAGGTGTGAACCACAAAGGATTATAATTATTACCATTGTCCTAATATGTTCTCAAGATCATCCATGTCAAGTGTCAAGCCTTGCAGAAGAAGTTTGCTCAGTTAATTGCTCAAATGCCTGAAAATCGACTGTGCTAGGTCAAAAGTCAACTATGGCTCACATACAATTAAACTTCAAGATTTTTGGTCAACATCCTAATTTTGAAGTATTATTCATCATTTGATAAATGGTTGATCATGATTCCTCAAGGATTGCTCACAATTCCTCAAAACCTAAAAGTTGCTAAATTAGGGTTTTGTAGGAAAAGTCAACTCAACTTTGAGCAAGCATAACTTTGTCATACTTCATCAGAAATGACCCATCCAAATCTCATTTTGAATAGGATGCAATTCCCTACAATTCATATTCAGTTCCCAAGTTCAGAATATGCACTCACAAAAAGATATGAATTTTGACATTATAGGTCCTTTTGAAAAGTCAACAAAAACACCTTTTAGGGCAAAGCTTCATACATGAACATGGAAGACTCAATTGAGATGAGACCAAAAGGTTTGCTTATAGGACATCCTAAGCTTTATAAAAAGTCAAAGAACACCTCTCTAGGGTCAAAATTTAGAGAGTTATGCATTGGCCAAGTTGACCTTTTTTGCAAAATTCCCAAAAGTCAAATGAGCTCAAAATTGCATTTTTTGTGTCAAATGGGCCTAGTTTTTCATGATTGAATCTTGCTTATGACATGGTCCACGATCCAAATCAGCACCCACACACATTTTGCATTATTTATTTATTTTATTTTGATTTTTATCATTTCAAAAGTCAAATTAAATCAAATAAATAGCAAAAAATATCAAAGATTTGTTTTGTGATCTGATTTTGGGTGGAATCAAATTCAATTATGCTGAAAAATCATAATCCAAAACGTGCAAAACAAATTGAACCAAAATTGGCATGATTTGGCTTGATATAGAAAGATATCATACAAAGATAAAGAACAAATAAATCTTCATAATGAACCAAGATTTAGCTTGTTTTTGTTGACCTAATGTATTCCATTACATATACAGAAGATAGCCAAGGCAAGAGAGGAGGTTGGAGATCGTGCATAGCCAAGAATAAAACTGAAAATTTCAAAGAAAATTGGTGATTCAATTTACATCCTAGAGGCCAATCCAACCATTCTAACATTACCAACAGACTCCTGGACCTCTCCAGAAGGGATTTTAATCAATTGCAAGCCTCTTCACGCCTGGAATCGTATGTACAGACGTCACGGTTTGTCCCAAAAACATGATTTTGATTTCATTGATTTGTGCATCATTAGCACATTTGACTTATATATTCTCGTTCATCATTGAGTTTGCAAGCTATTGGTATCGTTTAATTGCATTTTCAGTACATGAATCATGATACGCCATTGTTAGGGTTTCTTGGTTCGTTTTAGGGCTTTGCAGTATAGGCTAAATTAGGCTTGGATTCTGGTACCATGATACTCGTGAGGATGAGACGAGTTGATTGGTACCTTTAAATTTCATTTATATTGCTTGTAGAGAATTTTTGAATGGCACAGGTTTGTAGCTACAGCAAGGTGTCTGTGGGTAAAAGTGTCGTTGGCTAAAACGATGGTCCAGGGTAGAAGAAGCTTGCGTGGCAACATGTGACTTGCCCATTTGAAATTTCGCGCTTTTTTCTGATTAAACCATGTGATTTGATTATATTGTTTATTTCTATTATATGTACAAACAAACAAAGCAGTCCAGTTGGCAGCGTGGTATTGGGAGCGAGCATAAGAACCTGGGTTCGATCCCCAGGTCCCAATATTTGTTTCATATTATTTTTCAACAGGTGATCAGGCGCGTTGCTTAACAGGATGTCCACCGTGTACCATCAAGATCCAACCATCAAACACATCTCCAGTCAGATCCAATACCTTTCCATTGAAGGTCCATGTGATCGGTGGATCTGGAACTGACTGTTTAACGCTGGTTTCGCAAAATGTCGCGGAAGCAAGAGTCGCCATCGTCTTTTATTTTCTCCAAATGGAAAGGACAAAAGCACAGAAAAATTCCTCATAGAGATTGCTCTCGGTTCGGGAGGTAGATTATAGAAAGGGAAGGTGTTAGCACCCTTTCTATCCATGGTTATCCATGGGCTCTTAGATATTTGCTCATTTGTGTTTTCAAAATGGTTTGTTTGCTTTTCAAGTGTGGGTTTTTAAAAAGTTTCTTTGAAAATTCCAATTCGACTCTTGTATCAGTCCTCAAGAGTGTTTGAAAAGTTGCTTTCGAAAGCTTTTGAAAAGGTGTCAGTGTGAAAAGAGTTTTTTGATTTTGTTTTGAAATTAAAGCAAGTATCTAGAGTCATCTACCTACCCTAAGGAATTCGTCTGTGTAAATGTCCTTAAAGTAGTGCCATCCCACCATTGAGAGATAGGTAGCACCACCGTTGGAGGTGTTCGAGTCAATTCAAGGGTTCGGGACATGGTGATCACCAGAGCAAAAGGAAGACACCTTAGAAGCTACCCTCATGCCATGTTCATGGACATGAGGACTTACTAAAACGTCCTCTACTCGACGACCACCTTTCGAGGGGTAAGGCAACAGTGAGGCGTACCCTAGGGGTGGTGTGTGATTTGTGTGTCGTTTTCAGATATTTTTGTCTTGTCATACATTGGTGATCTATGCATTGCTTTTATTTTGACATTCATTCTTTCATGCAAATTATTAACAGTTAAAAGGATACGAGAATTAAAATTCCTACGCTATTACAAAGGCGCGGGTCCACATCGCCAAATAAAACCAGGACCCGATTTGAATAAAAAAATAAAGTGCGAGAAATATAAATGTCTAATTAAGCTATTACATGGCTTTGGGAGAATTACATAAAAAGGAAATAAAATAAGCGCGCGAAATAGAATTACGATCGAATGCGAGGGCGTTGGACCCTTTTAAGGAAATTAAATTAGAATTATGATATTGATTAAATTAAATAAAAGAAAGAAATTGTTTTTTGGAGTTTTTTTTGTATTTATGGATTTTAGTAAGAAAATTAAATTGGAATTAAAAAGAAAAGTTAATTAACCCTAATTCTAACTATTTTTAATTATTTAAAAAAATATTTTTAGTTTAACCTAATTTTAATCAATTATTTACAAGGCAATTTATTTATAAAAATAATAATTAATAATTAATATGGTAAAAAAGAAAAAAAGACGGATAAAAATCTTTAAAACCCTAATTCTACAATTTTTAGTTTATAAAAAAACATTTAAAATTAAAACCTAGAATTAAAACTAAATCAATTAATAAAATTTATTTACAAAAAAATGTTAAATAAAATATACTTTTGTTTTTGTCTTTTCTGATTTTTATTATTTTTATGTTAAGGAAAAAATTAATGTAAAGAATTAAATTAAGATTAGACAAAACAAACAAAATAGAAAGAAAATAAAAAGAAGGAAAGGAAGCAAACCCATGGGGTGTTGACCCCAATTTGGAGGTCTTTGGCTAGCAATCAGGCCCAATGTTTTAAGGCCTTGTTTGACTTTATTGGCTTGTGTGTGACACGTCTGACTTATGCCTATGGTGGTCTCTCGATCAAGGCCCTTGGACTCATGCTCTGAGACATGTGGCACGCTTGGATACAAGGCTGCATAGTAGGCTTCAGGAAGCAAGCTGCATAGAATCACATGGAAACAAAATATATTAAGGAAGTGAGGGGACCTGGGAATCGAACCCAGGTCCCAGTGCTTATGTGACAACGCAGCTACCACTTGTACCAAGCGCTTTCTTTGCAATATTACTTGAATGCAATTAATATATAACAAAACAAACGCTAATGCTGTTAATTCAAAAAAACGCGCTAAAACCTGAATTGACCTATCACGTTGAGACAGCATGCCTTCTTCTTCGTTGGTATGTATTTGCCTGAAAAACATAAAACAAGATTGCGGGGGTTTTAAACCCCCACTATATGATACATGGAAAAATAGCGAATAGGCCGTCGTTGATCAGAAATTAGGCGCGACCTATGCATTGAATTCGTTTGAAGCTCCTGGTTCTAATGGCCTAAGTCTCATGTCTCAATTTTTCCAGAACAAGGAAGCCCTAATTCGTGACCTCTGAAAACCTAGAATGCTCCAATGGTGGATTCTCATATAATGCACGAAAACTCAATTAAAGGGCATGGTTAGCTTCAGAATGATTAACTTAATACAAATCAAACATTAAAAATTGAAAATAATGCATGAATCATGATACATGAATATGAGAAAAATTATGAACAGGACAGGGTCGTTCTACCAATTCCTTGCGTTAGAGACAATGGTTTTGATCCAGAAACGTTCCTTGAAGCCTCAGGAATGTAATGGGATTGTTCTCTTGCCTTGAAACGCTTTGGAATGGTGTTTTCAGTTTTCACTTTTTTCACAAAAATTGCAAAGTTCTTGTTCAGCTTTGGGTGCAGCTTTCAGGTTTTTGTGCATTAGGTTTTGATCAGTATATGTATGGGAATGGATTAGGGTTGAATCTTGAGCAAAAAGATCAATGCATTGATGTATGAGATATTTGATTTTTATGGCATATTTTCTTAAAATCTTTTCATGTGTTTTTGATTCCAATCATGGCCAATCTTTCCAATTTTGTTTGTGCACGAATCTTGAGTCTTTAAGGAGAGCAAATGCTGCATAAAAAGATTCAAATGCATTGGTTTAGTATTTTTTTCATATTTTATTTAATTAAATGAATTAATGGTGATTAAAAATTCAAATAAATAATAAAAATGATGAAATAAATCCCCTTTGGGCCAAATGGTCGTTCATAGCCTTTGGATGATGAATCTTGGAAGAAAATGTGGCCCATTAGCAATTTGGAGGCATTTGAAGCAAAGTTGACTTTTCAAAATTCCCAAAAATTTCCCAACTTCCACAAGGCATATCTTGCTCAATTTTTAAGCTTTGATCATGTTCTTAGACATTTTGGAAAGGTCTTAAAGTCCTATAACCAATGCCTTTGGTCCCATGTCATTTTGATTTACCAATCTCAAGTTATGGTCTTTGACTTAAAGTCCCTTTTTGTTGACTTTTGAAAATGACCTATAATGTTGAAATGGATAACTTTTTGTGAGAGCATTTCTTGGACTTGAAGTGTGAAGAGGAGTTGTAGGAAATGTCATTCTCTTCAAAATGAGCTTTGGATGGAATTTTTCTAATAAACCATGTGGAAGTTATGCCTTGGTCAAGTTACAATTGACTTTTTCAACTGTCCAAATATGGAAACTTTTGCATCTTGAGACTTTTTGAGCCATGCCTTGAAAATCATGATCAAGAATTGATCAAATGATGTTTGTGGCTTCAAAATGAGATGTTGACCAACAATTTGAACTTTTGACTGTCAAATGACCATTTTGCCCCTGCAGTTGACTGCTGAGCAATTAGGGTTTTTGACTGTGCAATTTTGTGCTGTAAGTCTTGAAACTTGGCATGAGGATGCTTGACCATGTTTATAGGCATGTGGGACTTGATTGGACCCTTGGAAACTTCATTTTCTTTGTCAGAACCAAAACCCTAGTTTTTGACTGTTATGAGGCCCTTGAACTGTGCAACCCTTGGGGAGATTTTGAAGCATGCTCTTTGCAATTTTTGAAGAATATGGGAGGGCAAATTTTGGGGTACAACAGTTGCCCCTGTTCAATCTTCTTAAACCTGAGGATGCAGATTGGCTGACGTGCCTTTCGTAATCCGAAGGTGGAAGATGATTGAACACTAGAGTGCCCATAAATTTGCGCTCACATAGTAGTGTGATGGGGGAAATGGGATTACAGATGCCATTTGGAGTTTGATGGATAGGATGATGGGCTTATAGATGCCATGCTTAGAAGTGATGGATAGGTAGATGGGCTTATAGATGCCATCTGGATGTCGATCGCGTAAGAGATTCCTTAGCGAGAACTTGCGTACCTGCAAAAGAAAATGATTACCTGGCCTGTTACAGGAGTTGGTCCTCAAACTCTTCGTATAGATGCGCCCTGACTGGTTACAGGAATTGAATCTGGAGCTTCAAAAAAGATGATGAATGAACCATGGATGGTTACTACCTCAATGGGATGGTGAGAGAACCTTGGATGATTACTACCTCAACAGGAACGCTGAGAGAACCTTGGTCGATTACTACCTCAACAGTAATGCTGAGAGAATCTTGGGAGACTTCAACCTCAACAGTAACGCTGAGAGAACCTTGGGCGATTACTACCTCAACAGTAACGCTGAGAGAATCTTGGGCGACTTCAACCTCAACAGTAACGCTGAGAGAACCTTGGGCGATTACTACCTCAACAGTAACGCTGAGAGAATCTTGGGTGTCTTCTATTGAGTCTTCATCAGGAAAATCTTTTAGGGATCGATTTAACTGGACTAGAGAAGGCCTTTGACTGGATAAGAATCAGGAAAATCTTAGGGTCGATTTAACTGAACCGGTATAGGTCTTGGAATGTCTTCAACTGGATAAGAAACAGGGAGATCTTAGGGTCAATCTGACTGAACCAGAGAAGGCCTTTGACTGGATAAGAATCAGGAAAATCTTAGGGTCGATTTAACTGAACCGGTCTAGGTCTTGAAATCTTCAGCTGGATAAGAAACAGGGAGATCTTAGGGTCGATCTGACTGAACCAGAGAAGGCCTTTGACTGGATAAGAAATAGGAAAATCTTAGGGTCGATTTAACTGAACCGGTCTAGGTCTTGAAATCTTCAACTGGATAAGAAACAGGGAGATCTTAGGGTCGATCTGACTGAACCAGAGAAGGCCTTTGACTGGATAAGAAACAGAAAAATTTTAGGGTCGATTTAACTGAACCAGACTAGGTCTTGAATATAGCTGAGAACTTAACTGGATCTTTCCTGAAAGGTAAAGGTCAGTCATATGCAATGCATGATATGGATCAAGCAATGATGTTCTCAACATAAATGAGATTTGTAAGATATGATGCATATATGCATGCCATAATATATGGAAGTGCGATGTTTATGAATGTATGCTTTCGTCTTAGGAAAATAAATCCTTGACGGGTGCCGGGAAGTCACTCCTGGACTGATGTTGAAGAATAGATCCTTGCTTCCGCTTGGGGTGATAGTTTCAAGCATACCGGTAGGAGAAGATAACTCCGTTGGGGAATAAACTTGGCGAATGGATTACTCTGCGGGGAGAAAAGTACTCTATTGATCTTGCTGGGAAGCAATACTCTGTGGGGAGAGAGGTACTTTGCTAGGATATTGATGGTAACTTCACTGGGGATACCGTTGTTATATCGGAAGTGTTAATAGACTTCGCTGGGGATAAGAAGACTTTGCCGAGGACGATCTTCTCGTGGATTTTGGCTGAGGATAACCCAGTTATATCCTGGTAGGGAAATAACTCTTTGAATAAAGCTGGGAGACACGTTCGTGCTCTACGGGGATAAGCTTCCAGAATCTACTGGGGATAAGCTTACTGCTTGGGGAGATGGATCCCAACTTTCCTGGGGAAACTGGATTGGGCTCTCCTGAGGAAAGTTTTGAGATGCTGGGGAAGTAGCTCCATTGAATGTTTGATATGCCGCCGGGGAACAATCTTTAGGCCAAGACGGCTGGGGATGCTTATTGAGAATGTCTGTATGATGTACTGGGGAATGTTGAGATCTGCTGGAGGATACCCAACTTCCCTAAGGTTGATTGCAACTTTGCTTGGGGAGAGTGTATTGACTTGCTGGTTCACTCTCTGGGGAATTAAGATATGCTGGTTATGTTCTTCAGCCGAACCTACCTTGGTACCTTGGTGGACAGAACAATTAGATTGCTTAGACAACTCTTTATTGCCCCTGTTTCTAATGTTATCTGTAATTAATCCTTTGTTTCGTATGTAAATATTCATGAGTTAGCAAATTATTGTCAATGCATATATCACAAATTGAACCTTGGACGTTCTTCGCAAAACAAAACAGAAAAAGGAAAAAACAAAAGGCAATTTGTCTAAAAAGTGATTTTTGTATTGATTTTTGAATTTTCCTGTAAATAGGCGCTTATGTACAAGAGGCTGACGTCCTAGTAAGAGAACGCCGCCGAACAAAAAAGTTTATACAAATTTGTACAAGAGAAAATAAAACAGCTGTGTGAAATGAATGATCCCACTGGGTTTCAACTCTGATATCGCCTTTATGTCTTTGAGCGTCTCATCACTTGATGACCTTAGTTGAAGATGAAGCTGACTAATCGATGCTGTCTGAACTTGATGTAGATTCTGGATTCTGGATGCAAGGTGATCCAATGAGACATAGTATTACGCTTTATCCCTAACTTTTGCCTGGACCGCCCTTTCGGGTTTTCAGTCCACCGGGATACCCATTTTTGCCCAAGCCACCTTTTCAGGTTTTCGACTTGCCGGGTGTACATATTTTTTCATTTCATCCCTTCATTTTGCCCGAACCCTTTTGGTTCTCCGAGAAGCCCTAATTTTTGCCTAGGTATGTCAACCTAGCGGGTCTTTTTCATGCGTAGTATCTTTTTACTATGTCTACATTGGCGGGGTGAGGAAGGTCGTCACCATCCATGTTGGTTAGAATCATGGCTCCTCCTGAGAACACATGTTTAACCACAAATGGCTCTTCGTATGTAGGGGTCCATTTGCCCCTTGGATCACTCTGAGGAAGGATGATTCGCTTGATTACCAGATCCCCAACTTGATATTCTTGTGGTCTGACCTTTTTGTTAAATGCCCTGATCATCCGTTTTTGGTACGTCTGACCATGGCAAATAGCAGCAAGTCTCTTTTCGTCAATAAGGTTTAATTGATCAAGTCGTGTCTGGATCCAATCATCTTCGTTCAGATCTGCATCTTTCATTATCCGGAGAGAGGGTATCTGCACTTCGATCGGTAAGACTGCCTCTATACCGTAGACCAAGGAGAAAGGAGTTGCTCCGATTAACGTCCTTGCTGAGGTACGGTACCCATGTAGAGCGAACGGTAACATCTCGTGCCAATCTTTATAATTCACTGTCATCTTCTGCACGATTTTCTTAATGTTCTTATTTGCTGCTTCTACAGCCCCATTCATCTTCGGTCTGTAAGGAGAAGAGTTGTGGTGCTGTATCTTAAACTGTTCGCAGAGCTCAGTGATTATCTTGTTATTAAGATTGGTACCGTTGTCTGTAATGATCCTTTCTGGGACGCCGTATCGACAGATCAGGTTATGCCGAATGAACCGTGCTACAACAGTCTTGGTTACCGTAGCGTAGGAAGCTGCTTCAACTCACTTTGTGAAGTAATCAATCGCCACTAGGATGAAGCGATGCCCATTGGACGCTGTAGGTTTAATCTCACCGATCATATCTATGCCCCACATTGCAAAAGGCCAAGGTGCAGTCAGAACATTTAGAGGAACTGGAGGAACATGCACCTTGTCTGCATAAATCTGGCATTTATGGCATGTCCGAGAATGTTGATAGCAGTCAGCTTCCATTGTGGACCAGAAATACCCTGCCCGAAGGATTTTCTTAGCCATGGTGTGTCCACTGGAGTGTGTCCCGAAGGTCCCTTCATGTAGTTCTTCCATGATCCTTTCTGCTTCTGTCTTATCCACACAACGCAGTAAGGTCGAACCATGGTTTCGCTTGTACAGAACGCCGTTGCTAAGGAAGAACTTTGCTGCGAACCTTCTCAGAAACTTCTTATCGTTGACAGACGCACCTTCAGGGTATTCCTGAGCTTCCAAGTATCTCTTCACCTCATGGTACCAAGGCTTCTCAGTCACCAATTCAGTCTCGAGATCACAACAGTATGTCGGTTCATCCAGTTTCCAGATGATGATCCGGGGAGCCTCATTTTCCCATTTGACCTTGAACATAGAAGACATTGTAGCTAACGCGTCCGCCAGCTGATTCTCCTCTCTCAGAAAGTGTTCAAAGGTTATCTTTGTGAAGTGGGGGATCAAAGTCAAAACACATTCCCTGTAAGGAATAAGATTCAGATGTTTCGTATCCCACTCTCCTTTGATCTGGTTGATCACGAGAGCAGAATCTCCGAAGACACTCAGAAACTTGATCCTTAAGTCGATCGCAGCTTGGAGACCCATAATGCATGCCTCATACTCCACCATGTTGTTGGTGCAGTTGAAACATAGCCGGGCAGTGAGTGGAGTATGAGTGCCTTGAGGGGATATTATCACAGCGCCGATACCGTTACCCAAAGCATTGGAGGCTCCGTCAAAGTGCATAGACCATCGGGATCCTTCCTCAGGTCCTTCATCCGGTCCAGGTATTTCACAATCAGTCACTATCATGATACTCTCATCTGGAAACTCGAAGTTCATTGACTGATAGTCGTCTACTGCCTGATGTGCCAAGTGGTCTGCCAATACACTTCCTTTGATAGCTTTCTGGGTCGTGTACTGGATGTCGTATTCTGTCAAGATCATTTGCCATCTTGCTATTCTCCCAGACAGAGCAGGCTTTTCAAATATGTACTTTATAGGATCCATCTTTGAGATCAACAAGGTAGTGTGAGTCAGCATATACTGTCTCAGCCGGCGAGCAGCCCATACCAAAGCGCAGCAAGTTTTCTCAAGCAGTGAGTATCGGGTCTCACAGTCGGTAAACGTTTTGCTAAGGTAATAAATGGCATGCTCTTTTCGGCCAGACTCGTCATGCTGCCCCAGCACACACCCCATTGAGTTGTCAAGTACTGTCAGGTATAATATTAGAGGTCTCCCTTCAACCGGTGGCATAAGGATGGGTGGTTCTTGGAGATACTCTTTGATTCTGTCAAAAGCAGCCTGACATTCATCATTCCAATGTACTACCTGATCTTTCTTCAGCAGCTTAAAGATTGGCTCACAGGTAGCAGTTAGGTGTGAGATGAACCGAGCAATGTAATTCAGGCGTCCTAGAAAGCCTCTGACCTCTTTCTCTGTCTTAGGAACTGGCATCTCTTGAATAGCTTTAACCTTGGCAGGGTCCACTTGAATGCCCTTGTCACTTACAACGAAGCCTAGCAACTTTCCAGATCTTACCCCGAAGGTGCACTTGTTCGGGTTCAACCTCAGCTTGTACAACTTCAGTCGGTCAAACAATTTCTGCAGATGATCTAGGTGTTCTTCCTCAGTCTGGGACCTTGCGATCATGTCGTCAACATACACTTCTATCTCATGATGGATCATGTCATGAAATAAAGCAACCATGGCACGTTGGTAGGTTGCCCCAGCATTTTTCAGTCCAAAAGGCATGACCTTGTAGCAGAAGGTGCCCCACTGAGTAACAAAGGTAGTCTTTTCCATGTCTTCCGGAGCCATCTTGATCTGATTATACCCTGAAAAACCATCCATGAAAGAGAATATTTTATGCTGAGCAGTATTGTCAACAAGGACATCAATGTGAGGTAGGGGAAGTCATCTTTGGGGCTGGCCCTGTTCAGATCCCTGTAATCGACACACATTCTGACCTTTCCATCTTTCTTTGGTATCGGCACCACATTAGCAACCCACTGAGGATAAGAAGTCACTGCAAGGAACCCGACATCAAACTGTTTCATAACCTCGGCTTTGATCTTCTCAGACATCTCTGGACGCATACGGCGGACCTTTTGCTTGACCGGAGGGCAGTCTTCCTTGGTAGGCAAATGATGGACCACAATATCGGTATCCAACCCGGGCATGTCTTCGTAGGACCAGGCAAAGATTTCCATGTAGTCATGTAGCATCTGAGTCAACCGTTGCTTCACGCTGAGCTCTAGGTTGGCACCAATCTTTACCTCCTTCCTGTCTATCTCAGTACCCAGATTTATTGTCTCCACTGGCTCTTCGTGTGGTTGAATTGCCCTCTCTTCCTGGAGTAACAGTCTTGCAAGCTCGCCAGGAACTTCGCAATCATCTTCACCTTCGTCTTCGGCTAAGTTGATCGGATTTTCGAAGTCATAACTGGTAGTAGCAGAGTCGTTACCAGTGAGATCCAGAGTGGATTGGAACCTGTATGAGTGAGTGTGTGTAAATACAGCTGTTTTGCAATATATAAAGAAAGGAAAGAAAGAAAAGGAGCATAAGATTTTGAAATGCGAGAAAACGTCCAAGATCTTTATTCATGATATATGAAATGACAATTAATATGCCCTTACAAATGAAGCCACGGTGCCCCGGGTAAGACACCGGGCCATAGAGTTTTAATTGTTTATTACAAATAACAAAAACAAAAGGATTCATTACTCAGTAACAAGAGAAACAAGTAGGTTATCCTTTGCAATCCAATTGTTAGGTTCACTGTCGGTTGCCGGGTAAATCCAGCTGTCGAACTCAGCTTCATCCACTTCATCATCCTTCCTGATAGCATTTACTCCATGGTTAGGCATGGGAGCAGTCACCACATTGGGCTTCTCAGGTGCCTCAAACTGTACCTCCTTGGCGTCAATAAGATCCTGCACTTTATTCCTCAATGCCCAACAGTCATCAGTGGAATGCCCCGGGCTATCGAAGTGATAAGTACACCGAGCATTTGGATTGTATTTGGGAGATGCAGTATTCACAACTTTCGGGGCTTCTCTGACAGTCACCAAATTGGTGGATAGCAACTGTGGCAAGATTTGCGATAAAGTCATACTCAGCCGGGTAAACTCTCTTCTGGGTCTTTCAGCCCTTTCAGGATTGGTTTGTCGAGGAGCGGCAGCAGGTTTAGCAATCATTACCGCATTGACAGACTGGCGGCGCTCAGGTTTCTCTTGTCTTCTAGACCCATATACAGCACTGGCCTCCTTCTTAAAGGGTTTCTTCTCAGAACTTGCAGATGCACCCTTCTGAATTTTACCAGACTTCATCCCAGCCTCTATTCTCTCTCCAGTCAGAATAAGATCAGTAAACCCTGCAGACGAGTTACCGATAAGATGGTTGAAAAATGGCCCAGATAGGGTCCCCAAGAACATGTCTACCAACTCCCGGTCAGTTAACGGAGGCTGCACCCTGCCAGCCAGATCCCTCCACTTCTGTGCATACTCTTTAAAACCTTCGCTTGACCCTAGCAACATACCCTGGAGTTGGGTACGTGTAGGAGCAAGGTCGGCATTATATTGATACTGCTTGTAAAAAGCAGTAGCCAACTCCTCCCAGTTACAAACTTTGGTCCCATCCAGCTGATAGAACCATTCGAGATGAGTCCTTGAAAGACTCTCCTGGAAGAAGTGGATCCACAAGTTCTTGTCCACTGAGTACGGTTGAATCTTCCACACATAATACCTGAGGTGTAGCTTGGGACAAGACGCCCCGTCATACTTGGTAAAAGATGGTGCTTTGAACTTGTGAGGAATGATCACACCAGTAGATAAGCCCAAATCTCCGAAATCCAGCCCAGGCACTTGTTGGATCTCCATTGCATTCAGTCTGTCTTCCAACTGCTTATACCGGTCTTCAGCAGGAGGATACTGTTCCTCATCAAAATCAGTCTCGTTGTCAGAGACTACCGGACTAGGACCTTTTCCCCCTTGGGGACTGCTCTTGCCTATAGAAGAACCAGCCTCTTCATTCTGCAGAGTGTTGCCAAACCTTCGGCCCAAGTTGAAAAGAACAGTTCTCTTCTTCTTCTTCTTCTTCTCCTTCTTCAGGAGTAAAGCCTTCAGCTCTTCTTGGCCCTGAGCTAAACCCATGATCAGTTCCTGAAATTGCGCGTTCTGCGCCTGAAGAGCCTTGATAGACATCTCGGTTGAGGATGAGTCAGGATTCATGATGCTGAAATAAACAACGAAGAACAGTAAGCAACCTTAAAAGAAGAAAACCTGCTATGCACATGATGAATGGAATGCGTATGAGTTATGTTTTCAAAGACAGTCAGGAATCAACTTTGTAAACAAAAAGGAACACACTTCATTAGATTCAACTTTGAAACTTAAATTGTTCAACAGGTTGCCCTTAGGCGTTACATGAAAGGAAATACTGAAAAGGGAAATAAAACTGTAAAAGGACATCCAGAGCTCCTTATTGATCCCATGGTCTCCTCTTCTCAGTACGGATGTAATCATTCAGTGCTCGCTCATTCTCCAACTGCTTTGTCAGCTTCTGGATCTTCAACTCCTGCTCGTTGAACTTTCTCGATAAGAATCCCGTTCTTCTCGCAGTTGCGACCAAGACCTCTTCAATGTCTCATAATTAGTAGGTATCTGAGGAGGGAGGACAGTTGGAGGAACACCATCTTTGTCAGGATACTCAAGAATGATAGGTCTGACAGCTTCGTATGGCATACCTAACTTCTGAGCGCGGATACGAACCCATTTTTAGTAGGCTTCCATAGGTAGAGAAGTCTTTGGCCCCAACTCTTGTGGGTCAGCTTTATGAACTTTATCCCAAGCCTTGATGAACCTACGACGCAGCTCGTCACTATCCACCTGAAACTCAAAACTGATGTGAGGCACCAACATCTCATGAGGCCCTGCTCTTCTGGCTCTTCCAAACTGACGGAGCGCTAGACATGGATTGTAGGAGATCCCTCCTTGGGTACCAATCAAAGGAACATTAGGGTATTCCCCGCATCGATCAATAACAGCTATCTCATCCAAACCTATGAAAGTCCAAATGATGTCCTTATCAGTAAGAGACATTAACCTATGAGCCCAGCCTCTTCCTTCTTGGTTCTTCAGCACGAACTTAGGGAGGTGCGAAATAAACCACCTCACCAACAAAGGGATACAACACCATAGAGTTCCTCGTCTTCGGGTCGTACGAGCATAAAGTTGTTGTAGGATGTCACCCAAGAGAGTGGGCACAGGATTCAGAGACATAAAGATCCTTATGGCAGTGACATTGATGAAGTTGTCAAGATTAGGAAACAAGACTAGCCCATAGATTAAGAGAGCTAGGATGTCTTCATATGCCCTAAAGTCCAGGTCATTCCAAAAACTGTTAGCCTTACCAATCAGAAACTTGGCCAAGAAACCCTTAACTCCGCTTCTAGTCACCCAGTTGTCCATTACTTCTTGATGTGTCAAAGGAAGAGCTGCAGCAATCTCCTCAAGCCTGAGGGTCTTTTCCCAACCATTGTAAGGAGTCTGATCCAAGATAGGGATGCCAAGAAAATCAGAGAACTCTTCTAGGGTAGGGACCAGCTGGAAGTCTTGAAAGGTGAAGCACTGGTACAGAGGGTCATAGAACTGGGTCAGGACACTCATCAACTGTTGATCCCGCTTTGTAGTGACTAAACTGAGAAGAGAACCATGCCTCTGGATGAAGGAAGTGGTATTTGGAATTCTGCTAACCAACTCTTCAAGCAACTCAGGTGAGTGAACAAAGTTGAACCGAATAGTATTCCTTCGCACGGGCATCATGGTGTCCTACAAAACAGAGCAAAGGTGAAACCCTCTTGTCTTTGAAATGGTCAGTCTTTATGCAGGATGCATGCAATGCTCATGATGTTATGATGTTATGATAAAGCACACCACAAATAGATACAAAGGCAAACATGGTAAGGCACACAAGTCACACAAGACAAGCCCTTAAAGTTTAGGCCAGCATGAGGTCTAGGTATTACCCTCTTTCAGTTTGTTGGTTCATACCTGTCCTATCAAAGTAACCGGGTTCTTAGAGTATCCCAATATCATTGACTACCCTCAATCGGTCATAACTCCAGCATCGCAACCTTTTCTTGCAGCCAGAACCATCACGAGAGTTTAGCCTCAATGGGCGTAGCATACTGCTACTGTTCTAATGGCCAAGTTGTGTCATTTAAGGTTCTAAGGTCTGTTGGTGCTTAATGGCTCCTCAGAAGACCCATATTCTCCTCGTTGCAACACAAGGGATATCGGTACAGACCAAGGTGCCACACCAACGTAGCCACTTCTTCACCCGTGTCGGTCTACGTCGGACATGTCCCTCACAGCTTATGCTACCTAAACAGGGTATCCCCAGATCCGGGTTAGGATCTATGTAACTCCCATGCAACCCACAATTTAAAGCAAGCAAGTCAATACAATTGAAAACACAGTTATGAACTAATCCTAAGGTACACCTCACTTTATAAGTATCCCCAGCAGAGTCGCCAGTTCTGTGATCGGTGGATCTGGAACTGACTGTTTAACGCTGGTTCGCGAAATGTCGCGGAAGCAAGAGTCACCACCGTCTTTTATTTTCTCCAAGTGGAAAGGACAAAAGTACAGAAAAATTCCTCATAGAGATTGCTCTCGGTTCGGGAGGTAGATTATAGAAAGGGAAGGTGTTAGCACCCTTTCTATCCATGGTTATCCATGGGCTCTTAGATACTTGCTCATTGTGTTTTCAAAAATGGTTTGTTTGCTTTTCAACCGTGGGTTTAAAAAGTTTTCTTTGAAAATTCCAGTTCGACTCTTGTATCAGTCATCAAGAGTGTTTGAAAAGTTGCTTTCGAAAGCTTTTGAAAAGGTGTCGGTGTGAAAAGAGTTTTTTGATTTTGTTTTGAAATTAAAGCAAGTATCTAGAGTCGTCTACCTACCCTAAGGAATTCGTCTGTGTAAATGTCCTTAAAGTAGTGCCATCCCACCATTGAGAGATAGGTAGCACCACCGTTGGAGGTGTTCGAGTCAATTCGAGGGTTCGAGACATGGTGATCACCAGAGCAATAGGAAGACACCTTAGAAGCTACCCTCATGCCATGTTCATGGACATGAGGACTTACTAAAACGTCCTCTACTCGACGACCACCTTTCGAGGGGCAAGGCAACAGTGAGGCGTACCCTAGGGGTGGTGTGTGATTTGTGTGTCGTTTTCAGATATTTTTGTCTTGTCATACATTGGTGATCTATGCGTTGCTTTTATTTTGACATTCATTCTTTCATGCAAATTATTAACAGTTAAAAGGATACGAGAATTAAAATTCCTACGCTATTACAAAGGCGCGGGTCCACATCGCCAAATAAAACCAGGACCCGATTTGAATAAAAAAATAAAGTGCGAGAAATATAAATGTCTAATTAAGCTATTACATGGCTTTGGGAGAATTACATAAAAAGGAAATAAAATAAGCGCGCGAAATAGAATTACGATCGAATGCGAGGGCGTTGGACCCTTTTAAGGAAATTAAATTAGAATTATGATATTGATTAAATTAAATAAAAGAAAGAAATTGTTTTTTGGAGTTTTTTTTGTATTTATGGATTTTAGTAAGAAAATTAAATTGGAATTAAAAAGAAAAGTTAATTAACCCTAATTCTAACTATTTTTAATTATTTAAAAAAATATTTTTAGTTTAACCTAATTTTAATCAATTATTTACAAGGCAATTTATTTACAAAAATAATAATTAATAATTAATATGGTAAAAAAGAAAAAAAGACGGATAAAAATCTTTAAAACCCTAATTCTACAATTTTTAGTTTATAAAAAACATTTAAAATTAAAACCTAGAATTAAAACTAAATCAATTAATAAAATTTATTTACAAAAACATGTTAAATAAAATATACTTTTGTTTTTGTCTTTTCTGATTTTTATTATTTTTATGTTAAGGAAAAAATTAATGTAAAGAATTAAATTAAGATTAGACAAAACAAACAAAATAGAAAGAAAATAAAAAGAAGGAAAGGAAGCAAACCCATGGGGTGTTGACCCCAATTAGGAGGTCTTTGGCTAGCAATCAGGCCCAATGTTTTAAGGCCTTGTTTTACTTTATTGGCTTGTGTGTGACACGTCTGACTTATGCCTATGGTGGTCTCTCGATCAAGGCCCTTGGACTCATGCTCTGAGACATGTGGCACGCTTGGATACAAGGCTGCATAGTAGGCTTCAGGAAGCAAGCTGCATAGAATCACATGGAAACAAAATATATTAAGGAAGTGAGGGGACCTGGGAATCGAACCCAGGTCCCAGTGCTTATGTGACAACGCAGCTACCACTTGTACCAAGCGCTTTCTTTGTAATATTACTTGAATGCAATTAATATATAACAAAACAAATGCTAATGCTGTTAATTCAAAAAAACGCGCTAAAACCTAAATTGACCTATCACGTTGAGACAGCATGCCTTCTTCTTCGTTGGTCTGTATTTGCCTGAAAAACATAAAACAAGATTGCGGGGGTTTTAAACCCCCACTATATGATACATGGAAAAATAGCGAATAGGCCGTCGTTGATCAGAAATTAGGCGCGACCTATGCATTGAATTCGTTTGAAGCTCCTGGTTCTAATGGCCTAAGTCTCATGTCTCAATTTTTCCAGAACAAGGAAGCCCTAATTCGTGACCTCTGAAAACCTAGAATGCTCCAATGGTGGATTCTCATATAATGCACGAAAACTCAATTAAAGGGCATGGTTAGCTTCAGAATGATTAACTTAATACAAATCAAACATTAAAAATTGAAAATAATGCATGAATCATGATACATGAATATGAGAAAAATTATGAACAGGACAGGGTCGTTCTACCAATTCCTTGTGTTAGAGACAATGGTTTTGATCCAGAAACGTTCCTTGAAGCCTCAGGAATGTAATGGGATTGTTCTCTTGCCTTGAAACGCTTTGGAATGGTGTTTTTAGTTTTCACTTTTTTCACAAATATTGCAAAGTTCTTGTTCAGCTTTGGGCGCAGCTTTCAGGTTTTTGTGCATTAGGTTTTGATCAGTATATGTATGGGAATGGATTAGGGTTGAATCTTGAGCAAAAAGATCAATGCATTGATGTATGAGATATTTGATTTTTATGGCATATTTTCTTCAAATCTTTTCATGTGTTTTTGATTCCAATCATGGCCAATCTTTCCAATTTTGTTTGTGCACGAATCTTGAGTCTTTAAGGAGAGCAAATGCTGCATAAAAAGATTCAAATGCATTGGTTTAGTATTTTTTCATATTTTATTTAATTAAATGAATTAATGGTGATTAAAAATTCAAATAAATAATAAAAATGATGAAATAAATCCCGTTTGGGCCAAATGGTCGTGCATAGCCTTTGGATGATGAATCTTGGAAGAAAATGTGGCCCATTAGCAATTTGGAGGCATTTGAAGCAAAGTTGACTTTTCAAAATTCCCAAAAATTTCCCAACTTCCACAAGGCATATCTTGCTCAATTTTTAAGCTTTGATCATGTTCTTGGACATTTTGAAAAGGTCTTGAAGTCCTCTAACCAATGCCTTTGGTTCCATGTCATTTTGATTTACCAATCTCAAGTTATGGTCTTTGACTTAAAGTCCCTTTTTGTTGACTTTTGAAAATGACCTATAATGTTGAAATGGATAACTTTTTGTGAGAGCATTTCTTGGACTTGAAGTGTGAAGAGGAGTTGTAGGAAATGTCATTCTCTTCAAAATGAGCTTTGGATGGAATTTTTCTGATAAACCATGTGGAAGTTATGCCATGGTCAAGTTACAGTTGACTTTTTCAACTGTCCAAATATGGAAACTTTTGCATCTTGAGACTTTTTGAGCCATGCCTTGAAAATCATGATCAAGAATTGATCAAATGATGTTTGTGGCTTCAAAATGAGATGTTGACCAAAAATTTGAACTTTTGACTGTCAAATGACCATTTTGCCCCTGCAGTTGACTGCTGAGCAATTAGGGTTTTTGACTGTGCAATTTTGTGCTGTAAGTCTTGAAACTTGGCATGAGGATGCTTGACCATGTTTATAGGCATGTGGGACTTGATTGGACCCTTGGAAACTTCATTTTCTTTGTCAGAACCAAAACCCTAGTTTTTGACTGTTATGAGGCCCTTGAATTGTGCAACCCTTGGGGAGATTTTGAAGCATGCTCTTTGCAATTTTTGAAGAATATGGGAGGGCAAATTTTGGGGTACAACAGTCCACCATGTACCCCAATTCAACGTACGCACTAGATCAGGCGAAGTCAAAAGGGCTTGGATTTGTTGGGCCCAGAATTTCAACAACATACCCCCCTTTTTCAGCATAGCAACCAGGCCCATTTACTATTTTTCTTATTTTCTTTTTGTTTTACTTAGTTCTTTTAATATTTATTTTAATCCTTTTAATTAACAAATTAATCATTTTTCATAAAAAATCATAAAATCAAGAATTCATTAAAAAAAAATTTAGAATTAGTTTTTTTTATTATTATCCAATTTAATTTGATTTAGTTTAACATAGGGAAATTTTAACTTTTTGTTATATAATTTGAACTAATTAGCAAATTAGGTTAAACTCTTGATTTAATTTTATTTTCTCTTTTTCTAAAATAAATAAAAATACAAAAATAGGTTTTAGATTGAATTAATTTATTTTTTTCTTTAATTTAAAATTAATTAGAACTTAGGATTTTCTTCTTAATTTAACTATTTCATTATTTTATTAAATAACAAAAACATTTTTTTAATCAATCGTCAATAGGTTTAGTCAAGGGTCCGAACCCTAGTCGTTTCATGTTTGATTCATCGCGCGCATATTATTATTTTGACAATATTTTTGTAACTGTTCATGGCTTGTAATAATTTAATTTAGGGTTTTATTTACTGTTTAAATTCCCGGGTTTTTGGCTATGTAATTAATTCCTCACCCCGAAGCCTTGTAATAGCGTAGATTTAATTTCCCGCATTTTTTCCTGCAAATATTTAACTGTTTAGATGTATGCTAATAGGATTGTATGACAAGAATGCATGACAAATTAATACGGTTAGAAAACCCTAATGTGCAAAGATAAAGAACTGAAACAAATCACTCCCACATATCACTCTTAGGGTATACTCTCACTTTGGTTGCCTTTGGTAAACGATCATTAAGTATAGGATACTTTAGTGGTTACCCTTCTGTCTAAAAAGATCTAACGTCCCATTCGAATGTTACCTCGGAAATGTTGCCTTAAAAAGATCTTAAGACTCTAGGGTTACAACTAAGGTGTCCTAACATTGCTTTAGTGATTGTACATCCCTTTCAAATTGACCCTTACAAACTCCAACGATGGTGCTACCTATTTCTCCATAGTTGGATGGCCCTGTCTAAAGGAAATGAGAATAGAAACGATCTTTTTTTCGAGTAGGTAGATGCTAGTAGGTACTTGCTCAAATCAACTTTTCACACTTACACTTTTCAAATAAATTTTCAAAACAACTTCGTCACACCTTTGAGGACTGATATAAGGGTTATCACGAAGTATAACTTTTCAAAACAAAGCACACACAAGCAATTTAAAAATGAGGAAGTACCTAAGAGCCCATGGAAAACCATGGATAGAAAGGGCGCTAACACCTTCCCTTTCTATAATCTACCCCCCGTACAGAATATCTCAAAAAAGGATTTTTTTTCTATACTTTTTTCCTTTCCAGTTGGATGAAATAAAAGTCGGTGGCGGCTCTTGCTTACTGCGAAATTTTGCAAACACAAAATGCAAAACACAAACCAGTATTAAACAGTCGGATCTGCCACCGTATCACAGAACTGGTGAATCTGCTGGGTACTAATAAGTGGGGTATACCTTAGGATTTAGTTCATTATAAATTGCTTCTCTTGATTGCTTTGTTTACTTTACTTTTAAGGGTTTGTTTGGAGTTACTATAGATCCTAACCCAGATCTGGGGAATACCTTTTAGGTAAGTAGCAATAGACTGTGAGGGAACTATACGGTGTAGACCGATACGGTTGAAGTAGTAGCTATATTGGTGTGGCACTTTGGTTGGTACCAGTATCCCTTGTGGAGAAACGAGGAGAATATGGGGTCGCCGCGTGGTGTCGTTAAGCATCAACTGACCTTAGAACCTTTAATCGCCCAACTTGGCCATTAGAAAGTAGTGAGATAGCCGGCCTCGGTATAAATCTGAGAACTGGTTGATACTCGATGCTACACTCATTGAGACCATACTCTCGGAATAATTTCGGCTGCAAGAAAAGATTGCGTGAGCTGAAACCATGACCGATGGAGGATGGTCAGTGATATTGAGATCCTCTAGAACCCGGTTACTTTTCTAGGACATGTTTTAACCAACTTAACTTCAAGAGGGTATTACCTTTGACCTCGTGCAAGCCTCCAACCTAAGGGTTTTGTGTAATTTGACTGTGTTTGCAATAATTGTGTTTGCTATACCTGTGGTTTATCATGACATCATGCATCATAACATAGCATTCATGCTTCATTACACTAACCATTTCAAAGACCAAGGGGATTTATATTTGTTCTGTTTTGCAGATCATGGCTTCTGTGCGTAGAAAGACTATCCGAATCAACTTTGTGGAGATACCATCCCAACTCAAAGAGCTAGTTTCAAGAATTTCTGAAACTTCTATGTTCATTAAGAGACATGGTCAACTTCTCAGCCTGGTTACTTCAAACCCTGATGAGCAGATGATGAGCGTACTTTTTCAGTTCTTCGATCCCAAGCATCACTGTTTCACCTTTCCAGATTATCAGTTGGTACCCACCTTGGAAGAATTCTCTCAGCTATTGGGCATATCCATTCTCGAACAGGTACCCTTCATAAGTATGGAAGAAATTCCTAAGCCAGAATTCATTGCCTCAGCCTTGCATTTGAAACGGGCCGACGTGGTATCCAATTGGGAAACTCGAAGCGGAGTTGAAGGTTTTCTAGCCAAATTTCTGATAGACCAGGCTCAAATATTTTGGGATGATATGGATTTTCAGGCTTTCGAGGATGTCTTGGCTCTTCTTATCTATGGTTTAGATCTCTTCTCTAATCCAAACTCTTCCGTAGATGTGAATGCTATCAAGATTTTCCTTTCTCGCAACCATGTGCCTACCTTGCTTGGAGATATTTTGCATGCTCTCTATACTCGTACCACGAGGAGAAGAGGGACTCTTATGTGCTGCATGTCGTTGTTATCGAGGCGGTTTATTTCTCACCTCCCTAGGTCCATACTAAAGAACGAAGAAGGTTTGGGTTGGTCGTACAGAATAATGTCACTCGCTCATACGGATATTCTTTGGTGTTTCTGAGCTATGGAAGACATTCCTGTTATTGACCGCACTAGGGGGTACCCTAATGTCCCGTTACTTAGTATCAGAGGAGGTATAACTTACATTCCTTGTCTAGCTTTGTGACAATTTGGTCGTGCTCGAAGAGATGGTCCCATTGAGTTACTTCTTGAGGATATTGTATTCGACTATGAGGACGATGTTAAGGGGCATCTCCAGAGGTTCATACGAGCTTGGGGAATGGTAAACAGATCTGATCCCCATGAGTTGGGACCAAAGACTTCCCTTCCTATGCAGCCTTACCTCCAATGGGTCCGAGCTCGTGCCCAGAAGCTTATGATGCCTTATGTTGCAGTGTTACCAGTGATTGTGGAACCCACTACTGAAGACGACATTCCTTACACGGTTCTTGTTGTACCCCAAAATTTTCCCTCCTATAATCTTCAAAGTTTTGCCAAGCATCACCTCAAATGGTTCAAAATCACTCAAGGGCTACACAGTCAACCACTCTCCTGAAGCCAGTCAAACTAGGGTTTTGGTTCTTGCAAGAAAGTTGAGGTTTTCAAGGGCTCAATCAAGTCCCGTATGCTCATACACATTGTCAAGCACCTACATGTCAAGTTTCAAGGCTCACAAGGTCAAGTTGCACAGTCAAAAACCCTAATTGCTCCACAGTCAACTGTAGGGGCAAAATGGTCATTTGGCAGTCAAAAGTCAAAAATTTTGGTCAACATCTTATTTTGAAGCCACAATCATCATTTGATCAAGTCTTGATCATTATTTCACAAGAATGGCTCAAAAATCATCAAGATGCAAAAGTTTCTATTTTTGGACAGTTGAAAAGTCAACTGTAACTTGACCAAGGCATAACTTTTTCATGGTTCATCAGAAAAATCCCATCCAATGCTCATCTTGAAGGGGATGACATTTCCTACAACTCATATTCACATTCCAAGTCCAAGAAATGCTCTCACAAAAAGTTATCAATTTCAACATTATAGGTCATTTTCAAAAGTCAACAAAAAGGCACTTTAAGTCAAAGACCATAACTTGAGATTGGTAAATAAAAATGACATGGGACCAAAGACATTGGTTAGAGTACTTCAAGAACTTTCCAAAATGTCAAAGAACATGTTCATAGCTTCAAAATTGAGCAAGATATGCATTGGAGAAGTTGGAAAATTTTTGTGAAATGGCCAAAGTCAATTATCCTTGAAACTTCATTTTTGACAAAAGGGGCCCACTTTTTCCACTTGTTTCAGCTTGGCCATGCTTCCCACGTGTCCCACAATTTATTTCAAGATTTAAAATTAATTTTTCCATTTTTATTTAATTTTATTTGATTTAATTCATTTTAAATCTTTTAAAATCAAATAAAAATCAAAGAAATTAATGGAGGGATATATTTTGTGATGATTAGCTTTGATACACCTTAAAACACATTCCAAATTCGTGCAAGGGCCTATTCCAAGCAAGAATTCAAATTTGACACAAAAATGGAAAGTTGTTTCAATGGAGTTCATGGCATAATCTCAAGCATAATTGCATAAGCTTAATGACCATTATTCTTATTGATACACTTTACATTACTATATATACAAGCATTCCCAACCTCATTCAAAAAGATGGTGTGTGCAGAAACGGCCAAGAGCAAAACCAAAAATTATTCAAAAAGTGAGAGTTCTAAAACATAGTTGCGAGCATCTTCAGATCAAAACAAGCACTGTAAGTATTCCCAGGTCCCCTTATAATTTCCATATTGTTTTTTTCAATTGCTTTCCTGTGCAGCATTCCAAAGCGCTGAACACCATGCACCTCACCCATCCAACAAGCCAAGTGTCATTGGAGGCAGATCCAAGGGCCAAGCATAAGGAACACCATGGTCTGGAGTCAGTGCACGCGTAGGCAACCAAAAAAGTCATACAAGCCTTGTTCAAATGGGCCACAATTCTCAATTCAACACCTTCAAATTCCAGCCACACCCTCCCTTGGTTTTACTTCTTTTTTCATTTTGTTTTGTCATTTTCTATTATCTTAATTTCTAACATTTTTATTTTATTATTATTAACAAATTAACATAATTAACATACTTTCATAAAAAATCAAAAAAATAGAACTAACATTATTTTTATTATTATTATTATTTTATTTTTGTAAATAAACAATAATTGAATTAGTTTAATTAGGCCATTTTAATTCCTTTTCTTAAATAATTAAAATAGGTCTAGAATTAGGTAAAGTTAACTTTTAATTTTATTTCTTTTATTTCATAAAAACATAAAAACAAAAAAATATTTTCTTTTAATTAAATTAATTAATTAGTCATTAATTAGCTTTAATTTCATTTTAATTACAAAAAAGACCAAAAAAAAATCAATTTCTTTTCTTAAAAGGGTCAACACCCTTAGAACATTTCCGATTTAATTTTTTATTCGCGCTTAGTTTATTATTATGTAATTGCTTCCAAGACATGTAATAGTTAATTAGGTTTACTGTTTTATTTACTTTCCGTACTTATTTACCAAAAACGGGTCTTTGTAATTTTTGGCGATGTATAGACCCGCGCCTTGTAATAGCATAGGATTTATGTTTCTGCAATTTACTTTCCGCACCCCATAACTGTTAAATGCATGAAAGAATGTATGTAAATAAAAACAACTCGTAGCTCACTAATTACAAAGACAAACATTAACTGAATACAACACACAATGCACACACCACTTCTAGGGTACACCTCACTCGTTGCCTTCGAAACGTGGTCGTCAAGTATAGGACGTCTTAGCAGTCCTTATGTCCATGATCCAGTTGCCTCGAAACAGTTACCTCGAAACAGTTGCCTCGAAACAGTTGCCTCGGAGCAGTTGCCTCGAAACGGTTGACTCGGATTAAAAAAAGGATCAAGGACATAAGGGTAGCTTCTAAGGTGTCTTATTGTTGCTTCGGTGACCACACTGTCCCTACAATCGAATTGACCCGAACACCTCCAACGGTGGTGCTACCTACCTCTCAATGGTGGGATGGCACTACCTAAAGGACTTTTACACAGCCTAATTCCTTAGGGTAGGTAGATGACTCATGGATACTTGCTCTTTTCAAAAACAAAACAAAATACTTTTCACACCTTACACTTTCAAAAAAAAAACTTTCAAAACAAATTTTCAAACACTCTTGAGGACAGATACAAGAGTTATTCAGAAAACTTTCAAAGAAACTTTTTCAAACCCACTCACATTTTGAAAAGCAAACATTTTTGAAAACATAAGAGCAAGTACCTAAGAGCCCGTGGATAACCACGGATAGAAAGGGTGCTAACACCTTCCCTTTCTATAAATCTACCTCCCGAACCGAGAAACATATCTCATAAGGAATTTTGCTGTGCTTTTGTCCTTTCCTTGTTGGAGAAAATAAAAGACGGTGGCGACTCTTGCTTACCGCGACATTTCGCGAAACCAGCTTTAAAACAGTCAGTTCTATTTCCACCGATCACAGAACTGGCGACTCTGCTGGGGAATATAAAAGTGAGGTGTACCTTGGGATTAGATCATACTTATGTTTTCAATTGCTTTGCTTTGATTGCTTTATATTTGTGGGCTTTGCATCGGAGTTTCATAGATCCTAACCCGGATCTGGGGATACCCTTTTAGGTAGCATAAGCTGTGAGGGACCTGTCCGGCGTAGACCGACACGGGTGAAGCAGTGGCTACGTTGGTGTGGCGCCTTGGTCTGTACCGATATCCCTTGTGTTGCAACGAGGAGAATATGGGTCTTCTGAGGAGTCATTAAGCACCAACCGACCTTAGAACCCTAATGTGACCCAACTTGGCCATAGAACAGTAGCAGTATGCTACACCCATTGAGGCTAAACTCTCGCGATGGTTCTGGCCGCAAGAAAAGATTGCGATGCTGGAGTTATGACCGATTGAGGGTAGTCAGTGATATTGGGATCCTCTAGAACCCGATTACTTTTGATAGGACAGGTCTTAACCAACAAAACTGAAAGAGGGTAGTACCTGAACTTCATGCTGGCCTAAACTCTAAGGGCCGTCTTGTGTGACTTGTGTGCTTTCAAACTTGACTACTTGCATGCTTGTTATCTGACACATGAGTTTCTTGCAGGTCTTGTTTATAGTCCTTAATCTGGACTCATAACAGGGTTTACCTACATTACTCCATGCATAACATAACATCATACCATCATACCATTGCATGCATCCTACATAAGGACTAATCCATTTCAAGGATCTCAAAGGTTGTGATGCAGGTCATGATGTACCAACTGTCTAGCAAGGGGCAAAGGGGATTTATTTTCCTCTAGCCAGGTTGATGACTTGAGTCAGGGGCTATGACCCACTCGATATGGTGAGCCTTGACTCTTGAAGAAGGACTCTCAACAATATGAAGTGCCTTCAATCAAGCCACCAGTTACCAGATTCTAATAATTTTTCTTGTTTACCCCGCGAGGTCCTTGAAAACATCGCATGCATACATACATATCATTGCATTACAGGTACCCTTGGTACAGGTCACTTACCTTCTTCGCTGTTTATTTCAGTAGTCATCATGAATCCTGAATCATCCAATGGACAAGCTATCAAGGCCCTCCAGGCCCAGAATGCCCAGTTCCAGGAGTTGATTATGAGCCTAGCCCAGGGTCAAAAGGAATTGAAGACTCTGATTCAGAAGAAGAAGAACAAGAGGACTGTTTTGTTCAACCCTAGACGCAGATCTGGGAACACACTGCAGAATGAAGCTGAGAGGACTACTCGATCTGTGGGGGAAGGCAGTCACCAAGGGAGAGAGGTTCATAGCCCTGTGGTCTCTGACACCGAGACAGACTTCAATGATTAACAATACCCCCCTGCTGAAGACATGTACAAACAGCTGGAGGACCGGTTAAATGCTATGGATATCCAACGTGTGCCTGGGTTGGACTTTGGGGACCTAGGTTTATCTTCTGGGGTGGTGATCCCTCACAAGTTCAAGGCACCTGCCTTTGTAAAGTACGACGGGGTTTCCTGTCCTAAGTTGCACCTTCGTTCATACGCAAGGAAGATCCAGCCCTACACGGCAGACAAGAATCTATGGATCCATTTCTTCCAGGAGAGTCTTTCAGGGACTCAGCTCGATTGGTTCTATCAGTTGGATGGAACCAATATTCGTAACTGGGAGGACTTGGCAACTGCTTTTTATAAGCAGTATCAGTATAATGCCGACCTCGCTCCCACTCGTACCCAACTCCAGGGTATGTCACTTGGGACGAGTGAAGGTTTTAAGGAGTATGCGCAAAGGTGAAGAGATCTGGCTGGAAGGGTGCAGCCGCCCTTGACTGACCGTGAGCTCGTTGACATGTTCTTGGGGACCCTGTCTGGTCCCTTCTTCAACCATCTGATTGGAAATTCTTCTGCTGGGTTTAAAGATTTGATCTTGACCGGGGAGAGGATCGAAGCTGGCATCAAGGCTGGGAAGATTCAAGAAGTTGCACCTTCTGATACTCACAAAAAGCCTTACACTGGGAAGAAAGAGGCCAATGCTGCGTACAGCCAAAAGGGTCGCCATGATCAACATGTAGGGGCAGTCCAGATCTCTAATCCTAGGCCTGCTCAACAAGGACAAGGGCATCAACGTAAGGAGGTCGCACCCAAGAGACAATTCACTAAAATCAACATGTCACTGGATCAAGCGCTACAGCAAATGTTGAAGGCAGGGCTGATTACCTTGAGGGCTCCTCTCCGGAATCCAAACACCTCTGCTCCCAACTACCATCCTAATGAGAGGTGCGCATACCACTCCGATAGCCCGGGTCATACTACGGACAACTGCTGGCCTTTGAAGAACAAGATTCAAGACATGATCGACGCCGGAGAGATTCAGTTTGAAGCGTCAGAGACTCCAAACCTAATCAATGCTCCTTTGCCCAATCATTGAAGGCTTTTGTTTATTTGAATTTTCGAGTTGTAATTTTTTGCTTATACAAACAATTAATGTCATAGAAAACTCTTTTATTTCACTAATGCACTGCATATGTCTGTTTTTGAATTAATCCAATTATTTTCACTATATTCAAATTGCTTTCTTATTTTTTTTGATGTCAACTCTCAATTAATAATTCTAAGCCTCTTGAGGGAGGATGACGAAAACGATACCACGACATTTACAGTATGCTTTTGAACGAACCCCGCTGATGAGGTACAGGCATTGTTTCAATTCCTAAACACCGGAGTTATAAGGAAGATAATCCCTCGTCAACCCCTCTGAGCCAAAGAAGCAGGAGTTTTTCTTTTCGAAAATTAAAACCCTTAATCATAACCTAGGGCAGGGTAGTTCTCTCAGTTGATCCAAGTGCACAACGAATGGCACCAAAGAAGTCCTGGCAAAACGAAAGATAGTGATGGTTCCAATAATCATAAGGACGGGCAGTCATTATCTCCCAAAAATAAAAGCCCATTAAGTTAAAACCTATGAATAAGACTTACAAAACGGGGGCATCCCGCTGACTGTGATCATGAAAGAAACAGTTCAGGCAAAAGACAGGGATAACGAAATCGAAAAGAAAAGAGGACCTACAAACCCTCAACAAAAAAAGGAATGACTGCCTATTCCAAATGAACTGTCAATACCCAAACCATCACTGGTATATTAGGACAAAGACTCAAACAAGGTCTAACGCACGATCAACTGAGTTTAGGTTTGAAGAACATCACGAAGAGCGGGTGGGTACAAATATAATTTGAGCCTTTTCCTTTGTTTCTTAAACAGTGAACCAGGCCACGTTATAACCCTTAAAAGTCCTAGCTGAAGCATGGGTTAGTTCGAAAGCATACTGTTACAAAAGGTATCCTGACTCCTTAAGGCTTGCTGTGAAATACTGAGTTGACATCACGTTTTACAAAAATTCACTTGTTCTATTAAAAACTTCATTTTTCAAAACTTTAAGACAGACATAAGCTTTGCATTCTTGATATAACATTGTTTGTATATGACTATTTGTTCGAATAACAGAGAAATTCGCACGACGAATGTCTAATGAACAAAAGCACCTCCAAGCAAGGGGCATGGAATGATCATTGTCCATCATCTGGGGCAGTTAAGTCAAGATTCGGAGAATCTCTCAAAAGGCCAACCAGCTTGGGGCAAATATCCGCCCGAGTCACTTGGGGCATTGGACATGAATTCCAGCTGTGAATCTTGCCTGATCAAACGAAGATCTTCTGGTCGCATGACAACATAACAACAGGGGCAGCTCCCTACATCCTGAGAGCGCGGACATAGTCGAAAAATACTGCGCATAATCAAAGACCTGCTAGGTTGACACACCTAGGAAAAAATAAGGGCTTCCCGACAAATCAAAAGGGTTCAGGCAAAAATAAGGGATAAAATGAAAAAATCTGTACACCCGGCAAGTCGAAAACCTGAAAAGGCGGCTTGGGCAAAAATGGGTATCCCGGTGGACTGAAAACCCGAAAGGGCGGTCCAGGCAAAAGTTAGGGATCAAAAGCGTACGACTATGTTCCGTCATCTCGTCACTTGCCTACCAGAAGAAGATTTGTCAAACGGCAGTCATCAAGCGCCTCCACAGGTATCTTCTCCCACAGAAACAAGGGCAGTAATGAGTTGTCTAAGCGATCTAGTTGCTCTGTCCACCAAGGTACCAAGGTAGGTTCGGCTGAAGAACGTAACCAGGATACCTTCACTCCCCGTTTGAGTAAGACCAGATTTCAGCAATACTCCCCCGAGCAGAGTTTGGTCTCCCAATCAACCCTGAAAAGGCACAGTATCCTCCAGCAAGTCAACAACGCTCTCCCCAAGCAGAGTTAGCCTACAGTCATCCTTACGGAAGTTGGGTATCCCCAGAAGATCTCAATATTCCCCAGTGGAGTATACAGACATTCCTAACAAGCATCCCCGCAATATTAATATAAGATTGTTCCCTGGCGGAATACAGACACTTCAGTGGAGCCACTTCCCCAGTACAGTCTCAAAAAGTCTCCCCAGGAAAGTTGAATCAATCTCCCCAGTAGGAAGCTTATCCCCAGTAGATTCTGGAAGCTTATCGCCTGCAGAGTACGAACGCGTCTCCCGGACTTTATTCAAAGGTTATGCTCCACCAGAGCTTATAACTGGGTTATCCTCAGCTAAAAACCACGGAAAGATCGTCCTCGGCGAAGTTCTTCCTACCCCCCAGCGGAGTTCATCAAAGCTTCCAACATAACATATCAACGGAATTCCCAGCGGAGTTCTCATCAAAACCTCAGCGAAGTATCTCTTCCCCACAGAGCATCTCCCCGCAGAGTAATCTATTCGCCAAGTTTATTCCCCAACGGAGTCATCTTCTCCTACCGGTATTCTTGCAACTATCATCCCCAGCAGAAAACTCTACTTAACAACATCAGCCCAGAAGTTAATTTCCCAGCATCCGTCAAGGATTTATTTTCCTAGACGAAAATACATTCATCACATCTTCATACATTATAGCATGCATACGCATCATATCACACAAATCTCATTTATTTTTGAGAACATCTTAAAATCATGCAGTTCATGCATCATGACATTGCATACAACTGGTGTTTTGCCTTTTCAGGGAAAAGGTCAATCCAAAGACGATTACTATCAACTGTTGCAATTCCAGATTCGATACCTGCATCTAGCCAGGGCATATCTGTGAGCGATTGATTGTGGATTCGATACCTGTATCTAGCCAGGGCATATCTACATTAAAAAGATTAAAGAGATAGCTGGGAAATGCTCCAGATATGGATGATGTTCTTTTGCTTATTCAAGACTCCTTCTAGATATAGTTCAGATGTGACCCAGGCATGGCGACGTTCTGATACTCATTCCAGATTTGCTTTCAGAGATAGCTTGGAAATGCTCCAGATATGGATGCTGTTCTTTTGCTTATTCAAGACTCCTTCTAGAGATAGTTCAGATGTGACCCAGGCATGGCGATGTTCTGATACTTATTCCAGATTTCCTTTCAGAGATAGCTTGGAAATGCTCCAGATATGGATGCTGTTCTTTTGCTTATTCAAGACTCCTTCTAGAGATGGTTCAGATGTGACTCAGGCATGGCGATGTTCTGATACTTATTCCAGATTTCCTTTCAGAGATAGCTTGGAAATGCTCTAGATATGGATGCTGTTCTTTTGCTTATTCAAGACTCCTTCTAGAGATAGTTCAGATGTGACCCAGGCATGGCGACGTTCTGATACTCATTCCATATTTCCTTTCAGAGATAGCTTGGAAATGCTCCAGATATGGATGCTGTTCTTTTGCTTATTCAAGACTCCTTCTATAGATAGTTCAGATGTGACCCAGGCATGGCGACGTTCTGATACTTATTCCAGATTTCCTTTCAGAGATAGCTTGGAAATGCTCCAGATATGGATGCTGTTCTTTTGCTTATTCAAGACTCCTTCTAGATATGGTTCAGATGTGACCCAGGCATGGCGACGTTCTGATACTCATTCCAGATTTCCTTTCAGAGATAGCTTGGAAATGCTCCAGATATGGATGCTGTTCTTTTGTTTATTCAAGACTCCTTCTAGAGATAGTTCAGATGTGACCCAGGCATGGCGACGTTCTGATACTCATTCCAGATTTCCTTTCAGAGATAGCTTGGAAATGCTCCAGATATGAATGTTGTTCTTTTGCTTATTCAAGACTCCTTCTAGAGATAGTTCAGATGTGACCCACGCATGGCGACATTCTGATACTCATTCCAGATTTCCTTTCAGAGATAGATTGGAAATGCTCCAGATATGGATGTTGTTCTTTTGCTTATTCAAGACTCCTTCTAGAGATGGTTCAGATGTGACCCAGGCATGGCGACGTTCTGATACTTATTCCAGATTTCCTTTCAGAGATAGCTTGGAAATGCTCCAGATATGGATGTTGTTCTTTTGCTTATTCAAGACTCCTTCTAAGATATAGTTCAGATGTGACCCAGGCATGGCGACGTTCTGATACTTATTCAGATTCCCTTTCAGATATAGCCTAGAGATGCTCCAGATCCGGACGCTGTTCTATTGCTTATTCAGATTCAAACTTCTAAAAGACAACTTAGAGATGCTCCATCCCAGATGCTCTTCTATTGTTCAGTCCAGATATGATCCAGATTCGGATGACATTCTGTTACTCATGCAGTATGGATATACCCCAGACACGGCGGTCATTCTACCATTTATTCAGACGTCAGCAATCAACCACAGACTAGATATGCTCCAGACACGGAAGCTATTCTATTTCTTATTCAGATTCACCTATCCACCATCTTTCCAAATGGCATCTATAAGCCCATTCCCGACAAGGTACTGTCACCTCCAGATGGCATCTATAAGCCCATCCTCCTATCCATCATCTCTCCAAATGGCATCTGTAAGCCCATTCCCGCCATCACACTCTACTATGTGAGTGCAAATTTCTGGGCACTCTAGTGTTCAATCATCTTCCACCTTCGGATCACGAAAGGCACGCACGCCAATCTACATCCTCAGGTCTAAGAAGATTGAACAGGGGCAACTGTTGTACCCCAAAATTTTCCCTCCCATAATCTTCAAAGTTTTGCCAAGCATCACCTCAAATGGTTCAAAATCACTCAAGGGCTACACAGTCAACCACTCTCCTGAAGCCAGTCAAACTAGGGTTTTGGTTCTTGCAAGAAAGTTGAGGTTTTGGTTCTTGCAAGAAAGTTGAGGTACCCTTCATAGGTATGGAAGAAATTCCTAAGCCAGAATTCATTGCCTCAGCCTTGCATTTGAAACGGGCCGACGTGGTATCCAATTGGGAAACTCGAAGCGGAGTTGTGGGTTTTCTAGCCAAATTTCTGATAGACCAGGCTCAAATATTTTGGGATGATATGGATTTTCAGGCTTTCGAGGATATCTTGGCTCTTCTTATCTATGGTTTAGATCTCTTCTCTAATCCAAACTCTTCCGTAGATGTGAATGCTATCAAGATTTTCCTTTCTCGCAACCCTGTGCCTACCTTGCTTGGAGATATTTTGCATGCTCTCTATACTCGTACCACGAGGAGAAGAGGGACTCTTATGTGCTGCATGTCATTGTTATCGAGGCGGTTTATTTCTCACCTCCCTAGGTCCATACTAAAGAACGAAGAAGGTTTGGGTTGGTCGTACAGAATAATGTCACTCGCTCATACGGATATTCTTTGGTGTTCCCGAGCTATGGAAGACATTCCTGTTATTGACCGCACTAGGGGGTACCCTAATGTCCCGTTACTTAGTATCAGAGGAGGTATAACTTACATTCCTTGTCTAGCTTTGTGACAATTTGGTCGTGCTCGAAGAGATGGTCCCCATGAGTTACTTCTCGAGGATATTGTATTCGACTATGAGGACGATGTTAAGGGGCATCTCCAGAGGTTCATACGAGCTTGGGGAATGGTAAACAGATCTGACCCCCATGAGTTGGGACCAAAGACTTCCCTTCCTATGCAGCCTTACCTCAAATGGGTCCGAGCTCGTGCCCAGAAGCTTATGATGCCTTATGTTGCAGTGTTACCAGTGATTGTGGAACCCACTACTGAAGACGACATTCCTTACACGGTTCTTGTTGTACCCCAAAATATTTCCTCCCATAATCTTCAAAGTTTTGCCAAGCATCACCTCAAATGGTTCAAAATCACTCAAGGGCTACACAGTCAACCACTCTCCTGAAGCCAGTCAAACTAGGGTTTTGGTTCTTGCAAGAAAGTTGAGGTTTTCAAGGGCTCAATCAAGTCCCGTATGCTCATACACATTGTCAAGCACCTACATGTCAAGTTTCAAGGCTCACAAGGTCAAGTTGCACAGTCAAAAACCCTAATTGCTCCACAGTCAACTGCAGGGGCAAAATGGTCATTTGGCAGTCAAAAGTCAAAAAATTTGGTCAAAATCTTATATTGAAGCCACAATCATCATTTGTTCAAGTCTTGATCATGATTTCACAAGAATGGCTCAAAAATCATCAAGATGCAAAAGTTTCTATTTTTGGACAGTTGAAAAGTCAACTGTAACTTGACCAAGGCATAACTTTTTCATGGTTCATCAGAAAAATCCCATCCAATGCTCATCTTAAAGGGGATGACATTTCCTACAACTCATATTCACATTCCAAGTCCAAGAAATGCTCTCACAAAAAGTTATCAATTTCAACATTATAGGTCATTTTCAAAAGTCAACAAAAAGGCACTTTAAGTCAAAGACCATAACTTGAGATTGGTAAATCAAAATGACATGGGACCAAAGACATTGGTTAGAGGACTTCAAGAACTTTCCAAAATGTCCAAGAACATGTTCATAGCTTCAAAATTGAGCAAGATATGCATTGGAGAAGTTGGGAAATTTTTGTGAAATGGCCAAAGTCAATTATCCTTGAAACTTCATTTTTGACAAAAGGGGCCCACTTTTTCCACTTGTTTCAGCTTGGCCATGCTTCCCACGTGTCCCACAATTTATTTCAAGATTTAAAATTAATTTTTCCATTTTTATTTAATTTTATTTGATTTAATTCATTTTAAATCTTTTAAAATCAAATAAAAATCAAAGAAATTAATGGAGGGATATATTTTGTGATGATTAGCTTTGATACACCTTAAAACACATTCCAAATTCGTGCAAGGGCCTATTCCAAGCAAGAATTCAAATTTGACACAAAAATGGAAAGTTGTTTCAATGGAGTTCATGGCATAATCTCAAGCATAATTGCATAAGCTTAATGACCATTATTCTTATTGATACACTTTACATTACTATATATACAAGCATTCCCAACCTCATTCAAAAAGATGGTGTGTGCAGAAACGGGCAAGAGCAAAACCAAAAATTATTCAAAAAGTGAGAGTTCTAAAACATAGTTGCGAGCATCTTCAGATCAAAACAAGCACTGTAAGTATTCCCAGGTCCCCTTATAATTTCCATATTGTTTTTTTCAATTGCTTTCCTGTGCAGCATTCCAAAGCGCTGAACACCATGCACCTCACCCATCCAACAAGCCAAGTGTCATTGGAGGCAGATCCAAGGGCCAAGCATAAGGAACACCATGGTCTGGAGTCAGTGCACGCGTAGGCAACCAAAAAAGTCATACATGCCTTGTTCAAATGGGCCACAATTCTCAATTCAACACCTTCAAATTCCAGCCACACCCTCCCTTGGTTTTACTTCTTTTTTCATTTTGTTTTGTCATTTTCTATTATCTTAATTTCTAACTTTTTTATTTTATTATTATTAACAAATTAACATAATTAACATACTTTCATAAAAAATCAAAAAAATAGAACTAACATTATTTTTATTATTATTATTTTATTTTTGTAAATAAACAATAATTGAATTAGTTTAATTAGGCCATTTTAATTCCTTTTCTTAAATAATTAAAATAGGTCTAGAATTAGGTAAAGTTAACTTTTAATTTTATTTCTTTTATTTCATAAAAACATAAAAACAAAAAAATATTTTCTTTTAATTAAATTAATTAATTAGTCATTAATTAGCTTTAATTTCATTTTAATTACAAAAAAGACCAAAAAAAAATCAATTTCTTTTCTTAAAAGGGTCAACACCCTTAGAACATTTCCGATTTAATTTTTTATTCGCGCTTAGTTTATTATTATGTAATTGCTTCCAAGACATGTAATAGTTAATTAGGTTTACTGTTTTATTTACTTTCCGTACTTATTTACCAAAAACGGGTCTTTGTAATTTTTGGCGATGTATAGACCCGCGCCTTGTAATAGCGTAGGATTTATGTTTCTGCAATTTACTTTCCGCACCCCATAATTGTTAAATGCATGAAAGAATGTATGTAAATAAAAACAACTCGTAGCTCACTAATTACAAAGACAAACATTAACTGAATACAACACACAATGCACACACCACTTCTAGGGTACGCCTCACTCGTTGCCTTCGAAACATGGTCGTCAAGTATATGACGTCTTAGCGGTCCTTATGTCCATGATCCAGTTGCCTCGAAACAATTGCCTCGAAACGGTTGCCTCGAAATAGTTCCCTCGGAACAGTTGCCTCGGATTAAAAAAAGGATCAAGGACATAAGGGTAGCTTCTAAGGTGTCTTACTGTTGCTTCGGTGACCACACTGTCCCTACAATCGAATTGACCCGAACACCTCCAACGGTGGTGCTACCTACCTCTCAATGGTGGGATGGCACTACCTAAAGGACTTTTACACAACCTAATTCCTTAGGGTAGGTAGATGACTCATGGATACTTGCTCTTTTCAAAAACAAAACAAAATACTTTTCACACCTTACACTTTCAAAAAAAAAACTTTCAAAACAATTTTTCAAACACTCTTGAGGACAGATACAAGAGTTATTCAGAAAACTTTCAAAGAAACTTTTTCAAACCCACTCACATTTTGAAAAGCAAACATTTTTGAAAACATAAGAGCAAGTACCTAAGAGCCCGTGGATAACCACGGATAGAAAGGGTGCTAACACCTTCCCTTTCTATAAATCTACCTCCCGAACCGAGAAACATATATCATAAGGAATTTTGTTGTGCTTTTGTCCTTTCCTTGTTGGAGAAAATAAAAGACGGTGGCGACTCTTGCTTACCGCGACATTTCGCGAAACCAGCTTTAAAACAGTCAGTTCTATTTCCACCGATCACAGTTCTCTATCCTTACATGCCCACTGATATTGGGGAGTTACAGAGGTATTTGATTCAGCTGAAGAATGAGTGAGATACTTATAGGGAGCAGTTCCATGAGCAAGAGAGGAAGGCTTTAAAGCTCACCAGGCAACTCGAGGAAGAAAGAGTGCTCAATGACTATATCAGCACAAAGAGAAAGCGTCCATGGGACTTTTGATTTTTCTTTTCTAGTTTTAGATTTGTTTTATTTACTTCTTTGTAACGCCTTAAAGGCATGTTAAACCTTTCAAATTTAAGCTAATAAAGTTTTGTTTATTTTGGTTTGAAAATTTAAATCTCCCAAAGTCTTTGAAATCTTTACACGCACATCCCATTATCATACACATCATTACAGGTACCACTACAGGGTTCTCATCTTCTTCGCTGTTTATTTCAGCAGAAATGTCTTCCGATCAAGTCATCAAAGATCTTCAGGCACAGAACACCAAGTTCCAACAGATGTTCATCAGTCTGGCAAAGGGGCAAGAGGATCTGAAAGCCCTCATTCTAAAAGAGAAGAAGAAGAAGAAGAAGAAGGTCGGTATTCTGAATATGGGCAGAAGGTTTGGAGAAAGGTTGAAGCATCAAACTGATTTGACCTCTTCATCTAAAGACGGGGAGAACCAAGAAGAGGAAAAGGACCCTAATCCAGCAGTCTCTGATAATGATACTGATTTTGATGATGAGAAATATCCTCCTGCTGAGGATAGATACAAGCAGCTAGAAGACCGTCTGAGTGCTATAGAAGTTCAGAAGATACCTGGTTTGGATTTCAGAGAACTGGGACTAGTATCAGGGGTGGTCATCCCTTAAAAGTTAAAAGCTCCAACTTTTGCTAAGTATGATGGAGTGTCCTGCCCAAAACTCCATCTCGGCTCTTATGTTAGGAAAATTCAACCCCACACCGCTGATAGAAATCTGTGGGTGCACTTCTTTCAAGATAATATGTCAGGGACTCAGCTTGAATGGTTCTACCAGTTAGAGGGATCCAATGTCTGAAACTGGGAAGATCTTGCTGCTGCTTTTTACAAGCAGTATCAGTATAATGCCGACCTTGCTCCCACTCATACTCAACTCCATAGTATGTCCATGGGTGCAGGTGAAGGTTCCAAAGATTACGCTAAAAAATGGAGAGATTTGGCTGGCAGAGTTCAAGCCCCTTTGTTTGATAGGGACTTGGTTGATATGTTTCTGGGGATGTTGTCCGGTCCATTTTTCAATCACTTAATCAGCAGATCGTCATCTTGTTTCACCGAGTTTATTCTAACTGGAGAAAGAGTGGAGGTTGGAATTCGAAGTGGAAAAATACAGAAGGATGCCTCTTCGAGTTCGGTAAAGAAACCTTTTACTAGTAAGAAGGAAGCTAGTGAAATTTATAGCCCGAGGGGCCAAAACAGATCTGAACACCGTCCAACGGTAAATGTTGTAGTGATACCAAGACCCGCAGTTGCTCCACAACGCAACAACCAACAGAGGGTGGAAAGACCACATCGGCAGTTTACCCGCATTAGCATGACATTGGCTGAAGTGTTACCTCACCTACTGAGATCCAACTTGGAAACCTTGAGAGAGGCTCCCAAGAATCCAAACACTACCTCTCCCAGATACAATCCCAACGCGCGGTGCGCCTACCATTCTGAGAGTCCTGGCCACGATACCAATGATTGCTGGGCTCTGAGAAACAAAGTACAAGACTTGCTGGAAGCTAAGGAAATAAAGTTCGATGCTCTAGAAAAGCCGAATGTTATAACTGCTCTTATGCCCAAACATGGTCGTGGAGTTAATGCTATTGACACTGATTTGTCTGTGACCTCCGTTGAAGAAATTTCTAGTCCTCTTATGACTGTCAAGAAGAATTTGATGTTGGCCGGTTTATTTCCAGGTTGTGGTGAAGGTTGCCACATGTGCTTGTTTCTATCTTCTGGTTGCCGCTTGTTGAAGTCAGTTGTTCAGCGCCTGATGGATAATGTTATACCCCAAAATTTTCCCTCCCATATTCTTCAAAATTTGCCAAGTCAAAGCTTCAAAATCTCCCCAAGGGTTGCACAGTTCAAGGGCCTCCTAACAGTCAAAATTAGGGTTTTGGTTCTAACAAAGAAAATGAAGTTTCCAAGGGTCCAATCAAGTCTCACATGCCTATAAATATGTTCAAGCATCCTCATATCAAGTTTCAAGACTTACAGCACAAAATTGCACAGTCAAAACCCTAACTGCACTACAGTCAACTGTAGGGGCAAAATGGTCATTTGACAGTCAAAAGTCCAAATTTTTGGTCAACATCTCATTTTGAACTCACAAACATCGTTTGATCAATGCTTGATCATGATTCTCAAAGCTTGGCTCAAAAATCATCAAGATGCAAGGGTTTCCATATTTGGACAGTTGAAAAAGTCAACTGTAAATTGACCAGGGCATAACTTCCACATGGATTATCAGAAAAATTCCATCCAAAGCTCATTTTGAAGATAAAGACATTTACTACAACTCCTCTTCACACTTCAAGTCCAAGAAATGCTCTCACAAAAAGTTATCAATTTCAACATTATAGGTCATTTTCAAAAGTCAACAAAAAGGGACTTTAAGTCAAAGGCCATAACTTGAGATTGGTAAATAAAAATGACATGGGACCAAAGGCATTGGTTAGAGGACTCAAATACCTTTCCAAAATGTCCAAGAACATGAGCAAAGCTTAAAAATTGAGCAAGTTATGCCTTGTGGAAGTTGGGAAATTTTTGGATATTTTGAAAAGTCAACATTGCTTCAAATGACCTAAAATTGCTAATGGGCCTCTTTTTCTTCCACAATTCATCATTCAAGGCGTGTGCATGACCATGTGGCCCAAAGGGAAGTTCTTATCATTTTTTATTTATTTATTTGGATTTTTAATCATTAATAATTCATTTAATTAAAATAAATAGGTAAAAATACTAAACCTAACTTTTTGAATCTTTTTGTGTATAAAATAATCTCAAGATTTTGTGTATAATCAGATTTGGAAAGTATATTGGTGATTGAACATGATTTGGACTAAGTTTGCATGAAAAAAGATTTGAAAACTAATGCCATAAAAATCAAATATTGATTCATCAATTCAATGATTCTTTGGTCAATTTTCTTAACCTAAATCATCCACACATAAATACAAAACGCAACCCTAGTGATCATGGACTCCCAGCTACGCCAGAAATCCCTAAGCAAACTTGAATTTTTTCAAGAAAAGTCCAATACTGAAAACCAATTTCTAGGTCGATTCAAGCCATAATATTGATTCCATTGTGTTCCTGAGGTTTCAAGGAACATATACAGATCAAAATCAACGTCCCTAACACAAGAAATAGGTAGCACGACCATGGCCGGTTCAAGCTTTTTTTCAGTTTCTTGAAACATAATTCATGCATTATTTGTAAATTCTAATATTGGATTTGTATTCATTATATCATTCTGAAGCTAACCACATAATTTGATTGCATTTTTATCACCCATACGCGAATCTGCCATTGTTGTTTTCTAGGGTTATCAAGCTTTCAATTTAGGCATTTCTTCATACTGTAAAATTGGACGTTCTCAATGCCATGACCATATTCAGCGCGCTTGGACGATTATAAAGCCACCCTCGCGCCTAATTTATGTGGCCATATGGCCTATTCGTTATTTTCCCAAATGGCACATTTTGGAACGGTGCAAAACCGTTGCTGATTCTCTTTTTATTTCAGAAAAAAAAACAAACAATGAAGAAGACGATGAAGTGGCAAGGCGTAAGTGGCTAGTTCAAATTTCGCGCGAAAAGCGCCCCACTAACTTTTGTTTTATTTTTATTATTTGTTAGTTATCATATAATCAAAGCGCGTTGGATGGCTCAGTGGTGAAGCGTAGCATTGGTAATCTTCAGGACCTGGGTTCGAGCCCCAGGTCCCCACCCCCTTTCATATTATTTTTCATATTACGCTCATATGTAGTTTCAGCGCTAAGGTGTATCATACATCCTCAAAATCAAGCCATACACGCGCCTACTAGGATGGATCAAAGGGTCACGATTGAAGGAACATGGTGAACCTCAGTCAACGCCCATGCATGCTAATAGAAAAGTCAATCAGGCCAGAACTTATTGGGCCTAAAATTGCTGGACTTCACCTCACATTTGGGGACAGACCCCCTAGGTTTGCAAGCTTTTACATTTTTTTTATTTCTTTTTGTTTATTTCAATTATTGTTTTTAATTAATTTAAGATTTTCACAATAATATAAAAAACACAAAAAAATCAGAAAGGACAAAGTTAAAATATATTTATTTAATTAATATTTTTTGTAAATAAAATTCATTAATTAACTTAGTTTTTTATTTAGGACTTAATCTTAACATTTTTCAATAAACTTAAAATTTGGTAGAATTAGGGTTGGTAATAATTTTTATCCTTTTTTCTTTTCTTTCATAATAATTAAATATTTCCCATTATTTTTTTTAAATTAAAATTGCATGTAAATAATTAGGTTAATTTAGGTTTAACTTTAATACTTTCTTAATAAACTAAAAAAACAATTAGAATTAGGGTTAGTATTTTAATTGCAATTAATTTTTCTCATTAAAATCATAAATATCAAAATCTCAAAAAACAATTTCCTTTTCTTTTAATTTAATTAATTTAGCAATTTAATTTAATTCCATTAAAAAGGGTCCAACGCCCTCGTTTCTAAGTTCAATTCAATTCGTGTATTTATTTCTTTTTTTCTTTTAATTACTCATGTACCTATCCCAAAGCCGTGTAAATTAAATCTTTCGCACTTTATTTTATTTCTTTACTTTCTGTCAAATCGGGTCCTGGATTTTAATTTGGCGATGTGGACCCGCGCCTTTGTAATAGTTTAGAACTTTAATTTCCGCAACAATTTTTAACTGTTAAATAAATGCATGCAAGAATGAATAACAATAAATAAAAACAAACGCTTAGATCACCCATGACATGAACAAGACAAAATATCTGAAAACGACACACAAGTCACACACCACCCCTAGGGTACGCCTCACTGTTGCCTTGCCTCGAAAGGTGATCGTCGAGTAGAGGATGTCTTAGTAAGTCCTCATGATCCGGGAACCTGGCATGAGGGTAGCTTCTAAGGTGTCTTCCCATTGCTCCGGTGATCACCATGTCCCGAACCTTGAATTGACCCGAACACCTCCAACAGTGGTGCTACCTACCTCTCAATGGTGGGATGGCACTACTTTAAAGGACATTTACACAGACGAATTCCTTAGGGTAGGTAGACGACTCGTGGATACTTGCTCTAAATTCAAAAACAAATCAAAAATACTTTTCACACCAACACATTTTCAAAAAGCTTTCGAAAGCAATTTTTCAAACACTCTTGAGGACTGATACAAGAGTCGAACTGAAATTTTCAAAGAAACTTTTTTAAAAACCCACATTGAAAAGCAAACAAACCATTTTTGAAAACACAAATGAGCAAGTATCTAAGAGCCCATGGATAACCATGGATAGAAAGGGTGCTAACACCTTCCCTTTCTATAATCTACCTCCCGAACCGAGAGCAATCTCTTTAAGGAATTTTTCTGTGCTTTTGTCCTTTCCATTTGGAGAAAATAAAAGACGGTGGCGACTCTTGCTTACCGCGACATTTCGCGAACCAGCGGTAAACAGTCAGCTCCAGATCCACCGATCACAGAACTGGCGACTCTGCTGGGGACTTAAACTTAAAGTGAGGCGTACCTTAGGGTTAGTTCATAACTGTTTTCAATTGTATTGACTTGTGTGCTTTAAATTGTGGGTTGCTTGGGAGCTCTATAGATCCTAACCCGGATCTGGGGATACCTTCTTAGAAAGTAGCAACAAGGCTGTGAGGGAACTGTGCGGGGTATACCGACATGGTTGAAACAGTCTGCTACGTTGATGTGGCACTTTGGTGTGTACCGGTAACCCTTGAGTTCAGTTAAGGAGAGTACGGGGCCTCCGCGTGTTGTCGTGAAGCATCAACAGACCTTAGGAACCTTAATTGAACTATCTTGGCCTCTTTAGGGTAGTGAGATAACTGACTTTGGTACAGTCTGAGGTTGGTTGATACTCGATACTACACTCAATTGAGGGTTTCTTTCCTGGAATATTTCGGTCGCCAGTTCAGTGGCTAAATCGAAACGATGAACAATGAAAGCAATCCCGTGATATTGGGACCCTTAGAATCCGGTTACTTTGATAGGACAGGTTGAACCCACCAACTTCAAGAGGGTACTACCCAGACCCCATGCAGGCCTTAAACCCTAAGGGCTTGTCTTGTGTGCCTTGTGTGCCTTACATGTTTGTCTTTGTAAATATCTGTGGTGTGTTTAATTATAGCATCATGACATCATCCAGCATCATATGCATTGACTAACCATTTCAGGGGTTCGAATCTTCATCTTTGTTCTTGTTTTGTAGGACATGGAAACTGTTCGTAGAAAGACAATTCAAATCAGTCTTGTAAGGATCCCTCCTCAGCTTAAGGAACTTATATCCAGGATTCCCGAGAGCTCTTCATTCAGTGAGAGACATGGAAGACTCATCAGCTTGGTCAACACCAACATTGAGGAAGATATGATAAAGGTCCTGTTCCAATTCTTTGACCCTCTGCATCACTGTTTCACCTTCTTGGATTATCAGCTGGTACCTACATTGGAGGAGTTCTCCCGGCTCCTGAAGATCCCTATCCTTGACCAACTACCCTACAACGGTACGGAAAAGGAACCCAAGCTTGAAGAGATTGCTAAAGCCTTGCACCTACAAACATCTGACCTCAAGGGACATTGGGAAGTTAGAAGTGGTATCAAAGGGTTCTTAGCAAGGTTTCTGTTTGAGAAGGCCCGTGAATGTTGGAACTCCCTTGACTTACAAGCTTTTGAAGAAGTTGTGGCCCTCCTTGTTTATGGTTTGGTGTTGTTCCCTAACCCAGATCAGCTTATAGATATCAGTGCTGTCCAGATCTTTATGTCCAGGAATCCTATACCTACGTTGCTGGGGGACATCCTTCACTCATGTTACACTCGAACCATGAGAAAAAGAGGTGTCCTTATGTGTTGCACTCCTCTCCTGGGAAGGTGGTTTATTTCGCACCTTCCACAATCAGTTTTGAAGGATGAGCGAGGTTTGAGATGGTCACAACGGTTGATGACTCTTACACATGCCGATATACATTGGTGCCCTAGGTCCAGAGAGGATGTCACTATCATTGATCGTTGCGGAGAGTACCCTAATGTTCCTTTGCTTGGAATCAGAGGAGGTATTACTTACAACCCATGCCTGGCTTGGAGACAGTTTGGTTATGCTCGGAGGGATGGTCCTCATGACATGTTAATTCCTGACATAGTTTTTGATTTCGACAACGATACTCAAGGACTTCGCCAAAAATTTATCAGAGCCTGGAGGATGCCAAGTAGGATAGACAGTAAGACACTGGGGCACAGGAACTCCACCCCGTTGGAACCTTATCTCAAGTGGGTACGAGCCCACTCCCAGAAGTTAGTGATGCCTTATCCCCATATGCTCCCTGTGATCAAAGAGCCAGTCTTGGAAGGTGAAGTGTCCTACACTATTCAGCACCCCGATATGCCCACATCCTGGGAAGAGATGCAGAAGAGCTGGATCCAGCTTAAGGAAGAACGGAATTCTCTTGAGACCAGTCTACATGCTAGCGAAAAGAAGGTCTTGGAGCTCACCCGCCTGTTACACGAGGAGAGGAATCTCAACACTTACATAGCTCCAAAGAGGATGCGTAGTGTATTTTGGGATTGATTTGCTTTTGTATTATTTTGCCCATGAGGCTTTAATGTACTGAACAATTATTTCCTTAATAATAACGTGTGTTCCTTTTTGTCTACAACAAATTTGAACTTTCGAACCCTTGAATGCATTGCATAAACACATATCATTCATCATGTGCATAGCAGGTTTTCCTCTTTTCAGGTTGCTTACAGTTCTTCGCTGTTTATTTCAGCATCATGAATCCTGACTCGTCATCAACTGAGATGTCCATCAAGGCTCTTCAGGCGCAGAATGCGCAATTTCAGGAATTAATCATGGGTTTGGCTCAGGGCCAAGAAGAGCTGAAGGCTCTGCTCCTGAAGAAGGAAAAGAAGAAGAAGAGAAGAACTGTTCTTTTTAACTCGGGCCGAAGGTTTGGCAACACTCTGCAGAACGAAGAGGCTGGTTCTTCCATTGGCAAGGGTATTCCTCAAGAGGGAAAAGGTCCTAGTCCGGTAGTCTCTGACAACGAGACTGATTTTGATGAAGAGCAATATCCTCCGGCAGAAGACCGTTACAAGCAGTTGGAGGACAGGCTAAATGCTATGGAGATACAACAGGTACCTGGGCTGGATTTTGGAGATTTGGGTTTGTCTACTGGTGTGATCATTCCTCGTAAATTCAAAGCACCATCCTTCACCAAATATGACGGGGCGTCTTGTCCCAAGCTACACCTCAGGTCCTATGTTCGGAAGATTCAACCGTACTCAGTGGATAAGAATTTGTGGATCCACTTCTTCCAGGAGAGTCTTTCAGGGACTCATCTCGAATGGTTCTATCAGCTGGATGGGACCAAGGTTCGTAACTGGGAGGAGTTGGCTACTTCTTTCTATAAGCAGTATCAATATAATGCCGACCTTGCCCCTACACGTACCCAACTCCAGGGTATGTCGTTAGGTTCAAGTGAAGGTTTTAAAGAGTACGCTCAGAAGTGGAGAGATCTGGCTGGCAGGGTGCAGCCTCCGTTGACTGATCGGGAGTTGGTAGACATGTTCTTGGGGACCCTATCTGGGCCATTTTTCAACCATCTTATCGGGAACTCGTCTGCAGGGTTTACTGATCTTATTCTGACTGGAGAGAGAATTGAGGCTGGGTTGAAGTCTGGTAAGATTCCGAAGGGTGCATCGTCTAGTTCTGAGAAGAAACCCTTCAAAAAGGAGGCTAGTGCTGTATACGGCTCTAGAAGACAAGAAAAATCTGAGCGCCGCCAATCTGTCAGTGCGGTAATGATTGCTAAGCCTGCTGCCGCTCCTCGGCCAACCAATCCTCAAAGGGCTGAAAGACCCCGGAGAGAGTTTACCCGTTTGAGCATGACTTTATCGCAGATCCTGCCACAATTGCTATCCACCAACCTAGTGACTGTCAGAGAGGCCCCCAAAGGTGTAAACACTGCCTCTCCGAAATACAATCCAAATGCTCGTTGTGCTTATCATTCTGATAGCCCGGGGCACTCCACTGATGACTGTTGGGCATTAAGGAATAAGGTGCAAGACCTTATTGACGCGAAAGAGATACAGTTTGAAGCGCCTGAGAGGCTGAATGTGGTTACTGCTCCTATGCCTCAGCATGGGGTAAACGCTGTTGATGAAGAAGTGTACGCTGTTTCTATAGATGATCTAGCCACTCCCCTAATAACTGTCAAGAAGAACCTACTGCTGGCCGGTTTATTTCCGGGTTGCAGTGAGGGTTGCCTGTTCTGTGTTGTTTCCCTATCCGGTTGTCCTTTGCTGAAGTTAGGCGTCCAAAGCCTAATGGATAGCAAGGAGATTCTGTTTAAGAAGTCTTTTGTTCAGTTGGTTCCGGTGGAAGAGGTTTCTGTGGTTACAATCTATAATAATCCAATCAAGGCTCTCCCGAAGAAGCCTGTCCAAATCATGATTGTCGCACCTGTGGTTATTACTGTTCTGGGGCCTCTCCCCTACGTATCTGATAAGGCTGTCCCCTGGCACTATGGGGCAGATGTATATGTGAATGGAATCAAACAAGAATTCAACACTGGCGCCAGTATCTGCGATATCACTGGCCCAGCCAAGGTTACCCGCAGTGGCAGGCTCTTCTCGCCTGACATTGCACCGCCCGCTACTCGGAGACCCCTCCTTATAACACCTACAAGTGTACCTGTTCCTGTTTCTGACCAAGTTGTTTCCCCTGCTGCCGAGTCATCCAATGCTCGGGGCAAAGGAATTGAAGATGAGCCTGCCCGGATGGAGGCACCGATACCTATAAATGCTGAGGCCTCCTAACAAGAGATGGAGGAGATTCTAAAGATAATAAAAAAGGAGTGACTTTAATATTGTGGAACAGCTGGGGCATACGCCCTCCAAGATCTCAATGCTCTCCTTACTCCTGTGTTCAGAGGCCCATGCTAAGGCCTTGATCTCATTTCTCAAGACGGCCCATGTGCCACAGGAGACATCTGCAGTCCAGTTCACTAACTGCGTAGCGAATCTGACAGCAGACAATGGCTTGGGTTTCTCAGATGCTGACCTGACTGCAAAGGGAAGAGACCACAATGATGCCCTGCATGTCTCTATCGAATGCAGGGGCACTACTCTGGCACACGTATTGGTGGATACTGGTTCTTCCTTGAATGTGCTACCCAAGAAGGCTTTAGACTGTTTAGATTGTGAAGGCCTGGAACTGAAACCCAGCAATATCATCGTCAGAGCCTTTGACGGTTCCAAGAGGATGGTTCATGGAGAGGTTGACATTCCTATTCATGTGGGCTCCCAGGTGTTCGACTCCACTTTCTATGTGATGGATATCCGTCCATCTTACTCTTGTCTACTGGGTCGACCTTGGATCCATAAAGCTGGGGCAGTGACCTCTACCTTGCACCAGAAGCTGAAGTACCCCGTCAGAGGGAAGATCGTCACTGTGCAAGGAGATAAGGAATATATGGTGAGCCACTTGAATTCCTTCAGATACATTGAGATGGACGGGGAGTTTATTGAAACCCCCTTTCAGCATTTCGAGGAGGTGCTTCCAATTTCAGCAGCAGCAGAAACAGCGGTCGAAGAGGATGTTCCCTTGAAGATGGCTTCCCTGAAGGATGCCCGGGCTGTGGTTCAAAAAGGTGAATGTGCTAACTGGGGCAGACTTCCCGACTTTACACAGAAAACTGACAAATTTGGGCTGGGTTTTACTGCAAAGGGTCAGAAAGCTATGCGGAAGGCGAAGATCAGAAGACCTCTTGTGCTCATTACAAATCCAGGAGTGAATGCTGTTGGGGAGGACAATGAAGTGGACGAAGCTGAGTTCAATAGCTGGATCTACCCGACGACCGAAGGCGGATTGACCAATTGGATTGTCAAAGACCATACTCCTGTTACTTTTGTTACGCAGTAATAAACTTCTTTGTTTTGTTATTTGTAATAAACAATAAATAAACTCTACGGCCCGGTGTCTTACCCGAGGCACCGTGGTTTCATTTGTGAGGGCATATAAATTGTCATTTCATATATCATAAATGAAAATCTTGGACGTTTTCTCACATTTCAAATCTTATGCTCCTTTTCTGTCTTTCCTTCCTTTACATATTTTTCAAAACAGCTGTATTTACACACAGTCACTCATACAGGTTTCAATCCACTCTGGATCTCACTGGTAACGACTCTGCTACTGCCAGTTATGACTTCGAAAATCCGATCAACTTAGCCGAAGAAGAAGGTGAAGATGATTGCGAAGTGCCTGGCGAGCTTGCAAGACTGTTGCTTCAGGAAGAGAGGACAATTCAACCACATGAAGAGCCAGTGGAGATAATAAACTTGGGTACTGAGGCAGACAGGAAAGAGGTAAAGATTGGTGCCAACCTAGAGCTCAGCGTGAAGCAACGGTTGACTAAGATGCTACATGATTATATGGAGATCTTTGCCTGGTCCTATGAAGACATGCCCGGGTTGGATACCGATATTGTGGTCCATCATTTGCCTACTAAGGAAGACTGCCCTCCGGTTAAGCAAAAGGTCCGCCGTATGCGTCCAGAGATGTCTGAGAAGATTAAAGCCGAGGTTATGAAACAGTTTGATGCTGGGTTTCTCGCAGTGACTTCTTACCCTCAGTGGGTTGCTAATGTGGTGCCGGTACCAAAAGAAAGACGGTAAGGTCAGAATGTGCGTTGATTACAGGGATCTGAACAGGGCCAGCCCCAAGGATGACTTCCCCTACCTCACATTGATGTCCTTGTGGATAATACTGCTCAGCATAAGGTGTTCTCTTTCATGGATGGCTTCTCAGGTTACAATCAGATCAAGATGGCTCCTGAAGACATGGAAAAGACTACATTTGTTACTCAGTGGGGCACCTTCTGCTACAAGGTCATGCCCTTTGGACTGAAGAACGCTGGGGAAACCTACCAACGTGCCATGGTTGCTTTATTTCATGACATGATCCATCATGAGATAGAAGTATATGTTGACGACATGATCGCAAGGTCCCAGACCGAGGAAGAGCACCTAGATCATCTGCAGAAATTGTTTGACCATTTGAAACTGTACAAGCTGAGATTGAACCCGAACAAGTGCACCTTCGGGGTAAGATCTGGGAAGTTGCTAGGCTTCGTTGTAAGTGACAAGGGCATTCAAGTGGACCCTGCTAAGGTTAAAGCTATTCAAGAGATGCCAGTTCCTAGGACAGAGAAGGAAGTCAGAGGCTTTTTAGGACGCCTGAATTACATTGCTCAGTTCATCTCGCATCTGACTGCTACCTGTGAGCCAATCTTCAAACTGCTGAAGAAAGATCAGGTAGTACGCTGGAATGATGAATGTCAGGCTGCTTTTGACAGAATCAAAGAGTATCTCCAAGAACCACCCATCCTTATGCCGCCGGTTGAAGGGAGACCTCTGATACTATACCTGACAGTACTTGATAACTCAATGGGGTGTGTGCTGGGGCAGCATGACGAGTCTGGCCGAAAAGAGCATGCCATTTATTACCTTAGCAAAAAGTTTACCGACTGTGAGACCCGATACTCACTGCTTGAGAAAACTTGCTGCGCTTTGGTATGGGCTGCTCGCCGGCTGAGACAGTATATGCTGACTCATACCACCTTGTTGATCTCAAAGATGGATCCTATAAAGTACATATTCGAAAAGCCTGCTCTGTCTGGGAGAATTGCAAGATGGCAAATGATCTTGACGGAATACGACATTCAGTACACGACCCAGAAAGCCATCAAGGGAAGTGTATTGGCAGACCACTTGGCACATCAGGCAGTCGACGATTATCAGTCAATGAACTTCGAGTTTCCAGACGAGAGCATCATGATTGTGACTGATTGTGAAGTACCTGGACCGGATGAAGGACCTGAGGAAGGATCCCAATGGTCTATGCACTTTGACGGAGCCTCCAATGCTCTGGGAAACGGTATTGGCGCTGTAATCATATCACCTCAAGGCACTCATACTCCACTCACTGCCCGACTATGTTTCAATTGTACCAACAACATGGCAGAGTATGAGGCGTGCATCATGGGTCTTCAAGCTGCGATCGACTTAAGGATCAAGTTTCTGAGTGTCTTCGGAGATTCCGCTCTCGTAATCAATCAAATCAAAGGAGAGTGGGATACGAAACATCCGAATCTTATTCCTTACAGAGAATGTGTGTTGACCTTGATCCCCCACTTCACGAAGATAACCTTTGATCACTTTCCGAGAGAGGAGAATCAGCTGGCGGACGTGTTAGCTACAATGTCTTCTATGTTCAAGGTCAAATGGGATAATGAGGCTCCCCGGATCATCATCTGGAAACTGGACGAACCAGCATACTGTTGCGATCTCGAGACTGAATTGGTGACTGAGAAGCCTTGGTACCATGAGGTGAAGAGATATCTGGAAGCTCAGGAATACCCTGAGGGTGCCTCTGTCAATGATAAGAAATTCCTGAGAAGGTTCGCGGCAAAGTTCTTCCTTAGCAACGACATCTTGTACAAGCGAAACCATGATTCAACCTTACTGCGTTGTGTGGATAAGACTGAAGCAGAAAGGATCATGGAAGAGCTACATGAAGGGACCTTTGGTACACATTCCAGTGGACATACAATGGCAAAGAAGATCCTTCGGGCAGGGTATTACTGGTCCACAATAGAAGCTGACTGCTACCAACATTCCAGGACATGCCATAAGTGCCAGATTTATGCAGACAAGGTGCATGTTCCTCCAGTTCCCCTGAATGTTCTGACTGCGCCTTGGCCGTTTGCAATGTGGGGCATAGACATGATCGGTGAGATTAAACCTACGGCATCTAATGGGCATCGCTTCATCCTAGTGGCGATTGATTATTTTACAAAGTGGGTTGAAGCAGCTTCCTATGCTACGGTAACCAAGACTGTTGTGGCACGGTTCATTCGGCATAACCTGATCTGTCGATACGGCGTCCCTGAGAGAATCATTACAGACAACGGTACCAATCTGAATAACAAGATGATCACTAAGCTCTGCGAGCAGTTTAAGATACAGCACCACAATTCTTCCCCTTACAGACCGAAGATGAATGGGGCTGTAGAAGCAGCAAATAAGAACATCAAGAAAATCATGCAGAAGATGACAGTGACTTATAAAGATTGGCACGAGATGTTACCGTTCGCTCTACATGGGTACCGTACCTCAGCTAGGACGTCAACCGGGGCAACTCCTTCCTCTTTGGTTTATGGTATGGAGGCAGTCTTACCGATCGAAGTGCAAATACCCTCTCTCCGGATAATGAAGGATACAAATCTGAACGAAGATGATTGGATCCAGACACGACTTGATCAGCTAAACTTAATTGATGAAAAGAGACTTGTTGCTATCTGTCATGGTCAGACGTATCAGAAACGAATGATCAGGGCATTTAACAAAAAGGTCAGACCACAGGAATATCAAGTTGGGGATCTGGTAATCAAGCGAATCATCCTTCCTCAGAGTGATCCAAGGGGCAAATGGACCCCCACGTACGAAGGGCCATTTGTGGTTAAACATGTGTTCTTAGGAGGAGCCATGATTCTAACCAACATGGATGGTGACGACCTTCCTCACCCCGCCAATGCAGACATAGTAAAAAGATACTACGCATAAAAAAGACCCGCTAGGCTGACATGCCTAGGCAAAAATTAGGGCTTCCCGGCGAACCAAAAGGGTTCAGGCAAAATGAATGGATGAAATGAAAAAATCTGTACACCCGGCAAGTCGAAAATCTGAAAGGGCGACTTGGGCAAAAGTGGGTATCCCGGTGGACTGAAAACCCGAAAGGGCGGTCCAGGAAAAAGTTAGGGATAAAGCGTAATACTATGTCTCATTGGATCACTTTGCATCCAGAATCCGGTATCTACATCAAGTTCAGACGGCATCGATCAGTCAGCTTCACCTTCAACCAAGGTCATCAAGTGATGAGACGCTCGGAGATATAACGGCAATAGTAGAGTTGAAACCCAGTGGGATCATTCATTTCACACAGCTGTTTTATTTTCTTTTGTACAAAATTTGTATAAACTCTCTTGTTCAGCGGAGTTCTCTTACTAGGACGTCAGCCTCTTGTACATAAAACGCCTATTTACAGGCCAATCAAAAATCAATACAAATACACTTTTCAGTTAAAATTGCCAATTGTTTTTCCTTTTTCCTGTTTTGTTTTGTGAAGAACGTCCAAGGTTCAATTTGTGATATATGCATTGACAATAATTTGCTAACTCATGAATATTTGCGTGCGAAACAAAGGATTAATTACAGGTAACATTAGAAACAGGGGCAATAAAGAGTTGTCTAAGCAATCTAATTGTTCTATCCTCCAAGGTACGAAGGTAGGTTCAGCTAAAGAACATAACCAGGCATCTTAATTCCCCAGAGAGTGAGCCAGCAAGCAATACACTCTCTCCAAGCAAAGTTATCAACCTTCAAGAAGTTGGGGATCCCCCCGCAGATCTCAACATTCCCCAGCACAGCAATATACATATATTCTTAACAAGCATCCCCGGCAATCTTGACCTAAAGATTGTTCCCCGACGGTATATCAGACATTCAGTGGAGTCCCTTCCCCGACACAGCTCAAAACTTCCCCAAGAGAGTCCAATCTAGTTCCCCAGGAAAGTTGGAATTCATCTCCCCAAGCAGTAAGCTTATCCCCAGTAGATTCTGGAAGCTTATCCGCGCAGAGCACGAACGCGTCACCCGGCTTTATTCAAAGAGTTATTTCCTTACTAGGATATAACTGGGTTATCCTCAGCCAAAAGCCACGGGAAGATCGTTCTCGATGAAGTCTTCTTATCCCTAGCAAAGTCTATCAACGCTTCCAACATAACAAGGTCATCCCCAGCAAGTTATTATCAACATTCCAGCAAAGTATCTCTCTCCCCACAGAGTATTGCTTCCCAGCAAGATTATTAGAGTACTTGTCTCCCTGCAGAGTTATCCATTCGCCAAGTTTATCCCCCAACAGAGTTATCTTCTCCTACCGGTATTCTTGCAACTATCTTCCCCAGCGGAGGCAAAAATCTATTCTCCAACATCAGCCCAGGAGTGACTTCCCGGCACCCGTCAAGGATTTACTTTCCTAGACGAAAAACATACATTTGTAAACGTCACATACATCATTATGGCATGCATGTACGCATCATATCTTACAAATCTCATTTATGTTGAGAACATCATTGCTTGACCCATATCATGCATTGCATATGACTGACCTTTACCTTTCAGGAAAAGATTCAGTTAAGTTCTCAGCTATTTCAAGACCTAGACCGGTTCAGTTAAATCGACTCCAAAGATTTCTCTGTTTCTTATCCAGTCAAAGGCCTTCTCTGGTTCAGTCAGATCGACTCCAAAGATCTCACTGTTTCTTATCCAGTTGAAGACATTCAAGACCTAGACCGGTTCAGTTAAATCGACTCCAAAGATTTCTCTGTTTCTTATCCAGTCAAAGGCCTTCTCTGGTTCAGTCAGATTGACTCCAAAGATCTCCCTGTTTCTTATCCAGTTGAAGACATTCAAGACCTAGACCGGTTCAGTTAAATCGACTCCAAAGATTTCTCTGTTTCTTATCCAGTCAAAGGCCTTCTCTGGTTCAGTCAGATCGACTCCAAAGATCTCACTGTTTCTTATCCAGTTGAAGACATTCAAGACCTAGAGCGGTTCAGTTAAATCGACTCCAAAGATTTCTCTGTTTCTTATCCAGTCAAAGGCCTTCTCTGGTTCAGTCAGATCAACTCCAAAGATCTCCCTGTTTCTTATCCAGTTGAAGACATTCAAGACCTAGACCGGTTCAGTTAAATCGACTCCAAAGATTTCTCTGTTTCCTATCCAGTCAAAGGCCTTCTCTGGTTCAGTCAGATCGACCCTAAGATCTCCCTGTTTCTTACCCAGTTGAAGACATTCAAGACTTAGACCTGTTCAGTTAAATCGACTCCAAAGATTTCTCTGTTTCTTATCCAGTCCAAGGCCTTCTCTAGTCTAGCTAAATCGACCCCAAACAGATTTTCCTGATAAAGACTTAGTAGAAGATATCCAAGATTCTCTCAATGATTGCTGTTGAGGTTGTAGTCGCCGATGGTTCTCTCCCCGATCCTGTGGAGGTAGTAATCGTCCCCAGATTTTCTCAACGATTGCTATTGAGGTTAAATTCATCCAAGTTTCTCTCACCGTTCCTGTTGAGGTAGTAACCATCCCTGGTTCATTCATCGCCATTTGAAGCTCCAGATTCAGCTCCTGTAACCAGTCAGGACACATCTATACAAAGCATCTGAAGACCAGCTCCTGTAACAGGTCAGGTAATCATTTTTCTTTTGCAGGTATGCAAGTTCTCGCTAAGGAATCTCTTATGCAATCAACACCCAGATGGCATCTATAAGCCCATCCACATATCCATCATCTCTTAGCATGGCATCTATAAGCCCATCATCCTATCCATCATCTCTTAGCATGGCATCTATAAGCCTATCATCCTATCCATCATCTCTTAGCATGGCATCTATAAGCCCATCATCCTATCCATCAATCTCTAAATGGCATCTATAAGCCCATTCCACCATCACACTGCTACTATGTGAGCGCAAATTTCTGGGCACTCTAGTGTTCAATCATCTTCCACCTTCGGATTACGAAAGGCACGTCAGCCAATCTGCATCCTCAGGTCTAAGAAGATTGAACAGGGGCAACTGTTGTACCCCAAAATTTGCCCTCCCATATTCTTCAAAATTTGCCAAGTCAAAGCTTCAAAATCTCCCCAAGGGTTACACAGTTCAAGGGCCTCCTAACAGTCAAAATTAGGGTTTTGGTTCTAACAAAGAAAATGAAGTTTCCAAGGGTCCAATCAAGTCTCACATGCCTATAAATATGGTCAAGCATCCTCATATCAAGTTTCAAGACTTACAGCACAAAATTGCACAGTCAAAACCCTAACTGCACTACAGTCAACTATAGGGGCAAAATGGTCATTTGACAGTCAAAAGTCCAAATTTTTTGTCAACATCTCATTTTTAAGTCACAAACATCATTTGATCAATGCTTGATCATGATTCTCAAAGCTTGGCTCAAAAATCATCAAGATGCAAGGGTTTCCATATTTGGACAGTTGAAAAAGTCAACTGTAAATTGACCAGGGCATAACTTCCACATGGATTATCAGAAAAATTCCATCCAAAGCTCATTTTGAAGATAAAGACATTTCCTACAACTTCTCTTCACACTTAAAGTCCAATAAATGCTCTCACAAAAAGTTATCAATTTCAACATTATAGGTCATTTTCAAAAGTCAACAAAAAGGGACTTTAAGTCAAAGGCCATAACTTGAGATTGGTAAATCAAAATGACATGGGACCAAAGGCATTGGTTAGAGGACTCAAAGACCCTTCCAAAATGTCCAAGAATATGAGCAAAGCTTAAAAATTGAGCAAGTTATGCCTTGTGGAAGTTGGGAAATTTTTGGATATTTTGAAAAGTCAACATTGCTTCATATGACCTAAAATTGCTAATGGGCCTCTTTTTCTTCCACAATTCATCATTCAAGGCATGTGCACGACCATGTGGCCCAAAGGGAAGTTTTTATCATTTTTTATTTATTTATTTGGATTTTTAATCATTAATAATTCATTTAATTAAAATAAATAGGTTAAAAATACTAAACCTAACTTTTTGAATCTTTTTGTGTATAAAATAATCTCAAGATTTTGTGTATAATCAGATTTGGAAAGTATCTTGGTGATTGAACATGATTTGGACTAAGTTTGCATGAAAAAAGATTTGAAAACTAATGCCATAAAAATCAAATATTGATTCATCAATTCAATGATTCTTTGGTCAATTTTCTTAACCTAAATCATCCACACATAAACAAAAAACGCAACCCTAGTGATCATGGACTCCCAGCTGCGCCAGAAATCCCTAAGCAAACTTGAATTTTTTCAAGAAAAGTCCAATACTGAAAACCAATTTCTAGGTCGATTCAAGCCATAATATTGATTCCATTGTGTTCCTGAGGTTTCAAGGAACATATACATATCAAAATCAACGTCCCTAACACAAGAAATAGGTAGCATGACCATGGCCGGTTCAAGCTTTTTTTCAGTTTCTTGAAACATAATTCATGCATTATTTGTAAATTCTAATATTGGATTTGTATTCATTATATCATTCTGAAGCTAACCACATAATTTGATTGCATTTTTATCACCCATACGCGAATCTGCCATTGTTGTTTTCTAGGGTTATCAAGCTTTCAATTTAGGCGTTTCTTCATACTGTAAAATTGGACGTTCTCAATGCCATGACCATATTCAGCGCGCTTGGACGATTATAAAGCCACCCTCGCGCCTAATTTATGTGGCCATATGGCCTATTCGTTATTTTCCCAAATGGCACATTTTAGAACGGTGCAAAACCGTTGCTGATTCTCTTTTTATTTCAGAAAAAAACAAACGATGAAGAAGACGATGAAGTGGCAAGGCATAAGTGGCTAGTCCAAATTTCGCGCGAAAAGCGCCCCACTAACTTTTGTTTTATTTTTATTATTTGTTAGTTATCATATAATCAAAGCGCGTTGGATGGCTCAGTGGTGAAGCGTAGCATTGGTAATCTTCAGGACCTGGGTTCGAGCCCCAGGTCCCCACCCCCTTTCATATTATTTTTCATATTACGCTCATATGCAGTTTCAGCGCTAAGGTGTATCATACATCCTCAAAATCAAGCCATACACGCGCCTACTAGGATGGATCAAAGGGTCACGATTGAAGGAACATGGTGAACCTCAGTCAACGCCCATGCATGCTAATAGAAAAGTCAATCAGGCCAGAACTTATTGGGCCTAAAATTGCTGGACTTCACCTCACATTTGGGGACAAACCCCCCTAGGTTTGCAAGCTTTTACATTTTTTTTTATTTCTTTTTGTTTATTTCAATTATTGTTTTTAATTAATTTAAGATTTTCACAATAATATAAAAAACACAAAAAAATCAGAAAGGACAAAGTTAAAATATATTTATTTAATTAATATTTTTTTTAAATAAAATTCATTAATTAACTTAGTTTTTAATTTAGGACTTAATCTTAACATTTTTCAATAAACTTAAAATTTGGTAGAATTAGGGTTGATAATAATTTTTATCCTTTTTTCTTTTCTTTCATAATAATTAAATATTTCCCATTATTTTTTTTAAATTAAAATTGCATGTAAATAATTAGGTTAATTTAGGTTTAACTTTAATACTTTCTTAATAAACTAAAAACACAATTAGAATTAGGGTTAGTATTTTAATTACAATTAATTTTTCTCATTAAAATCATAAATATCAAATTCTCAAAAAACAATTTCCTTTTCTTTTAATTTAATTAATTTAGCAATTTAATTTAATTCCATTAAAAAGGGTCCAACGCCCTCGTTTCTAAGTTCAATTCAATTCGCGTATTTATTTCTTTTTTTCTTTTAATTACTCATGTACCTCTCCCAAAGCCGTGTAAATTAAATCTTTCGCACTTTATTTTATTTCTTTACTTTCTGTCAAATCGGGTCCTGGATTTTAATTTGGCGATGTGGACCCGCGCCTTTGTAATAGTTTAGAACTTTAATTTCCGCAACAATTTTTAACTGTTAAATAAATGCATGCAAGAATGAATGACAGTAAATAAAAACAAACGCTTAGGTCACCCATGACATGAACAAGACAAAATATCTGAAAACGACACACAAGTCACACACCACCCCTAGGGTACGCCTCACTGTTGCCTTGCCTCGAAAGGTGATCGTCGAGTAGAGGATGTCTTAGTAAGTCCTCATGATCCGGGAACCTGGCATGAGGGTAGCTTCTAAGGTGTCTTCCCATTGCTCCGGTGATCACCATGTCCCGAACCTCGAATTGACCCGAACACCTCCAACAGTGGTGCTACCTACCTCTCAATGGTGGGATGGCACTACTTTAAAGGACATTTACACAGACGAATTCCTTAGGGTAGGTAGACGACTCGTGGATACTTGCTCTAAATTCAAAAACAAATCAAAAATACTTTTCACACCAACACATTTTCAAAAAGCTTTCGAAAGCAATTTTTCAAACACTCTTGAGGACTGATACAAGAGTCGAACTGAAATTTTCAAAGAAACTTTTTTAAAAACCCACATTGAAAAGCAAACAAACCATTTTTGAAAACACAAATGAGCAAGTATCTAAGAGCCCATGGATAACCATGGATAGAAAGGGTGCTAACACCTTCCCTTTCTATAATCTACCTCCCGAACCGAGAGCAATCTCTTTAAGGAATTTTTCTGTGCTTTTGTCCTTTCCATTTGGAGAAAATAAAAGACGGTGGCGACTCTTGCTTACCGCGACATTTCGCGAACCAGCGTTAAACAGTCAGCTCCAGATCCACCGATCACAGATAATAAAGAAATTTTGTTCGAGAAGTCTATGATTCCTGTTGTTCCAAATGAAGACGTTGCCATTAAACCATTTCCGCCAATCCTTCCAAGGTTTCCTCAAGAAGACCTGTTAGGATTACACCTGTTCAAAGAATTGCTCCACTAATAATTACTGTTCCTGGTCCCATCCCGTACACTTCAGACAAGGCTGTCCCCTGGCACTATGGTGCTGATGTGTATTATCATGGCATTAAGCAAGATTTGAAGAATGAAGAAGCTGATGACGATGTCAGTAATATTGTCGGGTCTAGTAAGGTTACTAGAAGCGGAAGGATCTTCTCTCCCGAGATTTCCCCTCTGACTGTCAATAAACCTATTGTCATTCCATCTGTTGTTCCCGCTAGTACATCAACTATTGTTCCAGTTCATACTCCAATTATCACCCCTGTCGCCGAGCCATCTGGGACTCAGGGCAAAGAAATTATAGGTGAGCCTGCCCAGACGGAGGCGCCTAGAAAAATTGTTGTGGGAGCCTCTAAGCAGCAAATAGAGGAAATACTGAAAATTATCAAGAAAAGCGACTACAATGTGGTCGAACAGCTGGGGAAGACCCCGCCAAAGATCTCCGTGTTGTCTCTTTTGTTGTATTCTGAAGCCCATGCGAAGGCTTTGATTGCATTTCTCAAGACTGCGCATGTGCCGCAGAAAACGTCAGCGGATTAGTTCAAAGATTGTGTGGCCAGCCTGACTGCTGACAATGGGCTATGATTTTCAGATGTGGATCTGACACTAAGGGGAGGAATCATAATGATGTTTTTCATGTCTCGATTGAGTGCAGGGGCATCACTATGGTTCATGTGCTGGTAGATATCGGGTCTTCGTTGAATGTTCTGCTAAAGAAAGCGTTGGACCGTTTAGATTGTGAGGGTTTGACTTTAAAGACGAGTAACATGTGGTAAGGGCTTTTGACGGATCAAAGAGGATGGTGCACGGGGAGGTGGACATCCCTGTTAAAGTGGGTTCTCTGACCTTTGGGTCTACCTTCTATGTAATGGATATCAGACCATCATATTCTTGCTTGCTGGGTCATTCTTGGATCCATAGGGCTGGGGCAGTTACTTCCATACTCCATCAAATGCTGAAGTATCCGGTGAAGGGGAAGATTGTCACAGTACAAGGTGAAGAAGAGTATATGGTGAGTCATCTCAATTCCTTCCGCTATGTAGAGATGGACGGGGAGTTCATAGAAACTCCTTGTTAGAACTTTGAAGAGGTCCCTCGGACTTTGGCATCAACTGAAGTTACTACCAACAAACCTCCGTTAAAGATGGCTTCTCTCAAGGACACCAGTGCTATAGTTGAAGAAGGTGGGTGTACCAATTGGGGTCGGCTCCCTAATTTCACTCACAAAACATACAAATTTGGTTTGGGCTTTACTACAGGGCTCAAAGGGATGTCAGGCACGCACGGATTGGAAGACCTCCTCTACACATCAGCAATTGGGGAGTTAATGCAATTGAGGACAGTGAAGAGGATTCAGACATCGACAGCTGGATCTACCCAACAACCAACGGTGGATTGAATAAATGGATGGAGAAGGAATTCATACCTGTTTCTTTTATTCCGTAGTAATTGACTTTTGTTTTAAGATTGTAATAAACAATTTGAAACTTTACGGCCCGGTGCCTTGCCCGAGGCACCTTGGATTTACTTGTGAGGGCTTATTATTTGTCATTTCATTTATCATTAATAAAGCATTGGACGTTTCTTGAATTACAAATTTTGCGCTCCTTGTTTTTCTTTTCCTTCTCTCACTTTATCAAAACAACTATTCTCTTACACACACTCACGTATCATACTGTAGATCCATATCCACTATGGATCCCATTGATAACAACTCTGCTACTGCCAGTTATGACTTCGAAAATCCGATCAACCAAGCCGAAGATGAAGGTGAGGATGATTGTGAAGTACCTGGAGAACTTGCTAGACTACTACAGTAGGAAGAAAGGGCCATACAACCTCATGAAGAGCCAGTTGAGTCAGTGAATTTGGGTACAGAGGAAGACATGAAAGAGGTCATAATAGGTGCGAACCTGGAGCCTAGTGTCAAACAACGGTTAATACAAATGCTACACGACTATGTTGAGATCTTTGCCTGGTCCTATGAAGACATGCCTGGTTTGGACACTGATATTGTGGTACATCGCCTGCCGACTAAAGAAGACTGCCCTCCATTAAAGCAGAAGGTCCTCCGTATGCGCCCTGAAATGTCATAGAAAATCAAAGCAGAGGTCATGAAACAGTTCGACACAGGATTCTTAGCTGTCACTTCTTATCCGCAGAGGGTTGCCAACATTGTTCCGGTACCTAAGAAGGAAGGTAAGGTATGGATGTGTGTGGACTACAGAGATCTGAACAAGGCAAGCCCCAAGGATGACTTCCCACTTCCTCACATTGATGTTCTAGTCGACAACACCGCACAACACAATATCTTCTCCTTCATGGATGGTTTTTATGGCTACAACCAGATCAAGATGGCTCTTGAGGACATGGAGAAGAAAACCTTCGTTACACAGTGGGGCACCTTCAGTTACAAAGTAATTCCTTTTGGGTTGAAGAATCCTAGGGCAACTTATCAGCGTACCATGGTCGCTTTGTTCCATGATATGATTCACCACGAGATCGAGGTTTATGTTGATGACATGATAGCCAGGTCCCAAACCAAAGAGGAGCACCTTGATCATATCCAGAAACTGTTCGACAGGTTGAAGACGTACAAGCTGAGGTTGAATCCGAACAAGTGTACTTTCGGGGTAAGGTCTAGTAAACTTCTGGGTTTTGTTGTCAGTGATAAAGGTATCCAGGTAGACCCTGCAAAGGTAAAAGCCATATAAGAAATGCCGGCTCCCCGTACAGAAAAAGAAGTTAGAGGTTTCTTGGGACGTCTGAATTATATCGACAGGTTCATTTCACATCTGACTGCTACTTGTGAGCTAATCTTCAAGCTTCTGAAGAAACATCAAGTGGTAAAGTGGAATGATGAATGCCAGGCTGCTTTTGAAAGAATCACGAAATACCTTCAAGAACCACCAATTTTGATGCCTCCAGTTGAAGGAAGATGTTTGATATTATACTTGGCAGTGCTAGACATATCAATGGGGTGTGGCTGGGGCAGCATGATGAATTTGGTCGAAAAGAGCATGCCATTTATTACCTTAGCAAAAAGTTTACCAACTGTGAGACCCGATACTCATTGCTCGAGAAAACTTGATGCACTTTGGCATGGGCTGCTCGCTGACTGAGACAGTATATGCTGACTCACACTACCTTATTGATATCAAAGATGGATCCGATCAAGTATATTTTCGAGAAGCCCGCCTTGTCTAGAAGAATAGCAAGATGGCATATGATCTTAACCGAGTACGACATCCAATACACAACCCAAAAAGAAATCAAGGGGAGTGTATTGGCGGATCATTTGGCGCATCAGGCCGTAGATAACTACCAGTCCATGAATTTCAAGTTCCCAGATGAGAACATCATGTTGGTAATCGACTGTGAAGAACCCGGACCAGATGAAGGACCTGAGGAAGGATCCCGATGGTTTATGTATTGTGATGGAGCCTCGAACGCATTGGGTAATGGCATTGGCGCTGTAATTATATCTCTTGAGGGTTGTCATACTCTGTTCATCGCCCGATTAAGTTTTAATTGCACCAACAATATGGCGGAGTATGAAGCGTGTATCATGGGTCTTCGAGCTTCTATTGACCTGAGGATTAAGTTCTTGAGTGTATTCGGAGATTCCGCTATGGTGATAAGTCAGATCAAAGGCGAGTGGGATACGAAGCACCCGAATCTTATTCCTTACAAAGAGTATGTACTAACGTTGCTCCCGCACTTTGAGGAGATAAACTTTGAACATTTCCCAAGAGAGGAGAATCAGTTAGCGGATGCGCTAGCTACCATGTCTTCTATGTTCAAAGTTAGGTGGGACAATGAGGCTCCCCCAAATTACCATTGAGAGGTTAGACGAACCCGCAAATTGTTGTGACATTGAGACTGAAGAGGTAACAGATAAACCCTGGTTTCACGAGGTAAGGAGGTATCTTGAGGCTCAAGAATACCCCGAGGGGGCATCTGTTAATGATAAGAAGTTTCTGAGAAGATTCGCTGCGAAGTTCTTCATCAGTAATGGTATCCTCTATAAGCGTAACCATGATTCAACCTTACTACGGTGTGTAGACAAGAGTGAGGCAGAAAGGATCATGGCAGAGTTACATGAAGGTACCTTCGAAACTCATTCCAGTGGACACACCATGGCAAATAAAATCCTACGAGCGGGATATTACTGGTCCACCATGGAAGCCGACTGTTATCAGCACTCTCGAACCTATCATAAGTGCCAAGTCTATGCTGATAAGGTGCATGTACCTCTGGTTCCCCTGAATGATTTGACAGCTCCGTGGCCCTTTGCAATGTGGGGCATCGACATGATCGGCGAGATCAGACCTACTACGTCTAACGGGCATCGCTTCACTCTGGTAGCCATTGATTACTTTACGAAGTGGGTTGAGGCAGCTTCCTTTGCTACAGTAACCAAGAACATCGTGGCGTGGTTTATCCGACACAATTTGATCTATCAATATGGTATACCCGAGAGGATTATTACGGACAATGGTACAAATCTCAATAACACAATGATCACCGAGCTCTGCAAACAGTTCAAGATACAACACCGTAACTCTTCTCCCTACCGGCCGAAGATGAATGGGGTTGTCGAAGCAGATAACAAGAACACCAAGAAGATTGTGCAGAAGATGACGATGACATACAAAGACCGGCACGAAATGTTACCATTCGCTCTTCAAGGGTACCGTACCTCAGCGCGGACGTCGACAGGGGCAACACCTTACTCTCTGGTATATGGCATGGAGGCAATCCTACCCATCAAAGTCCAGATACCCTCTCTCAGGATTATGAAGGATGCAGATTTGAATGAAGACGACTGGATCCAAACCCGACTTGATCAGCTGAATCTAATCGATGAAAAGAGACTTACTGCTATCTTTCATGGTCAGACGTATCAAAAGCGGATGATCAAGGATTTTAACAAGAAAGTCAGACGTCAAGAATATCAAGTCGGGGATCTAGTGATCAAACGCTTCATACTACCGCAAGGTGATCCCAGGGGAAAATGGACCCCCACATACGAAGGGCCATCTGTGGTTAAGAACATTTTCTCGGGAGGAACTATGATTCTAACCACCATGGATGGTGACGACCTTCCTCACCCCGTCAATGCAGACATAGTGAAAAGATACTACGCATAATCAAAGACCCGCTAGGTTGACTGGCCTAGGCAAAAATAAGGGCTTCCCAGCGAACCAAAAGGGTTCAGGAAAAAGTAAGGGAGGAAAATGAAAAAAAACTGTACACCTGGTAAGTCGAAAACCTGAAAAGGAGACTTGGGAAAAAAGGGTATCCTGGTGGACTGAAAACCCGAAAGGGCGGTCCAGGAAAAAGTTAGGGATTGAAGCGTAACACTATGTCTCATTGGATCATCTTGCAACCAGACTTCGGTATCGACTATCAAGCTCAGACGGTGCCAATCAATCTAATTCACCCTCGACCATGCAGCAAAGTGATGAGACGCTTCAAGACATAAAGACAATAGTAGAGTTGAAACCCGATGGGATTGTTTCACATAGCTGTTTATCTTTCTTTAACACACATTGTAATTTCTATCTTTCAGCGGCGTTCTCTTACTAGGACGTCAGCCTCTTGTACAAAACGCCTATTACAGGCCAGCTTCAAAATCAACACAAGTCATTTTTCACAAAATTTTAATTTGTTTTATTTTGCAAGAATGTCCAATGATTTATTTTTGATATATGCATTTGAAATAATGGCTGCTCATAAATATTTACATAAGAAACAAAAGACGATTGCTCGTAATTCCAGGAACAGGGAGAACAAGAAGTGCCCAAACCTTACAGTTATTCTGCCCATCAGGTACTGGGATAGAGCCAGCTTGAGAACATGAGTAGTGGTAGATATACTCCCCACAAAGTAAAAAGCATCCAAAGACAGTGATGCTAGCTTTCCCGAACAAGACATAACTCTCCCGCCGAGGTTCACCATCGCGAGTGAGTCAATAAATTTTTCCCCAAGCAGAGTTTATTTCTCTCACAAGTAGAAATTCAATCTCGAACAAAATTCATTAACACCAGCAACGAAAATTCATCCCCAGCTGAGTTTATTTCTCCAAATCAGCAGATCTATCAACATAGTATCTCCTCTCCAACATAGTTATTCCCCGCAGAGTTATCCTCAGACAGGGTCTCTTCCGGTAGAATGTTCACCAGCCAAATGGATGGGAATCCCTAGAATAGTTATCCTTGTTCACCATCCCCAACAGAAGTGGAAGGACTATGGTTTTTCACAACAGTCAAGAATACCATTTCTCATGCGCTCCAAACAGCAGTCAGGGATTTATTTTCCCGGACTCAGATTATTACGTTAGCATTTCCTGTTCATGCATCCTGACATGTGCATACATTGCATATAACATAATCTCAATTATTCAAAGAACCGCATCACATATAACATAGTCTCGTTTATTTTGAGAACGTCATCATACAATGCATCTCATGCATCACACAGAACTAACCATGTATTTCTTTCAGGAAAGATAGTTATTATCAACAATTTCCAGCAGGTCTATGATCAACACTCGAAGCTAAACAGAGTAATCATCGGTGCGACAAATGCAACCTTACCCAAGTTCCCTCTGCAGTTTTACCCAAACTCGTGTCGAAGTAACCCTACTATCCAAGTTCCTTCTCAGTAGCCCTACCATCCAGGCTTTCATCTCGAAGTAACCCTACTATCCAGGTTCCTTCTTACAACCCTACCATCTAGGCTTTCATATCGAAGTAACCCTACTATCCAGGTTCCTTCTTATAGCCCTACCATCCAGGCTTTCATATCGAGGTAACCCTACTATCCAGGTTCCTTCTTACAGCCCTACTATCCCAGATTTCATATCGAAGTAACCCTACTATCCAGGTTCCTTCTCACAACCCTACTATCCAGGCTTTCATATCGAGGTAACCCTACTATCTAGGTTCCTTCTTACAGCCCTACTATCCAGGCTTCATCTTGAAGTAACCCTACTATCCAGGTTCCTTCTCATAACCTTAATATTCAGGTTCTTCCTCTCTTATCCATAGATAGCAGTCCATAACACTGCAAGACCGCGACCCGATCAAACACAATTGATTTCAAATTTCCCCAGAAAGTTGCGGTGCAGTTTAAACCCCGATCAGACATGCGGTTCACTTCCGCTCCTGAACCGAAATTATTCCCCAGTAGAGTAACAGACAACTGAAGCTCCTAAAACTCTATTTCTCCCAAGACAGAGACCATCATTCCCTAGCGAAGTCCTCCTCAATAATAGGTATACAGGTTCTTGCAAAGGAATCTCTTATGCGATCGACACCTCTTCAGGTGGCATCTTTAAGCCCATCTCCTACATTTCCCTAGAAACTTCCAAATGGCATCTGTAATCCTATTCCTGATATCGCAAATCAAGTATCACTTCATGCGAGTGCAAATTTCTAGGCACTCTAGTGTTAAATCATCTTCCACCTTCCAATCACGAAAGGCAGACAAGCCAATCTACATCCTCAGGTTTAAGAAGATTGAACAAGGGGTAGCTGTTGTACCCCAAAATTTGCCCTCCCATATTTCTCAATACATGTCAAGTGAGGTCCTCAAATTGCTCAAGGAAGTCCAAGAGTTGACCAGACAAACTCTCTCCTAAGGCAGTCTATCTCAAATTAGGGTTTCTATTTTCATCAAGAGGTGTGAACCACAAAGGATTAAAATGCTTAAAATTGTCCTAATATGTTTTCAAGATCATCCATGTCAAGTGTCAAGCCTTGCAGAAGAAGTTTGCTCAGCCAATTGCTCAAATGCCTGAAAATCGACTGTGCTAGGTCAAAAGTCAACTGTGGCTCACATACAGTCAAACTTCAAGATTTTTGGTCAACATCCTCATTTTGAAGTATTATTCATCATTTGATCAATGGTTGATCATGATTCCTCAAGGATTGCTCACAATTCCTCAAAACCCAAAATTTGCTAAATTAGGGTTTTGTAGGAAAAGTCAACTCAACTTTGACCAAGCATAACTTTCTCATACTTCATCAAAAATGACCCATCAAAATCTCATTCTGAAGAGAATGAAATTACCTACAATTCATCTTCATCTCCCAAGTTAAGAATATGCACTCACAAAAAGATATGAATTTTGACATTATAGGTCCTTTTAAAAAGTCAACAAAAATACCTTTTGGGGAAAAGCTTCATAAATGAACATGGAAGAATCAATTGAGATAAGACCAAAAGAGTTTCTTAGAGTACATCCTAAGATTTCTAAAAAGTCCAAGAACACTTCTCTAGGGTCAAAATTGAGAGAGTTATGCATTGGCCAAGTTGACCTTTTTTGTAAAATTGCCAAAAGTCAAATGAGCTCAAAATTGCATTTTTTGTCAAATGGGCCTATTTTTCATGATTGAATCTTGCTTATGACATGGTCCACGATCCAAATCAGAACCCACACATCTTTTTCTTTATTTATTTATTTTATTTTGATTTTTATCATTTAAAAGTAAAATTAAATCAAATAAATAGCAAAAAAAATCAAAGATTTGTTTTGTGATCAGATTTTGGGTGGAATCAAATCCAATTATGCTGCCAAATCATAATCCAAAACGTGCAAAACAAATTGAACTAAAATTGGCATGATTTGGCTTGATATAGAAAGATATCATACAAAGATAAAGACCAAATCAAATCTTCATAGTGGACCAATATTTAGCTCATTTTTGTTGACCTAATGTATTCCATTACATATAAAAAAGATAGCCAAGGCAAGAGAGGAGGTTGGAGGTCGTGCATAACCAAGAACAAAACTGAAAATTTCAAAGAAAAGTGGTGATTCAATTTCCATCCTAGAGGCCAATCCAAGCCCTTCTAACATTACTAACAGACTCCTGGACCTCTCCAGAAGGGATCTCAATCAATTGCAAGCCTATTCACGTCTGGAATCATAAGTACAGACGTCACGGTTTGTCGCAAAAACTTGATTTCGATTTCATTGATTTACGCATCATTAGCATATTTGACTTATATATTCTCGTTCATCATTGATTTTGCAAGCTATTGGTATCGTTTAATTGCGTTTTCAGTACATGAATCATGATACGCCATTGTTAGGGTTTCTTGGTTCATTTTAGGGCTTTGTAGTATAGGCTAAATTAGGCTTGGATTCTGGTACCATGATACTCGTGAGGCTGAGACTAGTTGATTGGTACCTTTAAATTTCATTTATATTGCTTGTAGAGAATTTTTGAATGGCACAGGTTTGTAGCTATAACAAGGTGTCCGTGGGTAAAAGTGTCGTTGGCTAAAACGACGGTCCATGGTAGAAGAAGCTTGCGTGGCAACATGTGACTTGCCCATTTGAATTTTCGCGCTTTTTTCTGATTACACCATGTGATTTTATTATATTGTTTATTTCTATTATATGTGCAAACAAACAAAGCAGCTCAGCTGGCAGCGTGATATTGGGAGCGAGCATAAGGACCTAGGTTCGATCCCCAGGTCCCAATATTTACTTCATATTATTTTTCAACAGGTGATCAGGCGCGTTGCTTAACAGGATGTCCACCGTGTACCATCAAGATCCAACCATCAAACGCATCTCCAGTCAGATCCAATGCCTTTCCATTGAAGGTCCACCATGTACCCCAGGTCAACGTACGCACTAGATCAGGCGAAGTCAAAAGGGCTTGGATTTGTTGGGCCCAAAATTTCAACAACATACCCCTTTTTTCAGCATAGCAACTAGGCCCATTTACTATTTTTCTTATTTTCTTTTTGTTTTACTTAATCCTTTTAATATTTATTTTAATCATTTTAATTAACAAATTAATCATTTTTCATAAAAAATCATAAAATCAAGAATTCGTAAAAAAAAAATTATTAGAATTAGTTTTTTTTAATTATTATCCAATTTAATTTGATTTAGTTTAACTTAGGGCAATTTTAACATTTTTTAATATAATTAAAACTAATTAGCAAATTAGGTTAAACTCTTGATTTAATTTTATTTTCTCCTTTTCTCAAGTAATTAAAAATACAAAAATAGGTTTTAGATTGAATTAATTTATTTTTTCTTAATTTAAAATTAATTAGAACTTAGGATTTTCTTCTTAATTTAACTATTTCATTATTTTCTTAAATAACAAAAACATTTTTTTTAATCAATCGTCAATAGGTTTAGTCAAGGGTCCGAACCCTAGTCATTTCGTGTTTGATTCATCGCGCGCATATTATTATTTTGACAATATTTTTGAAACTGTTCATGGCTTGTAATAGTTTAATTTAGGGTTTTATTTACTATTTAAATTCCAGGGTTTTTGGCTATGTAATTAATCCCCCACCCGAAGCCTTTTAATATCGTAGATTTATTTTCCCGCTTTTTTTCTCGCAAATATTTAACTGTTTAGATGTATGCTAATAGGATTGTATGACTAGAATGCATGACGAGTTAATACGGTTAGAAAACCCTAATGTGCAAAGATAAATAACTGAAACAAATCACTCGCACATATCACTCTTAGGGTATACTCTCACTTCGGTTGCCTTCGGTAAACGATCATTAAGTATAGGATGCTTTAGTGGTTACCCTTCTGTCTAAAAAGATCTAACGTCCCATTCGAATGTTGCCTCAGAAATGTTGCCTTAAAAAGATCTTAAGACTCTATGGTTACTACTAAGGTGTCCTAACATTGCTTTAGTGATCGTACGTCCCTTTCGAATTGACCCTTACAAACTCCAACGACGATGCTACCTATTTCTCCATAGTAGGATGGTGCTGTCTAAAGGAAACGAGAATAGAAACGATCTTTTTTTCGAGTAGGTAGATGCTAGTAGGTACTTTCTCAAATCAAACTTTTCACACTTACACTTTTCAAACAAATTTTCAAAACAACTTCGTCACACCTACAAGGGTTATCACGAAGTAAAACTTTTCAAAACAAAGCACACACAAGCAATTTAAAAATGAGCAAGTACCTAAGAGCCCATGGAAAACCATGGATAGAAAGGGTGCTAACACCTTCCCTTTCTATAATTTACCCCCCATACAGAATATCTCGAAAAATGATTTTTTTTCTGTACTTTTTTCCTTTCCGGTTGGATGAAATAAAAGTCGGTGGCGACTCTTGCTTACCGCAACATTTTGCAAATACAAAACGCAAAATGCAAACCATTATTAAACAGTCGATTCTGCCACCATATCACAACTTTGTAATCTCAATCCTCACTTAAAATTCAACGCACATGTCTTGTAACCCAAGCACTATAATGAATCAACTATTAACAAAATCATGAACTTAATAAGACCCTAGATCAATATTAAATCCGAGCATGATTAGCAGTTTCAAATAATCCAAATCAATAATAATAATTTCTCTCAGTAATTCAAGTTAACTTGCAATTGAAGTAACAAGTATTTGATGAGAACCAAAAACTGTATCATTCAAAACAAGTCCACAATATTGAAGAAGGAGAGGCTCCAGGAAACCATAAGATCGATCCCTAATCCTGTTGTTGCACCCCAAAATTTGCCCTCTCATGTTTTTCCAAAGTCTTCCCCCTGCATGATTGATCACAAACTCTTGCCTAAGGAAAAAGAAAATTTTTGAGTGGTGCTTTAAGACCCTTCGATTGGCATTCTGAAAGACCCTTCGATTGGCATTCTGAAGGAGCATTTTGATTGGCATTCTGAAGGAGCACTTCGATTGGCATTCTGAAAGACCCTTCGATTGACATTCTGAAGGAGCATTTCGATTGGCATTCTGAAAGACCCTTCGATTGGTATTCTGAATGAGCCTTTCGATTGGCATTATGGACAAGCACTTCGATTGGCATTCTGAAAGACCCTTCGATTGGTATTCTAAAGGAGCACTTCGATTGGAATTCTGAAAGACCCTTCGATTGGTATTCTGAAAGAGCATTTCGATTGGCATTATGGAAAAGTACTTCGATTGGCATTATAACAGTGTCCTTCGATTGGAATTCCAAAAGGTCCATTCGAAGAGGCATTCAAAGGGTCCATTCGAAGAAGCTTTCGAAAAGCATTCGAAGGATGCCATCAGCCCATTCGAAAGGGAGCATTCGAAGGCCAGTTACATATCATTCAAAATTCAAAAAGGGACAAGATCCCATGTGTTTAGCCAATGTTACAAATTCTCATTCATGGCTGTCAAACACATAATCAAGGTCATTTAAACCTTTGTCTTCCTGTCCCCTCTACCCCCTCTATATAAAGAGATCACAAGTGTTGCAAAAAGGGAGGAGAACAAAAAAACACAAAAAAAATAGAGAAAAGAAACAGGGAGAACTTGGAGATACGCTGCCAAAAAATCATCAGCACTCCCAGGAAGCCATACCCAATCCGTGCACAAGCCATTCCACACTCAGAATCACAGATCAAAGCACTTATGTTTGGATAAAACAAACCAAGACCCAGATTCAGCAGGTGTGAATAAGGGGGAGATTCGAATCAGGGGGGTAAAATCCCCCCTGGACCTTTAACATCTCTTTCGTTTTGCAGGAAATAGATTCTCAGAATCTTGTTCAGAGTTTCGAAGCTTAGCAGCTTAGCTTCGAACTATACCCAGGATTTCCAGATCGAAGGGTGATATATCTAGATCGAACACCCTCAGAGTGCAGCCCCTCATTCACCTTCGAGAAAGCCTCTGCACTGGGTCGAAAGACAGCCCACACCTCTTTAGACCCAGGCCTCCAGAATTATATTTCTTCTTGATTTGCTGCCTGGCCCATTTATACTTTGTTTACTTTGTTTTTGTTTATTTCTTTTAGTTTTTTTTAATCAACATAAAAATCATAAAAATAAGTAACTTAGAATTAGGATTTAATTTAGTTAAGTATTTTAACTTATTTTATTCAATTTTAAAATCAGTAGACTTAGGATTTATTTGAATTCAATCCTTTTCATAAACAAAAAATGCAAAAAAATATTAGGTACGTTTTAGAGTTAATTTTAATCAGTATTTTTAATTAATTAAATTTGACTTAATTGAACATTTAGCATTTCCCAAAATAAAATAAAACAACAAAAAAATTTTATTCTTAGGATTTTTTAGAGGTTATTTTCATATTCGCGCGCGTTTATTTTATTATAACTGCCTACTGGTTTGTAATAGCTTAACTAAGACTTTTACACTTTACTGCTTTTATTCCCCCAATTTTGGACATGTAAATAATCCCCCTCCCCGAAGCCTTGTAATAGCGTAGGATTTACAATTCCCGCACTTTAAATTCCTGTACATATATTAACTGTTTAGATGTATGCTAACTAGGATTGCATGACATGATTAACCTTTAAATCAACCGTAGCACACCATAACATCTACAAAGATAATATAAACTGAAAATTGACACACTTGCACATGCCACTCCTAGGGTACACCTCACTTTGTTGCCTCGAACGTGGTCATTAAGTATAGGATGTTTTAGAGGTCGTCCTTTTGTCCCAAGATCATAAGTTGCCTCGAAACGGTCGCCTCGGAAAATGATCTAAGACATTAGGGTTACCGCTAAGGCATCCTAATGTTGCTTTAGTGACCACACGCCCTTAAACCGAATTGACCCGAAAACTCCAACGATGGTGCTACCTACTCCTTAATAGTGGGATAGCACTGTCTAAAGGACATTTGCACAGTTTAATTTCGTTTTGACTAGGTAGAGGTTCTTAAGTACTTGCTCATTTTAAAAACAAAACAAAACTTTTCGCACTTACACTCTCTTCAAAAACAAAACTCTTTTCAAAACCCACAATCACAAAGAAAAGCAAACTTTTGAAAACATAGTGAGCAAGTACCTAAGAGCCCGTGGGTAACCACAGATAGAAAGGGTGCTAACGCCTTCCCTTTCTATAATCTACCTCCCGAACCCGAGAAACATCTCGAAAAGGAATTTTTCTGTGCTTTTGTCCTTTCCTTGTTGGATAAAATAAAAGACGGTGGCGACTCTTGCTTATCGCGACATTTTGCGAAAACAAACGCAAACGCGAACCAGCATTCCAAAAACAGTCAGTTCTATTCCCACTGATCACAGAACTGGCGACTCTACTGGGGATTCTTATAAGTGAGGTGTACGTTAGGATTAGATCACTTGTGTTTTCAATTGTATGCTTTGTATGCTTTAAATTTTGTGGGCTTGTATCAGAGTTCTATAGATCCTAACCCGGATCTGGGGATACCCTTTAGGTAAGTAGCAATAAACTGTGAGGGATCTGTCCGGCGTAGACCGACACAGATGAAGCAGTAGCTACGTTGGTGTGGCACCTTGGTCTGTACCGATATCCCTTGTGTTGGAACGAGGAGAATATGGGTCTTCTAAGGAGTCATTAAGCACCAACTGAACTTAGAACCTTAAATTGACCAACTTGGCCATAGAACAGTAGCAGTATGCTACACTCATTGAGACTAAACTCTCGCGATGATTCCGGCCACAAGAAAAGGTTGCTAAACTGGAATTATGACCGATTGAGGGTAGTCAGTGATATTGAGATCCTCTAGAACCCGGTTACTATTTTTAGGACATGTTTAAACCAACTAAACTGAAAGAGGGTAATGCCTAAACTCCATTCCCGCCTAAACTTAAGGTTGTATGTGTGACTTGTGTGCCTTCAAACTTGAACTACTTGCACATTCTTGTTATCTGACAACATGAGTTCCTTGCAGGTTTTGTTTACAGTCCTTATCCAATAATTTGGACTTATTGCAGGGTTTACTTACAACACCTCACACTTTTGCTTAAACGCATATCATACACATCATAACATCATACCTTAACATTTCCTTAACCATTTCAAGGATCTCAAGGGTCTGTGATGCAGGTTATGGTAAATCAAGTGTCTAGAAAGGGGCAAAGGGGATTTATTTTCCTCTAGCCAAGGTTGTCTAGAAATCCAAGCACGATAACTTGAGTCAGGGGCTATGACCCACTCGATATTGTGAGCTTGACTCTTGAAGAAGGACTCTCAGCAACATGAAGTTCCTTCAATCAAGCTACCAGATTCAGATTCTAACAGTTTCTTGTTTACCCCGTGAGATCCTTGAAAACATTGCATACATATATCATACATATCATTGCATAACAGGTCTCCCAGTACAGGTCTCTTATCTTCTTCGCTGTTTATCTGCAGCAATCATCATGTCTACTGAACCTTCAACCGAGCAAGCTATCAAGGCCCTCCAGACCCAGAATGCCCAATTTCAAGAGTTGGTCATGAGCCTAGCTAAGGGTCAGCAGGACTTGAAGACCCTGATTCTGAAAGAGAGGAAGAAGAAGAAGAAGAGGACCATCATGTTCAACACTGGACGCAGGTTTGGAAACGGGCTGCAGAATGAAGTTGATATGACCACCCATCTGGAGAGAAAGACAGTCCACAAGAAAGGAGGGCTCCTAGCCCTGAAGTCTCCGACAACGAGACGGACTATGATGAAGAACAGTATCCTCCTGCTGAGGATAAGTACAAACAACTGGAAGACCGTTTGAATGCTATGGAAATACAGAAGGTGCCCGGTCTGGACTTCGGAGATCTGGGTATATCATCTGGGGTGGTGATTCCCCATAAATTCAAGGCACCTGCCATTTCCAAGTATGACGGAGCTTCCTGTCCAAAGCTGCACCTCCGGTCATATGTGAGGAAGATCCAACCTTACACTGCTGATAAGAACTTGTGGATCCATTTCTTTCAGGACAGTCTTTCAGGGACTCAACTTGAATGGTTCTGTCAACTGGAAGGAGCTAACATCCGCAACTGGGAGGACCTTATTGCTTCTTTTTACAAGCAATACCAGTATAACTCCGACCTTGCTCCCACACGTACTCAGCTTCAGGGTATGTCTATGGTTACAGGCTAGGGCGTTAAGGACTATTCTCAGAAGTGGAGAGATCTTGCTGGAAGAGTCCAACCCCCTCTGTCTGATAGGGAGTTGGTGGATATGTTTCTTGGGACTTTGTCTGGTCCCTATTTCAACCACTTGGTCGGAAGCTCTTCAGCCGGGTTCACCGAGCTAATACTGACCGGCTAAAGGGTCGAAGCTGGCATCAAAAGTGGGAAGATTCAAGAAGCTACACCTTCTGATGCTCAGAAAAAGCCCTACAATGGGAAGAAAGAGTCCAATGCTATGTATGGTCAAAAGAGTCATCATGACCAACACGTAGGCGAAATCTTGATCTCTAATCCTACGCCTGCTCAACAAAGAAAGGGGCATCAGCGTAAGGAGGTCGCGCCTAAAAGACAATTCACTAAGATCAACATGTCACTGACTCAAGCGCTACAACGCCTGTTGGAGGCAGAGATGATTACATTAAAGGCTCCTCTCCGAAACCCAAATACTTCCGCTCTTACCTATCATCCCAATGAAAGGTGTGTATACCATTTTGATAGTCCGGGACATGACACAAACAACTGTTGGGCTCAGAAGAACAAGGTCCAAGACATGATTGATGCCAAGGAGATCAAGTTTGACCCTCCGGAGACTACAAACATAATCACTGCTCCTATGCCAAATCATTGAGAATGCCTTTGTTTCATTTGAATTTTCAAGTTGTAATCTCTTTGTTATTCAAACAATTATCTATTAATGCCAAACTTTGTTTCATTAATGCATTGCATATGTTTGTCTTGATTTGATCCAATCATTTTAATTACATTTAAACTATGATTTTTACTCACTTTATGACATTCAACTCTTGCTAAAAGTTACAAGCCTTTAGAGGGAGGATGACGAAATAATGCCATAATCTCATACAATATTCTTTTGGACAGACCTTGCTGACGATGTACAAACATTTCTTTCAAATCCTAAACACTGGAGTTATAAGGAAGATAATCCCTAGTCAACCCCTTCGAGCTAAAGAAGTAGAAGTTTTCTATTTTAACACAAATTGAAACCTTTAATTTAAACCTGGGGCAGGGTAGTCTCTCAGTTAATTCAAAAGATGCACATTGAAGTCACAAAACTCTCAGTTCATAATACAACAAACGACATCAAAAGCATTCCTCTGGAATCAAAAGACAGTGGTGGTTCCTTATTTCATAGGCAGTCAATCTCTCAAAATAAAAAAGCCCACTGAGCCCAAACCTAAAGGAGGCTTAAGAAAGCTGGGGCATCCCGCTGACTGTAATCTCGAAAATAGGAACAGTCAGGAAAAAATTAGGGATAACAAATCAAAAGAACGAGGTCATTATAAATCCTCGACAACATGAAAAATGTTGCAAAAATGACTGCCTTCAAAAATCCAACTTGTGTGAACCATCACCAACACGTCGTTCCAAATTCAAATAGAGTTCAAATGCACAATTAACTGAGTTTAGGATTGAAGAACATCACGAAGAGCGGGTGGGTACAAATATACTTTGAGCCTTTATCCTTTGTTTCTTAAACCGTGAACCAAGCCACGTTACAACCCTTCAAAAGTCCTAATTGAAGCATGGGTTAGTTCAAAAGCATACTGTTACAAAAGGTATCCTGACTCCTGTAAGGCTTTGCCCTAAATCTTGTGTTGAATTTGTCTCATAAAAAGTTTTTTGCTAAAAAACGCATTTTTCAAAACTTCGAGACAAGCATAAACTTTGCATTATTTGAATATCACTGTTTGCATTTGGCTATTTGTTTGACAGCGGAGAAATTCACACAACGAATATCTGATGAACGAAAGCCCTCTCAGTGAACAAAATCACTACAAAAAGGATGACACTTCCATTGATAAATCTCCTATCAACAAGGGGACTTGACATGTCACTATCCAGCACACCTGGGGCAGTCCAGTCAAGATTTCAAGAAATCTTTGAAAAAGTGCAGAGTAGCCAGGGGCAAGTCTCCATCTCCGTCACATGGGGCATTGAACATCAATCTCAGTGAAGGGTTACGTACAATTAAACATTTTCTGGCAGTGTCACAAACACTTGCTACTAGGGGCAATGACAAATCTCCCCAAAATCCTTCTCATAGGATGACTCCCAGCAAGGGTTTAATCTCTGAAAACCTTTCCCCAGCTGAATCAACCTCAAGAATCCTCGAGGACAACTTCAACAAAGTCGTCACCTCTCTAGCAGAACGGCAACAGGGTTTATTTCCCCAACAACACCAGGATTCCCCAGCTTGAGTTTGCCTCTCCGACTGCTACAAATCAAAGGACCACAACTCCCCTTCCCCAGTAGACTACTCTACAATCCCCAGCAAGTTACTGCAAAACCTGGACACAACCAGATATCAGTTCAACTTCGACTCCCTAGTAGAGGAACGGACGACTAAGACTCCTAAACTCTTTTCCTAAGCAGAAATAAACATACTCCCCACAGAGTTTTCAATATCCCCCAACGAAGTTATCCTCAAACAACAAAGCAGGGATCCCCGGTGGAAACATTTTGAGCAAAGTTCAAGATAAAATTACACTTCAACAACATTCATAACATAAGCATACAAAATACATATGACACAAATCTCATTTTATTTTGAGAACATCATTACACAAGGCATACATCATGACAATGCATACATCATGACATTACATACAACTAACTCTTTACCTTTTCAGGAAATATCAATCAATTGGAAAAGATCATCGTCTTTTGAGATTCCTTCTAGAGATAGTTCAGATGCGATCCAGATATGGCTGACATTCTGATACTTATTCCAGACTCCTTCTAGAGATAGTTCAGATGCGACCCAAATATGGCTGACATTCTGATACTTATTCCAGACTCCTTCTAGAGACAGTTCAGATGCGACCCAGATATGGATGACATTCTGATACTTATTCCAGACTGCTTCTAGAGACAGTTCAGATGTGACCCAGATATGGCTGACATTCTGATACTTATTCCAGACCCCTTCTAGAGACAGTTCAGATGCGACCCAGATATGGCTGACATTCTGATACTTATTCCAGATTTCTTCTTGAGACAGTTTAGATGCGACCCAGATATGGCTGACATTCTGATACTTATTCAAGATTCCTTCTAGAGATGGTTCAGATGCGACCCAGATATGGCTGACATTCTGATACTTATTCCAGACTCCTTCTAGAGATAGTTCAGATGCGACCCAGATATGGCTGACATTCTGATACTTATTCCAGATTCATTCAAAATACAGTCCAGATACGATCTAGATTCGGATGTCATTCTGTCAACAATCCAGATTCGGATGTCATTCTGTTACTCATTCAAATTACAGTCCAGATACGATCTAGATTCAGATGTCATTCTGTCACTCATTCAAATTACAGTCCAGATACGATCCAGATTTGGATGTCATTTTGTCACTCATTCAAATTACAGTCCAGATACGATCCAGATTCGGATGTCATTCTGTCACTCATTCAAATTACAGTCCAGATACGATCCAGATTCGGATGTCATTCTGTCACTCATTCAAAATACAGTCCAGATACGATCCAAATTCGGATGTCATTCTGTCACTCATTCAAATTGCAGTCCAGATACGATCCAGATTCGGATGTCATTCTGTCACTCATTCAAATTACAGTCCAGATACGATCTAGATTCGGATGTCATTCTGTCACTCATTCAAATTACAGTCCAGATACGATCCAGATTCGGATGTCATTCTGTCACTCATTCAAATTACAGTCTAGATACGATCCAGATTCAAATGTCATTCTGTCACTCATTCAAAATACAGTCCAAATATGATCCAGATTCGGATGTCATTCTATCACTCATTCAAATTACAGTCCAGATACGATCCAGATTTGGATGTCATTCTGTCACTCATTCAAATTATAGTCCAGATACGATTCAAATTCGGATGTCATTCTGTCACTCATTTCAAATTACAGTCCAGATACGATCCAGATTCGGATGTCATTCTGTCACTCATTCAAATACATTTCAGATACGCTCCAGATGCAGACGCAATTCTGACAATCATCCAGACTCAACTTTATTCTCCAGCAGCTCCGGGATTTATTTTCCCCAGCTAAAACATCACACTTCCATACATCATAAATACATGCATGTACACATCATATGGATACAATCTCATTTATTTTGAGAACATCATTTCTTAACCCATATCATGCATTGCATATGACTGACCTTTACCTTTCAGGAAAAATGCAGTTAAGTTCTCAGCTTAGTCGAAGATCTGACCAGTTCTTAAATCTCAATTGAATTATCATCAGTTGAATTTCAGATAAGGTTCTCAATCTCGACAGTTTCCTACATCATAGTGTGGACAAGTACTATAACCTCAATGGTATACCCCTTTGAGCACGAGTCAGTTCCTAGATCTTGATGTTGTCCTCCGTCATAGTGTGGACAAGTTCTATAACCTCAGCGGTATACTCCCGGTGGGCACGAGACAGTTCCTAGATCTTGATGAAGATGTTTCCCTACGTCATAGTGTGGACAAGTACTATAACCTCAACGGTATACTCCATTGAGCACGAGTCAGTTCCTAGATCTTGATGCTCTCCTACGTCATAGTGTGGACGAGTACTATAACCTCAACGGTATACTCCCTTTGAGCACGAGTCAGTTCCTAGATCTTGATGTTTTCCTCCGTCATAGTGTGGACAAGTTCTATAACCTCAGCGGTATACTCCCGGTGGGCACGAGACAGTTCCTAGATCTTGATGAAGATGTTTCCCTACGTCATAGTGTGGACAAGTACTATAACCTCAATGGTATACTCCATTGAGCACGAGTCAGTTCCTAGATCTTGATGTTCTCCTCCGTCATAGTATGGACAAGTTCTATAACCTCAGCGGTATACTCTCGGTGGGCACGAGACAGTTCCTAGATCTTGATGAAGATGTTTCCCTACGTCATAGTATGGACAAGTACTATAACCTCAACGGTATACTCCATTGAGCACGAGTCAGTTCCTAGATCTTGATGCTCTCCTACGTCATAGTGTGGACGAGTTCTATAACCTCAGCGGTATACTCCCGGTGGGCACGAGACAATTCCTAAATTTAAACAAGGTTAGACTTCCCCAGCGGAATCTTCTACAAACAACAAGTATGCAAGTTCTCGCTAAGGAATCTCTTATGCGATCGACACTCCTGCAGATGGCATCTATAAGCCTATCCTCCTACCAACAATCTCTAAATGGCATCTGTAAGCCTATTCCCGATGTCACAATGCTGATACTACACCATGCGAGTGAAAATTTCTGGGCACTCTAGTGTTCAATTATCTTCCACCTCCGGATCACGAAAGGCTCGAAGGCCAATCTATATCCTCAGGTTTAAGAAAATTGAACAGGGGCAACTGTTGCACCCTAAAATTTTCCCTCTCATGTTTTTCCAAAGTCTTCCCCCTGCATGGTTGATCAAAAACTCTTGCCTAAGGAAAAAGAAAATTTTTGAGTGGTGCTTTAAGACCCTTCAATTGGCATTCTAAAAGACCCTTCGATTGGCATTCTGAAGGAGCATTTCGATTGGCATTCTGAAGGAGCAATTCGATTGGCATTCTGAAAGACCCTTCGATTGACATTCTGAAGGAGCATTTCGATTGGCATTCTGAAAGACCCTTCGATTGGTATTCTGAATGAGCCTTTCGATTGGCATTATGGACAAGCACTTCGATTGGAATTCTGAAAGACCCTTCGATTGGTATTCTGAAGGAGCGCTTCGATTGGCATTCTGAAAGACCCTTCGATTAGTATTCTGAAAGAGCATTTCGATTGGCATTATGGACAAGTACTTCGATTGGCATTATAACAGTATCCTTCGATTGGAATTCCAAAAGGTCCATTCGAAGAGGAATTCAAAGGGTCCATTCGAAGAAGCTTTCGAAAAGCATTCGAAGGATTCCATCAGCCCATTCGAAAGGGAGCATTCGAAGGCCAGTTACATATCATTCAAAATTCAAAAAGGGACAAGATCCCATGTGTTTAGCCAACGTTACAAATTCTCATTCATGGCTGTCAAACACATAATCAAGGTCATTTAAACCTTTGTCTTCCTGTCCCCTCTACCCCCTCTATATAAAGAGATCACAAGTGTTGCAAAAAGGGAGGAGAATGAAAAAACACACAAAAAAAATAGAGAAAATAAACAGGGAGAACTTGGAGATACGCTGCCAAAAAATCATCAGCACTTCCAGGAAGCCATACCCAATCCGTGCACAAGCCATTCCACACTCAGAATCACAGATCAAAGCACTTATTTTTGGATAAAACAAACCCAGACCCAGATTCAGCAGGTGCGAATAAGGGGGAGATTCGAATCAGGGGGGTAAACCCCCCCTGGACCTTTAACATCTCTTTCGTTTTGCAGGAAATAGATTCTCAGAATCCTGTTCAGAGTTTCGAAGCTTAGCAGCTTAGCTTCGAACTAGACCCAGGATTTCCAGATCGAAGGGTGATATATCCAGATCGAACACCCTCAGAGTGCAGCCCCTCATGCACCTTCGAGCAAACCTCTTCACTGGGTCGAAAGACAGCCCACACCTCTTTCGACCCAGGCCTCTAGAATTATATTTCTTCTTGTGATACGGTGGGAGAACTGACTTGAGGTTTTGCGTTTGTATTAGCAAATGTTGCGGTTAGCAAGAGTCACCACCGACTTTTTATTTTATCCTAAGGAAAGGTTAAAAAGCACAGCAAAAACCTTTTGAGATGTTTTCTTGGGTTCGGGGAGTAGATTATAGAAAGGGAAGGTATTAGCACCCTTTCTATCCATGGTTATCCATGGGCTCTTAGTTACTCGCTTAGATCACTTGCCTTTTGTTTTCAATTGTTTTAAATGGTGCTTGAGTGTGTGGGTTTTGAAAATGTTTTGAAAAGATGCCAATGTGGTGGCAACCTTTGTAATGATCCATGTGGGGATGTATACAAAGATGTATGTCTTTTGAAAAGGTTTTCATTTGTTTTTGAAAGTTGTTTTGAAAGTGTAGTGAGGTGTGGTTTTGAAATTAGGCAAGTGTTTTGTTTTGCAAGTTTAATTCAAGTAACTAAGAGGTTATCTACTCCTAAATTTCTCAAAAGATTATTGCTATGTTTTAACCCTTTTAACAAGTTTGTTCCACCATTGTATTTGGTGGATAATCTTGTGTTAGGATGTGAGAGGGACAGGCACGGGTCATCGTTTAGACCATAATTGCAACGGCGTTAAATGTCTTTGGGCAATTTTATTTAAGGGACTTGATCATTCAAACTGTTTGCTTTGCCCAAAGAAGTTCAACATACAATATGGCCCATTTATTTGAAGGCAACAAGTGGGATACCCTAGGGGGTGCAAGTGTGATTTGTGTGTCCATTTTCATGCTTGTTTATCTTGTATTAGGTCAAACTATTTTTTATCGTTTTTTCGCATTCAAACCCTAATTCTAACATGTTATCATTAGAAAGCAATAAAGTGCGAAATTAAAATTACTAAGCTATTACAAAACCAAATATGGGAAGGGGGGTACAAATGTTCAAATGGGGATATTGACAAGAATTTAAATCTAAATTATTACATCATTTTGAATATTTGCAATGTAAATAATGTTCAAAAATTAAATAAGAATACAAGATGCAAAAGAAATGTTTTGTATATGTATGAAAAAATATTATTTATGTAAAAGAGAAAAGAAAATAAAAATATATTATTTTTTGGAGTATTTTGAATTTAGGGCAAAAACCCTAATTTTAAAAGAAAAATGCATTATTATCTAATTTAATACAATTATTTATTTATTATTCATAAAAATAAAATAAAGTGAAGTATATTATGGAAAAAGTATTTTTGTATCAAATATTAATAAAAATAAAAATTCAAGTATTTCTATATTTTTAACTTAAATATATTGATAAACATATATATATATATATATATATATATATATATATATATATATATATATATATATATATATATATATATATATATATATATATATATATATATATATATATATATATATATATATATATATATATATATATATATATATATATATATATATATATATATATATATATATATATATATATATATATATATATATATATATATATATATATATATATATATATATATATATATATTAAATCTTAAATATGTATTATACACAAAACAAATATTTATTTAATATTTTAATAAAATAAATAAAAAGAGTATTTTTTATGTGAAATATTTTCAGAAGGTAAATAAAAATAAAAAAATGTATTTACACTATTTTTCTATTTATTCTAATAATAGTATATATATATATATATATATATATATTTTATGTATAAACAAAGAAACAAATCAAATAAATATGCCATAAATTCAAAAAAGATGGAAAAAATATTTTTATGTTTTTTATATCATGAGAAAAAATAAACAAAGTCAACCAAAAAAGAAAAAGTCAAAAAGAGTCAAAAATGAAGCAAATGGGCTCAGGGGGTGTGAATCAAAATAAATGGTGTGAATAGGAAAAAATTCCAGGCCCAGCCCAGAAGACCTGTCTTCTTCAACCTCTGAACAACATCCTTCAAGCAAAACACGCGTTTCTATCTCTGGATTCCTGGACTTTCAAGCAAAACTCATAACATGAAAAGTGTAGAGCATTAAGAGACGGTTTCAACCATATAAAGAACTTGACCTATCTTTCTAAGATGAGGGAGAATTTCTCCTCCCCTAATTTCTGACCTAACTTTTCATCAATGTTCAGACATGAAATTCTCTAAGCACACGAAATATAAATGAAATCTAATCATATGAGCATGTTCAGGGCTATGATTGTGACATGTTTTCTTCAAAAATCTAAAGCTAACAATGCCTAATAAGGGAGATAGAACTCCATGAATGTACCTGTTCAGTTGGAATCGAGCTTTGAAATGGAGGATGTTTCAGAGTGAAATGATGACTTGTATAGCTTCCTTGAAGTGTAAGGATGCTTTTCCAAGTCCTACTTTGTCTTGAAACTCCCTGAATCGAGCTAGTGAACTCCAACTGCAAAACAGAAAATTAAAAATGGTGAAGTGGCTTGGAGGTGTTACAGGTCTGATTTTAGGCCATGGTTAACTTGCATATGTTGTAAGGAAGGTAGAGGAACAAGTTTGGACAAGAATGCTCGAAGGGATTGAGAGATAGCACTCAATCTGCAGGGGTTCCCCTGTTTGTGCAGTTTTGTGGTGTTTCTGAGATGGAGAGTGCTTGAGAGGCAAATGGCTCGTGCAAAAGCTTGGTTGGGTAGTTTGGAATGTGTTTGATAGCTTTTGTGTTGTGTTTCTATGCTGAAGAGAGAGTTGTGATAAGTTATGGACTTTTCTTGAACTTGAAGCAAACAAAAGCAAGTTGAGGTTTTAGGTCAGTAGGGGGCCTCCTAATGTGCTGCATAATCTTCTCTTGATCAGAGCAACTTGTCCATAATCTTGTGCCAAAAGGATTTAGCTTGTACCTTCTTGATTTTCAATTGGACATAAAGCTAACCTTTTCAAGAATGGAAAGTTTACTTTATCTAAAAATGGATCAATCTTGTGTACAATGCTTGAACTCATGGAACAACACTTTGGCACAATGAACAAGCATTAAATTAAGGAGTGTAATTTGGTTTAAGGACCTGTAAAGTAGCACAAACTATGCTGAGTTCAAATTTGCAAAGTTATGGATATGGAACTTGGTCATGAACAAAGTGGTTTTTTGCTATATTGTGAAATTCGATTCTCTCTAACCATGAGGTTGTTTGAGAAGTTCTTGGACATTTTGGAAAGCTTGGAATGTGTACTACAATCCATCTTTGACATGCAAATTAAAATTCCAAGTGGAAGGGTATGAAAAATGGCCTTGAAGTGGGGTAGAAAATCTTGTCAAAATAGGTTAAAATTTCACTAAGTTAAAAATGGTTTAGTGCCCTTATTCAAAAAATTATAACTTGGGATACAAGCTTCAAATGAGAAAACTTTGTGAATCAAAGTTGTATATTATGCAACAAGCTACAACTTTCATGTTTTGACTTTTGTTTGAATCCAAATGGATCTTGGTGAAAAGATGGGGCAAAGTTGGGAAAAAATTAGGGTTTTTCATAACTTAGAAAAATTCTAAGTTATGAAAAATTCCATTTTCAAACCCTAATTTGCATTTTGTGATTTCTTGGTGAACAAGTTTCATGATTTGGCAAGTTTTGATGAAAAATGAATCTTGACTCTTGATTTTGACCAAAAAGTCAAAGTTTGACTTTTCAGTATACAGTCAAAATTGATCAATTGACTGGGAAATTCAACTGTCAATCTTGTGTACTTGGGATCTTTTGAGCTTGATGATCATGTCAAGATAATTCCATGGGGTCCTTGAGTCCATATGTGAGCTTGGTTTGCCATTGGTTAGGTCAAACAGTCAAAAATTGCCTTTGTGCAGTCAAAACCCTAGAAAATGACCATTTTGCCCTTTTGATGATCTGATCAAATTTCTTGGAGAATTGTGATCCAAACTTGATCAAATGGTCCATGTGAGTTCATAATGTTGACGTGGATCAAATTTCATGAGGTTTGACTGTCAATTGGCCACAATTGACTTTTTCCCCAATACAGTTGATTTCTAGGTCAACTGTCCAATTGACTGGGCAAAACTTGGAATCAAGACTTGAAACTTGGTATAGGTAAACTTGGGAGTCCAATATGAAGCATGAAAGTCATCTTAGGCATTTTAGGTCAAAACATCCTTAGGCAAACACAAACCCTAATTTTGAGTCCACAGGTTGGTGAAGTCTTGAGCAGAGGAAACCCTAATTGGATCTTGATCTTCAAAGGTCTTGTGATGAGAAAATGTTGAGGAAATGGGAGGGCAAATTTTGGGGTACAACAGTTGCTCCTGTTCGATCTTCTTGAACCTGAAGAGTTAGATTGGCAAGTTTTCCTTTCGTGACTCGAGGGTAAAAGGAGATTGGACACTAGAGTGCCCGGAAATTTGCACTCGCATGCTGGAGTCTCAACAATGTGGTGTCGGGAATGGGCTTATAGATGCCATTTGGAGAGATGGTGGATAGGGAGATGGGCTTATAGATGCCATCTGGAGATGTGACAGAACCTTGTCGGGAATGGGCTTATGGATGCCATTTGGAAGTGTCGATCGCATAAGAGATTCCTTAGCGAGAACTTGTGTATTTGAGAAAGATGGATGTTTTCCTGGCTTGTTACAGGTGTTGGATCCTCAGTCTCCTTATGCAGATATGCCCTGGCTGGATACAGGAGTCGAATCTGGAAATAGTTGTCAATAGATGTGCCCTGGCTGGATACAGGAATCGAATCTTCAAACTCTTCAGACGTGCCCTGGCTAGATACAGGAATCGAGTCTGGAAACGTGGTCAACAGATATGCCCTGGCCGGATACAGGAATCGAATCTGGAGACGTTGTAGTTGATAGATGCGCCCTGGCTGGATACAGGAATCGAATCTTCGAACTTTTCAGACGTTCCCTGGCTAGATACAGGAATCGAGTCTGGAAACTGATCACTCTCAGATGTGCCCTGGCTAGATACAGGTATCGGATCTGGAATTGCGACAGTTGACGGTAATTGTCTTTGGGATTGTCCTTTTCCTGAAAAGGCAAAAACGTAAGTTGTATGCAATGTCATGATGTATGATATGCATGATATCATGATGTTCAACATGAGATAGTGTTGTATGCGTTTCATCATGTATGTAAGCAAGATGTATGAAAATGTGAAATGTTTATGGATGTAATTTCGCCTTTAGGAAAATAAATCCTTGACGAACGGCCGGGAAGTTGCTCTGTGGAAAAGATACTTGGCCGAAGTTTTGATGCGAGGCCTGTTGAGGACTTTAAAGATGGATTCCGCTGGGGATAATGATGATAAACTCCGCTGGGGATTGAAGGAAATTTTCCGAGGGCGGTCTTCCGTGGTTTTTAGCTGAGGATAACCCAGTTATAAGCCCTTGTGAGGAAATAAATCTAAATAAAACTCGGGAGAGACGTCCGTACTCTGCAGGGGATGAGCTTTAAGACCTGCCGGGGAATGCTGTGTCTTTTCAGGATCGACGGGGAACCAACTCCGCTTGGGGAAAGTATCGCCGAATCTTGTTTTACTCTGCGGGGAGTTGAGATGATTTGGCCACATTTTTTTTTTGAATTTACCTTGGTACCTTGGCGGACGAAACAACCAGACTGCATTAGACAACTTCACATTGCCCCTGTCTCTGACGTCACCTGTAATCGATCTCTCGTTTCATATGCAAATATTTATGAATTAGCAATTTAATGTCAAATGCATATATAAAAAATGAACATTGGACGTTCTTCGCAAGACAAAACAGAAAAAGGGAAAACAATGGTAATTTGTATGGACAAGTGAATTTGTATTGATTTAAACTTTGCCTGTTGAATAGGCGTTTTTGTACAAGAGGCTGACATCCTAGTAAGAGGATGCCGCCAAATAGTATAAAGTTTACAATTTGAAAAAGGAAACAAAACAGCTATGTGAACAATCCCACTGGGTTCCTAACTCTGCTATCGCCTTTATGTCTTCGAACGTCTCATCGCCTTGCTGCCTAATTGAAGATGAAGCTGATTGGTCAATGCCGAAATCTGGAGCCAGATAGTTGAGGCCGAATTCCGGATGCGAAGTGATCCGATGAGACATAGTGTTACGCTTTCATCCATAACTTTTGCCTGGACCGCCCTTTCGGGTTTTCAGTCCACCGGGATACCCATTTTTGCCCAAGCCGCCCTTTCAGGTTTTCGACTTGCCGGGTGTATAGATTTTTATTCATTTCATCCCTTATTTTTGCCCGAACCCTTTTGGTTCGCCGGGAAGCCCTTATTTTTGCCTAGGTATGTCAACCTAGCGGGTCTTTTATTTATGCGTAGTATTTTTTCACTATGTCTGCATTGGCGGGGTGAGGAAGGTCGTCACCATCCATGGTGGTTAGGATCATGGCTCCTCCTGAGAACACACGTTTAACCACAAATGGCCCTTCGTAAGTAGGGGTCCATTTGCCCCGGGGATCACTTTGAGGAAGGATGATGCGTTTGATTACCAGGTCCCCAACTTGATACTCTTGTGGTCTGACTCTTTTGTTAAATGCCCTGATCATCCGTTTCTGATACGTTTGACCATGACAGATAGCAGTGAGCCTCTTTTCGTCAATCAGATTTAATTGATCAAGTCGAGTCTGGATCCAATCATCTTCGTTCAAGTTTGCATCCTTCATTATCCGGAGAGAGGGTATCTGGATTTCAATTGGCAAGACTGCCTCCATGCCATAGACCAAGGAGAAGGGGGTTGCCCCGGTTGACGTCCTTGCTGAGGTGCGGTACCCATGAAGAGCGAATGGTAACATCTCGTGCCAATCTTTATAGGTCACTGTCATCTTCTGCACAATTTTCTTGATATTTTTATTGGCTGCCTCTACAGCCCCATTCATCTTCGGCCGGTAGGGAGAAGAATTGTGGTGCTGTATCTTGAATTGTTCACAGAGTTCAGTGATCATTTTGTTATTGAGATTGGTACCATTGTCCGTAATGATTCTTTCCGGGACGCCGTACCGACAGATCAGATTATGCCAGATGAAACGTGCCACGACGCTCTTGGTTACTGTGGCATAGGAAGCTGCCTCAACCCATTTCGTGAAGTAATCGATTGCCACCAAGATGAAGCGATGCCCATTGGATGCCGTCGGTTGGATCTCACCGATCATATCGATGCCCCACATTGCGAAAGGCCAAGGTTCCGTCAGGACATTCAAAGGAACCGGAGGGATATGCACCTTGTCAGCATAGATCTGGCATTTATGACAAGTTCGGGAGTGCTGGTAACAATCGGCTTCCATTGTGGACCAGAAATATCCTGCCCGAAGGATTTTCTTAGCCATGGTGTGTCCACTGGAATGTGTTCCAAATGTGCCTTCATGTAACTCCATCATAATTTTCTCTGCTTCAGCCTTATCCACACAACGTAGCAGAGTTGAATCATGATTCCGTTTGTAGAGAATGCCGTTGCTGAGGAAGAATTTTGCAGCAAATCTCCTCATGAACTTCTTATCATTGACAGATGCACCTTCAGGGTATTCCTGAACTTCCAAGTACCTCTTCACCTCGTGATACCAGGGTTTTTCAGTCACCTTCTCAGCCTCGAGCTCGCAGCAGTATGCCGGTTCATCCAACTTCCAGATAATGATTCGGGGAGCCTCATTGTCCCATTTAACTTTGAACATTGAAGACATCGTAGCTAGGGCGTCCGCTAGCTGATTCTCCTCTCTAGGGAAGTGTTCGAAAGTTATTTCTTCAAAGTGGGGAAGCAAGGTCGACACATACTCCTTGTAAGGAATAAGATTCGGGTGTTTCGTATCCCACTCGCCTTTGATCTGATTGATCACGAGAGCGGAATCTCCGGAGACACTTAGAAATTTGATTCTTAAGTCGATTACAGCTTGTAAACCCATGATACATGCCTCATATTCTGCCATGTTGTTGGTGCAGCTGAAACATAATCGGGCGGTGAGGGGAGTATGAGTTCCTTTGGGAGATATGATTACAGCGCCGACGCCGTTACCCAAAGCATTGGAGGCTCCGTCAAAATGCATAGACCATCGGGATCCTTCCTCAGGTCCTTCATCCGGTCCAGGTACTTCACAGTCAGTTACCATCATGATGTCTTCGTCCGGAAAATCAAAGTTCAATGATTGGTAATCGTCCACAGGTTGGTGTGCCAAATGATCTGCCAGTACACTTCCCTTAATTGCTTTCTGAGTTGTATACTGGATATCATATTCTGTTAAGATCATTTGCCATCTCGCTATTCTTCCAGACAGAGCGGGCTTTTCAAATATGTACTTGATGGGGTCCATCTTTGAAATCAATAAAGTAGTGTGAGTCAGCATATACTGTCTCAGCCGGCGAGCAGCCCATACAAGAGCGCAGCAAGTTTTCTCAAGCAGTGAGTAACGAGACTCACAGTCGGTAAACTTTTTGCTCAAGTAATAAATAGCGTGCTCTTTTCGGCCAGACTCGTCATGCTGCCCCAGCACACACCCCATTGAATTATCAAGCACTGTCAAGTATAGTATCAGAGGTCTTCCTTCCACCGGTGGCATAAGAATGGGTGGCTCTTGAAGGTATTCCTTTATCTTTTCAAAGGCGGCCTGACATTCATCATTCCAGCGTACTACTTGATCTTTCTTCAATAATTTGAAGATTGGCTCACAAGTAGCAGTCAGATGCGAGATGAATCGAGCAATGTAATTCAGTCGTCCTAGGAAACCTCTGACTTCTTTCTCTGTTTTTGGAGTCGGCATCTCTTGTATGGCTTTTACCTTGGCAGGGACCACCTGAATACCTTTATCACTTACAATGAAACCTAGCAATTTTCCGGACCTTACTCCAAAGGTGCATTTGTTGGGATTCAATCTCAGCTTGTATAACTTGAGTCGGTCAAACAACTTCCTCAGATGGTCAAGGTGCTCCTCCTCAGTTTGAGACCTTGCAATCATGTCATCAACGTATACCTCGATCTCATGGTGGATCATATCATGAAATAAAGCAACCATGGCACGTTGATAGGTTGCCCCAGCATTTTTCAATCCGAATGGCATGACCTTATAACAGAAGGTGCCCCACTGAGTCACAAAGGTAGTCTTCTCCATATCCTCTGGAGCCATCTTGATCTGATTATACCCTGAAAAACCATCCATGAAGGAGAACACCTTGTGTTGAGCTGTATTGTCAACAAGGACATCAATGTGAGGTAGGGGGAAGTCATCCTTGGGGCTGGCCCTGTTCAGATCCCTGTAGTCAACACACATTCTGACCTTACCGTCCTTCTTTGGTACCGGCACCACGTTGGCAACCCACTGAGGGTAAGAAGTCACTGCAAGGAACCCGGCATCGAACTGCTTCATAACCTCGGCCTTGATCTTTTCATACATCTCTGGACGCATCCGTCGGACTTTTTGCTTTACCGGAGGGCAATCTTCCTTGGTTGGCAGGTGGTGAACTACAATGTCGGCATCCAAACCAGGCATATCTTCATAGGACCAAGCAAAAATTTCCATGTAGTCTTGTAGCATCTGGATCAATCGTTTCTTCACGCTGAGCTCTAGATTGGCACCAATTTTGACCTATTTCCTATCTGTCTCAGTACCCAGGTTAATTGTCTCCACCGGCTCTTCATGTGGTTGAATAGCTCTCTCTTCCTGGAGTAGCAGTCTTGCGAGTTCACCAGGCACTTCGCAATCATCTTCACCTTCGTCTTCGGCCAAGTTGATCGGATTTTTGAAGTCATAACTGGCGGTAGCAGAGCTGTTACCAGTGAGATCCAGAGTGGATTGAAACCTGTATAAGTGAGTGTGTGTAAATATAGCTGTTTTGCAATATATATAACACAGAAAGGAAAAGAGCACAAGATTTGAAATGCAACAAATGTCCAATGTTTTGATTGATGATATATGAAAATGTCATACAAAAAGCCCTCACAAATGGAGCTACGATGCCCCGGGTAGGACACCGAGCCAACGAAGTTTTAACATATTGTTTGTTACAAATTGGAAATCAAAAGAAATCAATTACTGCGTGACAAATGTGATAGGGGTAAAATCCTTTGTCGTCCAGTTGCTTGGTCCGTTGCTGGTAGTCGGGTAGATCCAACTGTCAAATTCTACTTCCTCTACATCCTCCTCGATAGCATTCACCCTTGAGCTGGAGATAAACACCGGAGCCTTTCTGATCTTCTCTTTGCGCACAGCCTTCTGAGCCTCTGCAGTAAAGCCCAGCCCAAACTTGTCGTTCTTCTGAGTGAAGTCAGGAAGCTGACCCCAATTTGCACAATTGCCTTTCTGAACCACAGTCCGGGCATCCCTTAGGGAAGCCATCTTCAAGGAAACATTCTCTTCGACCGCTGTCTCTGCTGCTGCTGAAATTGGATGTACTTCCTCGAAATGCTGAAAGGGGGTTTCAATAAACTCCCCATCCATCTCGATGTATCTGAAGGAATTCAAATGGCTCACCATGTACTCCTCTTCTCCTTGCACAATGACGATCTTCCCCCTGACGGGATACTTCAGCTTCTGGTGCAAGGTGGAGGTCACTGCCCCAGCTTTATGGATCCAAGGTCGACCCAGTAGACAAGAGTACGATGGACGTATATCCATCACATAAAAAGTAGAGTCAAACACTTGGGAGCCCACACGAATAGGGATGTTAACCTCTCCATGAACCATCCTTTTGGAACCGTCAAAGGCCCTGACGATGATATTGCTGGGTTTCAACTCCAGGCCTTCATAATCCAGACGGTCTAAAGCCTTTTTTGGTAGAACATTCAAGGAAGAACCAGTATCCACCAATACATGTGCCAGAGTAGTGCCCCTGCATTCAATAGAGACATGCAGGGCATCATTGTGGTCTCTCCCTTTCACGGTCAGGTCAGCATCTGAAAAACCTAAGCCATTGTCTGCTGTCAGATTCGCTATGCAATCAGTGAACTGGACTGCAGACGTCTCCTGCGGCACATGGGCCGTCTTGAGAAATGAGATCAAGGCCTTAGCATGGGCCTCGGAGCATAGCAATAAGGAGAGCAGGGAGATCTTGGAGGGTGTATGCCCCAACTGCTCGACAACATTAAAATCACTCTTCTTTATTATTTTCAGAATCTCCTCCATTTCTTGTCGGGAGGCCTCAACATTTATAGGTATTGGTGCCTCCTTCCGGGCAGGCTCTTCTTCAATCCCTTTGCCCCGAGCATTTGATGACTCGGCAGCAGGGGAAACAACTTGATCAGCAACAGTAACAGGTATACTTGTAGGTTTTATAAGGAGGGGTCTTCGAATAGCGGGCGGTGCAATGTCAGGCGAGAAGAGCTTGCCACTGCGGGTAACTTTGGCTGGACCAGTGATATCGCAGATACTGGCACCAGCGTCGAATTCTTGTTTGATTCCATTCACATACACGTCTGCCCCATAATGCCAGGGGACAGATTTATCAGACACGTAGGGGAGAGGCCCCGGAACAGTAATGATCACAGGTGCAACAGTCATGATTTGAACAGGCTTCTTCGGGGGAGCTTTGATTGGATTTTTGAAGATGGTAATCACAGAAACTTCTTTCATCGGAACCAACTGAACAGCAGACTTTTTGAATAGAATTTCCTTGCTATCCATTAGGCCTTGGATGCCTAACCTCAGCAAGGGACAATCAGATAGGGAAACAGCACAGAACAGGCAACCTTCACCGCAACCCGGAAATAAACCGGCCCGTAGTAGGTTCTTCTTAACAGTCTTCAGAGGGGTGACAACTTCATTTACCGAAACAGCGTACATTTCCTCTTCGATGGCATTTACTCTATGCTGGGGCATAGGAGCAGTTACAACATTTGGTCTCTCCGGCGCTTCAAACTGAATTTCCTTTGCGTCGATCAGATCTTGCACTTTGTTTCTCAAGGCCCAGCAATCATCAGTAGTGTGCCCGGGACTATCAGAATGATAAGCACACCGGGAATTTGGGTTATATTTAGGAGACGCAGTGTTGACGACCTTAGGAGCTTCTTTGAGGGTCACCAGGTTGGTGGATAACAGTTGGGGTAAAATTTGAGATAAGGTCATACTCAGCCGAGTATACTGCCTCTTGGGCCTTTCGCTTCTTTGTTGATTGTACTGCTGAGGAGCAGCAACAGGTTTTGAGATGACCAAAGAATTGACGGCTTGGCGATTTTCGGGCTTGACTTGTCTTTTAGGACCATAGACGGCACTTGCTTCTTTCTTAAACGGCCTCTTCTCAGCACTTGTGGAGGCAGCCTTCTGTATCTTGCCTGACCTGATGCCAGCTTCAATTCTTTCTCCCGTCAATATCAAATCTGTAAACCCAGCGGAGGAGTTACCAACCAAATGATTGAAAAACGGACCAGACAACGTCCCTAGAAACATATCAACCAGCTCTCGATCAGTTAATGGAGGCTGCACCCTGCCAGCCAAATCTCTCCATTTTTGAGCGTACTCTTTGAACCCTTCACCCGTTCCTAGAGACATACCCTGAAGTTGGGTACGCGTAGGAGCGAGATCAGAATTGTATTGGTATTGTCTGTAGAATGCGGTTGCCAAATCTTCCCAGTGTCGGATGCTAGCTCCATCCAATTGGTAGAACCATTCAAGCTGGGACCCCGAGAGACTATCTTGGAAGAAGTGAATCCAGAGGTTCTTATCTGCCGTGTAAGGTTGGATTTTCCTTACGTACGACCTCAGATGCAGCTTTGGGCAGGAGACCCCATCATACTTGGCGAAAGCAGGCACCTTAAACTTGTGTGGAATTACTACCCCAGAAGATAACCCCAAATCTCCGAAATCCAGTCCCGGCACATTCTGAATTTCCATGGCGCTTAAGTGGTCCTCCAATTGCTTGTATCTGTCAGCAGCAGGTGGGTATTGTTCGTCGTTATAGTCCGTCTCGTTGTCGGAGACTGCGGGACTAGGAGCTCCTCCCCCTTGGGGACTGTTTTTCTCAGCAGAAGAGGTGGTTGGATCAGCTTCATTATGGAGTGTGTTCCCAAATCTGCGTCCGGTGTTGAACAACGCAGTCCTCTTTTTCTTCTTCTTCTTTAGGAGTAGAGTCTTCAGCTCTTGCTGACCTTGGGCTAGGCTTAGGACCATCTCTTGAAACTGTGCACTTTGGGCCTGAAGGGCCTTGATTGCTTGCTCACTGGATGAGTCTGGATTCATGATGACTGTTCACACAAACAGCGAAGAAAATTAAGCAACCTGTGAAATAGGGTACCTGCTATGCATATGGTGCAATGGAATGCGTATGTTTTATGTTTTCAAAGACAAACAAGATTCAACTTTGTTGACAAAAAGGGAAACACACTTCATTAGATTAAAATTTCAATTGTTCAACCACTTGCCCTTAGGCATTACAGGAATGAAAAATACTGAAAAAGGAAATAAAACTACAGAAAGAAACATCCAAAGCTCATCAATGCTCCCATGGCCTCCTCTTTTCAGTGCTGATGTAGTTGTTCAGGACCCATTCTTCCTCCAATTGCTTAGTCAGCCTCTGGATCTTCCGCTCCTGCTCGTTGAATTTCTCCCTATAGAAATCCCGTTCTTCCTTTAGCTGCACCCAAGATCTCTTCATGGTGTCAAAATCAGTAGGTATCTGAGGAGGGAGGACAGTTGGAGGAACCCCATCTTCATCAGGAGATTCAAGGATGATTGGTCTAACAGCTTCGTAGGGCATACCTAACCTCTGAGCACGGATGCGGATCCATTTGCAATAGGGCTTCAATGGCAGAGAAGTCTTTGGTCCCAACTCATGTGGGTCAGCTTTGTGAATTCTGTCCCAAGCTTTAATGAATTCTTGGCGTAGTTTGTCACTGTCTGCCTGAAACTCAAAATGGAAGTGAGGAACCAGCATTTCATGAGGCCCATCTCCTCTGGCTCTTCCAAACTGTCGGAGAGCTAAGCACGGATTGTAAGAGATTCCTCCTTGGATACCAATCAACGGGACATTAGGGTATTCTCCGCAACGGTCAATAACAGCTACCTCATCCAAACCTCTGAGAGTCCAAGTGATGTCATTATCAGTGAGAGACATTAACCTCCGAGCCCAACCTTTTCCTTCTTCATTCTTTAGCACGAACTTAGGAAGGTGCGAAATAAACCACCTTACTAGCAAAGGAGCACAACACCACGGAGTTCCCCGTTTTCGAGCAGTACGAGCATAGAGTTGTTGTAGAGTATCACCCAAAAGAGTGGGTACCGGATTCCGAGACATGAAGATTCTTATGACATGGATACTGATAAAGGTGTCAGGGTTGGGAAACAATACCAGACCATAGATCAAAAGAGCCAGAATATCCTCGTACGCCTTGAAGTCCAAGTCATTCCAGAAATCATTAGCCTTGCCAACCAGAAATTTGACCAAAAAGCCCTTGATCCCATTTCTAGTTTCCCAGTTGGACAATACCTCTTCTTTGGTCAAGGGGAGAATTGCAGCAATCTCTTCAGGCCTAGGAGTCTTTTCCAAACCAGTGAATGGAGTTTGTTCCAAGACAGGGATCCCAAGCAAATAAGAAAATTCTTCCAGGGTAGGAACCAGCTGGAAGTCTTGAAAGGTGAAACAGTGGTACAGAGGGTCATAAAACTGGGTCAGAACACTTATCAGTTGTTGGTCCCATTTTGCAGTGATCAAGCCAAGGAGAGAACCATGTCTGCTGATGAAGGAAGAAGTGTTTGGAATCCTTCCGACCAAATCCTTGAGTAAAACTGGTGGTTGAACAAAGTTGAGCCGGACAGTATTCCTACGCACGGGCATCATGATGTCCTACAAAACAGGGCAAAGATGAAACCCTTTTTGTCTTTGAAATGGGTTAGTCCTTTATACAGAATGCATGCAATGGTATGATGACATGATGCTATGATGAAGCACACCACAAGTATTCACATAGGTAAGTAAGGCACACAAGTCACACAAGACACCCTTAGGTTTCAGGCCAGCATGAGTTTCAGGTATTACCCTCTTTTGGTTTTGTTGGTTAAAACCTGTCCTATCAAAAGTAACCGGGTTCTAGAGGATCTCAAATCATTGGCTACCCTCAATCGGTCATAACTCCAGCATCGCAATCTTTTCTCGCGGCCAGAACCATCTCGAGAGTTTAGCCTCAATGAGTGTAGCATACTGCTACTGTCCTAATAGCCAAGTTGGTCAATTTAGGGTTCTAAGGTTGGTTGGTGTTTAATGACCCCTTAGAAGACCTATATTCTCCCCGTTGCAACACAAGGGATATAGGTACAGACTAAGATGCCACACCAACGTAGCCACTGCTTCACCCATGTCGGTCTACGCCGGACAGGTCCCTCACAGATTATGCTACCTAAAAGGGTATATCCCAGATCCGGGTTAGGATCTATGAACTCCGATGCAAAGCCCACAAATATAAAAGCAAACAAAGCAAACAATTGAAAACAAAGGTGATCTAAGCCCTAAGGTTACTCCACTTTTAAAAGGAACTCCCCAGCAGAGTCGCCAGTTCTGTGATACGGTGGGAGAACTGACTTGAGGTTTTGCGTTTGTATTCGCAAATGTTGCAGTTAGCAAGAGTCGCCACCGACTTTTTATTTTATCCTAAGGAAAGGTTAAAAAGCACAGCAAAAACCTTTTGAGATGTTTTCTTGGGTTCGGGGAGTAGATTATAGAAAGGGAAGGTATTAGCACCCTTTCTATCCATGGTTATCCATGGGCTCTTAGTTACTCGCTTAGATCACTTGCCTTTTGTTTTCAATTGTTTTAAATGGTGCTTGAGTGTGTGGGTTTTGAAAATGTTTTGAAAAGATGCCAATGTGGTGGAAACCTTTGTAATGATCCATGTGGGGATGTATACAAAGATGTATGTCTTTTGAAAAGGTTTTCATTTGTTTTTGAAAGTTGTTTTGAAAGTGTAGTGAGGTGTGGTTTTGAAATTAGGCAAGTGTTTTGTTTTGCAAGTTTGATTCAAGTAACTAAGAGGTTATCTACTCCTAAATTTCTCAAAAGATTATTGCTATGTTTTAACCCTTTTAACAAGTTTGTTCCACCATTGTATTTGGTGGACAATCTTGTGTTAGGATGTGAGAGGGACAGGCGCGGGTCATCGTTTAGACCATAATTGCAACGGCGTTAAATGTCTTTGGGCAATTTTCTTTAAGGGACTTGATCATTCAAACTGTTTGCTTTGCCCAAAGAAGTTCAACATACAATATGGCCCATTTATTTGAAGGCAACAAGTGGGATACCCTAGGGGGTGCAAGTGTGATTTGTGTGTCCATTTTCATGCTTGTTTATCTTGTATTAGGTCAAACTATTTTTTATCGTTTTTTCGCATTCAAACCCTAATTCTAACATGTTATCATTAGAAAGCAATAAAGTGCGAAATTAAAATTACTAAGCTATTACAAAACCAAATATGGGAAGGGGGGTACAAATGTTCAAATGGGGATATTGACAAGAATTTAAATCTAAATTATTACATCATTTTGAATATTTGCAATGTAAATAATGTTCAAAAATTAAATAAGAATACAAGATGCAAAAGAAATGTTTTGTATATGTATGAAAAAATATTATTTATGTAAAAGAGAAAAGAAAATAAAAATATATTATTTTTTGGAGTATTTTGAATTTAGGGCAAAAACCCTAATTTTAAAAGAAAAATGCATTATTATCTAATTTAATACAATTATTTATTTATTATTCATAAAAATAAAATAAAGTGAAGTATATTATGGAAAAAGTATTTTTGTATCAAATATTAATAAAAATAAAAATTCAAGTATTTCTATATTTTTAACTTAAATATATTGATAAACATATATATATATATATATATATATATATATATATATATATATATATATATATATATATATATATATATATATATATATATATATATATATATATATATATATATATATATATATATATATATATATATATATATATATATATATATATATATATATATATATATATATATATATATATATATATATATATATATATATATATATATATATTAAATCTTAAATATGTATTATACACAAAACAAATATTTATTTAATATTTTAATAAAATAAATAAAAAGAGTATTTTTTATGTGAAATATTTTCAGAAGGTAAATAAAAATAAAAAAATGTATTTACACTATTTTTCTATTTATTCTAATAATAGTATATATATATATATTTTATGTATAAACAAAGAAACAAATCAAATAAATATGCCATAAATTCAAAAAAAGATGGAAAAAATATTTTTATGTTTTTTATATCATGAGAAAAAATAAACAAAGTCAACCAAAAAAGAAAAAGTCAAAAAGAGTCAAAAATGAAGCAAATGGGCTCAGGGGGTGTGAATCAAAATAAATGGTGTGAATAGGAAAAAATTCCAGGCCCAGCCCAGAAGACCTGTCTTCTTCAACCTCTGAACAACATCCTTCAAGCAAAACACGCGTTTTCTATCTCTGGATTCCTGGACTTTCAAGCAAAACTCATAACATGAAAAGTGTAGAGCATTAAGAGACGGTTTCAACCATATAAAGAACTTGACCTATCTTTCTAAGATGAGGGAGAATTTCTCCTCCCCTAATTTCTGACCTAACTTTTCATCAATGTTCAGACATGAAATTCTCTAAGCACACGAAATATAAATGAAATCTAATCATATGAGCATGTTCAGGGCTATGATTGTGACATGTTTTCTTCAAAAATCTAAAGCTAACAATGCCTAATAAGGGAGATAGAACTCCATGAATGTACCTGTTCAGTTGGAATCGAGCTTTGCAATGGAGGATGTTTCAGAGTGAAATGATGACTTGTATAGCTTCCTTGAAGTGTAAGGATGCTTTTCCAAGTCCTACTTTGTCTTGAAACTCCCTGAATCGAGCTAGTGAACTCCAACTGCAAAACAGAAAATTAAAAATGGTGAAGTGGCTTGGAGGTGTTACAGGTCTGATTTTAGGCCATGGTAAACTTGCATATGTTGTAAGGAAGGTAGAGGAACACGTTTGGACAAGAATGCTCGAAGGGATTGAGAGATAGCACTCAATCTGCAGGGGTTCCCCTGTTTGTGCAGTTTTGTGGTGTTTCTGAGATGGAGAGTGCTTGAGAGGCAAATGGCTCGTGCAAAAGCTTGGTTGGGTAGTTTGGAATGTGTTTGATAGCTTTTGTGTTGTGTTTCTATGCTGAAGAGAGAGTTGTGATAAGTTATGGACTTTTCTTGAACTTGAAGCAAACAAAAGCAAGTTGAGGTTTTAGGTCAGTAGGGGGCCTCCTAATGTGCTGCATAATCTTCTCTTGATCAGAGCAACTTGTCCATAATCTTGTGCCAAAAGGATTTAGCTTGTACCTTCTTGATTTTCAATTGGACATAAAGCTAACCTTTTCAAGAATGGAAAGTTTACTTTATCTAAAAATGGATCAATCTTGTGTACAATGCTTGAACTCATGGAACAACACTTTGGCACAATGAACAAGCATTAAATTAAGGAGTGTAATTTGGTTTAAGGACCTGTAAAGTAGCACAAACTATGCTGAGTTCAAATTTGCAAAGTTATGGATATGGAACTTGGTCATGAACAAAGTGGTTTTTTGCTATATTGTGAAATTCGATTCTCTCTAACCATGAGGTTGTTTGAGAAGTTCTTGGACATTTTGGAAAGCTTGGAATGTGTACTACAATCCATCTTTGACATGCAAATTAAAATTCCAAGTGGAAGGGTATGAAAAATGGCCTTGAAGTGGGGTAGAAAACCTTGTCAAAATAGGTTAAAATTTCACTAAGTTAAAAATGGTTTAGTGCCCTTATTCAAAAAATTATAACTTGAGATACAAGATTCAAATGAGAAAACTTTGTGAATCAAAGTTGTAGATTATGCAACAAGCTACAACTTTCATGTTTTGACTTTTGTTTGAATCCAAATGGATCTTGGTGAAAAGATGGGGCAAAGTTGGGAAAAAATTAGGGTTTTTCATAACTTAGAAAAATTCTAAGTTATGAAAAATTCCATTTTCAAACCCTAATTTGCATTTTGTGATTTCTTGGTGAACAAGTTTCATGATTTGGCAAGTTTTGATGAAAAATGAATCTTGACTCTTGATTTTGACCAAAAAGTCAAAGTTTGACTTTTCAGTATACAGTCAAAATTGATCAATTGACTGGGAAATTCAACTGTCAATCTTGTGTACTTGGGATCTTTTGAGCTTGATGATCATGTCAAGATAATTCCATGGGGTCCTTGAGTCCATATGTGAGCTTGGTTTGCCATTGGTTAGGTCAAACAGTCAAAAATTGCCTTTGTGCAGTCAAAACCCTAGAAAATGACCATTTTGCCCTTTTGATGATCTGATCAAATTTCTTGGAGAATTGTGATCCAAACTTGATCAAATGGTCCATGTGAGTTCATAATGTTGATGTGGATCAAATTTCATGAGGTTTGACTGTCAATTGGCCACAGTTGACTTTTTCCCCAATACAGCTGATTTCTAGGTCAACTGTCCAATTGACTGGGCAAAACTTGGAATCAAGACTTGAAACTTGGTATAGGTAAACTTGGGAGTCCAATATGAAGCATGAAAGTCATCTTAGGCATTTTAGGTCAAAACATCCTTAGGCAAACACAAACCCTAATTTTGAGTCCACAGGTTGGTGAAGTCTTGAGCAGAGGAAACCCTAATTGGATCTTGATCTTCAAAGGTCTTGTGATGAGAAAATGTTGAGGAAATGGGAGGGCAAATTTTGGGGTACAACACTTCTTGATTTGCTGCCTGGCCCATTTATACTTTGTTTACTTTGTTTTTGTTTATTTCTTTTAGTTTGTTTTTTTTAATCAACATAAAAATCATAAAAATAAGTAACTTAGAATTAGGATTTAATTTAGTTAATTATTTTAACTTATTTTCTTCAATTTTAAAATCAGTAGACTTAGGATTTATTTGAATTCAATCCTTTTCATAAACAAAAAATGCAAAAAAATATTAGGTACGTTTTAGAGTTAATTTTAATCAGTATTTTTAATTAATTAATTTTGACTTAATTGAACATTTAGCATTTCCCAAAATAAAATAAAACAACAAAAATATTTTATTCTTAGGATTTTTTAGAAGTTATTTTCAGATTCGCGCGCGTTTATTTTATTATAACTGCCTACTGGTTTGTAATAGCTTAACTAAGACTTTTACACTTTACTGCTTTTATTCCCCCAATTTTGGACATGTAAATAATCCCCCTCCCCGAAGCCTTGTAATAGCGTAGGATTTACAATTCCCGCACTTTAAATTCCTGTACATATATTAACTGTTTAGATGTATGCTAACTAGGATCGCATGACAAGATTAACCTTTAAATCAACCGTAGCACACCATAACATGTACAAAGATAATATAAATTGAAAATTGACACACTTGCACATGCCACTCCTAGGGTACACCTCACTTGGTTACCTCGAACGTGGTCATTAAGTATAGGATATTTTAGAGGTCGTCCTTTTTTCCCAAGATCATAAGTTGCCTCAAAACGGTCGCCTCGGAAAATGATCTAAGACATTAGGGTTATCGCTAAGGCGTCCTAATGTTGCTTTAGTGACCACACGTCCCTTAAACCGAATTGACCCGAAAACTCCAACGATGGTGCTACCTACTCCTCAATAGTGGGATAGCACTGTCTAAAGGATATTTGCACAATTTAATTCCTTTTTGAGTAGGTAGAGGTTCTTAAGTACTTGCTCATTTTAAAAACAAAACAAAACTTTTCGCACTTACACTCTCTTCAAAAACAAAACTCTTTTCAAAACCCACAATCACAAAGAAAAGCAAACTTTTGAAAACATAGTGAGCAAGTACCTAAGAGCCCGTGGGTAACCACAAATAGAAAGGGTGTTAACACCTTCCCTTTCTATAATCTACCTCCCGAACCCGAGAAACATCTCGAAAAGGAATTTTTCTATGCTTTTGTCCTTTCCTTGTTGGATAAAATAAAAGACGGTGGCGACTCTTGCTTACCGCGACATTTTGCGAAAACGAACGCAAATGCGAACCAGCATTCTAAAACAGTCAGTTCTCATTCCCACCGATCACACCTGTGATCCCCAATTGAATTATAGTAGATGCAAACCATAATTCTTAAGCCTTGAAGACATATTGCAACTTGATGCTGAGAAGAAAGAATATCCATGCAGCATGATGATAAAGAAACCCAGGAAATAAAACTCTAGCTTCAAACAAATGATTGATAGAGAAATCAATTGAAACAAGCATGTGCAAAGACGAGAGCCTTAAATCCACACAACAACCCTAATTCCATAATATCATTGATCACATGACATGTTGTATTGATTAATGAATGAATGATGTGTTAGATGACCTAATGGGAATTATCTACATGAGAAAAGTGCAAAAATGCATAAGACAGATAAAAGTGATAGGGATAGGACAAATTTGAGGTATTACAGCTGCCCCTATTTAATCGTCTTAGACTTGAAAGTACGATTGGCGCGTGCCTTTCAGGCGTTTGAGGTAGAAGATGATTAAATACTAATGCCAAAAATTTGTTCAGAAAGATGGTGGTAATGAGTATTATTTTATTTGTGATATATGCTGGGGAATTAAAAGAGGTGGGACTAAACCGGGGGTATATGTCGATTAGGGCCCGACGACATCAGAGTACATCGATCAGGATACAATGACTAACAAGAATACATCGATCAGGACACGATTATTTGCAAGGGAGGTATCGATCGAGACACGACAACCAAAAGAAAGACATCGATCAAGACACGACGAATATCGGAAGGTAGCATGATGCGAACACCAATGCATCAAATACTTGTAACGTGGTGTGATGCCACTACAAGGAAGAGATCGAACTTGTAACATAGCATGATGCCAATACAGGGAAGATACAACATGAACGAGTGTTTGAATCGACACAGACTAGCATCAAAAGAAGATACATACGAGTATCAAAAGATTAAACACATACAGTTGTTTAAGTTAATACAGATGAGTATCGATAGAAGATACGGACGAGTATTCGAATCAATACGGACGAGTATTAGAAGAAGATACGGATGAGCATCCAGAAATGTCAAACATGGACGAGTGTTTGAATCAATACGGACGAGTATGCAAAGAAGATATGGACGAGTATCCAAATTTTTTTAAAATGGACGAGTGTTTGAATCAATCCAGACGAATATTGAAAGAAGATACGGGCGAGTATCAAGAAAGATTAAACATGGACAAGTGCTTGGGAGGCTGACACAGATGAGTGTTTGGAGATCGACTTACACGAGTGCTGGGTTTAGACTTGGTGTATTGATTTTGCTGGGCACTTGAAAAGAGAAAGTCACCAACTGGGGATTTTGGAAGAGATACCCTCTTGTGGGGATGTATTACCGTCCTTGAATGATCCATGTCTTTCGTGCAAGGTACCTGATCTGGCTTATGCTTCGTATGCATGTTTGAATTTCTTTTGCCGCAAAGATCCATGCTGATGGATCGGCTACGCGCCTTTGAGGATGCAATGTTATGTAATGATAGCTATATGTAATGCCAATGAATAAACTTCATGGGGATAAGAGAAGGCCCATTGGGAACCGTTGTACATTACTGGGGATGTCAATACATATGGACGCTGGAAGCCTGCAGTACCAAAGATCGCTGGGGACAGGGATAAGAATTTGCATTGGGGAGCTCATGATACCGAAGATTATTGATGACTTCATTGAAAATGAATTGCTGACAAAGCGAGTCTTCAGGTATGCCACTGAATTCTGAATCGTACCATTGGGGAAGAGATAATTTGGCCCGACTTCCCTGCATCCTGAGCAGTTGAGAGGATGGTATAACTCAATATGCCGAAGAATGGATATTGAACACCATATGAATCACTTCGAATACATGCCCCTAGTTTAAGCCGCACTAGGGAATTGCTTCTTGAATCATTTGGGGATAAGAGACGGTCAGGGACACATGCAAATTCCCCGGTTTAACTCCACAGATGCCCTGGTCTAGCTCTGAGAATGCCCCAGTTTAGCTCTGCGAATGCCCTGATTTAGCTCTGCGAACACCCGATTTAGCTCTTACTGGGGACACACTTAATTAACTCCACTAGGGATGCACTTGCGCATGCCAATTCAAACGGCGACTCCGAACTTTCTAAATTCATTTGGGGAGTCAGGTTCGAAATTGTCTGTAGTAGCTGAAGGCAGCCTCGTGCACTGGCCAGGCCAGGGTTGCCATTATAAATTACTACCTGCAACAACACTTGGAATGCATATGACATTCCCCCTATGGTTATATATCAATGTAAAGTCAATTTTTATCATAGCTTGGGAATTTTACTCCCCATATTTCTAATGCAATGTTTAATAACAAATAAAACACGTTCTGCGTACGAAAAACATTTTATGACAATAAGAGACTGTGATCGGTGGATCTGGAACTGACTGTTTAAAGCTGGTTCGCGAAATGTCGCGGAAGCAAGAGTCGCCACCGTCTTTTATTTTCTCCAACATGGACAGGACAAAAGCACAGCAAAATTCCCTATGAGAATAGTTCTCGGTTCGGGAGGTAGATTTATAGAAAGGGAAGGTGTTAGCACCCTTTCTATCCATGGTTATCCATGGGCTCTTAGATACTTGCTCATTGTGTTTTCAAAAGTGTTTTGTTTTTCAGAGTGAGTGGGTTTGAAAAAGTTTCGTTTTAAAAATTTCAGATCGACTCTTGTATCAGTCCTTAAGAGTGTTTGAAAAATTGTTTTAAAAGCTTTTTGAAAAGTGTCGGTGTGAAAAGAGTTTTGTTTGTTTTTGAATAGAGCAAGTATCTATGAGTCATCTACCTACCCTAAGGAATTAGGCTATGTAAATGTCCTTAAGGTAGTGCCATCCCACCATTGAGAGGTGGGTAGCACCACCGTCGGAGGTGTTCGGGTCAATTCGTTTGTTAGGGACAGTGTGGTCACCAGAGCAACAGTAGGACACCTTAGAAGCTACCCTTATGCCATTGATCCTTTTTTATTCTGAGGCAACCGTTTCGAGGCAACTGGATCATGTCATGGACATAAGGACTTACTAAAACGTCCTATACTCGACAACCACATTTCGAAGGTAAGGCAACAGTGAGGCGTACCCTAAGAGTGGTGTGTGAACTTGTATGTTGTTTTCAGTTATGTTTTATCTTTGATCATGGCACGGTGAGCTACGCTTGTTTTTAATTAGCATGCATTCTTTCATACAAGTTAACATTTAAGGGGGTGCGGAAAGTAAATTGCGGAAATGTAAAATCCTACGCTATTACAAGGCGCGGGTCTATACATCGCCAAAAATTACAAAGACCCGTTTTTTTAGTAAATGAATGTGGAAAGTAAATAAAAACAGTAAAGTCCTAATTACTATTACATGTCCGGAGCAATTACATAATAATCGAACAAATTAAATACGCGCGAATAAATTAATCGGGAATGTCCAAGGGTGTTGACCCTTTTAAGAAAAGGAAATTAATTTTTTTGGTCTTTTTTATAATTAAAATGAAATGGAAACTAATTAATAATTAATTAATTTAATTTAATTAAAAGAAAATATTTTTTGTTTTTTTATGTTTTTTATGAAATAAAATAGAAAAAAGAAATAAAATTCTAGGTTAACCTAAATCTAAATCTATTTTAATTATTAAAAAAAAGAATGTTAAAATAGCCTAATTAAAAACTAATTCAATTATGGTTTATTTACAAAATAAAAATAATAATAATAAAAGTGTTAATTATATTTTTTTGGGTTTTTTTTAATGAAAATGTTAGTTAAATTAATTTAATGATAGAGTAATTATCTTTTGGTGTTTTTGGATCAATTTTGATAATTAAAAGCAAATAAAAGTCAATTTAATGATTATTTAACAATTAATTAAAATATGCATGCAAAAATATTATTTTTAATGTCAAAAATTAAATAAACATTTTTCTGATTAAAATGCAAAAGGAAAATATTTTTTGTGAGTTTTTAAATGCATGAGAAAATTATTTGAATATAAATTAAATTAGGATTAAAAATATAAAAAAGGGTGAAAAACAAAGGAAGCATGTTAATTATGGAAAAGGTAAAAAAAATGCCTGAACCAGGACTCGAACTCGTGCCTTCTGGGAATGTCCACTAACGCGTTGCCATCTGAGCCAGCTGTTTCAATTGACATAACATTAAACACTTAATATTATATTGATAAGCAAATAAATCCTGGGAATTAAAAACAAAACGCGCGCGGAATTTTGAATGCACTAACGCCTGCTTGCCACATCTGTCTTCTTCAAGCTTTCCTGCAAATGTAAAAATAGATAGCGGGGGTTTTAAACCCCCCCAAAACACAAGCCTGCAAATAATAGCGATTAGCTCCTCGTTAGTCATAAATTAGGCGCGATGGGTCCGTTTGCTTCGTCTCATCCTTCTCAATTCAACCATGGTGGTCTGAGGTTCCAATTTTTCAGTATGGGGAAATCCCCAATTTGAAGCTTGAAAAAAACCTGAAATGCTTTAATGGTGAATCATGTTATAACGCATTAGAATGCAATTGGATCATCCTATTAGCTTCAGAAAGCCCCTAGCAATACAAAACAATAAAGAAAATGGATCAAATGCTTATGAAATGTGATATACAGTTTTGAAAAATGAAGCAAACCGAATGATGTCTATGGCACGATTTCTTGAGTGATTGTGCTTGGTTCTAATTGCCAAAGCTTCCTAGGAATGCCAGGAATATGTTTTGATTGAAATGGAGGCTTGAAATGCGCTGCAACTATGATTACAGATTTGCTTTTTTTCTTGAAAATTTGAAAATGTGTTTGGCCGTTTCTCAGCTTTTTTAGGTCGTGAATCCATTTGTGATAGCTTGCACATGTATTATGTAATGAGTTTTGATCAGAATTAAGGCCATTAATCTAATGCATTCATGTTTGAGATTTTCCGTGAACTCCATTGAAACACTTTCCATTTTTGTGTCAAAATTTGAATTCTTGCTTGATTTAACCCTTTGCACGAATTTGGAATGGTCATGATGGTGTATCAAAGCATTTCAATACAAAATATACCCTTTAATTAATTTTCTTGATTTTTATTTGATTTTAAAAGATTTAAAATGAATTAAATCAAATAAAATTAAATAAAAATGGAAAAATTAATTTTAAATCTTGGAATAATTTGTGGTACACGTGGGAAGCATGGCCAAGCTGAAACAAGTGGAAAAAGTGGGCCCCTTTTGTCAAAAATGAAGTTTCAAGGATAATTGATTTTGGCCATTTCACAAAAATTTCCCAACTTCTCCAATGCATATCTTGCTCAATTTTGAAGCTATGAACATGTTTTTGGACATTTTGAAAGGTCTTGAAGTCCTCTAACCAATGTCTTTGGTACCATGTCATTTTGATTTACCAATCTCAAGTTATGGTCTTTGACTTAAAGTCCCTTTTTGTTGACTTTTGAAAATGACCTATAATGTTGAAATTGATAACTTCTTGTGAGAGCATTTCTTGGACTTGGAATGTGAAGATGAGTTGTAGGAAATGTACTCCCCTTCAAGATGAGCATTGGATGGGATTTTTCTGATGAACCATGAAAAAGTTATGCCTTGGTCAAGTTACAGTTGACTTTTCAACTGTCCAAAAATAAAAACTTTTGCATCTTGAGTCTTTTTGAGCCATACTTTGAGAATCATGATCAAGAATTGATCAAATGATGTTTGTGGCTTCAAAATAAGATGTTGACCAAAAAATTTGACCTTTGACTGCCAAATGACCATTTTGCCCCTGCAGTTGACTGTAGAGCAATTAGGGTTTTTGACTGTGCAACTTGACCTTGTGAGCCTTGAAACTTGACATGTAGGTGCTTGACAATGTGTATGAGCATATGGGACTTGATTGGGTCCTTGAAAACCTCAACTTCCTTGCAGGAACCAAAACCCTAGTTTGACTGGCTTATGAGGATGGTTGACTGTGTAGCCCTTGAGTAGACCTTGAACCATTTGAGGTGATGCTTGCCAAAACTTTGAAGATTATGGGAGGGCAAATTTTGGGGTACAACAGTTGCCCCTGTTCAATCTTCTTAAACCTGAGGATGTAGATTGGCTTGTGTGCCTTTCGTGATCTGAGGGTGGAAGATGATTGAACACTAGAGTACCCAGAAATTTGCACTCACATAGTTGAGTATCAGCAGTGTGATAGCGGGAATAGGCTTACAGATGCCATTTGGAGAGATGATGGATAGGAGGATGGGCTTATAGATGCCATCTGGAGGTGTGACAGAACCTTGTCGGGAATGGGCTTATAGATGCCATTTGGAACTGTTGGTAAGTGGATGGGCTTATAGACGCCATCTGGGTGTCGATCGCGTAAGAGATTCCTTAGCGAGAACTTGCGTACCTGAGAAAAAGGATAATTACCTGGCCTGTTGCAGGAGTTGATCTTTAAAATCTTTATGTAGATGTGCCCTGGCTGGATACAGGAATCAAATCTTTAAACTCTACAGATGTGCCCTGGCAGGATACAAGAATCGAGTCTGGAAATGTAGTCGTCAACAGATACACCCTGGCAAGATACAGGAATCGGATCTTCGAACTCTTCAGACGTGCCCTGGTGAGATACAGGAATCGAGTCTGGAAATGTAGTCGTCAACAGATACACCCTGGCAAGATACATGAATCGGATCTTCGAACTCTTCAGACGTGCCCTGGCAGGATATAGGAATCGAGTCTGGAAATGTAGTCGTCAACAGATACACCCTGGCAAGATACAGGAATCGGATCTTCAAACTCTTCAGACGTGCCCTGGCAGGATACAGGAATCGAGTCTGGAATATAGTCGTCAACAGATACACCCTGGCAAGATACAGGAATCGGATCTTCGAACTCTTCAGATGTGCCCTGGCCGGATACAGGAATCGAGTCTGGTAATGTAGTCATCAACAGATACACCCTGGCAAGATACAGGAATCGGATCTTCAAACTCTTCAGACGTGCCCTGGAAGGATACAGGAATCGAGTCTGGTAATGTAGTCATCAACAGATACACCCTGGCAAGATACAGGAATCGGATCTTCGAACTCTTCAGACGTGCCCTGGCAGGATACAGGAATCAAGTCTGGTAATGTCGTCAACAGATACACCCTGGCAAGATACAGGAATCGGATCTTCGAACTCTTCAGACGTGCCCTGGCCGGATACAGGAATCGAGTCTGGTAATGTAGTCGTCAACAGATACACCCTGGCAAGATACAGGAATCGGATCTTCAAACTCTTCAGACTTGCCCTGGCAAGATACAGGAATCGAGTCTGGTAATGTTAGTCGTCAACAGATACACCCTGGCAAGATACAGGAATCGGATCTTCGAACTCTTCAGACGTGCCCTGGCAGGATACAGGAATCGAGTCTGGAAATATAGTCGTCAACAGATACACCCTGGAAAGATACAGGAATCAGATCTTCAAACTCTTCAGACGTGCCCTGGCAGGATACAGGAATCGAGTCTGGAATATAGTCGTCAACAGATACACCCTGGCAAGATACAGGAATCGGATCTTCGAACTCTTCAGACGTGCCCCGACAGGATACAAGGATCGAGTCTGGTAATGTTGTCGTCAACAAATACACCCTGGCAAGATACAGGAATAAGATCTTCGAACTCTTCAGACGTGCCCTGGCAAGATACAGGAATCGAGTCTGGTAATGTAGTCGTCAACAGATACACCCTGGCAAGATACAGGAATCAGATCTTCGAACTCTTCAGACGTGCCCTGGCAAGATACAGGAATCGAGTCTGGAATTAGTCATCAACAGATTCACCCTGGCAAGATACAGGAATCGGATCTTCGAACTCTTCAGACGTGCCCTGGCAGGATACAGGAATCGAGTCTGGTAATATAGTCGTCAACAGATACACCCTGGCAAGATACATGAATCGGATCTTCAAACTCTTCAGACGTGCGCTGGCAAGATACAGGAATCGAGTCTGGTAATGTTAGTCGTCAACAGATACACCCTGGCAAGATACAGGAATCGGATCTTTAGTTGCGACCGTTGATAGTAATTATCTTTGTATTAATCTTTGTCCTGAAAAGACAAAACGTTGTTGTATGCAATGTCATGATGTATGACATGCGTGATGTTCTCAGAATAAATGAGATTGTATGTTCATGATGCGTATGTGCATGCTATAATATATGAAGATGCGATGTTTATGAATGTATGTTTTTGTCTAGGAAAGTAAATCCTTGACGAGTGCCGGGATGTTGAATCCTGGGCTGATGTTGAAGAATAGAGCTTTGTTTCTGCTGGGGATGATGGTTGCAAGAATACCGGTAGGAGAAAATGACTCCGTTGGGGAATAAACTTGGCGAAGAGATTACTCTGCAGGGAGTTACTATGTGGGGCAAGAAATACTTTGCTGAGATTGATGATAACTCCGTTGAGGATACCATTGTTATGTTCTGTTGGAAGATTGGATGAACTCCGCTGGGGGAAAGAAGACTTCATCGGGGACGATCTTTCCGTGGCAATTGGCTGAAGATAACCCAGTTATATCCTGGTGAGGAAATAACCTTTGAATAAAGCCGGGGGACGCGTTCGTGCTCTGCAGGGTGACAAGCTTCCAGAATCTATTGGGGATAAGCTTCCTGCTGGGGAGATGGATTCCACTTTCCTGGGAAACTTCAGACTGGACTTTCCTGGGGAAATTTTTGAACTGTATTAGGGAAGTGGCTCCACTGAATGTCTGGTATACCGCCGGGGAACAATCTTAGATCAAGACTGCCGGGGATGCTTGTTAAGAATGTTTGTAGACTCCGCCGAGGAATGTTGAGATCTGTTGGGGATACCCGATTTCCTTAAGGCTGACAGTATAACTTTGCTTGGGGAGAGTATGTTGACTTGCTGGCTCACTCTCTGGGGAATTAAGATATCTTGGTTATGTTCTTCAGCCGAACTTACCTTGGTACCTTGGTGGACAGAGCAATCAGATTGCTTAGACAACTCATTATTGCCCCTGTTTCTGATGTTACCTGTAATTAATCCTTTGTTTCGCATGCAAATATTTATGAGTTAGCAGTTAGTGTCAAATTCATATATCAAAAATTGAACATTGGACGTTCTTCGCAAAACAAAACAGAAAAAAGAAAAAACAATTGGCAATTGGTTTGAACTGTGAATTTGTATTGATTTTTTTGAATTTGCCTGTGAATAGGCGTTTATGTACAAGGGGCTGACGTCCTAGTAAGAGAACGCCGCCGAACAACAGAGTTTATACAATTTGTACAAAGAAAATAAAACAGCTGTGTGAAAAGAATAATCCCACTGGGTTTCAATTCTGCTATCGCCTTTATATCTTCGAGCGTCTCATCACTTTGCTGCTCGGTTGAAGATGAAGCTGATTGATCCATGCCGTCTGAACTTGATAGTTGATATCGGATTCTGGATGCAAGGTGATCCAATGGGACATAGTATTACACTTTATCCCTAACTTTTGCCTGGACCGCCCTTTCGGGTTTTCAGTCCACCGGGATACCCATTTTTGCCCAAGCCTCCTTTTCAGGTTTTCGACTTGCGGGGTGTACAATTTTTTTTTATTTCATCCCTCATTTTGCCCGAACCCTTTTGGTTCGCCGTGAAGCCCTAATTTTTGCCTAGGTATGTCCACCTAGCGGGTCTTTTATCATGCGTAGTATCTTTTTACTATGTCTGCATTGGCGGGGTGAGGAAGGTCGTCACCATCCATGGTGTTTAGAATCATGGCTCCTCTTGAGAACACATGTTTAACCATAAATGGCCCTTCGTAGGTGGGGGTCCATTTGCCCCTGGGATCACTTTGAGGAAGGATGACGCGTTTGATTACCAGATCCCCAACTTGATACTCTTGTGGTCTGACCTTTTTGTTAAATGCCCTGATCATCCGTTTTTGATACGTTTGAACATGACATATAGCAGTGAGTCTTTTTCGTCAATTAGGTTTAATTGATAAAGTCGTGTCTGGATCCAGTCATCTTCGCTCAGATCTGCATCCTTCATTATCCAGAGAGAGGGTATCTGCACTTCAATTGGTGAGACTGCCTCCATGCCATATACCAAGGAAAAAGGAGTTTCCCCGGTTGACGTTCTTGCTGAGGTACGGTACCCATGAAGAGCGAACGGTAACATCTCGTGCCAATATTTATAGTTCACTGTCATCTTCTGCACAATCTTTTTGATATTCTTATTCGCTGCTTCTACAGCCCATTCATCTTCGGTCGGTAAGGAGAAGAGTTGTGGTGCTGTATCTTGAATTGCTCGCAGAGCTCAGTGATCATCTTGTTATTAAGATTGGTACCGTTGTCTGTAATGATCCTTTCCGGGACTCCGTATCGACAGATCAGGTTATGCCGAATGAACCGTGCCACAACGTTCTTGGTTACGGTAGCGTAGGAAGCTGCTTCAACCCACTTTGTAAAGTAATCAATCGCCACCAGGATGAAGCGATGCCCGTTGGATGCCGTAGGTTTAATCTCTCCGATCATGTCAATGCCCCACATTGCAAACGGCCAAGGTGCAGTCAAGACATTCAGAGGAACTGGAGGAACGTGCACCTTATCTGCATAAATCTGGCATTTATGACATGTCCGAGAATGTTGGTAACAATCAGCTTCCATTGTGGACCAGAAATATCCTGCTCGAAGGATTTTCTTTGCCATGGTGTGTCCACTGGAATGTGTTCCGAAAGTACCTTCATGCAGTTCTGCCATGATCCTTTCTGCTTCAATCTTATCCACACAACGCAGTAAGGTCGAATCATGGTTTCGCTTGTACAGAATGCCGTTGCTGAGGAAGAACTTCGCTGTGAACCTTCTCAGAAACTTTTTGTCGTTGACAGAAGCACCTTCGGGGTATTCTTGAGCTTCCAGGTACCTCTTCACCTCATGATACCAGGGTTTTTCAGTTACCACCTCATCCTCAAGACCACAGCAATATGCAGGTTTGTCCAGTTTCCAGATGATGATTCGGGGAGCCTTATTGTCCCATTTGACTTTGAACATAGAAGACATCGTAGCCAGCGCGTCCGCCAACTGATTCTCCTCTCTTGGGAAGTGTTCAAAAGTTATCTCTGTGAAATGGGGGATTAATTTCAACACACATTCTTTGTAAGGAATAAGATTCAGATGTTTCGTATCCCACTCGCCTTTGATCTGCTTGATCACGAGAGCGGAATCTCCGAAGACACTCAGAAACTTGATCCTTAAGTCAATTGCAGCTTGAAGACCCATGATGCATGCCTCATACTCCGCCATGTTGTTGGTGCAGTTGAAACATAGCCGGGAAGTGAGTGGAGTATGAGTGCCTTGAGGGGATATGATCACAGCGCCGATACCGTTACCCAAAGAGTTGGAGGCTCCGTCAAAGTGCATAGACCATCGGGATCCTTCCTCAGGTCCTTCATCCGGTCCAGGTACTTCACAATCAGTCACTATCATGATGCTCTCGTTTGGAAACTCGAAGTTCATTGACTGGTAGTCGTCTACTGCTTGGTGTGCCAAGTGGTCTGCCAATACACTTCCTTTGATAGCTTTCTGAGTTGTGTATTGGATGTCGTATTCCGTCAAGATCATCTGCCATCTTTCTATTCTTCCAGACAAAGCAGGCTTTTCGAATATGTACTTTATTGGATCCATCTTTGAAATCAACAGAGTAGTGTGAGTCAGCATATACTGTCTCAGCCGGCGAGCAGCCCATACCAAAGCGCAGCAAGTTTTCTCGAGCAGTGAGTATCGGGTCTCACAGTCGGTAAACTTTTTGCTAAGGTAATAAATGGCGTGCTCTTTTCGGCCAGACTCGTCATGCTACCCCAGCACACACCCCATTGAGCTGTCAAATACTGTCAGGTATAGTATTAAAGGTCTCCCTTCAACCGGTGGCATAAGAATGGGTGGTTCTTGGAGATACTCTTTGATTCTGTCGAAAGCGGCCTGGCATTCATCATTCCAACGTACTACCTGATCTTTCTTCAGCAGCTTGAAGATTGGTTCACAGGTAGCAGTTAGATGCGAGATGAATCGAGCAATGTAATTCAGACGTCCTAGAAAGCCTCTGACCTCTTTCTCTGTCTTGGGAGCTGGCATCTCTTGTATGGCTTTAACCTTGGCAGGGTCCACTTGAATACCTTTTTCGCTCACGACGAAGCCTAACAACTTTCCGGATCTTACCCCAAATGTGCACTTGTTCGGATTCAACCTCATCTTTTACAACTTCAGACGGTCAAACAGCTTCTGCAGATGGTCAAGGTGTTCCTCCTCAGTTTGAGACCTTGCAATCATATCATCGACGTACACTTCAATCTCATGATGGATCATGTCGTGAAATAAAGCAACCATGGCACGTTGGTAGGTTTCCCCAGCATTTTTCAGTCCAAAAGGCATGACCTTGTAGCAGAAGGTGCCCCACTGAGTAACAAAGGTAGTCTTTTCCATATCTTCAGGAGCCATCTTGATCTGATTATAACCTGAAAAGCCGTCCATGAAGGAGAACACTTTATGTTGGGCAGTATTGTCAACCAGAACGTCAATGTGAGGTAGGGGAAGTCATCCTTGGGGCTTGCCCTGTTCAGATCCCTGTAATCGACACACATTCTGACCTTACCATCTTTCTTCGGTACTGGCACCACATTGGAAACCCACTGAGGGTAAGAAGTCACTGCTAGAAACCCGACATCAAATTGCTTCATAACCTCAGCTTTGATCTTCTCGGACATCTCTGGACGCATACGGCGGACCTTTTGTTTAACCGGAGGGCAGTCTTCCTTGGTAGGCAAATGATGGACCACAATGTCGGTATCCAACCCAGGCATGTCTTCGTAGGACCAGGCAAAGATCTCCATATAATCATGCAGCATCTGGATCAACCGTTGTTTCACACTGAGCTCTAGATTGGCACCAATCTTGACTTCCTTTCTGTCTGTCTCAGTACCCAGATTCACCGTTTCCACTGGCTCTTCATGTGGCTGAATGGCCCTCTCTTCCTGGAGTAACAGTCTTGCAAGCTCACCAGGCACTTCGCAATCATCTTCACCTTCGTCTTCGGCTAAGTTGATCGGATTTTCGAAGTCATAACTGGCAGTAGTAGAGTCGTTACCAGTGAGATCCAGAGTGGATTGAAACCTGTATGAGTGAGTGTGTGTAAATACAGCTGCTTTGCAATATATAAAGAAAGAAAGGGAGCGCAAGATTTGAAATGTGAAAAACGTCCAATGCTTTTATTCATGATATATGAAAGTGACAAACAAAAGCCCTCACAAATAAGACCACAGTGCCCCGGGTAAGACACCGGGCCATACAGTTTCAAATTATTGATTATTAAAAATCCAAAACAAAGAAGTTTATTATTGGGTGACAAAAGTAACAGGCATAGAGTCTTTTGCGGTCCAATTGCTAAGTCCACCGTTGGTTGCCGGGTAGATCCAGCTGTCAAACTCAGATTCTTCCACTTCGTCTTCATCCCCAATAGCATTTACTCCATGGTTAGGCATGGGAGAAGTCACCACATTAGGCTTCTCAGGCGCCTTAAACTGAACCTCTTTAGCATCAATAAGGTCCTGAACCTTATTCCTCAGGGCCCAACAATCATCAGTAGAATGTCCCGGGCTATCTGAGTGATAAGCGCAGCGGGCGTTGGGGTTGTATTTCGGAGATGCTGTGTTTACCATCTTCGGAGCCTCTTTGACAGTTACCAGGCTAGTTGACAGCAGTTGCCGCAGGATCTGAGAGAGAGTCATGCTGAGTCGAGTATACTGCCGTTTGGGCCTCTCAGCTCTGGGTTGGTTGTACTGTTGTGGAGCAGCAGCAGGCTTAGAAATAACCACCGCGTTGACAGCTTGGTGGCGTTCAGGTTTGTTCTGCTTTCTTGGACCATACACAGCACTGGCCTCCTTCTTGAAGGGCTTCTTTTCAACATTTGAGGAGGCGCCCTTTTGTATCTTCCCTGATTTTATACCAGCTTCGATCCTTTCACCAGTCAGGATCAGGTCAGTAAACCCAGCAGAGGAATTACCAATGAGATGATTGAAGAATGGACCGGATAGGGTCCCCAAGAACATGTCCACCATCTCCCGGTCCGTCAATGGTGGCTGCACCCTGCCAGCCAGATCTCTCCATTTCTGTGCGTACTTCTTAAAACCTTCACCCGATCCTAGCGACATACCCTAGAGTTGGGTACGCGTAGGAGCGAGGTCGGAATTATATTGATACTGCTTGTAAAAAGCAGTGGCCAAATCCTCCCAGTTACGAATGTTGGTTCCATCCAGCTGATAGAACCATTCGAGATGAGTCCCTGAAAGACTCTCCTGGAAGAAGTGGATCCATAAGTTCTTATCTGCTGTGTAAGGCTGGATCTTTCTTACATAAGAACGGAGGTGCATCTTAGGGCAGGAAGCCCCGTCATACTTCACAAAGGTCGGCGCCTTGAACTTGTGCGGGATCACCACCCCAGAGGATAACCCCAAATCTCCGAAATCCAACCCAGGCACGCGTTGAATCTCCATAGCATTTAACCTGTCCTCCAGCTGCTTGTACTGGTCCTCAGCAGGAGGGTACTGTTCGTCATTGAAGTCTGTCTCAGTGTCAGAGACCACAGGACTAGGGACCTCTCTCCCTTGGTGACTACCTTCCCCCACAGATGGAGTAGTCCTCTCAGCTTCATTATGTAATGTGTTCCCGAGTCTGCGCCCAGTGTTGAATAGCACAGTCCTCTTCTTCTTCTTATTCTTCTTCAGGAGCAAAGCCTTCATCTCTTGTTGTCCCTGGGCCAAGTTCATGACCATCTCCTGAAATTGGGCATTCTGGGCCTGGAGGGCCTTGATAGCTTGCTCGGTAGTGAGTTCAGGATTCATGATGCTTGAGTGCTGAAATAAACAGCGAAGAAGATTAAGCAACCTGTAGGAAAAGGGTACCTGTAATGCATATGATGAATGAAGTGCGTATGAATTATGTTTTCAAAGACAATCGGGAATCAACTTTGTAAACAAAAGGAACACACTTTATTAGATTTAAACTTTAAATTGTTCAACAATTTGCCCTTAGGCGTTACAAGAATGAAAATACTAAAAAGGAAATAAAGTTTTAAAAGAAACATCCAAAGCCCATCAGTTCTCCCATGGCCTCCTCTTCTCAGTATGGATATAGTCATTCAGGGTTCGCTCGTTCTCCAATTGCTTGGTCAGCTTCTGGATCTTCTGTTCCTGTTCGTTGAACTTTTCCCGATAATAATCCCGCTCTTCCTGTAGTTGCGCCCAAGACCTCTTTAGTGTATCAACATCAGTGGGTATCTGAGGAGGGAGAACAGTTGGGGGGACCCCATCTCCATCAGGATATTCAAGAATGACGGGTCTGACCGCTTCATATGGCATACCTAACTTCTGAGCACGGATGCGGACCCATTTGTAGTAGGCTTCCATAGGTAGAGAAGTCTTTGGTCCCAACTCTGGTGGGTCAGCTTTGTGAATTCTGTCCCAAGCCTTGATGAACCTACGACGCAGCTCGTCATTATCTTTATGAAACTCAAAACTGATGTGAGGCACCAGCATCTCATGAGGCCCTGCTCTTCTGGCTCTTCCAAACTGACGGAGAGCTAAACATGGATTATAAGAGATTCCGCCCTGAGTGCCAATCAATGGAACATTAGGATATTCTCTGCAGCGATCAATAACAGCCACCTCATCTAAACCTCTGAGAGTCCAAATGATGTCATTATCAGTGAGAGACATTAACCTATGAGCCCAACCTCTTCCTTCTTGGTTCTTTACCACGAACTTGGGGAGGTGCGAAATAAACCACCTCACCAACAAAGGAGTACAACACCACAGAGTTCCTCGTCTTCGGGCAGTACGAGCATAGAGTTGTTGCAGGACATCACCCAAGAGAGTGGGTACAGGGTTCCGAGACATGAAGATCCTTATGGCAGTGATGCTAATGAAGTTATCAGGATTAGGAAACAAGACTAAACCATAGATTAAGAGTGCCAAAATGTCCTCGTACGCCCTGAAGTCTAAGTCATTCCAGAAACTGTTAGCTTTACCAATCAGAAACTTAGCCAAGAAGCCCTTAACTCCGCTTCTAGTCTCCCAGTTGTCCATTACCTCCTTGTTGGTCAAAGGAAGGGCTGCAGCAATCTCCTCGAGCCTAAGAGTCTTTTCCCAGCCAGTGAAGGGAGTCTGATCCAAGATAGGGATACCCAGCAAATCAGAAAACTCTTCCAGGGTAGGGACCAGCTGGAAGTCTTGAAAGGTGAAACACTGGTACAGAGGGTCATAAAACTAGGTCAGGACACTCATCAGTTGTTGGTCCCACTTTGCAGTGACTAAGCCGAGAAGAGAACCATGCCTCTGGATGAAGGAAGTGGTGTTTGGAATTCTGCTAACCAATTCTTCAAGCAACTCAGGTGGATGAACAAAGTTGAACCGGATAGTGTTCCTTCGCATAGGCATCATGATGTCCTACAAAACAGAGCAAAGATGAAACCCTCTTGTCTTTGAAATGGTCAGTCCTTATGCAGGATGTATGTAATGTTATGATGGCATGATGTTATGATAAAGCACATCACAAGTATTCACAAAGGCAAACATGATAAGGCACACAAGTCACACCAAAGCCCTTAGAGTTTAGGCCAGCAGGGAGTTCAGGTACTACCCTCTTTCAGTTTGTTGGTTAAGACCTGTCCTATTAGAAGTAACCGGATTCTAGAGGATCCCAATATCACTGACTACCCTCAATCGGTCATAACTCCAGCATCGCAATCTTTTCTTGTGGCCAGAACCATCACAAGAGTTTAGCCTCAATGGGTGTAGCATACTGCTACTGTTCTATTGGCCAAGTTGGGTCATTTAAGGTTCTAAGGTCGGTTGGTGCTTAATGACTCCTCAGAAGACCCATATTCTCCTCGTTGCGACACAAGGGATATCGGTACAGACCAAGGCGCCACACCAACGTAGCCACTGCTTCACCCGTGTCGGTCTATGCCGGACAGGTCCCTCACAGCTTATGCTACCTAACAGGGTATCCCCAGATCCGGGTTAGGATCTATGTAACTCCGATGCAGCCCACAATAATAAAGCAAACAAGCACAACAATTGAAAACACAAGTATGAGCTATCCTAAGGTACACCTCACTTTAGGTATTCCCCAGCAGAGTCGCCAGTCCTACGAAGACTCTTGTTTTTTCTTTTTTCTGTTTTGTTTTGCGAAGAACGTCCAATGTTCAATTTGTGATATATGCATTTGACACTAACTGCTAACTCATAAATATTTGCATGCGAAACAAAGGATTAATTACAGGTAACATCAGAAACAGGGGCAATAATGAGTTGTCTAAGCAATCTGATTGCTCTGTCCACCAAGGTACCAAGGTAAGTTCGGCTGAAGAACATAACAAAGATATCTTAATTCCCCAGAGAGTGAGCCAGCAAGTCAACATACTCTCCCCAAGCAAAGTTATATTGTCATCCTTAAGGAAATCGGGTATCCCCAGCAGATCTTAACATTCCTCAGCGGAGTCTACAAACATTCTTAACAAGCATCCCCGACAGTCTTGATCTAAGATTGTTCCCCAGCGGTATACCAGACATTCAGTGGAGCCACTTCCCTAATACAGTTCAAAAATTTCCCCAGGAAAGTCCAGTCTGAAGTTTCCCAGGAAAGTGGAATCCATCTCCCCAGCAGGAAGCTTATCCCCAATAGATTCTGGAAGCTTGTCACCCTACAGAGCACGAACGCGTCCCCCGGCTTTATTCAAAGGTTATTTCCCCACCAGGATATAACTGGGTTATCTTCAGCCAATTGCCACGGAAAGATCGTCCCCGACGAAGTCTTCTTTCCCCCAGCGGAGTTCATCCAATCTTCCAACAGAACGTAACAATGGTATCCTCAACGGAGTTATCATCAATCTCAGCAAAGTCTTTCTTGCCCCACAGAGTAACTCCCCGCAGAGTAATCTCTTCGCCAAGTTTATTCCCCAACGGAGTAATTTTCTCCTACCGGTATTCTTGCAACCATCATCCCCAACGGAAACAAAGCTCTATTCTTCAACATCAGCCCAGGATTCAACTTCCCGGCACTCGTCAAGGATTTACTTTCCTAGACAAAAACATACATTCATAAACATCGCATCTTCATACATTATAGCATGCACATACGCATCATGAACATACAATCTCATTTATTCTGAGAACATCACGCATGTCATACATCATGACATTGCATACAACTAACGTTTTGTCTTTTCAAGACAAAGATTAATACAAAGATAATTACTATCAACGGTCGTAACTAAAGATCAGATTCATGTATCTTGCCAGGGTGTATCTGTTGACGACTAACATTACCAGACTCGATTCCTGTATCTTGCCAGGGCACGTCTGAAGAGTTTGAAGATCCGATTCCTGTATCCTGCCAGGGTGTATCTGTTGACGACTAATTCCAGACTCGATTCCTGTATCTTGCCAGGGCACGTCTGAAGAGTTTGAAGATCTGATTCCTGTATCTTGCCAGGGTGTATCTGTTGACGACTAATTCCAGACTCGATTCCTGTATCCTGCCAGGGCACGTCTGAAGAGTTTGAAGATCCGATTCCTGTATCTTGCCAGGGTGTATCTGTTGACGACTATATTCTAGACTCGATTCTTGTATCCTTCCAGGGCACGTCTGAAGAGTTTGAAGATCCGATTCCTGTATCTTTCCAGGGTGTATCTGTTGACGACTACATTTCCAGACTCGATTCCTGTATCCTACCAGGGCACGTCTGAAGAGTTCAAAGATCCGATTCCTGTATCTTGCCAGGGTGTATCTGTTGACGACTACATTTCCAGACTCGATTCCTGTATCTCGCCAGGGCATGTCTGAAGAGTTCGAAGATCCGATTCCTGTATCTTGCCAGGGTGTATCTGTTGACGACTACATTTCCAGACTCGATTCCTGTATCCTGCCAGGGCACGTCTGAAGAGTTTAAAGATTCGATTCCTGTATCCAGCCAGGGCACATCTACATAAAGATTATAAAGATCAACTCCTGCAACAGGCCAGGTAATTATCCTTTTTCTCAGGTACGCAAGTTCTCGCTAAGGAATCTCTTGCGCGATCGACATCCAGATGGCGTCTATAAGCCCATCCACTTACCAACAGTTCCAAATGGCATCTATAAGCCCATTCCCGACAAGGTTCTGTCACACCTCCAGATGGCATCTATAAGCCCATCCTCCTATCCATCATCTCTCCAAATGGTATCTGTAAGCCCATTCCCGCTATCACACTGCTGATACTCAACTATGTGAGTGCAAATTTCTGGGCACTCTAGTGTTCAATCATCTTCCACCCTCGGATCACGAAAGGCACACAAGCCAATCTACATCCTCAGGTCTAAGAAGATTGAACAGGGGCAACTGTTGTACCCCAAAATTTGCCCTCCCATAATCTTCAAAGTTTTGGCAAGCATCACCTCAAATGGTTCAAGGTCTACTCAAGGGCTACACAGTCAACCATCCTCCTAAGCCAGTCAAACTAGGGTTTTGGTTCCTGCAAGGAAGTTGAGGTTTTCAAGGACCCAATCAAGTCCCATATGCTCATGCACATTGTCAAGCACCTACATGTCAAGTTTCAAGGCTCACAAGGTCAAGTTGCACAGTCAAAAACCCTAATTGCTCTACAGTCAACTGCAGGGGCAAAATGGTCATTTGGCAGTCAAAGGTCAAAAATTTTGGTCAACATCTTATTTTGAAGCCACAAACATCATTTGATCAATTCTTGATCATGATTCTCAAAGTATGTCTCAAAAAGACTCAAGATGCAAAAGTTTCTATTTTTGGACAGTTGAAAAGTCAACTGTAACTTGACCAAGGCATAACTTTTTCATGGTTCATCAGAAAAATCCCATCCAATGCTCATCTTGAAGGGGAGGACATTTCCTACAACTCATCTTCACATTCTAAGTCCAATAAATGCTCTCACAAAAAGTTATCAATTTCAACATTATAGGTCATTTTCAAAAGTCAACAAAAAGGGACTTTAAGTCAAAGACCATAACTTGAGATTGGTAAATCAAAATGACATGGGACCAAAGTCATTGGTTAGAGGACTTCAAGACCTTTCCAAAATGTCCAAAAACATGTTCATAGATTCAAAATTGAGCAAGTTATGCATTGGAGAAGTTGGGAAATTTTTGTGAAATGGCCAAAATCAATTATCCTTGAAACTTCATTTTTGATAAAAGGGGCCCACTTTTTCCACTTGTTTCAGCTTGGCCATGCTTCCCACGTGTCCCACAAATTATTCCAAGATTTAAAATTAATTTTTCCATTTTTATTTAATTTTATTTGATTTAATTCATATTAAATCTTTTAAAATCAAATAAAAATCAAGAAAATTAATTAAAGGGTATATTTTGTATTGAAATGCTTTGATACACCATCATGACCATTCCAAATTCGTGCAAAGGGTTAAATCAAGCAAGAATTCAAATTTTGACACAAAAATGGAAAGTGCTTCAATGGAGGTTATGGCAAATCCCAAACATGAATGCATAAGGTTAATGGCCTTAATTCTGATCAAAAGACTTTACATAACACGTATGCAAGCCATCACAAAAGGATTCACGAGCTAGAGACACCTAAAACGACCTAGAGAGCCATACAAACTGAGAACCAAGTTGCAAAATTTTCACAAAAACTTGAAATCTGAAAACCCATTTACAGCACGTTTTAAACCTCCATTCCAATCAAAACACATTCCTGGTATCCCAAGGAAGCTTTTGCAATCAAAAATCAATCCAAACGTGCCCAGAATCTTAGAACTCAGGCCAAACGGTTTGCAATATTTTCCTGAATTCTATATAATCATTCATGCGCTTTTAACATTTTTTTTGAATTGATTTATACTCATAGGGACATTCTGAAGCTTTTGGTACCATCCAATTGAACTATAGCATCCTATATCAAAAACTGCCATTGATGGACATTAGGTTTTCAGAAGCTCAAAATTAGGCGTTTCCTCATATGGAAAAATCAGACCACCAAACCTATGCCAATGGATTCGTGACCTCAAGACGAAATCAATCCACACCTCGCGCTCAATTTATGTTGCTTCCTCTCCTAATCGCTATTTTTCACTATGTCACTTAGTGGGGGTTTAAAACCCCCGCTATCTCATTCATGTTACAGGTACAAACGGAGAAGAAGGCTGAGGTGTCCAGGCGTGAGTGGAAGATTCAAACCGCGCGCGTAATTTTTTTTGTTTTATATCATTAACACTATTTCTTACATATTGTTTGTTTTCCATTATTGTTACAAACGCGTGCAATGGATCAGATGGTGGGAAGGTGGTTTGGTAAACGCTGGGACCCTGAGTTCGAATCCCAGGTCCCCCAAATGCTTGATATTATTTTGTTTTACATGTTCACATGCAGATTCTCAAAAACAGGTACACCATGCGCTTCAGGCAATCAAGCGCCAACTGGCCATGATCATAGATCCAATGGCCAGGAGATGATATCCACAATGCTTCCAGTCAACAAGCGCCCTGGGTGATCACAATGGTCAACGTGGCTAAGCAAGCAAATGGGCCTCACAATTCCAGATTTCACCCCCATTCTGGGCCCAAACCCCCTTGGTTCATTTTTTTTTCCTATTTTATATTTTCTAGTTTATTTGCTAATTATTTTTTCTAATTATTATTACCATTATTTAATTAACTCATAATTAATTTTTCACAATAGAATTCAAAAAACCAAAAAAATGTAAATACTTTATTTTTATTAATTTCACTTAGGTTTAATTATTTTGTAAATAAACTCCTTAATTAATTTAGTTTTAATTAGGTTTGAACTTTATCCCTTTTATAATAAATAAAAACAAATTTAGACTTAGGCTTTTTCTTTTGACATTTTAATTCTTTTTTATTTTATTTCATAAAAAAACACAAAAAACAAAAAAATATTTTCTTTTAATTGAATTAAATTAATTAGTTATTAATTAGCTTCCATTTCATTTTAATTACAAAAAAGACCAAAAATTAATTTTTTTTCTTAAAAGGGTCAACACCCTCGGACATTCCCGATTAATTTATTCGCGCGCATTTAATTTGTTCGATTATTATGTAATTGCTCCGGACATGTAATAGTAAATAGGACTTTTACTGTTTTCATTTATTTTCCGTACTCATTTACTAAAAAAACGGGTCTTTATAATTTTTGGCGATGTATAGACCCGCGCCTTGTAATAGCGTAGGATTTACGTTTCCGCAATTTACTTTCTGCCCCCCCTTAACTGCTAAACTTGTATGAAAGAATGCATGCTAATTAAAAACAAGCGTAGCTCACAATAATGCCCTGATCAAAGATAAACTTGACATGAAAACAACGCACAAATTCACACACCACTCTTAGGGTACGCCTCACTGTTGCCTTGCCCTCGAAACGTGGTCATCGAGTATAGGACGTTTTAGTAAGTCCTTATGTCCATGACATGATCCAGTTGCCTCGAAACGGTTGCCTCGGAATCAAAAAGGATCAATGGCATAAGGGTAGCTTCTAAGGTGTCCTACTGTTGCTCTGGTGACCACACTGTCCCTACAAACGAATTGACCCGAACACCTCCAACGGTGGTGCTACCTACCTCTCAATGGTGGGATGGCACTACCTTAAGGACATTTACACAGCCTAATTCCTTAGGGTAGGTAGATGACTCATAGATACTTGCTCTATTCAAAAACAAATCAAACTCTTTTCACACCGCCACTTTTCAAAAAGCTTTCAAAACAATTTTTCAAACACTCTTGAGGACTGATACAAGAGTCGATCTGAAATCTTTAAACAAAACTTTTTTCAAACTCACTCACGATTGAAAAGCAAACACTTTTGAAAACACAATGAGCAAGTATCTAAGAGCCCATGGATAACCATGGATAGAAAGGGTGCTAACACCTTCCCTTTCTATAAATCTACCTCCCGAATCGAGAAACTATCTCATAAGGAATTTTGCTGTGCTTTTGTCCTTTCCTTGTTGGAGAAAATAAAAGACGGTGGCGACTCTTGCTTCCGCGACATTTCATGAAACCAACTTTAAACAGTCAGTTCTATTCCCACCGATCACAGAACTGGCGACTCTGCTGGGGATATTTAAATAAGTGAGGTGTACCTTAGGATTAGACCACTCTTATGTTTTCAATTGCTTTTTTTGATTGCTTTTATATTTGTGGGCATTGCATCGGAGTTTCATACTGGCGACTCTGCTGGGTATACCATAAGTGGGGTGTACCTTAGGAATAGTTCATCATCATGTTTTCAATTGCTTGATCTGTTTACTTTAATATTGTGGGCCTGTTTTGGGAGTTTCATAGATCCTAACCCGGATCTGGGGGATACCTTCTTAGAAAGTAGCAACAAACTGTGAGGGAACTGTGCGGGGTATACCGACACGGTTGAAGCAGTTTGCTACGTTGATGTGGCACTTTGGTGAGTACCGGTAACCCTTGAGTCAAGTCAAGGAGAGTACGAGGTCGCTGCGTGGTGTCGTGAAGCATCAACTGACCTTAGGAACCTTAATTGAACCATCCTGGCCTCTTTAGGGGTAGTGAGATAACTGACTTTGGTGCAGTCCGGAGTTGGTTGATACTCGATATTACACTCATTGAGGGTTGTTTTCTTGGAATATTTTGATCCCCAGTTCAGTGGCTAAATCAAAACAATGAACATAGAAAATAACCCAATGATATTGAGCTCCTTAGAACCCGGTTACTTTTGATAGGACAGGTTTTTGAGCCAACCAACTTCAAAAGGGTAGTACCCCAAACTTCATGCTGGCCTGAACTCTAAGGGCTGTCTTGTGTGACTTGTGTGCCTTCAAACTTGACTACTTGCATGCTTGTTATCTGACACTTGAGCTTCTTGCAGGTCTTGTTTACAGTCCTTAATCTGGACTCATAACAGGGTTTACTTACATCACTCCACGCATAGCATAACATCATGCCATCATACCATTGCATACATCCTGCATAAGGATTAACCCATTTCAAGGATCTCAAGGGTCTGTGATGCAGGTCATGATGAACCAACTGTCTAGCAAGGGGCAAAAAGGATTTATTTTTCTCTAGCCAAGGTTAATGACTTGAGTCAGGGGCTATGACCCACTCGATATGGTGAGCCTTGACTCTTGAAGAAGGACTCTCAGCTACATGAAGTTCCTTCAATCAAGCTACCCGAATTCAAATTCTAACAAGTTTCTCTGTTTACCCCGCGAGATCCTTGAAAACATTGCATGCATATCATACATATCATTGCATTATAGGTACCCTTGTTACAGGTCACTTACCGTCTTCACTGTTTATTTCAGCAATGGCTTCCCAACAAGACAACCAAGATCTTCATGCTCAAGAGACTCGGTTCGGGGAGATCCTCCTAAATCTATCCAAGAGGCAGGAAGAGCTGAGAACACTCCTCATGGGGAATTTGGTCAGGAAGAGTCCCGAAGACGACAAGGACGAACGGCTGAAACATCTGCAAGCTGAGATGGATGTAATGAGAACCCAGATGCTGGGGCAAATGGCTCTTATCCAAGACTTATCTCAAAGACAAGGAGAGCTCAGGGTTCTCGTCAACCAACTGCTTCAGGATAAGCAACTGGGGCAAACATCTAAGGTTGAAGAGCAAGCCATCATTCAACCACCTGTGGGGCAAGAAGACAAGGGAAAAGCTCCTCAGTTTGCTTCGGGGTCACAAGCCCACCATCAACCTCACCAGCGTCAACAGGGTAATTGGCGTAAGCAAAATACGTCTGGAATACATTTCTCGGAGACTGGTGTGCCATCCTCACTAATACTGAAACGCTTGTTGGAGGTCAAGCTGATTGCTTTAAAGGATCCTCCTAAGAAGCTCAACATAACCTCCCTAAAGTACAATCCTGATGAAAGGTGTGCCTACCATTCTGACAGCCCTGGACATGACACTGACGACTGTTGGAGCCTGAGGAACAAGATCCAGGACTTGATCGACGGAAGGGTGCTGGAGTTCATGCCGGGTGGCAAAATGAAAATCTTCTGCTGAGAATCTTCCATCTGAAATGACTGGTGAAAACTAAGAAGCTTTTGTTCATTCGAATGTTCAAGTTGTATTTTTCTCTGATTGTTCAAACATTTGTTCATGTCAAACTCTTTTACTTTATCAATGCATCGCATATGTCTGTTTTGAATCAATATATTCTCATTCGCTATTTTCAAACTGCTTTCATTTTTTGATGTCAACTCTCAATTAATAATTCTAAGCCTCTTGAGGGAGGATGACGAAAATGATACCATAATCTACAGTATGCTTTTGAACGAACCCCGCTGATGAGGTACAAGCATTGTTTCAATTCCTAAACACTGGAGTTATAAGGAAGATAATCCCTCGTCAACCCTACTGAGCCAAAGAAGTAGGAGTTTTTCTTTTCGAAAATTAAAACCCTTAATCATAACTTGGGGCAGGGTAGTTCTCTCAGTTGATCCAAGTGCACAACGAATGGCACCAAAAAAGTCCTTACAAAACAAAAGACAGTGATGGTTCCGAATAATCATAAAGATAGGCAGTCATCATTTCTCAAAATAAGTCAAAACCTATGAAGGAGACTTACGAAAACTGGGGCATCCCGCTGACTGTAATCACAAAAGAAACAGTTCAGGCAAAAAATAGGGATAACGAAATCAAAAAGAAAAGAGGACCTGCAAGCAACCAAAAAGGAATGACTGCCTATTCAAAATAAACTATCAATATCCGAACCATCACCAGAATATCAGGACAAATACTCAAACAAGGTCTAATGCACGATCAACTAAGTTTAGGTTTGAAGAACATCACGAAGAGCGGGTGGGTACAAGTAAATTTGAGCCTTTATCCTTTGTTTCTTAAACCGTGAACCAGGCCACGTTACAACCCTAAAAAGTCCTAGCTGAAGCATGGGTTAGTTCGAAAGCATACTGTTACGAAAGGTATCCTGACTCCTTAAGGTTTACGGTAAAATAACGAGTTGACGTCACAGTTTACAAAATTCACTTGTTTTTACGGAAAAATGCATTTTCAAAATCTTCAAGACAGACATAAGCTTTGCATTTTTAATATAACATTGCTTGCATATGACTATTTGTTTTAACATCATAGAAGTTCGCACGACGAATGCCTAATGAACAAAAGCACTTCCAACCAAGGGGCATGACATGATCATTGTCCGTCATCTGGGGCAGTCCAGTCAAGATTCAGAGAATCTCTCAAATGCTAAATAGCCTGGGGAAAATCTCCATCTAGATCACTTGGGGCATTGGACGATCAAACGAAGATCTTCTGGTAGTAGGGCAACACAACGCTACTGACAGGGGAACCTCCCTACATCCTGAGAGTATGGACATAGTCAAAAAAAAATACTACGCATAATCAAAGACCCGCTAGGTTGACACACCTAGGAAAAAATAAGGGCTTCCCGGTGAACCAAAAGGGTTCGAGCAAAAACAAGGGATGAAATGAAAAAATCTGTACACCCGGCAAGTCGAAAACCTGAAAAGGCGGCTTGGGCAAAAAAGGGTATCTCGATGGACTGAAAACCCGAAAGAGCGGTCCAGGCAAAAGTTAGGGATCAAAAGCGTACGAATATGTCCTGTCATATCGTCACTTGCCTGCCAGAAGAAGATTTGTCGAATCGGCGGTTGTCTAACACTCCACAAGGTATCTTCCTCTCCCACATCAGAAACAGGGGAAATAATGAGTTGTCCAAACGATCTAGTTGCTCTGTCAACCAGGGTACCAAGGTAGGTTCGGCTGAAGAATGTAACCAAGTTACCTCAACTCCCCACAGAGTAAGACCAGATTTCAGCAATACTCTCCCCGAGCAGAGTTTGGTCTCCCAATCAACCCTGAAAAGGCACAGTATCCTCCAGCAAGTCAGCGATACTCTCCCCAAGAAGAGTTGGTCTACTGTCAACCTCAAGGAAGTTGGTTTATCCCCCAGAAGATCTCAATATTCCCCAGTGGTGTATACAGATCTTCCTAAGAAAGCATCCCCGGCAGTCTTAATATAAGATTGTTCCCCGGCGGAATACAGACACACCAGTGGAGCCACTTCCCCAGTACAGTTCAAAAGTTTCCCCAGGAGAGTTGAATTAATCCCCCAGTAGGAAGCTTATCCCCAGTAGATTCTGGAAGCTTATCCCCTGCAGAGCACGAACGCGTCTCCCCGGCTTTATCCAAAGGTTATTCCCCACCAGAACTTATAACTGGGTTATCCTCAGCTAATTACCACGGAAAGATCGTCCTCGGTGAAGCTCTTCCTACCCCCAGCAGAGTTCATCAAATTCCCCAACATAACTTATCATTGGTATCCCCAGCGGAGTTATCATCAATTTCAAAACCTCAGCGAAGTATCTCTTCCCACAGAGTAATTCCCCGCAGAGTAATCTCTCCAACAAGTTTATTCCCCAACAGAGTCATCTTCTCCTACCGGTTTATTCTTGCAACCATCATCCCCAGCAGAAACGAAGAACTCTGTTCTTCAACATTAGCCCAGGATTCAACTTCCCGGCATTCGTCAAGGATTTATTTTCCTAGACGAGAATACATTCATAAACATATCACCTTTCATACATCTTGCTTACATACACAATGCATGCACATACGCATCATGTCACACAAATCTCATTTATTTTTGAGAACATCTTAAAATCATGCAGTTCATACATCATGACATTGCATACAACTGGTGTTTTGCCTTTCAGGAAAAAGGTCAATCCAAAGACGGTTACTATCAACTGTCGCAATTCCAGATTCGATACATGTATCTAGCCAGGGCATATCTACATTTCAGAGATAGCTTGGAAATGCTCCAGATATGGATGTTGTTCTTTTTCTTATTCAAGACTCCTTCTAGATATAGTTCAGATGTGACCCAGGCATGGCGACATTCTGATACTCATTCCAGATTTCCTTTCAGAGATAGCTTGGAAATGCTCCAGATATGGATGCTGTTCTTTTTCTTATTCAAGACTCTTTCTAGAGATAGTTCAGATGTGACCCAGACATGGCGATGTTCTGATACTTATTCCAGATTTCCTTTCAGAGATAGCTTGGAAATGCTCCAGATCTGGATGCTGTTCTTTTGCTTATTCAAGACTCCTTCTAGATATAGTTCAGATGTGACCCAGGCATGGCGACGTTCTGATAATCATTCCAGATTTCCTTTCAGAGATAGCTTGGAAATGCTCCAGATATGGATGCTATTCTTTTTCTTATTCAAGACTCTTTCTAGAGATAGTTCAGATGTAAACCAGGCATGGCGACGTTCTGATACTTATTCCAGATTTCCTTTCAGAGATAGCTTGGAAATGCTCCAGATATGGATGATGTTCTTTTGCTTATTCAAGACTCTTTCTAGATATAGTTCAGATGTGACCCAGGCATGGCGATGTTCTGATACTTATTCCAGATTTCCTTTCAGAGATAGCTTGGAAATGCTCCAGATATGGATGTTGTTCTTTTGCTTATTCAAGACTCCTTCTAGATATAGTTCAGATGTGACCCAGGCATGGCGACGTTCTAATACTCATTCCAGATTTCCTTTCAGAGATAGCTTGGAAATGCTCCAGATATGGATGCTGTTCTTTTGCTTATTCAAGAATCCTTCTAGAGATAGTTCAGATGTGACCCAGGCATGGCGACGTTCTGATACTTATTCCAGATTTCCTTTCAGAGATAGCTTGGAAATGCTCCAGATATGGATGCTGTTCTTTTTCTTATTCAAGACTCCTTCTAGATATAGTTCAGATGTGACCCAGGCATGGAGACGTTATGATACTTATTCCAGATTTCCTTTCAGAGATAGCTTGGAAATGCTCCAGATATGGATGCTGTTCTTTTGCTTATTCAAGACTCCTTCTAGATATAGTTCAGATGTGACCCAGGCATGGCGACATTCTGATACTTATTCCAGATTTCCTTTCAGAGATAGCTTGGAAATGCTCCAGATATGGATGCTGTTATTTTGCTTATTCAAGACTCCTTCTAGATATAGTTCAGATGTGACCCAGGCATGGCGACGTTCTGATACTTATTCCATATTTCCTTTCAGAGATAGCTTGGAAATGCTCCAGATATGGATGCTGTTCTTTTGCTTATTCAAGACTCCTTCTAGATATAGTTCAGATGTGACCCAGGCATGGCGACGTTCTGATACTTATTCCAGATTTCCTTTCAGAGATAGCTTGGAAATGCTCCAGATATGGATGCTGTTCTTTTTCTTATTCAAGACTCCTTCTAGATATAGTTCAGATGTGAACCGAGCATGGCGACGTTCTGATACTTATTCCAGATTTCCTTTCAGAGATAGCTTGGAAATGCTCCAGATATGGATGCTGTTCTTTTGCTTATTCAAGACTCCTTCTAGATATAGTTCAGATGTGATCCAGGCATGGCGACGTTCTGATACTTATTCCAGATTTCCTTTCAGAGATAGCTTGGAAATGCTCCAGATATGGATGCTGTTCTTTTGCTTATTCAAGACTCCTTCTAGATATAGTTCAGATGTGACCCAGGCATGGCGACGTTCTGATACTTATTCCAGATTTCCTTTCAGAGGTATCTTGGAAATGCTCCGGATATGGATGCTGTTCCTTTGCTTATTCAAGACTCCTTCTAGAGATAGTTCAGATGTGACCCAGGCATGGTGACGTTCTGATACTTATTCAGATTCCCTTTCAGATATATCCTAGAGATGCTCCAGATCCGGACGCCGTTCTATTGCTTATTCAGATACAAACTTTTAAAAGACAACTTAGAGATGCTCCATCCCGGATGCTCTTCTATTGTTCAGTCCAGATACGATCCAGATTCAGATGACATTCTCTTACTCATGCAGTATGGATATACCCCAGACACGTCGGTCATTCTGCCATTTATTCAGATGTCAGCAATTAGACACAGACTAGATATGCTCCAGACGCGGAAGCTATTCTATTTCTTATTCAGATTCACCTATCCACCATCTTTCCAAATGGCATCTATAAGACCATTCCCGACAAGGTTCTGTCACACCTTCAGATGGCATCTTTAAGCCCATCCTCCCATCCATCATCTCTCCAAACGGCATCTGTAAGCCCGTTCCCGACATCACACTACCGATACTCTACTATGTGAGTGCAAATTTCTGGACACTCTAGTGTTCAATCATCTTCTACCCTCGGATCACGAAAGGCACACAAGCCAATCTACATCCTCAGGTCTAAGAAGATTGAACAGGGGCAACTGTTGTACCCCAAAATTTTCCCTCCCATAATCTTCAAAGTTTTGCCTCAAAGGGTTCAAAGTCTACTCAAGGGCTACACAGTCAAACCATCCTCCTAAGCCATGCAAATTAGGGTTTTGGTTCTTGCAAGGAAGTTGAGGTTTTCAAGGGCTCAATCAAGTCCCATATGCTCATACACATTGTCAAGCACCTACATGTCAAGTTTCAAGGCTCACAAGGTCAAGTTGCACAGTCAAAAACCCTAATTGCTTCACAATCAACTGTAGGGGCAAAATGGTCATTTGGCAGTCAAAAGTCAAAATTTTTGGTCAACATCTCATTTTGAAGCCACAATCATCATTTGGTCAAATTTTGACCATGATTTCACAAGAATGGCTCAAAAATCATCAAGATGCAAAAGTTTCCATTTTTGGACAGTTGAAAAAGTCAACTGTAACTTGACCAAAGCATAACTTTTTCATGGATCATCAGAAAAATCCCATTCAATGCTCATCTTGAAGGGGAAGACATTTCCTACAACTCATCTTCACATTCCAAGTTCAAGAAATGATTTCACAAAAAGTTATCAATTTCAACATTATAGGTCATTTTCAAAAGTCAACAAAAAGGGACTTTAAGTCAAAGACCATAACTTGAGATTGGTAAATCAAAATGACATGGGACCAAAGGAATTGGTTAGAGGACTTCAAGACCTTTCCAAAATGTCTAAGAACATGTTCATAGCTTCAAAATTGAGCAAGATATGCATTGGAGAAGTTGGGAAATTTTTGTGAAATGGCCAAAGTCAATTATCCTTGAAACTTCATTTTTGACAAAAGGGGCCCACTTTTTCCACTTGGTTCAGCTTGGCCATGCTTCCCACGTGTCCCACAATTTATTTCAAGATTTAAAATCAATTTTTCCATTTTTATTTAATTTTATTTGATTTAATTCATTTTAAATCTTTAAAATTCAAATAAAAATCAAAGAAATTAATGAAGGGATATATTTTGTGATGATTAACTTTGATACACCTTAAAACACATTCCAAATTCGTGCATGGCCTATTATGGGCATAAAAATTCAAAATTTCACAAATATGGAAAATGGTTCAATGTTGGTTATGGAGGAAATCAAGAACTTCAATGCAAAGGCTTAATGACCATTATTTGGATTGATACACATTTCATTACTATATATACAAGCCTTCCCAACCTCATTCAAAAAAGAGTGTGTGCAGAAACGGCCAAGAGCAAAACCAAAAATTATTCAAAAGTGAGAGTTCTAAAACATAGTTGCGAGCATCTTCAGATCAAAACAAGCACGTGGTTCTATTCCTTGCCACACCCTGAAGCTAAAGCAACCTTTGCCATGTCCTGAGGCTCATACCGCGCTCTAAGTTCCTCCCAGGTCCCCTATAATTTCCATATCATTTTTTTCATTACTTTCATGTGCAGATTCTCAAAGGAGGAACACCATAAACCTCATATCCCAACGCTCCAAGTGTCATCAACGCAGATCCAAAGGACAAAAAGTGTAGCACACCATACTCTGGAGTCAAGCGTGTTGCAGGCAATCATGAAAGTCAAATGTGGCTTAGATTTCAGTGGGCTTGGATTGCTTCAATAAACCTCCTATTTGGCCCACACCCCCCTTGGTTTTTACTGTCTTTTTTTTATTTTGTTTTTGTCATTTTCTCTTATTTTTAATTGCTAACCTTTTAATTATTTTTATTATTAACAATTAACTTAATTAACGCATTTTCATAAAAAACCAAAAAAATAGAATTAACATTATTATTATTATTATTTTATTTTGTAAATAAACATTAACTAAAATAGTTTAATTAGGCCATTTTAATTCCTTTTCTTAAATAATTAAAATAGATCTAGAATTAGGTAAAGTTCACTTTTAATTTTATTTCATTTCTTTTATTTCATAAAAAAACATAAAAAACAAAAAAATATTTTCTTTTAATTAATTAATTAATTAGTCATTAATTAGCTTTAATTTCATTTTAATTACAAAAAAAAATACCAAAAAAATTCAATTTCTTTTCTTAAAAGGGTCAACACCCTTAGAACGTTCCCGATTATTTTATTCGCGCGCATTTACTTTATTTGATTATTATGTAACTGCCTTCAAGAATGTAATAGTTAAATAGGTTTATCGCTTTATTTAATTTCCGTACTCATTTACTAAAAAACTGGTCTTTGTCATTTTTGGCGATGTATAGACCCGCGCCTTGTAATAGCGTAGGATTTATGTTTCCGCAATTTACTTTCCGCACCCCCTTAACTGCTAAACTTGCATGAAAGAATGTATGTAAATAAAAACAACTCGTAGCCCACTAATTAACAAGACAAACATTAACTGAATACAACACACAAATACACACACCACTTCTAGGGTACGCCTCACTTGTTGCCTTCGAAACGTGGTCGTCAAGTATAGGATGTATTAGCGGTCCTTATGTCCATGATCCAGTTGCCTCGAAACAGTTGCCCCGAAACAGTTGCCTCGAAACAGTTGCCTCGAACAGTTGGCTCGAAACGGTTGCCTCGGATTAAAAAAGGATCAAGGACATAAGGGTAGCTTCTAAGGTGTCCTGTTGTTGCTTCGGTGACCACACTGTCCCTAGACTCGAATTGACCCGAACACCTCCAACGGTGGTGCTACCTACCTCTCAATGGCGGGATGGCACTACCTAAAGGACTTATACACAGCCTAATTCCTTAGGGCATGTAGATGACTCATAGATACTTGCTCTCTCTAAAAAACAAAACAAAAACCTTTTCACACCGACACTTTCAAAAAGCTTTCAAAACAATTTTTCAAACACTCTTGAGGACTGATACAAGAGTTATTCAGAAATCTTTCAAAGAAAATTTTCAAACCCACTCACATTTTGAAAAGCAAACATTTTGAAAACATAAGAGCAAGTATCTAAGAGCCCGTGGATAACCACGGATAGAAAGGGTGCTAACACCTTCCCTTTCTATAAATCTACCTCCCGAACCGAGAAATTATCTCATAAGGAATTTTGCTGTGCTTTTGTCCTGTCCATGTTGGAGAAAATAAAAGACGGTGGCGACTCTTGCTTCCGCGACATTTCGCGAACCAGTGTTAAACAATCAGTTCTATTTTCCACCGATCACAGAACTGGCGACTCTGTTGGGGAGGCAAATGATGGACCACAATGTCGGTATCCAACCCAGGAATGTCTTCGTTGGACCAGGCAAAGATCTCCATATAATCATGCAGCATCTGGATCAACCGTTGTTTCACATTGAGCTCTAGATTGGCACCAATCTTGACTTCCTTTATGTCTGTCTCAGTACCCAGATTCACCGTTTCCACTGGCTCTTCATGTGGCTGAATGGCCCTCTCTTCCTGGAGTAACAGTCTTGCAAGCTCACCAGGCACTTCGCAATCATCTTCACCTTCGTCTTCGGCTAAGTTGATCGGATTTTCGAAGTCATAACTGGCAGTAGCAGAGTCGTTACCAGTGAGATCCAGAGTGGATTGAAACCTGTATGAGTGAGTGTGTGTAAATACAGCTGCTTTGCAATATATAAAGAAAGAAAGGGAGCGCAAGATTTGAAATGTGAAAAACGTCCAATGCTTTTATTCATGATATATGAAAGTGACAAACAAAAGCCCTCACAAATAAGACCACGGTGCCCCGGGTAAGACACCGGGACATACAGTTTCAAATTATTGTTTATTACAAATCCAAAACAAAGAAGTTTATTACTGGGTGACAAAAGTAACAGGCATAGAGTCTTTTGCGGTCCAGTTGCTAAGTCCACCGTTGGTTGCCGGGTAGATCCAGCTGTCAAACTCGGATTCTTCCACTTCGTCTTCACCCCCAATAGCATTTACTCCATGGTTAGGCATAGGAGCAGTCACCATATTAGGCTTCTCAGGCGCCTCAAACTGAACCTCTTTAGCATCAACAAGGTCTTGAACCTTATTCCTCAGGGACCAACAATCATCAGTAGAATGTCCCGGGCTATCAGAGTGATAAGCGCAGCGGGCGTTGGGGTTGTATTTCAGAGATGCTGTGTTTACCATCTTTGGAGCCTCTTTGACAGTTACCAGGCTAGTTGACAGCAGTTGCGGCAGGATCTGAGAGAGAGTCATGCTGAGCCGAGTATACTGCCGTTTGGGCCTCTCAGCTCTGGGTTGGTTGTACTGTTGTGGAGCAGCAGCAGGCTTAGAAATAACCACCGCGTTGACAGCTTGGCGGAGTTCAGGTTTGTTCTGCTTTCTTGGACCATACACAGCACTGGCCTCCTTCTTGAAGGGCTTCTTTTCAGCATTTGAGGAGGCGCCCTTTTGTATCTTCCCTGATTTTATACCAGCTTCGATCCTTTCACCAGTCAGGATCAGGTCAGTAAACCCAGCAGAGGAATTACCAATGAGATGATTGAAGAATGGACCGGATAGGGTCCCCAAGAACATGTCCACCAGCTCCCGGTCCGTCAATGGTGGTTGCACCCTGCCAGCCAGGTCTCTCCATTTTTGTGCGTACTCCTTAAAACCTTCACCCGATCTTAGCGACATACCCTGGAGTTGGGTACACGTAGGAGCGAGGTCGGAATTATATTGATACTGCTTGTAAAAAGAAGTGGCCAAATCCTCCCAGTTACGAATGTTGGTTCCATCAAGCTGATAGAACCATTCGAGATGAGTCCCTGAAAGACTCTCCTGGAAGAAGTGGATCCATAAGTTCTTATCTGCTGTGTAAGGCTGGATCTTCCTTACATAAGAACAGAGGTGCATCTTAGGGCAGGAAGCCCCGTCATACTTCACAAAGGTCGGCACCTTGAACTTGTGCGGGATCACCACCCCAGAGGATAACCCCAAATCTCCGAAATCCAACCCAGGCACGCGTTGAATCTCCATAGCATTTAACCTGTCCTCCAGCTGCTTGTACCGGTCCTCAGCAGGAGGGTACTGTTCGTCATTGAAGTCTGTCTCAGTTTCAGAGACCACAGGACTAGGGACCTCTCTCCCTTGGTGACTACCTTCCCCCATAGATGGAGTAGTCCTCTCAGCTTCATTCTGTAATGTGTTCCCGAGTCTGCGCCCAGTGTTGAATAGCAGAGTCCTCTTCTTCTTCTTATTCTTCTTCAGGAGCAAAGCCTTCATCTCTTGTTGTCCCTGGGCCAAGTTCATGACCATCTCCTGAAATTGGGCATTCTGGGCCTGGAGGGCCTTGATAGCTTGCTCGGTAGTGAGTTCAGGATTCATGATGCTTGAGTGCTGAAATAAACAGCGAAGAAGATTAAGCAACCTGTAGGAAAAGGGTACCTGTAATGAATATGATGAATGAAGTGCGTATGAATTATGTTTTCAAAGACAATCGGGAATCAACTTTGTAAACAAAAGGAACACACTTTATTAGATTTAAACTTTAAATTGTTCAACAATTTGCCCTTAGGCGTTACAAGAATGAAAATACTGAAAAGGAAATAAAGTTGTAAAAGAAACATCCAAAGCCCATCAGTGCTCCCATGGCCTCCTCTTCTCAGTACGGATATAGTCATTTAGGGTTCGCTCGTTCTCCAATTGCTTGGTCAGCTTCTGGATCTTCTGTTCCTGTTCGTTGAACTTTTCCCGATATTAATCCCGCTCTTCCTGTAGTTGCACCCAAGACCTCTTTAGTGTATCAACATCAGTGGGTATCTGAGGAGGGAGAACAGTTGGGGGGACCCCATCTCCATCAGGATATTCAAGAATGACGGGTCTGACCGCTTCATATGGCATACCTAACTTCTGAGCACGGATGTGGACCCATTTGTAGTAGGCTTCCATAGGTAGAGAAGTCTTTGGTCCCAACTCTGGTGGGTCAGCTTTGTGAATTCTGTCCCAAGCCTTGATGAACCTACGACGCAGCTCGTCACTATCTTTCTGAAACTCAAAACTGATGTGAGGCACCAGCATCTCATGAGGCCTTGCTCTTCTGGCTCTTCCAAACCGACGGAGAGCTAAACATGGATTATAAGAGATTCCGCCCTGAGTGCCAATCAATGGAACATTAGGATATTCTCCGCAGCGATCAATAACAGCCACCTCATCTAAACCTCTGAGAGTCCAAATGATGTCATTATCAGTGAGAGACATTAACCTATGAGCCCAACCTCTTCCTTCTTGGTTCTTTACCACGAACTTGGGGAGGTGCGAAATAAACCACCTCACCAACAAAGGAGTACAACACCATAGAGTTCCTCGTCTTCGGGCAGTACGAGCATAGAGTTGTTGCAGGACATCACCCAAGAGAGTGGGTACAGGGTTCCGAGACATGAAGATCCTTATTGCAGTGATGCTAATGAAGTTATCAGGATTAGGAAACAAGACTAAACCATAGATTAAGAGTGCCAGAATGTCCTCGTACGCCCTAAAGTCTAAGTCATTCCAGAAACTGTTAGCTTTACCAATCAGAAACTTAGCCAAGAAGCCCTTAACTCCGCTTCTAGTCTCCCAGTTGTCCATTACCTCCTTGTTGGTCAAAGGAAGGGCTGCAGCAATCTCCTCGAGCCTAAGAGTCTTTTCCCAGCCAGTGAAGGGAGTCTGATCCAAGATAGGGATACCCAGCAAATCAAAAAACTCTTCCAGGGTAGGGACCAGCTGGAAGTCTTGAAAGGTGAAACACTGGTATAGAGGGTCATAAAACTGGGTCAGGACACTCATCAGTTGTTGGTCCCACTTTGCAGTGACTAAGCCGAGAAGAGAACCATGCCTCTGGATGAAGGAAGTGGTGTTTGGAATTCTGCTAACCAATTCTTCAACGACTCAGGTGGGTGAACAAAGTTGAACCGGATAGTGTTCCTTCGCATATGCATCATGATGTCCTACAAAACAGAGCAAAGATGAAACCCTATTGTCTTTGAAATGGTCAGTCCTTATGCAGGATGTATGCAATGTTATGATGGCATGATGTTATGATAAAGCACACCACAAGTATTCACAAAGGCAAACATGATAAGGCACACAAGTCACACCAAAGCCCTTAGAGTTTAGGCCAGCAGGGAGTTCAGGTACTACCCTCTTTCAGTTTGTTGGTTAAGACCTGTCCTATTAGAAGTAACCGGATTCTAGAGGATCCCAATATCACTGACTACCCTTAATCGGTCATAACTCCAACATCGCAATCTTTTCTTGCGGCCAGAACCATCACGAGAGTTTAGCCTCAATGGGTGTAGCATACTGCTACTGTTCTATTGGCCAAGATGGGTCATTTAAGGTTCTAAGGTCGGTTGGTGCTTAATGACTCCTCAGAAGACCCATATTCTCCTCGTTGCGACACAAGGGATGTCGGTACAGACCAAGGCGCCACACCAACGTAGCCACTGCTTCACCCGTGTCGGTCTACGCCGGACAGGTCCCTCACAGCTTATGCTACCTAACAGGGTATCCCCAGATCCGGGTTAGGATCTATGTAACTCCGATGCAGCCCATAATGATAAAGCAAACAAGCACAACAATTGAAAACACAAGTATGAGCTATCCTAAGGTACACCTCACTTTAAGTGTTCCCCAGCAGAGTCGCCAGTTCTGTGATCGGTGGATCTGGAACTGACTGTTTAAAGCTGGTTCGCGAAATGTCGCGGAAGCAAGAGTCGCCACCGTCTTTTATTTTCTCCAACATGGACAGGACAAAAGCACAGCAAAATTCCTTATGAGAATAGTTCTCGGTTCGGGAGGTAGATTTATAGAAAGGGAAGGTGTTAGCACCCTTTCTATCCATGGTTATCCATGGGCTCTTAGATACTTGCTCATTGTGTTTTCAAAAGTGTTTTGTTTTTCAGAGTGAGTGGGTTTGAAAAAGTTTCGTTTTAAAAATTTCAGATCGACTCTTGTATCAGTCCTCAAGAGTGTTTGAAAAATTGTTTTGAAAGCTTTTTGAAAAGTGTCGGTGTGAAAAGAGTTTTGTTTGTTTTTGAATAGAGCAAGTATCTATGAGTCATCTACCTACCCTAAGGAATTAGGCTGTGTAAATGTCCTTAAGGTAGTGCCATCCCACCATTGAGAGGTGGGTAGCACCACCGTCGGAGGTGTTCGGGTCAATTCGTTTGTTAGGGACAGTGTGGTCACCAGAGCAACAGTAGGACACCTTAGAAGCTACCCTTATGCCATTGATCCTTTTTTATTCCGAGGCAACCGTTTCGAGGCAACTGGATCATGTCATGGACATAAGGACTTACTAAAATGTCCTATACTCGACAACCACGTTTCGAAGGTAAGGCAACAGTGAGGCGTACCCTAAGAGTGGTGTGTGAACTTGTGTGTTGTTTTCAGTTATGTTTTATCTTTGATCATGGCACGGTGAGCTACGCTCACTACGCCAAAAACTGCTTTTTGCAGCGCCTCTACTAAAGCGCTTATTGAAAAAGCGCTGCCATAGCCTTCACAAAAAACAAAATTAAAAAAAGGGAAACCTACGAAGGCGCTTTTTTAAAAGCGCTGGCATAGGGTTCCCTACGAAAGCGCTTTTCAGAAAGCGCTTTCATAGGTATTTGAAATATCTAACCTACGAAAGCGCTTTTGAAAAGCGCTCTTATAGGGAACCCTATGCCAGCGCTTTTGAAAAGCGCTTTGAAAGGGGGACCTACGAAAGCGCTTTTTACCTCAGAAGCGCTCTTATAGGGAACCCTATGCCAGCGCTTTTTAAAAGCGCTTTCGTAGGTTGTTTTTATAATAAAATTAAAAATCCCTAAATCTGTTCTTTAGTCTTCTTCATTTCTTTCGTTCAGATCTTCTTCATTTCTTCGTTCGTCTTAAGCTTCCTCATTTCTGCCGTCGCCGCCGTTCGTTCCTTCCTCTTCAGTCGTCGTCGCCGCCGTTCGTTCCTTCCTCTTCAGTCGTCGCTGCCGCCGGTCATTCCGTCTTCTCCACCTTGGTAAGATTCTGAATCAATATAGTGTAAATCAATATGCATGTGTTTAATGTTGTAATGAGTTAGTGAACTCTATTAGGTTTAATCATAAATGCTCAAGTACTCAAAAAAAAAGAAGAAGATAACAACATTTAATTCTTCTGGTCCATCCAAGAACAGTTAAAAAATCAATGTGAAAAAAAATGAGGATACATTAATAGGAAGAGATAGTTAATGGACAAAATCACTATAATGTGATTCTTGTACGGATTTCATTAAATCTTGTGATTGTGAAAAAGGAACGTGGATGAAAAAAATGGAATTGAATTGTTTTGAATTGTCTGATTTTTAGTGAAGTGTGGTTCTGTCCTTTAGCTTATGGCAAAGGAATAATAGTGTAGTAATAGTGAAACTGTAAATTTTGTTGGAAGGGTGTTAGTACTATGTGATTTTAATGTAAAAAGTTTCAAGCTTCTAAGGCTTAGTATTTTATAAGCATTTGCGCTATAAACTTATCTCGATAAATATTTATGCTATAAATGGTAAATAAATTGTTTATCCAAACGTATCTTAAATCACATAAAAATAATTTTGTTTTAATTGATATTTTACTATATACGCCTATAAATGGATTGAACAATCTATTCAAAAATAATTTTCACTACCATAAATTTATCACAATTCTTAAAAATTATAAAGTGTTTAAAGTTTCCAAGGACCCAAATTTCTTTATCAAAGATATTTGGTTGGACCAAATTTGAGATCTCTAGTCTTGTACCTAAAGAGTTGATTGCAACTTCACAGAAGAAATTGGGACCACAATGGGTTGGTTCACCGAAGAAATCAAAAAACACCCTTTTCTAAAGTTTTGTTCTCACTTCTTTGTTTTTGTTTCTCACACTCTTTCATGTGTGTTTCGTGTGTATTATAATGGCAACATGAATGCTATTTTTAGTCACAAATGATCGATTATATACACATTAATATTTCTAATTCAATTTGTTAGTGGTTAACCAAGTTAGGTAAGATTAAGTAATAGAATATCTTACCTGTTACTTCATTAGGTTCTTTACTATAGTAAAGTTTGATAATGCAGTGCTTTAGATTTTTTCTTTTTTACTTTGGAATATTGTGTTGGTTTTCTTATATGAAAGCATCATTTGTTGAAATCCTTGTTTTATGTGGAGATAAAGGTTTAAATGGAACATGTGATAGGGGATTGATTCTGGTGACATTTTAAACTTTATGGTTAGCTTTATAGAAATTATTCAAGTGTTAGGTTAATATAATTGCCTTTGTTATTTTAAACATTTACCTCAAAAATTAGGTATTGTCCGTTTTAACATAATAGTAAAATTAGTGGTTGTTCGATTAAGATTAAATAATGCATAATTATAAAATAAAACATGTATTTATATGAATTATAAAATCGTGGTCTGAAGAATGTTGATATTATAAATGTGTGAATATAGAGTTCTTAAACTATCGGAGTCTGATTTTATTGTCCTAAAAAATTGATAAGGTTATTCTCCGCTTATAACATCAATATATGCATTCTAGCTAGTTTACGACTTATGATATGGACTTGAAAACAAAACCATCCCCTACAATATTCAATTATACCTTAATATTCATTCACTCATTTCCTTAACTAAAGGACACAACAACTTGAAAACGATGAGAGCCAAACCTTGTAAGCTAGTACAAAACCTAGGTTTGTGCATTATACTCATATTCACAATTTATATGAAGTCTTATCCAATATGCACTACACATTTTTGTATATATGTAATGAATGAAATGTGACGTTTTGGCTACGAATTTTTGTTTTCTTTTCTCTCTGAACCTTAGTATGAATTTTGATTGAATCACAGGGAGAAAGAATTAGCTGCTGTTAAGATAAATGCAGCAGATGTTGATATAATTGCAAACGAACTAGAGGTAACTTCTTCAACATGTACAGAAATCTATCTAGTAAGCTTACATTCCAATTAATTAACATACTTTTCTTATACAACAGTTGGACAAAAAGGTGGCTGAAAGAACCTTGCGTTGCTGCCATTCGTCATTTGCTTCACTAGTATGGTGGAAACAAATAAGGGAATGTGATCTATATTGTCAATGAAAATGTTTTGTTTTTAGTTACTCCTAAGTTTAACATGTTGTTTACATTTAAATCATGCAGCGGATAGTTCAACGATTTAATATCGATTGTGGTAGGAAAAAGCTGTGAAACTTTCTCCGATTGAAGAAATTCGAACTGTCCTTGATCGTAGTGTACGCGGGACGCTCTCAACATTTTCAAAGGTTTCTATCCTATTCTTGAACTGACTTGAATAACTGATTGTTTTTACTTTTATTTTCCGGCTCAGTGTGAATTTCTAATGATTATAGTTGAGTGGAATTCATGAGCTGCGGTTGTGTTTTTGTTTATATCCGACTTCACTAGTTAGTAATTAGTTATGAGTTGTTTAGCACATGCTTAAGGTGAGGCAAGAATAACTATGAATTTGATTACCTGATATGTTGAATTTCTTTACAGGTAATTAATTATTATTTTGCTATAGTTGTGTGACTAATTAGTTGCTATAGTCAAACCATGGATAAAAAATGGATGACTGCCAATCGATTGTCGAAAGAGTATGAGGATGGGGTATCAGAATTCGTTAAGTTTGCCGTTGCGCACGCCAGAGAACCCAATGGAATGATATGTCCTTGCTTGAGATGCTGTTATGGGAGACGGGTTGACGCGGTTCAGTTGGAATCGCATTTACTGATGCATGGAATTGATAGAAGTTATGCATGTTGGAATTTGCATGGTGAGAAAAGTAGCGGGAATGTTGAATCGAGTTATAATACGACGTATGCTTCAAATGAGGATTTCGCAGACGCATACGATTATGATCGAGTCGAAGAGATTGCAGAAGCGCTTGAAGAAGATCTTGAGGATTGTCCCAAAATGTTCGAGAGGTTGGTAAGCGATGCAGAGAAACCGTTGTATGATGGTTGTACAAAATTCACAAGATTGTCTGCGGTGTTAAAGTTGTACAACTTAAAGGCGGACAACGGATGGTCGGATAAAAGTTTCACACAGTTATTAGCCCTCGTGAAAGAAATGCTACCAGAGGATAATGTTCTTCCCAATCGAACGTATGAGGCCAAAAAGATGTTGTCCTCTATTGGCATGAGCTATGAAAAGATACATGCATGTCCAAAAGATTGCGTTTTATTTCGAAACGAGTACGCAATGTTAAATGAGTGTCCTAAATGCGGTGCCCCTCGATATAAGGAAAAGTTGTCTCCGGAAAAGGTGTTATGGTATTTTCCTATAATTCCGAGATTTAGGCGCATGTATCGTAGTGAGACCGATTCAAGACACTTGACTTGGCATGCAGATGAAAGAATTATTGATGGGAAGTTGCGACATCCGGCAGACTCACCACAGTGGACGAAAGTTGATATTGATTATCCTGAATTTGGAAAAGAAGCAAGAAATCTTCGCTTGTCGTTGTCTACTGATGGAATGAACCCGCATGGTATTCAAAGTATCTCGCATAGCACCTGGCCTGTGATTCTTATGATATATAACCTACCTCTGTGGCTATGTATGAAGCGTAAGTACGTGATGCTATCTATGTTAATTTCTGGGCCCAAACAACCAGGGAATGACATAGACGTGTACTTGGCACCCTTAGTCGAAGATTTGAAGTTTTTGTGGGAGACCGGTGTGGAGGTTTACGATGGGTATAGGAAAGAAAGTTTCAACTTGAGGGCGATGTTGTTTGGAACAATTAATGATTTTCCGGCATACGGAAATCTATCAGGGTACAGCATTAAGGGTCAAAAAGCGTGTCCTGTTTGTGAAGATGAAACCGATACGATGCGATTGAACTTTTGTCAGAAGAATGTTTTTCTCGGTCATCGTAGATTCTTAAATTCTAATCATCACTATCGTGGGTGGAGAAAGGCATTCAATGGAGAGGCAGAACACGGTAGAGCTCCACATATGTTGACAGGTGATCAGATTTTTGAAAAGGTGAAAGATGTGAGTACTGAGTTTGGCAAGCCTTTTGCACATAGACTTGTCACGAGTGGGTGGAAGAAGAGGTCGATTTTTTTTGAACTTCCATATTGGAAGTCATTGTACGTAAGACATTTCCTCGATGTTATGCATATTGAAAAAAATGTATTTGATAGTGTTATTGGTACGTTACTCAATATACAAGGAAAGTCTAAGGATGGCATTAACATAAGGAAGGACATGTTAAACATGGGAATTAGAACTGAATTGGCACCCGTGACGAAAGGAAGACGCACATATCTACCACCTGCTGTTTACACTCTATCTAGAAAGGAGAAGAAAATATTGTGTAAGTTCCTCAGTGAAGTTAAAGTTCCAGAAGGCTACTCATCAGATATTAGAAGACTTGTGTCAATGAAAGACCTAAAGTTAAAGAGTTTAAAGACTCATGATTGCCATGTTATAATGGAACATTTTCTACCAATAGGTATACGTTCTATTCTGCCAGAAAAAGTAAGGAGCGCAATAACTAAGTTGTGTTTTTTCTTCAAGTCAATTTGCAGCAAGGTGATCGATCCTGCGATCTTACCAACATTGCAAAAAGAGGTGGTTGTTACTTTATGTGAGCTTGAAATGTATTTTCCTCCCTCGTTTTTTGACATAATGGTTCATCTAGTCATTCATCTTGTCAAAGAGACACAGTTGTGCGGACCAGCTTATATGAGATGGATGTACCCTGCTGAACGTTATATGAAAATTTTAAAAGGGTACGTGAAAAACCGAAGTCGACCGGAGGGTTGTATTGCGGAACGATACATTGTTGAAGAAGCGGTTGAGTTTTGCACTGAATATCTGTCAAATGTTCAATCAATTGGACTCCCCAAATCTCATATTGTCGAGAAAAAAGAAGGAAAAAGACTAATTGGAAATAAAGTTGTGACAGTGTCAATGGTCGAACGGGATCAGGTGCATTTGTATGTTCTGCACAATGAGATTGAGGTTGAGCCGTATGCTGAAATGCACAAGGGTGTTCTTCGAGGTTTAAATCTGAATAGAAATGAGAATTGGATAGTACGAGAGCACAATCGAAGTTTCATACCGTGGTTTAAGGAACAAATTTATTCAAAGTATCGTTCGGATCCTGCTTCAGTAACAGAAAGGTTGAGATGTTTAGCATATGGTCCAAGTATGATTGTGTTTTCTTATAGCGCATACGCAATTAATGGATACACATTTTATACCAAAGAACAGGATGATAAAAGTACTATGCAGAATAGTGGTGTTACCTTGGTAGCTGAAGCGATGCACATATCAAGTGCGAATGACTTAAACCCGAAATTTGCAAATCTGTCATATTTTGGGGTTATCGAGCGCATTTTGTTGTTTGATTACGGGAAGTTTCAGATTCCTGTATTTGATTGCAAGTGGGTTGAAAATAATAATGGCGTACGAATGGATAAGTCAGGATTTTTGCAAGTGGATCTCAATAGGGTGGGGTACAAAGATGAACCTTTTATTCTAGCCTCTCAGGCTAAACAAGTGTTCTATGTCAATGATCCGACAAGTACGAAATGGTCTATAGTGCTTTTGTCTAACAAAGTAATTGATGAAAACATTGGAGATCAAGGTGATATTGGCGTTGGCATTGAATCTTGTACAAGAAACGATCAAAATGAGAATGAACCTTGTACTAGAGATGATCATAATGAGGGTATTTGGATCAATCCAACCATCCGAGTTGTTAACAGAAGCGTAAAATATATTGCTACCAAGAAAAGAAAGAGACGTTAGTGAAAAAGGTATTATTATAATTATAGCCTAATATTGTAAGTAATATGTGAATAATGTTTTGAATTTTTGGCATATCTTTTGAACCGTTTTGAATTTTTGCGAATGTGCTTGTGCTTAATTAGTAGAACAATGTTTCCGGAGCTGATGGTGAGGTTTATTTCTTGCAAGTTTGGTTTTTTAGCATTTTATTCAATTTTGAGTTCCTTTAGTGCTATTCATATCTTTTTCGACTATCCATTTTCATGTAGTGTACTAATGTGCTTGTTTGACTTTTGTTACAGGTCTAATGGCTAGCAATGAAGAAAACCCGCAAGGAAACCAAAAAGAAAACCCACCAGGAAACCAACAAGATCATGAAAACTCACAAGAAACAAATCATGCAGCGGATGATACTTCAGCAAATGATGTTGCACGAGGCATCACCATAATGCGCGAAATCATTCGTGCTAGAGATAAGGGAGTGAAATATAATGTAGATTGGAATCATTCAAATCAAGTAGTTGGGGTTAATGCTTCAAAATTCACAAGCTACGTTGGTACACTTGTTCGTATGCATGTGCCAATCTCCATATCTAGATGGAATGCGAAACAATGTGAAGCATTGAAGCAAGGAAAAGAAATGTTTTGGGAAGATGTTAAGGTATGTATGTTATATGGTTTATATGGTTATATGTTTATAAGTTTATAAGTTTATATGGTGTATATGGTTTTTAAACTACTTATATGTTTATATGGTTTATATGGTTTTTAAATTACTTATATGTTTATATGGTTTATACGCAGCGGTCTTTTAACGTTCCAGATGAGCGTAAAGGCTTCGTACTTGGGTTGGCCGGGAAAAGATTTAGAGGGTGGAAAAATCTGTTGACGAACACCTATCTTAAGGATGACAAAGGAAAGTGGCTGGAAGAGTTCCCGGCCGGAAGGCCAGAAAAGTATAATCTTTTCATTAAACAAGAAGATTGGACTGAGTTTATTAGACAAAGAGATGACGAATTCCGGCAAAAGAGTGCCAAAAATAGTGAGAGAGCATCAAAGCCCGCGTACCCATACAAAAAAGGGCGTTTGGGATATGCGCGCTTAGAGGAAAAAATTGTAAGTAATAAATAGAAATGATATGTTCTTATTAATTGTCTAAATGTGTTGTATTTGACGATCTAACCGTTTGTTTCTATGCATAGTTAGAGGAGACGAAAAGTGATGAAACCTCACTTCCAGCACATTTGCTGTGGAAGGAAGCCCGTGTGGGCAAGAATCAAGCTGTTGATCCAAGTGTTCTAAGAATTTATGATGAATGCGTAAGTATAACATTGTGTCTTTAATTAAATCAAATTTTTATGACTATTTAATTGATTTTTTTATCTCCATTATTTTCAGGAGACATTGTCACAAACGGAGTCCACCGGTGACGACCAGGATACGAGGAGCGTACTTAGTAAAGCATTGAATGTTCCTGAGTATTCCGGTCGGGTTAGGGGTAAAGGTCACGGTGTGACTCCAACCTCTTTCTACCAGCATCATCGGAAAAGAAATCCTACCAATGCAGAAGTGATGAATGTACTTATGGAATTACAAGCAAAAGTCAATGCATTGGAAAGAGATAAAGAGGTATTAATGAGGGAAAAGGGCAATGCGGCAATGGCGAAAGAAACTAGTGACAACGCTAGTATCAACCGTCAGAATAAATTTCCTGAGGTAATTATAAATATATTGATAAATCTCTATTGTTCAAGTTTCTCATTTTTATTCCACCTCTTTCTATTATTGAATTAAAAGTAATATGTATGCATATTGGTTTAGGGCATTTCATCTTGCCAACTATACGTAATGGCATCAGATTATCACCTTGTTGGCAAGGGAAAAGTGTACAACACTTTGGGAGATTTAATTCATAATACACCGATCCCGGCTGGACACCTGAGAGTATCAGTAGATTATCCTATTGATCCCGATGTGTTGGTACCGGTACCTGACGTGGGCTTGGATATATGATCGGTGCGAGACGCAGTAGGGTCGTTTGTTGCATGACCCTTGGACCTCATTTTCATTGATGATGAGGTATGTTTAAAACCGTTAATATGAATCATTTAGATTTCAAATGTCAATTCTGAACCGTTAATTTAATTATTTTTTAATATTAGCCTCCTACAAAACCCGCTAATAAGGGTAAGGAGATTTTGCAGCAAGGCGGCGAGTCTATGGTATCAATTCCAGAGGTACACTTAAATTGTTTATTATATGATATGAATTTAAAACTGAACGATTTTATAATTTACCTAAGTTATATGATTGTTAGGTATCTGCGAAAGTGTCACAACAAGTGACCCAGCCTGTTCGTAGCAGACCACCCCCGAAAAAGTCAATGCATAAGGGCGGAAGAGGCGGGGGAAGAGGCGTTTTTGTACCTCGATATCGGAATACACTTGGAGTACTTTTGGAAACCTCAGATTTGAAGTCAGGTGGTATTCGTACAATCCTTATGGATGCAGATATCTTTGGTCTTGACTGCCAAGAAACGATAGGAATGGACGAAATGACTGAGATTATGACGCATGGTGAATTAGGCATCGGCAATGTTCACGCATACATCCGGTATTCCGATAAATATATCATTTAATTAGTTGAACAATTTATTTACACATTTCAATGAAAATAGTCTAATGTTTATATGTTTTTATTTAAGGTTGTTGTACGATAAAAAAATGCGCGAGACTGTATTGGCAAGACGCTTCCATTTCTTGTCTGCCCATATTGTCAGCGGAGCGACAATTGTCAGGGAACCAGGTTCAGTTAGGGAGTACTTAGTGAATCGATACACGGCCTACGTCGGCAACCCAGATAGCTTGTTTATTTTGCCGTATAACACTGTTCCAGTGGGGTGAGTTTTTCATTTATTCTAATATATCTTTGTTTATTTTGCGTAGAAACTTTTCTTCTAAACTGTTGCTTAAATTTTTAGAAAACACTGGTTGTTGTTGGCTATCGATCCGATTAAAGAAGTTGTGTACTTTCTGAATTCGGTAGACGGGGAATGGACTAACTATCCCGCTATGAAGGAAACTGTTGATCAGTAAGTGAGATCGTTCTAACTATTCGTGTATATTTATATATTTAATTATTTATGTGAGATTGATCTAAATATATGTTTTTATTTTCTTAGATCAATACAAATATTTCGTAGTCAAAGGGACGCACAGGTACCCCGGAGTAAATCATCAAATATTACTTGGATCAAAGTGCAGGTACAAAATTAGTTGCTTATAATAATAATGTTACTTGATAAAATTACACGACAACTATAAAATATATTCTGTTTTTCTATGCAGTGTCCGTTACAGAATAACGATGTAGATTGCGGATACTTTTGCTTGAGGTTTATGAAAGAAATCCTTCATAAAAATCAAGTAGAGATTCCAAGCACGGTATGGATTTATAACTTAGAATAATTTTGTATGATTTCTACATTTAATAACATCATGCATATACTGAAGTAATAATTTCTTATGTAGTACTTTGATGACCTCTATACTATGTCGTACACGAAAGTTCAAGTGGAAGAAGTCAAAGAGGAAATATGTCAATTTTATGTTGAAAACAGATTATTCTGATGGGTATGAATAAAATATTATTGTACGTGTTAGTTTGATTGTGTTGGAGCCTTTAATATTGTTTGTTTAATTTACCGTGTTGTTCATATTCATACTTTGCAGGATGACGACCGTGTCGGTGGAGCATTATTTTCGATGTAATTATATATGATTTAGTTACATATGTATATATATATGGTTACAAATTAACACGATACTTTGTATGTGATTTAGTTATGGTTACAAATGTATATATGGTTACAAATTTAGTTATATATGATTTAGTTACATATATATAGATAAGGAGTGAATATTATATGGTATACCGGTTTCTGTTAATATAATACCGGTTTCTGTGAATATTATAAGGATTGAATTACAGGTTAAATTATTGGACCAAAAAAAAATTACAGGCCGCACAGGGAACCTCAAATTATAGGTTTCACTTTAAAAAATTTGTATGAGCTACAAAAGCGCTTTTGGCTAAAAAGCGCTTTCGTAGGCAGGATAAATAAAAAAAAAATTAAATAGAAACCCCCTATCAAAGCGCTTTTTATGGAAAAAGCGCTGTGAAAGACCCCCCTATCAAAGCGCTTTTTCCATAAAGCGCTGTAAAAGCCATGATAAATAAAAAAAAAAATTAAATAGAAACCCCCTATCAAAGCGCTTTTTATGGAAAAAGCGCTGGGAAAGACCCCCCTATCAAAGCGCTTTTTCCATAAAAAGCGCCGTAAAAGGCCTGATAAATAAAAAAAAAATTTTAAATAGCACACCTATCAAAGCGCTTTTCAAAAAGCGCTGGGAAAGACCCCCCTATCAAAGCGCTTTTTAAGGAAAAAGCGCTGGGATAGGTCCACCTACGACAGCGCTTTTGGCCAGAAAAAAGCGCTTTCGTAGCCTACGCCAGCGCTGGCTACGGCAGCGCTTTTAAGCGCTTTTAAAGGGCAAAAAAAAGCGCTGTGAAAGCCCATTTTCGTAGTAGTGGCTTGTTTTTAATTAGCATGCATTCTTTCATACAAGTTAACAGTTAAGGGGGTGCAGAAAGTAAATTACAGAAATGTAAAATCCTACGCTATTACAAGGCGCGGGTCTATACATTGCCAAAAATTACAAAGACCCGTTTTTTTAGTAAGTGAATGCGGAAAGTAAATAAAAATAGTAAAGTCCTAATTACTATTACATGTCCGGAGCAATTACATAATAATCGAACAAATTAAATACGCGCGAATAAATTAATCGGGAATGTCCAAGGGTGTTGACCCTTTTAAGAAAAGGAAATTAATTTTTTTGGTCTTTTTTATAATTAAAATGAAATGGAAACTAATTAATAATTAATTAATTTAATTTAATTAAAAGAAAATATTTTTTTTATTATGTTTTTTATGAAATAAAATAGAAAAAAGAAATAAAATTCTAGGTTAACCTAAATCTAAATCTATTTTAATTATTAAAAAAAAGAATGTTAAAATAGCCTAATTAAAAACTAATTCAATTATGGTTTATTTACAAAATAAAAAAAATAATAATAAAAGTGTTAATTATATTTTTTTGGGTTTTTTTTAATGAAAATGTTAGTTAAATTAATTTAATGATAGAGTAATTATTTTTTGGTGTTTTTGGATCAATTTTGATAATTAAAAGCAAATAAAAGTCAATTTAATGATTATTTAACAATTAATTAAAATATGCATGCAAAAATATTATTTTTAATGTCAAAAATTAAATAAACATTTTTCTGATTAAAATGCAAAAGGAAAATATTTTTTGTGAGTTTTTAAATGCATGAGAAAATTATTTGAATATAAATTAAGTTAGGATTAAAAATATAAAAAAGGGTGAAAAACAAAGGAAGCATGTTAATTATGGAAAAGGTAAAAAAAATGCCTCAACCAGGACTCGAACTCGTGCCTTCTGGGAATGTCCACTAACGCGTTGCCATCTGAGCCAGCTGTTTCAATTGACATAACATTAAACACTTAATATTATATTGATAAGCAAATAAATCCTGGGAATTAGAAACAAAACGCGCGCGGAATTTTGAATGCACCAACGCCTACTTGCCACGTCTGTCTTCTTTAAGCTTTCCTGCAAATGTAAAAATACATAGCGGGGGTTTTAAACCCCCCCAAAACACAAGCCTGCAAATAATAGCGATTAGCTCCTCGTTAGTAAAAAATTAGGCGCGATGGGTCCGTTTGCTTCGTCTCATCCTTCTCAATTCAACCATGGTGGTCTGAGGTTCCAATTTTTCAGTATGGGGAAATCCCCAATTTGAAGCTTGAAAAAAACCTAAAATGCTTTAATGGTGAATCATGTTATAACGCATTAGAATGCAATTGGATCATCCTATTAGCTTCAGAAAGCCCCTAGCAATACAAAACAATAAAGAAAATGGATCAAATGCTTATGAAATGTGATATGCAATTTTGAAAAATGAAGCAAACCGAATGATGTTTATGGCATGATTTCTTGAGTGATTGTGCTTGGTTCTAATTGCCAAAGCTTCCTAGGAATGCCATGAATATGTTTTAATTGAAATGGAGGCTTGAAATGCGCTGCAACTATGATTACAGATTTGCTTTTTTTCTTGAAAATTTGAAAATGTGTTTGGCCGTTTCTCATCTTTTTTAGGTCGTGAATCCGTTTGTGATAGCTTGCACATGTATTATGTAATGAGTTTTGATCAGAATTAAGGCCATTAATCTAATGCATTCATGTTTGAGATTTGCCATGAACTCCATTGAAACACTTTCCATTTTTGTGTCAAAATTTGAATTCTTGCTTGATTTAACCCTTTGCACGAATTTGGAATGGTCATGATGGTGTATCAAAGCATTTCAATACAAAATATACCCTTTAATTAATTTTCTTGATTTTTATTTGATTTTAAAAGATTTAAAATGAATTAAATCAAATAAAATTAAATAAAAATGGAAAAATTAATTTTAAATCTTGGAATAATTTGTGGGACACGTGGGAAGCATGGCCAAGCTGAAACAAGTGGAAAAAGTGGGCCCCTTTTGTCAAAAATGAAGTTTCAAGGATAATTGATTTTGGCCATTTCACAAAAATTTCCCAACTTCTCCAATGCATATCTTGCTCAATTTTGAAGCTATGAACATGTTTTTGGACATTTTGGAAAGGTCTTGAAGTCCTCTAACCAATGTCTTTGGTCCCATGTCATTTTTATTTACCAATCTCAAGTTATGGTCTTTTACTTAAAGTCCCTTTTTGTTGACTTTTGAAAATGACCTATAATGTTGAAATTGATAACTTTTTGTGAGAGCATTTCTTGGACTTGGAATGTGAAGATGAGTTGTAGGAAATGTCCTCCCCTTCAAGATGAGAATTGGATGGGATTTTTCTGATGAACCATGAAAAAGTTATGCCTTGGTCAAGTTACAGTTGACTTTTCAACTGTCCAAAAATAGAAACTTTTGCATCTTGAGTCTTTTTGAGCCATACTTTGAGAATCATGATCAAGAATTGATCAAATGATGTTTGTGGCTTCAAAATAAGATGTTGACCAAAAATTTTGACCTTTGACTGCCAAATGACCATTTTGCCCCTGCAGTTGACTGTAGAGCAATTAGGGTTTTTGACTGTGCAACTTGACCTTGTGAGCCTTGAAACTTGACATGTAGGTGCTTGACAATGTGTATGAGCATATGGGACTTGATTGGGTCCTTGAAAACCTCAACTTCCTTGCAGGAACCAAAACCCTAGTTTGACTGGCTTAAGAGGATGGTTGACTGTGTAGCCCTTGAGTAGACCTTGAACCATTTGAGGTGATGCTTGCCAAAACTTTGAAGATTATGGGAGGGAAAATTTTGGGGTACAACAGAGACAAATTTTGATGAAAACAAAATTTATTGATAGGCCCATGAATAGGAATTTGTACAAGGATGCAACTACTATATGAGGTAGATGCGAAATATAAACGAGAATTACAAAAAGTATAAATGGAAATGAGAGATGCTCGAATTTCCATTAAAACTGGTATCGCTACGGTTCCCATATCCTAAGTAGTCTCAATGCCTTGCCTCTGAAGAGTAGCAGTTGGACTGGTTAATTCGCTGTCAAGGTGCTATAGGTGTACATGTATCATTCGTGAAGTGAATTCAGACTACAACCTCTCGCTTAAGATCCCTAAATTTTTCCTGGATCGCCCCTTCGGGTTTTCGATCCAACGAGATACCCATTTTTACCTAGGTCTCCCTTCCGAGTTTTCAACCTAGAGGGTTATTATCTTTTTTTCATTTTATACCTAATTTTTGCCTGGACTTTCATGTCCATCGCGATGCCCATTTTTGCCTAAGTCGCCCTTTCGGGTTTTCGACCTAGCGGGTCTCTTTATGCGTAGTATTTTTTGACTGAGTCTGAATTGACTGGGAGTCGAACGTCTTCCCCATCCATGTCTGTCAGGATTTGAGCACCTCTTGAAAAAGCTCTCTTCACGATATATGGTCCCTTGTCGTTGGGAGTCCATTTTCCCCTCGGATCAGAATGGCTTTGCACGATGACCCTTCTCACGACCAAATTACCAGGATAAAACTTCCGAGGACGGATCTTTTTGTCGAATGCTCTCTTCATCCTTTGCTGGTACAACTGGCCGCCAAATGCTTTTTATCAATCAGATTAAGTTGGTCGAATCTTGTCTGAACCCATTCTGCCTCATCAAGCTTGGTTTCCATCAGAACCCTTAATGAAGGAATATTTACCTCGACAGGAAGCACTGCATCCGTGCCATAGACAAGCAAAAATGGAGTTGCCCCTGTTGAAGTCCGCACAGACGTTCTGTAGCCATGCAGAGCAAAAGGCAACATTTCATGCCAATCTTTATACGTTCTGACCATCTTCTAGACGATCTTCTTTATGTTCTTGTTAGCAGCTTCGACAACGCCGTTCATTTTTGGTCGATACGGCGATGAATTGTGATGTTCAATTATGAACTCTTTGCACAACTCCTTCATCATGTTGTTGTTAAGATTAGAACCATTATAGGTGATGATTCTGTGAGGAACTCCGTAGCGACATATGATTTCTTTCCTGATGAAGTTGGTAACGACCTGTTTGGTTACATTCTTGTAAGAAGTTGCTTCCACCCATTTTGTGAAATAATAAATAGCCACTAGGATGAATCTATGACCATTCGAAGCACTTGGTTCAATCCTTCCAATCATATCAATTCCCCACATTGCAAACGGCCATGGGGAGGTCATAACATTCAAAGGAGTTGGAGGAACATGAATTTTGTCTGCATATACTTGGCATTTGTGGCACAATTTTTCATTCACACAACAGTCGCTCTCCATTGTCATCCATAAGTATCCTGATCGTAGGAATTTATTCGCCATAGAATGTCCGCTCTAATGAGTCACGAAGGAACCCTCATGGATTTCTTTTATGATCAACTCTGCTTCGTGTCTATCCATGCATCTGAGCAAAATTGAGTCATAATTTCTCTTGTACAGGACGTCTCCTAATAAGAGGAACTTGGATGCTAACCTTCTAAGCATGCGCTTATCACAAATTGTAGCACTTTCGGGATACTCTTACTTCTCAAGGTACCGTTTGACGTCGTAATACCATGCCTTCTCATCATACATATCCTCGTTTGAGAGGCAATGGGCAGGAAAGACATGTGTCGGCTCTTTGTACCTAAGGATGCGTATGTTAGGCGCCTGATTTGGGAAGCTCACCGAGAACATCGATGCTAAAGTGGCTAAAACACCGGCCAGCTGGTTTTCATCTCTAGGAATATGTTCAAAGGTGATTTCATCAAAAGCAGGTATTAGTTACAAGATGTAGTCCCTGTACGGAACCAAACTGGGGTGCTTCGTCTCCTAATCACCTCGTACCTGATGTATGACCAAAGTAGAGTCTAAAAAAACTTCAAGGATTTTCATTTTAAGGTTGATAGCTTCCTCTAGACCCATTACGCATGCTTCGTATTCCGCCATGTTGTTTGTACAATCGAAACATAACCGGACCGTAAATGGTGTATGAGTATTACGTGGAGAAGTAAGTATTGCCCCAATGCCATGGCCTACAGCGTTCGAGGCACCATCGAATGTAAGAGTCCATCGATCTTCCGGATCGACCCCATCATACTCATCAAGCTTCATAACATCTTCATCAGGGAAGTCAAATTTCATTGATTGATACTCTTCCAACGGCTGATGAGCGAGATGATCCGCAAGAATTCTACCCTTGATGGCCTTTTGTGTAACATACTGAATGTCATATTCAGATAAAAGCATCTGCCATCGAGCAAGCCTGCCTGTGAGTGCTGGCTTTTCAAAGACGTACTTTATCGAGTCCATCTTTGATATTAGGAAAGTTGTGTATGTCAGCATATACTGCCTCAGACGTCGAGCTGCCCAAGCAAGCGCACAACAAGTTTTTTCAAGTAAAGAATACCTGGATTCCCAATCGGTAAAATTTTTACTCAGATAATAAATGGCGTGCTCTTTACGTCTGGTCTCATCCTGCTGCCCGAGCACACAACCCATGGATCCTTCCAGCACCGTCAAGTACATAATGAGTGGCCTCCCAGGCACTGGAGGACTAAGGATTGGTGGCTCTTGGAGGTACTGTTTGATCTTTTCAAAATCTTCCTGGAAATTATCATCCCATCGGACGTCTTAATTCTTGCGCAGTAATTTAAAGATGGGTTCACAAGTAGCTGTGAGATGAGAAATGAACCTGGCTATGTAGTTCAATCTCCCAAGGAACCCCCTTACTTCTTTTTCATTTTTTGGTGCTGGCATATTCTGTATTGCTTTTACTTTGTCGGGATCTACCTCAATTCCTCGTCGACTCACGATAAAACCGAGTAGTTTTCCGGATCGCACCCCGAAGGTACACTTATTCGGATTAAGCCTTAGTCTAAACTTATGAAGACGCGCAAATAACTTTTGCAGATGGACCAAGTGTTCGTCCTTGGTTTGTGATTTTGCAATCATATCATCAATATATACTTCAATCTCCTTATGAATCATATCATGGAAGAGCGTCACCATGGCACGTTGATACGTTGCACCAGCATTTTTTAGGCCAAAAGGCATGACCTTATAACAGTAAGTACCCCATGGAGTAGTGAACGTCGTCTTTGTCATGTCTTCCGGGGCCATCTTTATCTGATTGTATCCCGAAAAACCATCAATGAAGGAGAAAACCGAGGACTAAGCTGTATTATCAACCAATACTTCGATGTGTGGTAATGGGAAGTCATCCTTTGGGCTTGCTTTATTCAAATCTCGATAGTCCACACACATGCGCACCTTTCCATCTTTCTTAGGGACAGGTACGATGTTGGCAATCTAATCTGAGTATTGACATACCAAGAAAAAGCCTGCGTTCAACTGCTTTTCAACTTCTTCTTTGATCTTGAGAGACATATCTGGAAGAGTTCTCCTCGGCTTTTGCTTTACCGGAGGATATTATGGTTTGAGTGGCAAATGGTGCATGACTATATCCGTATCTAAACAAGGCATATCTTCATACGACCAGGCAAAGATGTCGTAGTACTCTTTGAGAAGCCCAATCAACCCCTCCTTTACATCATCTTGCAAAGTGGCTCCTATCTTGACCTTTTTTTTTGCTGTGTCGGTGCCGAGATTGATGACCTCAATAGCTTCTGGGTGAGGCAAGATCGTTTTCTCTTCTTGTCTCAACAATCTTGCCAATTCCTCTAGAATTTCACAATCTTCCCTACTATCCTCATCGGCTTGGTCATTCGGATTTCCAAGGATATTGGTGGAAGGAACCGTAACATCATCATTTTTTATGGAATTCGAGGCAGACCTGCATGATTGATGAATCATGCCTTATTTTAGAATATGGATGTGAATTTGAAAATGGTTAAACAGTTAGAAGGAAAAGCACTGCCATTTTTATTTTATAAAAATAAGAAAAGATAGAGAGCAAAAATTGTATGCAAAATGACATTTTGTTCAATTTTTAAACAAACATAGAAACATGAGGGGGCCCTTTTCACAAGCTGTCAACATGCTTTAGGAAAAAGCATGCGACTTATTTAAAACAAGAACATTACATGTCAAAGAAAACCACTTCGGTAATATCAGTGGTAGTCCAATTACCGAGCTCTTGACAGGTGCAATCTGGTAGATGTACTGAGCCATATCTGCATCGTCTTCATCATCCACTGCATGGATTTGTCCTTGAACACCCGGACCGGCCCTAACAAATAACTCTGAAAGTGGGGGAACTTGTTTTCCTTTAAGCATAATTGGACCTCTACCAACACGATCTGAAAAAGAGGACCCGAACCCAAGTCCAGACTTGTCCTGCATTTTGCGCACCTCTACCACTTTACCCCAGGCTTCATTAGCAATCCCAGACTCCACAATGGCTTTGGCATCCCTCAAGGAAACCATTGGAACTCCAGACTTCTTTGTAGTTTCTAGCATGGTGGGGACTCTGTTAATAGAAATGATTTCCAAGGCTTGGAAAGGGGTTTCATGAACTTCCCCATCCACTTCGACATGACGGAAGGAAGTAACACTGTTGATCACGACATCTTCCTCTCCGCCAATGACGATGACCTTGTCTTGAACGATGAACTTCAAACGTTGGTGCAAAGTGGAAGTAATGGCCCCAGCCATATGGATCCACGGGCGTCCTAGTAGGAAAGTATAAGATGGAAGAATATCCATGACATAGAACGATAGGTAGAACAAGTGGGGGTCGATTTTGATGGGCAAGTCAACTTCCCCTTCCACAGATCTCCTCGACCCATCAAAAGCTTTGATTGTCAGCATACTGGGTTTCATCATAACCCCGTCCATGTTTAGCTAGAATAGAGTATGTTTAGGCATCACGTTCAAAGAAGACTCGGTGTCTACCAGGACTCGAGACATCACAGTGTCCAAGCATCTGATGGAAATATGCAACGCTTTATTATGAACTCGGCCCTCAAGAGGGAGCTCATCATCATTGAAGCCCAGACAGGTTCCAGCAGAAATATTTGTAACAACCCCTTCAAATTGGGCCACTGAGATTTCAGGATTCACATTAGAACTGTGCAAAATTCTCATCAAGGCGGTTCGATGAACTTCAGAGTACATAAGAAGGGATAAGATTGATATCTTTGCAGGCGTCTGATTCAACTAGTCAACCACCTTGAAATTGCTTTTCTTGATTACCCCGATTAGCTGCTCCACTTGTTGTTCAAAAGACGTCCCAGGAGAATCATTAACTACTTGTTTCCCTTTACCTCTCACAGGAATCTCTTCGATAACTTCTTCAGGAGGTGGTGGAGTAGGAGTAAAGATTCTCCCGCTTCGAGTTATTCTGCTAGTTCTGGAAATGTTAGTTATATCCTTATTTTCAATCGATGGACAAATAACTTTCTTTCCCTGAATGTAAACAACATTATATTCCCATGGCACTGCCCTATTATCAGTTAACAGATCAGGAACCGAACTTGGAAGTGTTGATGCTTGGGTTGGCAGGGGAGCAACCGGATTCAGATTTCGCACAGGGAGCGTTGGAACTTGAATAACCAATGGAACTCTTGAAGTATTCCCCTGAACATTGGCCGGATAATACATAATCTCCAGAATAGCAACATCACCTTCGGGGATAACTTTATCAACTCTAACAACCCCCTCGCCCATCAGTCTCTGAATGGAGTTTTTCAAATCCTCACACTCGTCCGGATTGGATGAGCATTTCAAACAAAAGTCGTGAAGCTCTTGTAGAACTTCTTGCTGTAAAAGATGCTCTCTCAAAACTGCCATTGACATCTGAATCTCTTCAAACTGAGTCACTAAGTCGTGGTCATCATCAAACCCAATAGCATTGGCAGCAGCCCCATGGTGGGGAGGCATAAGATTGTTCTGAACATTAGATCCTATAGGAGAGAAGATTAACTCCTTGGCCTCCAAAAGATCTTGCACCTTGTACTTTAAAGCTCTGCAGTTTTCGATTGAATAACCTGGAGCTCTTTAATGAAACTCACAACGTGCATTGACATCATAACCCCTTGGAAGTTCTGCTGGTGGGGGAGCTAATACTCGGAGTTGTACCAACTGACCAGCTAGCAATTATGGAAGCAATTGGGCGTACGACATCGGGATCAAGTCCAACTTCCTCTTGGGATACCTTTGCTGCCATTGTTGACCCCTTTTCCCTTGGGGCCTTTGATTCTGTTGATAGTTTCATGGCGGTGCATATTGTTGTTGTGGAGCAGTAGCGGGAGTTTGGTAATATGGAACCTGTACAATAGCTTTCCCCTTATCATCAGAGGCATTGCTCACCACTCCTTCCTTTTTCTTGACGAAATCTCTAGAGTACGGTTTCTTCAAACCACCTGAGTTGTTGTTACCATTTGTGCCAGATGAACCTGAAATAGTCCCTACTTTATTACACATTTCAACTCGCTCCTCGATGATGACCATATCCGAAAAGGAATCAGAAGTACTACCGAGCATATGTTGCAAGTACGGGCCTCAGAGGGTACTCATAAACAGATCTACCAGTTCCCAGTCCAGGAGAGGAGGCTGAACACTTGCTGCCAAACTGCACCACCTCTGGGCATACTCTTTTAAAGACTCACTAGTCTTTTGAGACATACTCTGCAGCTGTGCACGACTAGGTGCCATGGAGGTGTTGTAATGATAATGCTTTAGGAAAGCATCGACAAGCTCACCCCAATTACTAACATGAGTTTGCTCCAATTGCATGTACCATTCTAACGGAGCTTCAACAATCCTGTCTTGAAAGAAATGCATAAGCAACGGCTCGTTGCTAGCATAAGCAGCCATCTTTCTGCAATAAGATCTGAGATGAGTCTCTGGGCATGTAACCCCCTTATACTTGTCGAAATCAGGTACCTTAAACTTTGGTGGAATCACAACCCCTGGAACCAAACACATAGCAGCGACACTGAATCCTGGTTTCTTAGAAGTCTCCATAGCCTTCAAGCGTTCTTCCAAAGCCTTGTACATCTTAGCAGTTTCAGACAAATCAACCGTAGAATCCTTTGGAGGGTCATCGAGACCGATGGCATCATGGTGGTCATCCACAATCAGTCGTGGGTTCTCCTTAGGAATCCCTCCATGGTCATTCCTGGGTCTGCCATTATCGGACGTGGAGGCACTATCAACCAGCTTAGTAACACTTAGTATGAGCTCTTCCTGCCCCTGGATGACGACATGAAGAGTTTCCTGAGCTGATTCATTCGATCACCCATGGTGTCCATATCTTTGCGGAGGGCGGCATGGTTTTGCTCAATTTGTTCCATAATCCTCAATTTGTTGGCTCGAGTGCGGTAAGGATGTAAGGAAGTCGTCTTGTGGATTCTGATAATAAAAGGTAAAATCATCAGATAAGAATTCCTGCCAGAAAACCTGCCATTCATGAAATGCATGATATGTATGATGTATTAAATGATTTTCCACTCTGGTTTTCCACGACTCAATTATTGTCAGCAATAATCGAGCAACATGATGGTAAGAACGACCATATAAAGAACACATCCAGAAATAGGAGAAATTCCCATAGAATTGAATACAAGAAAGTTGCGAGAGTACAAGATGAGTGATTCCGTCCACCAAGCTTGGCGGTAATCGTAGTAACAATATAATAATCAGTCTAAAGGTAGGCTACCATTCTTCCTCCATCTCTATCTCACATCACTAAGGCCAAAATTAAAGTGCCTGAGTAATAGCTTCAAAATCATGCTCGTTTAGAGCAGCAACAAGTAGGTGCTCAGTAAATGGGAGCGTTCTTCTGGAATCGAAATAATTTGATAGTCCTGGAAGGTGTAACTCGTAGTTGTAAAACTGAACTAGAGTCAAAACACCACCATGTCTTCCGATAAAAAACTCTACGTTAGGACGGACTAAACGGTCTTTTAAACTCTTCAAAGAAGGCCGAGAACTTGAGCGGAAAACTTGAGCAGCACTGATAAGTACAATTTTCTCTCTTGGTCCTCATGAGAACATCATTGTTGCTAAACATTACTGACGGAAATTATGACAGAGAGATACCCCGAAATGGACATGCACATGCAAGGTTAGTATATTTCATTTTTCTGACATTTCTTTCTGAGAAATAAACATGCTATGATGTAAATGCAAGTGATCTTGGGGTTACTACTTCCATGATACTAATTTGTGTTGTACTGTCTCTACGTAGTCTGTAAGTACCAGGATCATAGGCCTGGAACATAAACCAAAGAATTTCATGAACAGATTCGGAACTCAGAAAATAAATCTGAGAACCTCCTAGTCACCGACAGAAATTCAGAGCATAACCATTAGAACCGATAGTCACCGTTTGGGTATAGTCACCATCTGAATATGAGTAACCGTTCGAACATAGTCACCAACTCTAACTGTAATAATAATTCCCCCCCCCCACTCACGGGTGAAGACTTGGTCAGGGTAAGACAATGGTAACTCAAAAATCATGGGTTCGCTTGAAAGTAAAATCATCGCAACACAGACGTGCATGATGAAAGTACCTCCAATTGAACCTCATCCGAGCATGGTATATGACATGACTGCACTAGTCAGACCACGTCCTATAGCCGTCACGCCCCCACTCTATTCCTAGTGTCGTAGTGCATTCTGGCCTGGGTACTGGGCCTTTTACCTCAATAGTAACATCTCCACCCAATCAAGAAGCATATCCAGTACAGCAGTAGTATATAGAAAACAGTAAAATGCGATGCATACATATGCTCAGGTACATACAAAATGAATAAGACAAAAAGTACATAAGTAAACACCCAAAGAAAAGAAGACAAGAGCTAGGAGCGACTCCGGGATGGACCAGCATTTGGTCGACCACATCCCCAGTGAAGTCGCCATCTGAAACAACCGGCTGAACAATCAACTGACAATGAAATCAATGAAGTCGTCATCGAATGTTTTTTATCCCACACGAAGGGAAAGGTAAACATTGAGTAAACCTGAGAAGGGTGAAATCAAGGTCTAACGACCAAGAGATATAGGTAAGGGAGTCTATTACGCGAGGGGAAGGTATTAGCACCCCACACGCCCGTAGTACTCTACGGTATCCACTCTTATTGTTCTAATCAAAGGGTGTGTATGAATCTACATCTAAGCTGTACAGGGAATGCATGCAAAAGAAAGGAGAAAGGAATGTAGGGAAAATAAAAGTTATGCTCATTCAGGCCCTACCCCGATGCCTACGTATCCCTTTTAAGGAATCAGAGCAGCCGTAGTTCGGATCACATGTTTTTGTTGGTTGTATTTTTTAATGAACAATATTAATTTCGCCTTTTGCCGCAACTTGACCTTTGGAGAATTACGCGTCAGCATAGAAGTGAATTAACATGTTCTTTTGAAAATATTTTTGAAAGGAAATCCCGTAGGCAAAAGGAGTTTGTGTTTGTTGGTGTTTTTGCTGCAGATAACAGCTAGTTAATCTCAAGAGAGAGATTTTATCCATTTCTCTACTTATTCATGTAATAAGTCTTTGAAACTTGAACCACACCAAAGCTTAGAATAAGATAACAATAAGGTCTAGAAGAAACCCGCTTATCATCTCTCATACTTAACAAAGATATGATTCTCATTAGTAAATTTTTTTAAGTATTTCAAAGTTTGAAAGAAAAAGAAGTTTTAGTTTTAGATGCTCATGCAAAAGGGAAGAAACGATTCTAAGGGAGATTAGCCTATTTCTAAACCTAATGTTATTATAAAATGGTAGCCCTAAGGTTTGGGTTAAAAAGAGAAGCGTCTACCTAATGTTAGCATGCGTGTTTTACAACCTAAGGTCTGACCCGCGTCTGAGCGGAGCAAGTGCATCCTAAGGGAACATGGTATGTACACGGATAAAGAAATCAAGCTTTTAAGCTCAAGAGAGCACCCTTAAATATATAATATCTAAGTTAGCATGCCTAAGAAAGTCTAACAAAACTATCCTATAGGGAACATGCAATGAGAGCGAAGTCGTGATCTCAATTTCTAAATTGAGTGACTCATCGATCAGCAAGAAATAAAGGAAAGCGATAAAATCCTATAGGGAGCATGCACTGAGAGCGAAGTCGCGATCTCAATTTCTAAATTGAGTGACTGATCGATCAACAACCAAAGAAACAAACACAAGCACAACACATATAGCCAATGAAGTGCGGAATGCCTGCTACAGGTCTTTAAACAGCGACTTCGAGCACACGCTCTTTATTTCATACTTGTCATGGTATATAGAAAGCAATAAAGAGATGCAATAAAGCGCGAAGAAGTACAAGGGTATTAGTGGCGACTACCAAAGCGAGCAAATCGTCAAGAGCGGATGAAAGTAATGGAGAAACAAGGAGTACACGTTGAGCAAGCTGAACCAGTAGCTCGAAGAAGATTAGCTTAAGATAACCATATGGGAGATTCCTACCAAGTAATATGACCTTGATCCTTGCTAGCTTCTTATGATGCATACAAATCTTCTTTCTTCTTCTCCGATTCTACTTCTACTGTACAACACTGCGAACTCCGTTTCTTTGTGTTATGCTGCGAATTGTTGTTGCGGAAACTATGGTGTGATTCGTTGTTGTTTGCCGATTTTCCAGATAGAGGTTGAAGATGATTCAGTATTGCAAAGAGCGAAGCTTGTTGTAGAAGGTGAACGAATAACCGGATGCAGCAACATGACGATGGTGATGGTGCAGGATGCTGAAGCGTGAAGGTGTTGAAAGATGAAGGCGATACAAATTGGTTACAAAGATGAAGATATGGAGAGGAAGTCAAGAGAATTGAGAGAGATTTTCAGAATTTTCTGTGGAGTCTTTTCAGTTTTTTTTTCTACCAGTTCCCCTGTTCTCGTGAATGAAGGTTTGTTATAGGTTGATCAATCAGAGCCCCTGGATTGAATGAGTTGGTTACATGAGGATAATTCTGAGCCATAGATTTGGAGAGTTAGTTAGAGATTTTGATGGCTCCGATTTAAATGACGAAAATTTGGTAAGCTATATCCCTGATATTCCTTCCCATATGATATTTTTTATTCTTTTTATTTTCCTTCCGCTGAAAGTTTTTTGTCATGATTTATTTGAATGCAGGTTACAGTTAGTTGGTTATGAAATCAGTTGGAATTCTGTTTTTGAAGTTATGAGGGATAAGAGAAGTTTTTTCTGTAAGAACAGTTTGCAGGGCTATTTTAGAGGTTGAAAACTGTTAAAAAAACAGTTAGGTGTTTAGGCTTTTAGTAAATTAAGTTTTGTATCGATGCCCTGCCTTATGTTTTCTTTTGTCACATGAATATCTTTGCCATTAGACTTGAATTCAACCATATACTGCCCGCCAAATGATGCTCCAGTAACTGCTATTCTTTCAAGAAAACTCAACCACCTGAAGACCATTGCCCAAAAATCTTGCAAGAGTAGTGGGAATTGGAAGGCCATTTGTAGTTAAAGTTCTTAGTAGAAAAGGCTCGATGTTGGTAAAGGTATGACTCTTATGAACTGCAACAAGCTTGATTTGCATTCTTGAAACTGGATTTCGTAGCATGATTTTAAAGATCACCCATTCGTAGGTATGCTCTTAAATGCATTTGACAACTTCGACTCTTTACTTAAGTACCATTGTTTTGGTCTGGTACAATCATAGTGATAATGTTGGGTTATTTGTACTTTGAGCTTTGAGTTTGAATTGTTGAAAACTTCCTCTGACATGGATTTCATTTTTCTACTTTTCTGTTAGGAAGCTGGCCAAAAATCTCCTGTCATTTTTCTATTTTTGAATGATGCAAGACTGGCTCAGTTTTGATGTATGTTGCAGCAGCAGGTTTTATGCATAATAGGGTTGGAATTTAATGGTGAAATTAGTTTAAAATTAAGGAAAATGTTAGTGAAAGCTGGTATAGAACTTGTTAATTAGACAAATTGGTGTAGGGTTGCTAGAAACCTAAAAGTGGCTAATTCATTTTGGTCACAGTTGTACTGATGTTTACCATCCGTTTTGAATTATTGGATGTTGAGCTAATTGTTTTGTGATGTGATATTGCAACTGTTTTTTGTTCATGGTATGATGGTTATTTGGTTCCTCTTGAATGTTGCAGATCCATGGCAGATTATTCATAATATGCGCTTGGTTGTTTGGATCAAACCACAGTGTTGGCAAGGGATTGGAGCATGAAGAGAGAAGATGTCTTTGGCACAAATGAAGAAGATCATCATGGACTAATGTGGAAAACTAGAAGGAATAGGCCTGAGTATTTGAAGAGACTAGGTGTAGGAAAGTCAGCTGGTCAAAAGTCAATAGTCAACAATTGCCTTTTTTTTGCAACTCTTTAATTTCTCCTTTTATTACAATGATTGTAATATAACTGAAGGCTTTTGTATCATTTTTCAAGAAATGAATGAAATACTTTTCCATGCCACTTTTTGAATTTGAAATTAATCTCTCTTCATTTCTTCAATTAATAAAATCAATCTTCTCTCAACTAGTCATGTTTGAATGAACCATGAAATGAGATGAAATCCCCAAAAAGTAGCATGACATGGACATTGGTCAAGAAGTCAACCTTCCATGGTTGACTTTGACCAAGAGTCAAAGTTAACTTTAGATTCCTTTCAGACTTTAAATGATCCATAAAATAACATGTAATCTCAATCCTCGCTTAAAATCCAACGCACATGTCTTGTAACCTAAGCACTGTAATAAATCAACTATTAACAAAATCTTGAACTTAATAAGACCCTAGATCAATATTAAATCCGAGCATGATTAGAAGTTTCAATGAATCCAAATCAATAATAATTTCTCTCAGTAGTTAATCTTAACTTGCAATTGAAGTAACAAGTATTTGATTAGAACCAAAAACTGTATCATTCAAAACAAGTCCACAATGTTGAAGAAGGAGAGGCTCTAGACAACCATAAGATTGAGCCCTAATCCAGTGGTCCCTAATTGAATTATAGTAGATGCAAACCCTAATTCTTAAGCCTTGAAGACAGATTGTAACTTGATGTTGAGAAGAAAGAATATCCATGCAACATGATGATAAAGAAATCCAGGAAATAAAAATCTAGCTTCAAACAAATGATTGATAGGGAAATCAATTGAAACAAGCTTGTGCAAAGACGAGAGCCTTAAAGCCATACAACAACCCTAATTCCATAATATCATTGATCACATGCCATGTTTTATTGATTAATGAATGAATGATGTGTTAAATGACCTAATGGGAATTATCTACATGAGAAAAGTGCAAAAATGCATAAGAAAGATAAAAGTGATAGGGGTAGGACAAGTTTTAGGTATTACAAAGAGACGTTAAGATAAAAAATTAAGCATAAAGATGTTGTACCAAGGACCTTTAGAGGATTCAAAAACCATCACACACAAACTAGGTCAAAACAAGAATGTGGCTCCTATCTTATCATCATGATGAATTGACAATGGAATTTCAATCAAAGAACCAAAGGAGCTATGCATGAAAGTATTAAAGACCTTAAATATCAGAAGTGTATACAAAGAGGCTTCAACCATTTTGGATCAATGGTACTTAAGTGAAATTGTACAAGAACATCTTCCTAAACCATGATCACAAATAATGGATAAATGCTTTTTTAAACAAAAGATAAAGTGTTATAGCACTTAAATGGTCCATAGACATGAAATTAAGGCCCTAATAATGTAATGAGAATTATAGAAAGAAGAAGGAACTTGGTTCCTTATAGGTTGCACAAGTGCATAACTTATATCTCGAGTTATAAAGCACAAAAGCACACATTCACAATTTAATTCAACAAAAATAGAAACAAGACCTTTAAAAATAATTAAAAAAATTATTCTAAGATCCTCAAGACTTATATAAGTCATAAACAAACACTTAAGGTATTTGAATTTGAAAGGAAAAGTGAAAATGAAATTCAAATGTCCAAACTAGTTGAGAAAACCTCAAACTAGACACTCTAAACCAAATAAATTATGGAAAATAGGAAATCAAATAGGGAAAAATAAACAAAAAATAAGTGTCATGACCCTAACACATACAAGAACCCTAAACATTTAGGTTTTGATTTTTAGAAGTATAGGAAATATGAAAGTTAAATCAAGCTTCTAGCAAAAGTAAGTTAAAATTGAAAAAAAGACACTTAGACTTTTCAAATTTTAAAATCAAATGAAAACAAATGATAAAAGTAAAATTCAAACATTAAACTAGTAAATAAAAAACCTATTTAATCATATTAGTTAATTAATTAACCATAAAAATAAAAATGACCCAATTAAAAGTCTTTAAAAAAAATAGAGGAAAAAATGAAAATGAAAGAAAAATGAAAAGGAATTAAAAATAATCCAAACATTTAATAGCGCTCAAACAGTAAAGAAGCCGTAAAAGAAAAATAAATGGGCCAATCAAACACACAAGCGCGGGGTCTACATAGTAATTTATTTGAATTTTTCTAAAAAAAATATTATCACGTTATTTACAAAGTATCAGATGTGGTTAACATTAATTGGTTCAATTCTTTTTAAGTCTAATAAGACAAAAAAAACATGGGCCAGTCAAAGAGCGACAAGTGTCCCTTCTTCAACTTTAAGACTCACAAAACCAGCATGGAAATGCATGGCTTTCCCTATTTTTTCAAGATCATCATGCAAACTTCTCATCATCATAACTTCTTCGTTTCATAACAAAATTAAAAAATTCTTGACAGAAAATTGTAGTACGAAGAACAAGGAACAATATCATGCCATTATTTACATGAAACAAGATGGAAATCACATAGAAAAATGAGAAACAACATCATGGTTCACACATATTTTGAGAAATTGCAAACACAAGCTACAATCAATTTTGAGCCTAGGTCCAACCTTTGTATACTCAGAGCTCATAGATGTAATGCTTTTGAATAATCCTAAGAAAATTTATAGATGCAAATGCAAGAGAGAAAGTGTGTAGAGACTTACCTAAGGGGAAAATAAATTCACAACACCTTGAGCTCAAGTACAACACCAAGAAACCCATAGATCTTCTTCTTTATGCTCCAAAAGAGTGGAATGAGTGAAGAAAATAAAGAGAGCTTGGAAGAATTTGTAGATTTGAAGAAACCTTCTTCAAGAGTGCCAAATTTCCAAGATATAATTTCTCTCTCTATTTTCATGTGTCTTGTAAATGAGGTTAAGTGGGTGTTATAAAGAGTGTATGGAGTGAGATTAGTGGCTGACTTGAGGTAAAACTGAGTGGAGGGCAAGTTTGGAAGTTTTGAATAAAAATGAGGTGTTATATGGTATGTGCATTTTGTGCATGATACAAATGGACTTTTGTGCGTTTTGTATCCCTAATGGGCTCAGTTTACACCCTAAAAAGAAAGTACAAGGTAGTGAAATGTGAAAGATATTAAGATATGACCACATTTAAAAAATTTGAAGAAAATATTAGAAAAGTGGTGCATGAGCTTGCATGAGTGTATTGGGGAGGTATATGTTGTGCACATGGGCTAGTCATGAGGTTTGGGTAAGGTAAGAATGACCCATAATGCTTGTAACTTCAATTTGCAACAATTGGTAACTCTAAATGCCATAAATGGTGAATAAACTTCAAAAAATCATATCTTGTTCAAATTTTATTCAAACAACATGAACCTTGAATTTTTGGAAAGGGAGAATGATTTCCTAAAATTTTCATGTTGATTACTTTTTATTTGAATCCATTAAAGTCCACAAAAGTGGCCACAAAAAATTTTGGGCTGAACCAAAGAACTTGTAAATTTTCACTAAGTTATGAACTTTGACATGTTGAAACACCCAACTTGTCTCTACCATAACTTGGTGAATTTTCATCCAAATGAGGAAAACTTGGACTCTATGGAAATAGGGAAGGAATATCTACAACTTTCAATTTTGATGTATTTTGCAATGAGGCCTTGAAGTACCTCAAAACTGGCCACGAAAATTGCTTCCTAAAGCTGATAAAAAAATACTAAGAAAAAATTCTATGTGTTAGGAAATTGTAAGTTTGAAATAGCCAACTTCTCTCTACCATAACATGTTTAGAAATGATTCAATCTTGATGAAACTGGTATAGTTGGAAAGATCAGTGAAAGATGGGTATTTTTCATGTCGAGGTTGTTTTAATTTGATGCTTGAGTCAATGTGAAATCTAGCCAAGCAAATGCATGCAAATACATGCAAACTTTCCATAATTGGAAACTTTAGAAAACCTTAATTTTTCTAAATTAAGTAAGTTAATCCAATTCTAGATTTTTGATAAATCCTTTGACTTTTATTTACCAAATCTCAACCATTGATCATTTTTGACATGTTTGACACACTTGACCATAAAAAGTCAATTGTTGACTTTTTTGACTGCAGAGTTGGATTTCCATAATTTGATCTTTTTGAATTCATCTGTGCAATTGATCCTCTTCCAATCAAAATTGATGACCAATATTTTAATCATTGATGCTTAGGGACATGTTGAGAAGCGTGGAATTAAGTGTTGCTCAAAAAATCAGAGACATCATGGTTTAAGCACAAACCCTAATTTTGACTGCTTGTGCTAGGAGGTGATGATCCAATCACAAAGCCCTAATTCCTATGAGAATGAGGGAGAATCCCTTGAACCAAGATGTCTCATATGATTATGAGAGGATATTAATTTCAACAAATTGGCTCAAACAAACACCACATGCTTCATCCGGCCAAAACTCTAATTTCAAGAGATGAATAGGAGAATTGTGATTCACTTCAAAACACTTGCAATTTTCAAACTTCTGATGAATCATTGAGACAAATGAGATGTCTTGAGGTATGAGAAAACCTTGTATCTTGAGTGACCCAAATAGTGAGGGCATGAGACCCTTTTTGCACTGATTATTAACATAACCACCCTTTCATACCTTGTATAAGAACATGAGAATTCAAGATACCTTGATCCCATAAAAAATGTCTGAATGTGTATGATAAAACATAAGCCATGTAAGGCAAAGAAAGAGGGTAAATTTTAGGGTTCAACAAGTTCATGCATCTCGGAATCGAGCTCTCATATAGCTTCATCAGGACGTGACTCTTCCCATAAAACCTTAACAAGAGGTATCTCCTTATTCCTCAAGGATCTACTAGCATACTCCAAGATGCGACTGAGTTGTGGTTGAAAATAAAGATCGGGTTCTACATTAATTGTATCCGGAAGAATGTGATGAAAATAATCTGGTAGAAACTTCTGGAGTTGAGATATGTGGAATACGTCATGTAATCTGGTTAGTGCAGGAGGCAATGCCTACTCATACACAACCTCACATATTTGTAACTCAATCTGGTAATGTCCCACATATCTCAGCCTTAGTTTGTGTGTCTTGAAAGGTACTTTCATCCTTAACCTTGGGGTAACCTTCAAAAATACATGGTCTCCTTCTTTAAATTCCAATGGTCTACTCCACCTATCTGCACAAGTCTTTTGATGATCATGTGCTCTCCTTATCTTTTCTTGAATCATCTTGATATTTTCCTCCATCTATTGAATTAACAGTGGTCCAATAATTCCTTTCTCACCTACTTGTGACCAACATAAAGGCGATTAAAATTTTCTTCCATACAAAGCTTCATACGGTGCCATTCCTATACTAGCGTGTTAATTGTTGTTATATGCAAATTCTACGAGAGGTAAATGATCTTTCCGATTTCTGTCACTTTCTAGGATACACGCCATTAAGATATCTTCAATGGTATGAATAGTTCTATCTATTTGTCCATCAGATTGAGGATGGTTAGCAGTACCCAAATTCAAAGTCGTCCCTATTTCATTATGAAATGCCTTCCAAAACCTCGAGGTGAACTTTGGATTTCTATCAAACACGATACTTGATAGTACACCATGCAGTTGAAAAATCTCTGCCACAAAAATTCTTGCGAGTTTAACAACCTTGAATGTTATCTTGACGGGTAAGAAATGGGCTGACTTGGTCAATCAGTCCAGAATCACCCATACAGAATCATGTCCACCTAGTGTACGAGGTAATCCAAGTATGAAATCCATGGATATGATGTCCCATTTCCACATAGGGATCTCTAATGGTTGTAACATGCCTCCTGGTCTCTGATGTTATATCTTTACTTGTTGACAAACTATAAACTTCCCTAGATACTTTGCAATATCCCTCTTCATGCCATGCCACTAGAAATTCTTCTTCAGGTCTTGATACATATTTAACGAACCAGGGTGAATAGTAAATTTACTTTTATAGGCTTCAACCAAAATTAACCTTCATAACACCTCATCATTGGGTACACACATCCTTTGCTTAAAAAGAATAATGGCATCAAATTCATGAACAAAATCAGGGAGACCTTCACTTTTTTGCAATTTGTTAGCAGACCATTGAGCTTGTCAAATCCATTCCTACAATTAATTTTCAATACACAGGTTGCTGATTAACACACCCATCAGTGCCAACTCAAACTGTAGGTCAAGGTTTCAGAATCTCTCCATCAAGTCATAGTCTAGAACCATAAGTTCAACAACATGAATATCTTTTCTACTCAAGGCATCTACCACCATGTTAGCCTTCCTATGATGATACTTCAGATCAAAGTAATAATCCTTAAGGTATTCCATCCATCTCCTCTGACGTATATTTCAGACTATTGTGGTCACTAAACATCTCGAAGTGAACTCCATACAAGTAGTGTTTCCACACTTTAAGTGCAAAGACAATAGTAGCAAGTTCAAGATCATGAGTAGGATAGTTCTCTTCATGAGGTCTCAGCTGTCTAGATGCATAAGCTACAACCTGCCCATCCTACATTAGCACTCCACCTAACCCCTTCTTAGAGGCGTAACAGAAAACTTCATATGGTCAGTTTGGATATGGAATTACCAATATTGTTGCATTCGTCAACTTCTCCTTCACATTTCAAAATCTTCTTTCACTTTTTGAATCCCAACTAAAGTAAACCTCCTTCAGTGTATTTTTCATCAAGGGTAGTGCCAACTTGTAGAATCCCATAATGAATATCTGATAGTAACCTACCAAACCCAAGAAACTATGAACTTCGACTGTGTTCTTTGGTCAATCCCAATTTACCACAACTTCAAATTTTGATGGGTCCACGAATAAACCTCCTCCAGATATAACATGTCCAAGGAACATAACTTCAGACATTTAGAACTCACATTTTCCAAACTTCACGAACAACTACTTCTCTCAAACAATAGAAACACAATCCTTAGGTGATCCACATGTTTCTCAAGAGTCCGAGAGTAAATCAAGATGTCGTCTATAAAGACTACTACAAACTTATCTAGATATGATTGGAACACTGGATTCATGTAATCTATGAAGACGACAAGAGCATTGGTTACTCAATACAGCGTAACCAAAAATTCATAATGGTCGTACCGCATCCTGAAAGCGGTCTTCGGCACCTCCAAGCTCTTAACCTGAATTTTTTGATACCCTGACCTGAGATCAATCTATAAGAACACACAACATTGTTTCAACTTATCCAGAAGGTCGTCAATTTATGGTATATGGTACTTGTTCTTTAGGGTCACCTTCTTTAACTTACGATAGTCAATGCACAAATGCATGCTATCTTCATTCTTCTTAACCAATAAAACAGGGGCTCCCTACGGACAAACAGTAGGTAGAAGGAAATGCTCCATTAACAGCTCCTCCAACTGGTTCTTCCATTCTCTCAATTATACTAGAGACATTCAATATGGAGCAATAGAAACCAGAGCAGTTCCTAGAATAAGATCAATAGAGAAGTCCACTTCTCTCTCTGGCGGGAGAGAAGTGACATCCTTAGGAAAGACATCTGGGAATTGGCACACAACTGGAATTTCTGACATAATTTGTCTAGCTTCTAAATCTGTGGTGAGAACCAAAAGAAATGATTTCTCTTGTGCAAATAGATAATTGACCATGTTAATTATACCTTCAATCAGGTTACCAATCATGTCATTCGAGGTAGTCTCCTTAGCAGATATAAAGATAGCCTTTTCCTTACTTTTATACCCCAATTTTTGCCCCTAAGATCTCTCATCATCTCATATTATTAATACATAAAGATAATACATTAGGGTTGGTTCTCCCTTCTATTTCATCCTATCTTTAAGTTTGTTCTTGAGGGATCATCGAGCACCTTGAATTGTGTATCTTGAACATGTGTTATTTTAACTAACGTCAAAATATGCATATATGTTTCTTTGAATTTTCATATTGTAGGTGATGACTCAATTGCATCCATCTCACCATTTAACCTAGGGTTTGAGGATTAGTCCTCAGTCAAATGGTTCTTCAATGGAAGGAAAGAGCTCAAGCTTCAAGGATATGTCTATGAAATCAAAGTTTTTGGTTCAAAAATCTCTCTCACTTTATTTAGGACAAGTTTTTATAAAGGTTGGTGGTGGCATTCATCAAGAAGATTCATAGGTTCATGTGTTTATTTCCATGTATTCTTTAACAAGTTTCATTGAGTATTAAGCTCCATCTTTGAGTGTGATTCAAGATAACATCATTTAAAGGCGTAATGTAATCCATCATGCTCTATTTTGCAAACAAAGTTCAAAATATTCAAGGTTGATTCAACAAGTTTGACCTAATTGAGCAAGTGTTTGATTCAGAGATCACAAGTGCATAACTCTCTCAATTTTCAATATTTTGAGTTGGTGTTTTTTATGGGTTCTTATAATCATCTACAACAACTTCTCTTCACATGAAAAGATCCAATTGTGCAAGGAAAATCATCAAAAGTTGAAAGGAGTTCCAATTCATTTTGACACTCTCTGAGCTAGGGTTTGCTGACTTCCAAAGACCATATCTTGCTCACTTTTTGAGATTTTGGATTGATTCCAAAGCCATATTTATATTTAAAGGGACCTTAACAAGTTATCCTCAAGTGTTTAAGGCTAATTTTGAATGGAAGATCCCTAATGATTGGGAAATATTACAAGTCTCTTTGAAAAGCCTGTGAATCTTAGAGTTTGACTTCAAATGAACATAACTTGGTCAATTTTTATCTCCTTGAGCTCGTTATTTTTCTAAAATTATCTTAGGGATGTCTACTACAACTTTATTTCAAGATGCTAGGCTTAAAAATGCTTAAAAGTTTGTTTAAGAATTGAAAAGATTATAGGTCATTTATGGATTTCACCAAATTTGTTCATCATCTTCCAAGGACCATAACTCTTTCAATTTTTATGATTTTTGAATGATCTCAATCCATAATTCAATTCAAAGGGTCTAATTTATTTCACCTCCAAGGATCAAGATCAAATTTTGAGTGGAAGGTCATGTAACTTTGAAGAACATTATAGGTCATTTTCAAGCTCAACACTTCAAATTTTTCAAAGTACAAAAAACCGTGTGTTTTTCCTGATTTCAAACTTAAATAACTTTTTGCTCAAGCATCCAAATGCGACCTTTCTTAGAACATTATAAATTTTTTTCTTAAATACTACAACTTTTATTTTGATAGCTTTAAACAATAAATAAGAATTTTAATTAAAAGTATATATAACGAATTTTCTGATTTTTATATTCTATAAATGCAATATATTATAAATATTGATAACTATATTCGCCAGTGCATTTTGAATTAGTTCATTACAATTTCCTCTAATATATATATATATATATATATATATATATATATATATATATATATATATATATATATATATATATATATATATATATATATATATATATATATATATATATATATATATATATATATATATATATAAACATGAATCATGATAATTTAGGAGAAGAATTTGTGATTTTTAGCACAACATCAATATTTATTTAAGTGAAAAAATATTTTTGTGTAATGTTAAATATTTAAGTAAAGTATGTTTGATATATTGGAATACTTAAGGAACGTCAGCAGTCTTTTTTAATACATTTTGAGTTTTTATTCTTAAATTACCTCTTATCAAATTTATAGTTATTATTTTTAAATTTGAAGTAAATTTATTAATTAATACAAAAAATTTATTTTGATAATTTTTAAACGATAAAATATAATTTTGATTTATAATGTAGATCTAAGGAATTTGTTATATCTTATATTCTATAAAAATAAATTACTACAAGTCTTTTAAATGATCTACGCAACTGTGTTTTAAATGAGTTCATTATGCTTTACTCTAATATGAATATTATTATTAACAACTTTTTCGTTTAAGCTTAAGGTGAAAACCTTATAACATCATAAGATAGACTTATATATTATCCATACAATATCAAAAACATAGAGAAAGATTTATGCAAGAAACAAGAGTAAAAAATTACAATTTTTAAAATAAATTTATGGATTGTGATTCAATTTTATCTTCTATAATACATTAATAAGGATATATGGTAAAATAATATATAAATCCAAAACCTTTTGAAATTCCCCTATGTTTCTTCATTTGTCTAAGTGGATTTCAAAAGGTTTTGGATTTATGAACTATGATAACTCAAGAAGAAAAGTTGTGATTTTTATGCATCACAACTATACTTATATAAGGGAAAAAAGTTTGTTGTGTGATGCGAAATATGTAACGAAAGATTGTTGGATATGTTGAATTATTTAAGGAAGGTTCTAACTTTATTCATTTATGAAATTTTGTTTCTCCATTTATCTCAAATCAAAATTATTGTTATTATTTTTAAATTATAAATATTTTTCTTAAATACTACAAATTTTATTTTGATAGTTTTAAACAATAAATAAGAATTTTAATTAAAAAAGTATATATAACAAATTTTATGATTTTTATATTCTATAAATGCAATGTATTACAAATATTGATAACTATATTCGCCAGTGCATTTTGAATTAGTTCATTACAATTTCCTCTAATATATATATATATATATATATATATATATATATATATATATATATATATATATATATATATATATATATATATATATATATATATATATATATATATATATATATATATATATATATATATATATATATATATATATATGAAACATGAATCATGATAATTTAGGAGAAGAGTTTGTGATTTTTAGAACAACATCAATATTTATTTAAGTGAAAAAATATTTTTGTGTAATGTTAAATATTTAAGGAATGTTAGCAGTATTTTTAAATGCATTTAGAGTTTTTATTCTTAAATTACCTCTGATAAAATTTATGGTTATTATTTTTAAATTTGAAGTAAATTTATTAATTAATAAAAAAAAATTAATTTTGATAATTTTTAAACGATAAAATATAATTTTGATTTATAATGTAGATCTAAGGAATTTGTTATATCTTATATTCTATAAAAATAAATTACTACAATTCTTTTAAATGATCTACGCAACTGTGTTTTAAATTAGTTCATTATGCTTTACTCTAATATGGATATTATTATTAACAACTTTTTCGTTTAAGTTTAAGGTGAAAACCTTATAACATCATAAGATAGACTTATATATTATCCATACAATATCAAAAACATAGAGAAAGATTTATGCAAGAAACAAGAGTAAAAAATTACAATTTTTGAAATAAATTTATGAATTGTGATTCATTTTATCTTCTATAATACATTAATAAGAATATGTGGTAAAATAATATATAAATCCAAAACCTTTTGAAATTTCCCTATTTTTCTTCATTTGTCTAAGTGGATTTCAAAAGATTTTGGATTTATGAACTATGATAACTCAAGAAGAAAAGTTCTGATTTTTATACATCACAATATACTTATATAAGGGAAAAATGTTTGTTGTGTGATGTGAAATATGTAAGGAAAGATTGTTGGATACGTTGAATTATTTAAGGAAGGTTTTTAGTCTTACTTTATTCATTTATGAAGTTTTGTTTCTCCATTAATCTCAAATCAAATTTATTGCTATTATTTTTAAATTATAAAAGAAAATTCTAAATACTAAAATTTGTATTTTGAGAGTTTTAAATAATAAATAAGATTTTTAATTAAAAAAGTATATATAACAAATTTTCTGATTTCTTATATTCTTTAATCGCAATGTACTACAATTATTGATAACTATAGTTATCAATTTTGTAATATATTGCATTTATAAAATATAAGAAATCAGAAAATTCGTTATATATACTTTTTTAATTAAAATTCTTATTTATATTTTAAAACTATCAAAATAAAAGTTGTAGTATTTAAGAAAAATATTTATAATTTAAATAACTTAGGAGAAGAATTTGTGATTTTTAGCACAAATCAATATTTATTTAAGTAAAAAACTATTTTTGTGTAATGTGAAATATTTTAGTAAAGTTTGTTGGATACATTGGAATATTTAAGGAACATCAGCAATCTTTTTTAATACATTTAGAGTTTTTATTCCTAAATTACCTCTTATCAAATTTATGGTTATTATTTTTAAATTTGAAGTAAATTTATTAATTAATACAAAAAGTTCATTTTGATAATTTTTAAACGATAAAATATAATTTTGATTTATAATGTAGATCTAAGGAATTGGTTATTACTTATATTCTATAACAGTAAATTTTAACAAATCTTTTTAATGATCTAAGCAAGTGTGTTTTAAATGAGTTCATTATGCTTTCCTCTAATATGGATATTATTATTTTTAAACCAAAGCAATATATTAATTCAAAAAAGCAATATAACCAAGGCAATCCAATAGGATTCAGCCAACAAAGGCGACAAACTAACTAAATCCGAAAGCTAGATATGTGCAGCCTAAGCTTCCTATTTCTCCATCCTCTATAAACTATACAATCAATAATTTTCTCCACTATATTTTTCCTATTTGTATTACTATAAAAATGACAGAATTCCTGTGTAACCATGTCTCATGAATGGTTTCAGTAAGAGCAATCTTCAGGACTGATGCCCTCCAGCCCTTGCCTTTAGAATTTGCTATTATCCAATTCATCTCAACATTCCATGGCCCCATATTGTGAATGATTCCCAACCAATTTAAGATGGCTTTCCACGTAACAATAGTTTTACTATATGCGAAGAAGATATGGTAAGCACTTTCTTCTTCCAAGCCACACATACTACAAATACTATCTTTAATAATACCAAAACGCAAGTGTGTGTCCTTTGTTGGAAGGTTGCCATGACACAAGAGCCACACTGTGATTTTTGCCTTTGGTCTCACCATGTTGTGCATTAGAAAACTACTTCAATTCGTCATGCTAGAATTATCAACCAACAACTTATAGACTAATTTCATAGAAAATTTCTTCTTCATGAGCATTTGATTCCACTGATGATGAATTGTGGTTACCAAATACTTGTGATTCATAATTTTTTCATGGTCCACATCCAATTCTGCCCAGCTTCAACTTCCATGACATCTCTACCTTTCATATAAACCTTGTGAATCCACTTGACCCACAAGTTATCACTTTTGTTGCAGATGTTCCAGAGGCATTTAAGAAATGTAACTTGGTTCCAAACTGTCAGATTTTTCAGCCCTAGGCCCCCTTGCTTGTTGGGACTGCAAACTTTTCTCCAAGCTACTAGGCTCTTTCTACTCACATCAGCTTTGCCTATCCAAACAAATGTTCTACAAACAACATTGATTCTTTTTATCACAGCCTTAGGAAGAGGGAAATCCAACATCCAGAATTGAGTTACAGAATAGATAATACTATTAACTAATTGGACACTACCTGCATAGCTTAGAAGCTTGGTAGACCAATGGAGGATTCTACTAGTTATCTTATCTATCAATGGGAGGTAGTGCAGTAAGCTTAGTTTCTTACTGTTGAGAAGACCGCCCAAATACCAAACTGGGAAATGCCCTTCATCAAACCCAGTAGAAGCTTTGATACTGGCCATAGTCTCCGAGTTAATACACCCAAAAAAGACTTTGCATTTACTAAGATTGAAGATGAGACCTGTGGACTACGAGAAATTCTTGAACACTGTCATTAATAGATCAACAGAAGTCTGGTATCCCCTACTGAATAGGAGGATATCATCAGCAAACGTGAGATTAGTCAGAGCTAGATTCTCACACTTTACGCGGTGATTTAAATTTGGATCTTTTTGCATCTTCACCAAGCATCTATTGAGGTATTTAATCATGATTACAAAGATGAGAGGGGAAATAGGATCACCCTGTCTTATTCCTCTCTTTGCCTGCAGAATTTCAGAGAAACTACCATTAATATTGAAAGTAAAGGAAACAAAGGATACCAAATTTATCACCCAGCACAAAAATCTGTTTGGAAAACCCATCTCCTTCATAATATTCTCCAGAGCCCCCTAGTGGACCATATCATTTCAGAGAAACTACAATTAATATTGAAAGTAAAGGAAATATAGGATACCAAATTTATGACCCAACACAAAAATCTGTTTGGAATACCCATCTCCTTCATAATATTCTCTAGAGCCCCCTGGTGGACCATATCATAGGCTTTCTCTAGATCAATTTGGAACATGCATCTTGGAGTGCCATTCCTTCTCATAGCCCTTAACAAGCTCATAAGCTTATGGTAAAAACCCTATAACATCATAATATAGGCTTATATATTATCCATACAATATCAAAAACATAGAGCAAGATTTATGCAAGAAACAAGAGTAAAAAATTAAAGTTTTTGAAAAAAATTTACGAAATGTGATTCAATTTTATTTTCTAGAATACATTAATAAGATTATGTGTTAAAATAATATATAAATCCAAAAACTATTGAAATTCCCCTACGTTTCTTCATTTCTCTAAGTGGATTTCAAAAGGTTTTGGATTTATGAACTATGATAACTCAAGAAGAAAAGTTGTGATTTTTGCGCATCACAACTACACTTATATAAGGGGAAAAAGTTTGAAGTGTGATGTGAAATATGTAAGGAAAGGTTGTTGGATATGTTGAATTATTTAAGGAAGGTTTGTAGTATAACTTTATTCATTTATAAAGTTTTGTTTCTCCATTTATCTTGAATCAAAATTATTGTTATTATTTTTAAATTATAAATAATTTCCTTAAATACTATAGTTTTTATTTTGATAGTTTTAAACAATGAATAAGAATTTTAATTAAAAAAGTAGATATAATGAATTTTGTGATTTCTTATATTCTATAAATGCAATGTACTACAAATATTGATAACTATATTTGCCAGTGCATTTTTAATTAGTTCATTACAATTTCAACTAATATATATATATATATATATATATATATATATATATATATATATATATATATATATATATATATATATATATATATATATATATATATATATATATATATATATATATATATGTATGTATGTATGTATGTATGTATGTATGTATGTATGTATGTATGTATGTCTGTGTGTGTGTGTGTGTGAAACAAGAATCATGATAACTCAGGAGATAATTTGTGATTTTTTAGCACAACATCAATATTTATTTAAGTGAAAAATTATTTTTGTGTAATGTTAAATATTTAAGTAAAGTTTTTTTGATACATTGGAATATTTAAGGAACCTCAACAGTCTTATTTAATAAATTTAAAGGGTTTTTGTTCTTAAATTACCTCTTATCAAATTTATGGTTATTATTTCTAAATTTGAAGTAAATTTATAAATAAATATAAAAATTTTATTTTGATCATTTTTAAACCATAAAATATAATTTTGATTTATAATGTAGATATACAAAATTTGTTATATCTTATATTCTATAACTGTAAGTTACTACAAATCTTCTAAATGATTTACGCAAGTGCATTTTAAATGAGTTCATTATGCTTTCCTCTAATATGGATATTATTATTAAAAACTTTTTCATTTAAGATAAAAGTAAAAACCCTATAACATCATAATATAGACTTATATAATATCCATACAATATCAAAAGCATAGAGCAAGATTTATGCAAGAAACAAAATTAAAAAACTAAATTTTTGAAAACAATTTACGAATTGTCATTCAATTTTATCTCCTACTATACATTAATAAGAATATGTATTAAATTAATACATAAATCCAAAATCTTTTGGAAATTCTCTACGTTTCTTCATTTGTCTAAGTGGATTTCAAAAGGTTTTCAATTTATGAACTATGATAACTCAAAAAGAAAATTTGTGATTTTTGAGCACCACAACTATACTTATATAAGGGGAAACAAGTTTGTTTTGTGATGTGAAAGATGTAAGGAAAGATTGTTGGATATGTTGAATTATTTATGGAAGGTTTGTAGTCTTACTTTATTCATTTATGAAGTTTTGTTTCTCCATTTATCTCAAATCAAATTTATTGTTATTATTTTTAAATTATAAATATTTTTCTTTAATACTACAACTCTTATTTTGATAGTTTTAAACAATAAATAAGAATTTTAATTGAAAAACTAGACATAACAAATTTTCTGATTTTTTATATTCTATAAATGTAATGTATTACAAATATTGATAACTATATTCACCAGTGCATTTTGAATTCGTTCATATCATGATAACTTAGGAGAGAATTTGTGATTTTTTAGCACAACATCAATATTTATTTAAGTGAAAAATTACTTTTGTGTAATGTTAAATGTTTAATTAAAGTTTGTTTGATACATTGAAATATTTAAGGAACATCAGCAGACTTATTTAATAAATATAAGGAGTTTTTGTTCTTTAATTACCTCTTATCAAATTTATTGTTATTATTTCTAAATTTGAAGTAAATTTATAAATAAATACAAAAAATTTATTTTGAACATTTTTAAACGGTAAAATATAATTTTGATTTATAACATAGATATAAAAAAAAATGTTATATCTTATATTCTATAACTGAAAGTTACTACAAATCTTTTAAATAATTTACGCAAGTGCATTTTAAATGAGTTCATTATGCTTTCCACTAATATAGATATTATTATTAACAACTTTTTCATTTAAGATAAAATTAAAAATCAAATAACATAATAATATAGACTTATATAGTATCCATACAATATCAAAAACATAGAGCAAGATTTATGCAAGAAACAAAATCAATTTTTTTTACGAATTGTCATTTAATTTTATCTCCTACTATACATTAATAAGAATATGTGTTAAAATAATCATAAATCCAAAATATTTTTGAATTTCCCTATGTTTCTTCATTTGTCTAAGTGGATTTCAAAAATTTTTTGATTTATGAACTATGATAACTCAAGAAGAAAAGTTGTGATTTTTGAGCACTACAACTATACTAATATAAGGGGAAAAAAGTTTATTGTGTGATGTGAAATATGTATGGAAAGATTGTTGGATAGGATGAATTATTTAATGAAGGTTTGTAGTCTTACTTTATTCATTTATGAAGTTTTGTTTCTCCATTTATCGCAAATCAAATTTATTGTTTTTATTTTTAAATTATAAATATTTTTCCTAAATACTACAATTTTTATTTTGATAGTTTTAAAAAATAAATAAGAATTTTAATTAAAAAAGTATATATAACGAATTTTCTGATTTCTTATATTCTATAAATGCAATGTATTACAAATATTGATAACAATACTCGCTAGTGCATTTTGAATTACTTCATTACAATTTCCTCTAATATATATATATATATATATATATATATATATATATATATATATATATATATATATATATATATATATATATATATATATATATAGATATATATATATATATATATATATATATATATAGATATATATATATATATATATATATATATATATATATATATATATATATATATATATATTAAATATATATTTATTTAAGTGAAAAAATATTTTTGTGTAATGTTAAATATTTAAGTAAATTTTGTTTGATATATTGGAATATTTAAGGAATCTCAGCAGTCTTATTTAATACATTTAAGGAGTTTTTGTTATTAAATTACCTCTTATCAAATTTAGGTTTATTATTTCTAAATTTGAAGTAAATTTATAAATTAATAAAAAAATTATTTAAATAATTTTAAACGATAAAGTATAATTTTAATTTAAATGTAGATATGAGATATTTGTTATATCTTATATTCTATAATTGTAAGTTACTAGAAATCTTTTAAATGAGTTACGCTAGTGCATTTTAAATGAATTCATTATGCTTTCCTATAATATAGATATTATTGTTATCGACTTTTTCATTTAAGATAAAAGTAAAAACCCTATAACATAATAATATAGACTTATATAGTATACCTACAATATCTAAAACATAGAGCTAGATTTATGCAAGAAACAAAAGTAAAAAATTACATTTTTTGAAATTTTTTTACGAATTGTGATTCAATTTTATCTTTTAAAATACATTAATAAGAATATGTGTAAAAATAATATATAAATCCAAAACCTTTTGAAATTCCCCTAAGTTTCTACATTTGTCTAAGTTGATTTCAAAAGGTTTTGGATTTATTAACTTTGATATAACTCAAGATGAAAATTTGTGATTTTTGATCACCACAACTATACTTATATAAGGGAAAAAAAGTTTGTTGTATGATGTGAAATATATAAGGAAAGATTGTTGGATATGTTGAATTATTTAAGGAAGGTTTGTAGTCTTACGTTATTCATTTATGAAGTTTTATTTCTCAATTTATCTCAAATCAAATTTATTGTTATTATTTTTAAATTATAAATAATTTTCTTAAATAATACAATTTTTATTTTTATAGTTTTAAACAATAAATAAGAATTTTAATTAAAAAAGTAGATCTAACGTATTTTCTAATTTCTTATATTCTATAAATGCAATGTACTACATATATTGATAACTATATTAGCCAGTGTATTGTGAAACATGAATCATGATAGCTTAGGAGAGAATTTGTGATTTTTTAGCACAACATTAATATTTATTTATGTGAAAAATTATTTTTGTGTAATGTTAAATATTTAAGTAAAGTTTGTTTGATACATTGGAATATTTAAGGAACCTCAGCAGTCTTGTTCTTAAATTTCCTCTTATCAAATTTAAGGTTATTATTTCTAAATTTGAATTAAATTTATAAATTAATACAAAAAATTTATTTTGATCATTTTTAAATGATAAAATATATTTTTGATTTATAATGTAGATATAAGAAATTTATTATATCTTATATTCTATAACTGTAAATTACTAGAAATCTTTTAAATGATTTACGCAAGTGCATTTTAAATGAGTCATTATGCTTTCCTCTAATATGGATATTATTATTATTAACAACTTTTTCATTTAAGATAAAAGTAAAAACCCTATAACATCATAATATAGACTTATATAGTATCCATACAATACCAAAAGCATAGAGCAAAATTTATGCAAGAAACAAAATTAAAATATTAAAATTTTTGAAAAAAATTTACAAATTGTGATTAAATTTTATTTCCTACTATACATTAATAAGAATATGTGTTAAAATAATACATAAATCCAAAACCTTATGGAATTTCCCTACGTTTCTTCATTTGTCTAAGTGAATTTCAAAAGGTTTTGGATTTATGAACTATGATAACTCAAGAAGAAAATTTGTGATTTTTGAGCACCACAACTTTACTTATATAAGGGGAAAAAGTTTGTTGTGTGATGTGAAATATGTAAGGAAAGATTGTTGGATATGTTGAATTATTTAAGGAAGGTTTGTAGTCTTACTTTATTCATTTATGGAGTTTTGATTCTCCATTTATCTCAAATCAAATTTACTGATATTATTTATAAATTATAAATATTTTTCTTCAATACTACAACTTTTATTTTTTGATAGTTTTAAACAATAAATAAGAATTTTAATCAAAAAAGTAGATATAACGAATTTTCTGATTTCTTATATTCTATAAATGCAATGTATTACAAATATTGATAACTATATTCGCCAGTGCATTTTAAATTAGTTTATTAAATTTTCATCTAACTTATATATATATATATATATATATATATATATATATATATATTAAACATTATTCATGATAACTTAGGAGAAGAATTTGTGACTTTTTAGCACAACATCAATATTTACTTAAGTGAAAAAATATTTTTGTGTAATGTTAAATATTTAAGTAAAGTTTGTTTGATACATTGGAATATTTAAGGAACCTCAGCAGTCTTGTTTAATACATCTAAGGAGGTTTTGTTCTTAAATTACCCCTTATCAAATTTATGGTTATTATTTCTAAATTTTGAGTAAATTTATAAATTAATACAAATTTTATTTTGATCATTTTTAAATGATAAAATATAACTTTGATTTATAATGTAGATATAAGAAATTTGTTATATCTTATATTCTATAACTGTAAGTTACTACAAATCTTTTAAATGATTTACGCAAGTGCATTTTAAATGAGTTCATCATGCTTTCCTCTAATACGGATATTATTATTAACAACTTTTTCAGTTAAGTTTAAAGTAAAAACCCTATAACATTATAATATAGACATATGGAGTCTCAAGATAAGCTTCCGTTGGGGAGACGAGAGAGTTCTTGAATAAGAAATCTTAGTGAAGCGACTTCTCGGGGAATAAGAAAATTCCCAACCTGAACTCTCGACTGAGGAATGAGACATATATGCTTCGGGTAATAAACATTCTCCCATGAACACAACAATATCACATATCTGTTGGGGATGTAGATTTTCTACCAGGAAATCTCATCAATCACAAACTATTAGATAAGGATTCTCTGCTTGGCGATGTCGGGGAGAAAAAATTCAAGCGCTGGGAAATATTATCCAAGAACTTCCAATCAATCATAGTTTTTTTAGCCACAATACCTTTTATTGGGGAAGACTCACTAGGGAGAAAAAGAAAATTTAAGCATTGGGGGAAGCATCAATAATTCCAATCAGTCAACCTTACCAGTCCCAGATTCTCTGCTTGGGGAGACTCACAGGAGAGAAGTAAAAACTTCAGTTCTGCTGGGGAAACACGCCAAGCTAGGGATATCGTAATCATCTTGAAAGATGTTGTTCTTGATATTGGAAAATTACACATAAGCGAGTTAATGATAGATCCTGCAAAACAAATCACACCAAACATGCCCCAGGTATAGTATGAAGGAATTTTACTGGAGAAGGTCCTTGTAGAAACATGGTACCATACTAACTTGTGATGATTTTCTACAGTGTATCTTAAGCTCTGAATAGTTTTCTTACACAACTGGTTTATGGAGAGGTTTGTTGAATCTCGACGTAATTGGTTCAAATTGATTTATCTTTAAAAAGATTCACCTTTAGGGGACTTCCTGAGATCTGTGCCATTATGGATAAGTTTCCCTAGTGTTATGTATTTCAGAACATAGCTCCTGACTAAACAATGTTTGAAGTAGCTTTAACGACACTTAGGTAACGGGCCCTGATTACTTGGCACTTTGAGTGATTCTTCGAATCTCGTCTTAACTGCCTCAGATTGGAGAAACTTTGAAAATATTTCTCGACGTAACTGCCCTAGATTGGAGAAACTTTGAAGAGATTTCTCGACGTAACTTCCCCAGATTGGCGAAACTTTGAAGAGATTTCTCGATATGACTGCCCCAGATTGGATGAATCTGCAAATTCACTCCCTCTTAAAGGTGCACAAGATTGGGAAAATAACTTGCACAATGCTGAACAAAGTCTCTAGGCAGCATGCCCCTTGATGTTATTACCTCTCTCGAGACATTTAGCTTTTATCTCAACAGAGTGATTAAGTCCCTCTTTATTTTGACAAAATTAAGCTCTTCAGCGATTCTCATTGTGTAAACTCCCTTGATATCAAGCAGTTGTTTTGCATGCATAAGAATGTTTATTATGAGAATGATAACTCTAATGCAACACTTATGTAAGTCTTAAAGTTTTATATGGAAATAACATTGCAACTTATTGTGAATGAATCACTTTTAGATTACAACATTGAAAACATTTTTCTGTTAATGAATAATAAAAACAAGCATATGATACCAACAAATATATTTAGCATGCATTTTAGGAACCAGTTGAACGTTATCTCATTGTAGTATGCTTTTGAATTAACTGATACTTTAGTTAGGACTTTTAAGGGCTATAACGTGGCCTGGTTCACGATTTTAGAAAAAAGGATTTAAGGCTAAAAAATTATTTGGTACCCACCCATTCTGCATAATGTTACCTGGTCTTATGTTTAGTTAACTTGATACGACCACTCATCTCTCAAGAGAACTTTCTGATGATTGCAGAATCCACAACGTTTTTGGACACAACAATCACTCAACTTTATTATTTTGGTGTCTGATTAAAGAACTTTGTTCTTTATCGAGGATTTTATTTTGTAATCATTTTTTCAGGCTTTTCGTTTTTTCTTTTCGCTCTCCCTAACTTTTTCATAGATAAATTCTTTTGAACTTTGATTTTAAAGTCCAATAGGATGCCCTAATGTTTTCCTAAGTCACTCATTTTCAAGTTTTTCGACTTAGTGGGCTTTCTTTCTTTTTTTTGTTCATCATTTTTTTATTTCTCTTTTGAACAAATCGTGTGAACTCGAGTCATTTTCGACTTATCAGAAAGATTGTGACTGCCTCATTCCTTGGTCGGTGAGGGATAACCATTTGTGGTTTCACGACTTTCTAGACCTCCTAATGTGAGGGAATAACCATTATGGTTTTGAATTTTTGAACTCATAATGCGGGGGATAAGGTGTGGTAATCCTCAGATATCACACTCCTTTTTAAATTTAAATGCTCGATCAAATAATTAAACACTACCATGCCCATGGGTTTAAAAAACGAGGGCTTTTTTTGAACAAAAAAAAACTCCTACTTCAAGGCTCAAAAGGGTTAACGAGGGTTTCACTCCCTTATATATCTGATGTTTGGGGATTTGAAACAATGATTGTACATTGTCAACATGGTCTTACTTAAAAGCATACAAACCAGAGATTTTTTGCATTTTCAATTATCGTCATCCTCCCTCCAATCTTTTCCTAAGCAAAAGACTTGGTAAAGTTGGTATCAGTATGCAAGCAAATAATTTTATTAGTGATAACAAATGGATGAGTGAAAATGAATGGGTTATTTCAAGACAAACATACTTAATGCATTAAGATTTTCATTCAAAAAAAGACAAGTTTCTACATGCAAGCAATGTTTAAGCAAAAAAGCAAGATTAAAATTGAAAATGCAATAAGGAAAACAATGATTGCCATTGTTGAAGAGACTTTAATTCATCTAGACTTATTGATTCTGATGACATTTTGAAGTCTTGATGCTCACTTAGGAAAGAGATTCCCCTTCTGATATGTTGTGAACATAACAATGTCTGAATTAATCCAATCTTGGTCCTTATCTCTGTATACAATACCGTCTTTACCAGAATGGCCAAATGCCCGAGAATGATATTCATAGAGAATTCTCTCAAAAGATGGGATGAAGGCTTTACCAAGCGAACTATATTCAAAATTTCCATAACCAGACTCATATGAGTTTCCAACTGTCTATTTTCCTCTCTCAAGATTTATTGATCACATGCCATGGCATGCATGTCTACCATAAGAAGCCCTATCTGGACCTTCATCTTGGTCAATTCCCCATATAGTTGTTCCGTAACTGATCTTTGAACATGTAGTGGTGAGAAGTCAAGGCTGCAATTCTGAAGAGAAGACCATGTCTGAATAAGAATCCCCAACTCTGAATACTTTTTATTCATGAGATGTATTTAGTGCATGGTGTGCATGCAAAGACATGTTCATTATAACAACAAACATGTAACAACAACACAATAACGTATCCTAAATATAGGAAACCAGTAAAATAAAATACGATGCATGAAAACATATAAAAAATTAAGAAATTAAGAAATAACAAAAAAACACCCAAAGAAAAGAAAACAAACAAAAGCTAGGACTGACTTGCATAGGATGGACCAATAATTGGTCAACATGTCCCCAATAGAGTCATCAGCTATCGCGTCTGGAATTTTAATCGAAGCGCAAATGGAGGCCGAAAAGAAGAGTCACCATCAATGTTATTTATCCTAAGAGAGAGAAATGAAACACTGAGTAAACCTAAACAAGGGAAATAACTTGGTCTCACGACCAAGAGGAAAGGGTAAGGAAGTCGATTACATGAGGGGAAGGTATTATCACCCCTCACATATGTGGTACTCCACATGATCCATTTAAGTTTATTCTAATCTAAGGGTGTGTATAACCTATGTCTAAAAATTAATGCTAAGGGAATGCATGCAAAGTATATACAAAAAGAAAGTTTTTATTATTTTTGTCTGCTGTGGTTGCAAACCTTTATGCTTATGTACCACCAACCGTGCAATGGGGATTAAGGCACTCATAGTTCACCTAAAAATGTATTTTGGTTTGTTGTGTGTTTTTTATGGATGATGATATCCAAGCATGTCCTTTTTTAAAAGGTTTTAAAAGAAAAAGTTCAAAGACAAAAAGGTTTGGATTGGTTTATGTTTTTGTTGTGAATAATAGCTAGCTGACCTCACGAGAGAGATATTAGCTAGTTTTTCACTTATAATTGAAAAGAGTATTTGAGATTTGAACCACACAAAAGACTAAGAATGAAAGAATGATAAGTTCGAGAAGAAACCCGCTTATCATTTCCAATACTTAGTAGAAGTGTAATTTTCATCAATCATTATTAAGTGTTTTGAGAGTTTGGAAAGAAAAAGAAGAAGTTTTATTTTTAACATGGATGAAAAAGAGAAAATACTAAAAAAAAAAGGGATCTCAGTCCTATAAGTTGTCATGGTTGTGGACCTAAAGTTTTGGATAAGAAGGAAAGATACCTAATGTTGTCAAGCATGGATATCAAACCTAAGGTCTATTTAGATCAAACTTGGAGAAGAATGAACTAAAGATCCTATGGGGAACATGTCAATCTTATAAAGAAGAAGAAGAAGCAATCACACTTAAATAAGAGAGAAAACAAGTAAAAATTACAAGTATAAATGCAATAGAGTAGATACCTAAGCATATAAGAAAGACGGGATGATAAAACATCAAGTAACAAATATAGAAGGGATGACAAAACATCAAGATAGAGAAGGGATGACAAAACACCAAGTAAGGGATGATACAACATCAAAAAATAAAACATATAGGATATATACCTAAACAAGAAAACAAATATAATAGGAGAATCAATAAGATGATAACACATTAAGCATAGCAAAGATGGCAATACATCACATGAATATAAACATAGGTAGATACATAAGTTAGATAGAAGGAGAAAGGAAGGACCACTCAAAGATGGTAAAACATCAAGAATGGGAGAACAATGATGATAATATATCAAGTAACAAAGAAGATAAGGATGATAAAACATCATTAAACACACAAGTCGTGGTGATAAAACACATAAGAGACAAAGATCTCACATGATAAAACACATAAGTGACAAGAAAGCATGAAAGAAATGATAAGAAATCAAAATACATGTAGTAAAATCACATCAAGATATCGTCTAGGTTCTGACCATAACATGTTAAACATATTAGATTATCCTAAGCATGGAAACAAAGGTCAGTAAGAGTTAACTATTACCTAACTAGGTAAGTAAATGTGCAAGTGTGCAATTTAGAAGACAAAACTTCAACAGATAACAAAACATGCAAGCATGTAGACAACAAGAGGTTGACCCCTATGTCTAAACATGGTTTAAGACCTCTAATACCCCTAAGGTATTACTAATTAAGCATATTCACAAGTTAAAGTAATACTAGGTCAAAACAAAACCCTAACATGTTCCTAAAGGTGAGTGAAACACAAGAGAGGGATACATGAAGAGGGAAACACAAGAGAGGGAAACATGTTCAAATGATTTCTAAGATCTAAAATTCAATCACTACAAGCAAAGAGAGAAAGTTGCATGCAAAACACACAAGGGAAGTGGCCAAAGGAGAAAAGCAAGTATGTTCAAATTAAACAAGTAAAGATCAAATGATGAAAGAATAATTGAAGAATTATGTAATGTGTGACTTGTATAATAAGTTAACCCAATATGAGGTTCAAGAGCAATAAAAAAGAAGATGAAACTTCATGCACAAACAAAGTCACCTAATTGATGAATAACATCATCTAAAGATGGATGATATTTGTCTTAGATCAAATAAAATTGATAAAGATAAAATGAAATAAGGTGATACTTATAGGTGATGGGGAAGTAGAAAGGTCCATCTTAAAGTATCCATAATGAACTTGAAGCCTTAAGAAATGTCAACAAAATAACATACTCAAATGTCATGACAAACTAGCAAAAGATGTAGTCTTTAATGCACACAAGCATTATGATCTAAATAGATAAACATTAATGTTCTTAGATGTTATGGGCAGTAGAAAACATAAAGATACATTCAAGAGAAATGACACAAAAGCTCATGAAGTATTCACTCAGCAATGTAGCTTCTAATGTGTCACCATGTTTGTTAGAAAGTAAGTGGTTAACCAATGATCATAGAAGCAAGGTGACTTAAGATGAGAAGAGATGTTAAGATAAAAAATTAAGCATAAAGATGTTGTACCAAGGTCCTTAAGAGGATTCAAAAACCATCACATACAAACTAGGTCAAAACAAGAATGTGGCTTCTATCTTATCATCATGATGAATTGACAATGGAATGTTAATCAAAGAACCAAAGGAGCTATGCATGAAAGTATTAAAGACCTTAAATATCATAAGTGTATACAAAAAGGCTTCAACCATTTTGGATCAATGGTACTTAAGTGAAATTGTACAAGAACATCTTCCTAAACCATGATCACAAATGATGGATACATGATTTTTTAAACAAAAGATAAAGTGTTAGAGCACTTAAATGGTCCATCGACATGAACTTAAGGACCTAAAAATGTAATGAGAAAGATAGGAAGAAGAAGGGACTTGGTTCCTTATAGGTTGCGCAAGTGCATAACTTATATATCAAGTTATAAAGCACAAAAGCACACATTCACAATTTAATTAAACAAAAATAGGAACAAGACCTTTAAAAATCAAATAAATTTATTCTAAGCTCCTAGAGACTTATAGAAGTCATAAACAAACACTTAAGGTATTTGAATTTGAAAGGAAAAGTGAAAATGAAATTCAAATGTCCAAACTAGTTGAGGAAACCTCAAACTAGACACTCTAAACCAAATAAATTATGGAAAATAGGAAATCGAATAGGGAAAAATAAACAAAAAATAAGTGTCATGACCCTAACACATACAAGAACCCTAAACATTTAGGTTTTGATTTTTAGAAGTTTAGGAAATATGAAAGTTAAATCAAGCTTCTAGCAAAAGTAAGTTAAAATTGCAAAAAAGACACTTAGAATTTTCAAATTTTAAAATTAAATGAAAACAAATGATAAAAATAAAATTCAAACATTAAACTAGTAAATAAAACACCTATTTAATCACATTAATTAATTAATTAATTAACCATAAAAATGAAAATGACCCAATTAAAATTCTTTTAAAAAATAGCGGAAAAAATGAAAATGAAAGAAAAATGAAAAGGAATTAAAAATAATCCAAACATTTAATAGCGCTCAAACAGTAAAGGAGCTGTAAAAGAAAAATAAATGGCCCAATCAAACACACAAGCACGGGGTCCACATAGTAATTTATTTGAGTTTTTCTAAAAAACAATAGTATCACGTTATTTACAAAGTATCAGGTGTGGTTAACATTAATTGGTTCGTTTCTTTTTAAGTCTAATAAGACAAAAAAAAACGGGCCAGTCAAAGCGCGACAAGTGTCCCTTCTTCAACCTTAAGACTCACAAAACCAGCATGGAATCACATGGCTTTCCCCATTTTTTCAAGATCATCATGCAAACTTCTCATCATCATTACTTCTTAGTTTCATAACGAAATTAAAATATTCTTGACAGAAAATTGTAGTACGAAGAACAAGGAACAATATCATGCCATTATTTACATGAAACAAGATGGAAATCACATAGAAAAATGAGTAACAACATCATGGTTCACACATATTTTGAGAAATTTCCAACACAAGCTACAATCAATTTTGAGCCTAGCTCCAGCCTCTGTATACTCAGAGCTCACAGATGTAATGCTTATGAATAATCCTAAGAAAATTTATAGATCTAAATGCAAGAGAGAAAGTGTGTAGAGACTTACCTAAGGGGAAAATAAATCCACAACACCTTGAGCTCAAGTACAACACCAAGAAACCCATAGATCTTCTTATTTATGCTCCAAAAGAGAGGAATGAATGAAGAAAACAAAGAGAGCTTGGAAGAATTTCAAGATTTGAAGAAACCTTCTTCAAGAGTGCCAAATTTCCAAGATATAATTTCTCTCTCTATTTTCGTGTGTCTTGTAAATGAGGTTAAGTAGGTGTTATAAAGAGTGTATGGAGTGAGATTAGTGGCTGACTTGAGGTAAAATTGAGTGGAGGGCAGATTTGGAAGTTTTGAATAAAAATGAGGTGTTATATGGTATGTGCGTTTTGTGCATGATACATATGGCCTTTTGTGCGTTTTTTATCCCACATGGGCTCAGTTTACACCCTAAAAAGATAGTACAAGTTGTTAGTGAAATGCGAAAGATATTAAGAAATGACCACATTTGGAAATTTTGAAGAAAATAATAGAAAAATTGTGCATGAGTGTATTGAGGAGGTATATGTTGTGCACATGGGCTAGTCATGAGGTTTGGGTAAGGTAAGAATGACCCATAATGCTTGTAACCTCAATTTGCAACAATTGGTAACTCTAAATGCCATAAATGGTGAATAAACTTCAAAAAATCATATCTTGTTCAAATTTTATTCAAACAACATGAACCTTGAATTTTTGGAAAGGGAGAATGATTTCCTACAATTTTCATGTTGATTAATTTTTATTTGAATCCATTAAAGTCCCAAAAAGTGGTCACGAAAAATTCTGGGCTGAACCAAAGAACTTGTAAATTCTCACTAAGTTATGAACTTTGACATGTTGAAACACCCAACTTGTCTCTACCATAACTTGGTGAATTTTCATCCAAATGAGGAAAACTTGGACTCTATGGAAATAATGAAGGAAAATCTAAAACTTTCATGTTTGATGTATTTTGCAATGAGACCTTGAAGTACCTCAAAACTGGCATGAAAATTGCTTCCTAAAGCTGATACAAAAATACTAAGAAAAAAATTCTAAGTGTTGGGAAATTGCAAGTTTGAAATAGCCAACTTCTCTCTACCATAACATGTTTAGAAATGATTCAATCTTGATGAAACTAGTATGGTTAGAAAGATCAGAGAAAGATGAAGATTTTTCATGTTGAGGTTGTTTAAATTTGAAGCTTGAATCAATGTGAAATCTAGCCAAGCAAATGCATTCAAATACATGCAAACTTTCCATAATTGGAAACTTAAGAAAACCTTAATTTTTCTAAATTAAGTAAGTTAATCCAATTCTAGATTTTTGATAAACCCTTTGACTTTTATTTACAAAATCTCGACCATTGATCATTTTTGACATGTTTGACACACTTGACCATAAAAAGTCAGTATTTGACTTTTTTGCCTGCATAGTTGACTTTTCCCTAATTTGATCTTTTTGAATTCATCTGTGCAATTGATCCTCTTCCAATAAAAATTGATGACCAATCTTTTAATCATATATTCTTAGGGACATGTTGAGAAGCATGGAATCAAGTGTTGCTCAAAAAATCAGAGACATCATGGTTTAAGCACAAACCCTAATTTTGAATGCTTGTGCTAGGAGGTGATGATTCAATCTCAAAGCCATAATTCCTATGAGCATGAGGGATAATACCTTGAACCAAAATGTCTCATATGATGATGAGAGGATATTAATTTCAAAAAATTGGCTCATATAAACACCACATGCTTCATCTGGCCAAAACTCTAATTTTAAGAGATGACTAGGAGAAATGTGATTCACTTCAAAACACTTGCAATTTTCAAACTTCTGATGAATTATTGAGACAAATGAGATGTCTTGAGGTATGAGAAACCCTTGGATTCTAATTCTAATGATGATTCTGTGGATTCTACAACCTTCAAGCAGTTGGTTGGTTCTCTTAGGTACTTGTGCAATACCAGACCTGACATTTGTTATGCAGTTGGAGTGGTTATAATATTCATGAGCAAACCAAAGTGGTCTCATTATCAAGCTGCTGTCAGGATTTTGAGGTATATCAAAGGAACTCTAAAACACATTGTGCAATTTCCTTCTGGAAGACAGACATAATCAGAATTAGTGAGTTATTCTGATTTTGACTGGTGTGGAGACAGAGTTGACAGAAAAAGTACTTCTGGTTACTTGTTCAAGTTTCTGGCAGGTCCAATTTCCTGGAGTTCCAAGAAACATCATGTTGTGGCTCTATCAACATGTGAAGTTGAATATATTGCTGGTGTTATAGCTGCATGTCAAGCTGTTTGGCTTATGAATCTTCTGGAGGATTTGAAGATTGAGATAGAGAAACCTCTGAAGTTGTTGATTGATAACAAGTCTGCAATCAATCTTGCAAAGAATCCAGTGCTGCATGGAAGAAGAAAGCATATTGAGACGAAGTATCATTCTCTGAGAAGTCAAGTGCGGAAAGGAGTGTTAGAAGTTCTGTATTGTAGCACTCAGAAGCAGCTGGCAGATGTTCTGACAAAGGCAATAAAAACAAACCAATTTCTTCGCTTGAGAAATGAAATTGGTGTTGTTAATTTCTGATAGTTACTAAATTACGGGATGGTATTAGAGGGCAATTTAGTATTTTTTTCCATTTTTGGATATTCTCTTTAGGTCCTATGTGGAATTCTTATCGTTACTACTTTTGTGATAGTTACTAAATTACGGGATGGTATTCGAAACAACATAATTTAATAGTAATCCACTTAAAGTTCAACAACAAAATTAATCGACAATCTAAAGCAACAAGCTTTCATCCCCCCCGAGTGTTACATATCAGAGCAATGACACTGACTCGAACTATTGAAGGTATACAACCTTCACTCTCGATTACCTGCATGTTACCGACATAAGGGAAACATTCAAACAGAAGGGGTGAGATATCTGACAATATAATAAAGCGCATGATAATTAATATATTAAATTAGATCACATAACATCACCACTTCTCATCTCATAATCAACAATAATCACAACAATAATAAACATTCACAACATCAATACACATTTCTTTATGCAGTCATATAATGCGACTCATTACTATGCAAATGCACGTGGTACCATTTGAGCAGAACTCCCATCTCAAAAAATTTCCAATTAATAGAGGCATCAATAAGGCATAAGCCTTCATCTCAATATTCGCCAATACAAGCCATCTCAACGAGCATAAGCTCCATCTCAGAATGAAATGTATGCGACACAATCATGAATGTAATAACAACACCATAATTGACAACATCTCAATACAGCACCATCATTGGCCAAATGCCTACATCTCAAAAGTATCTCAACATCTCTTCATCAACATCTCATATCATTCATAATAATTCATCAAACATCATTTATTCATCAAACATCATTTATTCGTCAAACATCATTTATCCATCAAACATCATTTATTCATAAAACACAACTTTATTAATAACATCTCATCAACAACTCAGTTGTACTTTAATACGATAGTAACTCATCAATTTCACAATGTTGACCATAGGCCTATACTAGATATTGCCTAAAATTAGTTAATCAACTAAGGCTTACTTCTAAGTCATCAAACATCTACATACTGCTATACTGTAATCTTACATCGTTATTATTATTAGTCCTACTGTAACAAATCAAACAACAGCCTCTAAGCATCTCATCTTCATCATTCTGCATAAAAATCAACGTAACAATCAACACAGGAACAAACTCTAAATCAATAAATTGGATACTAGGACTACACTTCCTATTCTTCATTTTAGTACTAAGAAATAAAGCTCACCGCATTAGCTATTTAATGCTTCGAACGACATCTCAAACGACATCTGAAAACTCAAGTTACAGCATTTTCAAACTGAATCTTCCAAAAACCAGACAACATGGGTCGACGCATAACTCCTTGGATCGACGCATACTGCACTGAATTCGTAACATGAGTCAATGTATCCTCTCTTGGATCGAATCATACTGAGTCTTACACACAACATGTATCGACACATGCCCCTATGGATCAACTCATTCTGAGTCTAAATATGTATCGATGCAAAACCCCTTCGTGTCGACTCATCCTGAGTCTCTAAACCTTCTTGTATCGACACATCATGTTTGGGGTTGATGCATAATGCTCTGTACTGTTGGATTAAAATATCCAACGTCAACCTTAGGGATTCGAAGGGCTTAACATCCCCCCATGGGCGCCTACACAGGTGTGTTAGGTGGGCCAGGTAGGCCCCTTGTTAGATTCGCTATAAGGAAATAGAGTAGCACCTTGGCTACAAGCAATTGCTTTTAGCGCAGTGGTAGGCGCTTGATCCTACACGTCCTGCATAAATTATGCGATTTTCTTTGCGTTTTCACTACGAGTTCTATACTTTAAGCCCTAAAAACATAATCTAATCATAGATAAGCACCACTTATAATTACCCTATAATTCTACATCAATTAAACAGCTTCAGGACATCATCATTCATCTATAATTCATCAATTTCACATCAGACAACATCATAAATATTCAATTCATGAACAAGACAACAATCACCTCTAACCCCACATACCAATTATCATGAACCCAATTATAGAGTCAGAACCCCACCCTTACCTTGGATTGAAGGTCGCTCTATAATATTCCGGTCGAAACCTTGTTCTTCCGTTTTTTCTCTTTTTTCAGCAGCTTCACGTTCTTCTTCTCAATCCTTATTCTCCTACTGCCTCCTCTTTCTATTATTTCTAACAATAATTAAATAACCTATTATTCCTTATTGGTCTTAAAACTAATACACCCCTTATTACTTCTATTCCTTTAATAATAAGCCCACACCAAATAATATCATTCTTCTAATATTATTTCTCCACTTAATAAAATAAATTAAATCCAATAATAATTTAATTAAATAATTAATTAAATTACGGGCATTACAACTCTCCCCACTTAGAATATTTTCGTCCTCGGAAATTTACCTTAATCAAATAACTCAGGGTAGGAGTCTCGCATCTTGCTCTCCAACTCCTAAGTCATGCTTTCACCGGAAGCTCCTAGCCAAACCACTTTAACCAAAGCAATCCCCTTGCCCCTCAGAGTCTTAGTTTCATGATCCACGATCCGTACAAGCATCATCTCCACCGTAAGATTATCCCGTACTTTCACATCATCCATATGAATCACATGAGATGGATATGAAATATACTTCCGGAGTTGCGACACATGAAACACATCATGCAAATTCAAAAGATTAGGCAGTAAATCCACTCTATAAGCAACATTCTCCACTCTCTCCAAAATTTGATAAGGTCCAATAAAACGAGAAGTGAGCTTCTTAGACTTCAATGCTCGCCCAACACCAGTCACAGGTGTAACTCTCAAGAACACATGATCACCAGCTTGAAATTCTAAATCTTTCCTTCTCTTGTCATGATAACTCTTATGTCTACTTTGGGAAGCTTTCATCTTTTCTCAAATTAACTTCACCTTCTCAGTAGTCTCACGAAGAAGTTCAGGTCCAAGTACTACACTTTCACCAGATTCATGCCAACATAAAGGAGTTCTACATCTTCGACCATACAACGCCTCAAAAGGTGTCATCCCAATACTGGAATGGTAACTATTCTTATAGGTGAACTCTATGAACAAAAGATAAGTATCCCACAAACCTCCCTGCTCAAGAACACATGCCCTCAGCAAATCTTCCAACGATTGAATAGTCCATTCAGTCTGACCATTTGTCTGAGGATGATATGCTGAACTCAACCTCAACTTAGAACCCAACGCTTCTTGCAAACTCTTCCAAAAATCATAAGTAAATCTTGGATCTATATCTGACACAATGCACAAAGGAACACCATGCAACTTCACAATCATTCTAGTGTAAATCTCAGCCAACTTCGACACTGGAAAACTGATGTTAATAGGAACAAAATGAGTTGACTTCGTAAGCCTATCAACAATCAACCAAATCAAATCATGTCCTCTTATAGTGTTATTCAACCCTGTCACAAAGTCCATTCAAATGCTATCTCATTTCCATTCTGGACCTTCCAACGGTTGCATCAACCCTGCAGGCTTCTGATGTTCAACTTTCGACTTCTGACAAGTCAAACATGCATACACAACCCGAGCCACATCACTCTTCATTCCAGGCCACCAAAACAAACCTTTCAAATCTTGATACACCTTTGTAGCTCCTGGATGAATACTCAACTTACTTCCATGACTCTCTTCAAGTATCACTTTCTTCATCTCAGCATCATCAAGGATACAAATCTGGTTACGAAACCTCAACACGCCTTGCGCATCTAGCTTAAAATCACTATTCTCAGATTGAACAATCCCAACCATCAAATCTACCAGTTTAACATCCAACTTCTGAGCTTCTCTAATACTGTCTAGAAATTTATTATTAATCTTCAACATACCCAACATAACACTCTGCGGTGTAACCTCGCAAACTAAGCTCGTATCTCTGAACTGTTAAATCAATTCCAGCTCTTTAACCATCATTGTCGACACATGTAAAGTCTTTCGACTCAACGCATCAGCTACCATATTCACCTTTCCTGGATGATAATTCAAACTGAAATCATAATCCTTTAACAATTCTAACCATCTTCGTTGCCTCATATTCAACTCCTTCTGATTGAATAAATAATTTAAGCTCTTATGGTCACTAAACACTTCAAATCTAGAACCATAAAGATAATTCCTCTAAATCTTCAGCACAAAAACAACTGCAGCAAGCTCTAAATCATGCGTAGGATAGTTCTTCTCATGAGTCCTTAACTGCCTTGACGCATAAGAAACTACCTTACCATTCTGCATAAGCACACCTCCTAAACCCATCTTAGAAGTATCATAATACACCACAAAAAGCTCTCCTGGATTAGGCAACGTCAAAATCGGAGCCGACGCCAACCTCTTCTTCAATTCTGCAAAACTTTCTTTGCACTGAACATCCCATACAAAAGCTCTACTTTTACTAGTCAACTTAGTCAACGGAAGTGCCAACTTAGAAAAACCTTCGATAAACCTTCTATAATAACCAGCTAATCCCAAGAAGCTTCTAATCTCAGTAGCTGACTTTGGAGTTTCCCATTGCAACACAGCATCAACCTTCGATGGATCTACAACAATGCCACTACCTGAAATCACATGACCAAGAAAACTAACCTCTTTTAACCAGAATTCACACTTGGACAGTTTTGCATACAACTTCTTCTCTTTCAAAACTTACAATACTACTCTTAAGTGTTCTACATGCTCTTCTTCTGACTTAGAGTAAATCAAAATATCATCAATAAACACCACTATGAACCGATCCAAATAAGTATGAAAGATACGATTCATATATTCCATGAATACTCTTGGCGCATTAGTAACACTGAAAGGCATCACCGAATACTCGTAATGTCTATAACGCGTTCTGAAATCCGTCTTCTGGATATCTTCATCCTTCACTTTAATATGATGGTAACCCGACCTCAAATTAATCTTGCTAAACACACGAGAATCCACCAATTGGTCCATCAAGTCATCTATTCTTGGAAGAAGATACTTGTTCTTAATCATCACTTTATTCAACTGTCTATAATCAACACAAAGCCTCATACTTCCATCTTTCTTCTTTACTAACAACACTGGAGCTCCCCACGGCGATACACTTGGTCTTACAAACTTCTTCTCAAGCAACTCCTCCAATTGCTTCTTTAACTATGACAATTCAGATTCAGACATCTTTGATGGTGCCATAGACACAGGTCTGGTACCAGGTACAAGATCAATAGAAAATTCAACTTCTCTCTCCGGAGGTACATCAGGAATCTCATCGGGGAAAACTTCTGGAAATTCACACACCACCTGCAATTCCTGAGTTATATCTTGAGTCTCTACAGATAGCGACGCCATCAACGAGAACATATGTGCTTCCTCTTGTACCAACTTCCTCAACTGTTTATCAGACAACATACCATCTCCCTCTTCTTCAGGAGTAGAAAACCTCACAGACTTGTCATAATAGTTAATATGAACATAGTTATGCTCTAACCAGTTCATACCCAAAATCATATCCAAACCTCTTAACGGTAAACAAACCAAATCACCAGCAAAGTCTCTGTCGAAGATCGACAAGGGACACTTCTAACACATTAAAGAAGTAGTCACCGACCCCTTGGCTGGAGTATCGACGACCATTTCTCCATTCAAAGAAGACAACATCAGACCCAATCTTTCAACATAATCAGCAGTAATAAAATAATGAGTAGCACCAGTATCAATAATAGTAATTAAAGGTGTATTATTAATGAAACATGTACCTCTGATAAGTCTGTCCTCAAGGGATGTCTGATCCTCCACCAAAGCAAACACTTTACCACTTGTTTGAGCCCTCTTTGGTTTCTGACACTAACTACCAATGTGCCCTTCTTCTCTACAATTGAAACAAATCACATCCTTATGTTCACACTCAAAAACAACATGTCCGTTCTTGCCACAATGGAAACATCTCTTCACTTCAGTAGTACACACATTACTCTTGTACCTAGGTTTTCCACTCTTAAAACAAACCACACCAGCAGGAGCATCTCCCCCACTAGTCCTCTGACTCTGAGCAACTTTCTGTTTACCTTTACCAGCTGGGGCATCATAAGGCTTACCACGATTCTATTGGTGCTTACCCCTCTTCTGACTGATAATCTTGTAATGTGCATTATTATGCTCCTCATAAATCCTGCAACTATCAATCAAATCAGGAAAGACACAGATCTTCTAGTATCCAACTGCCTTCTTGATCTCCGGGCACAACCCGTTCTCAAACTTGATACACTTTGAAAATTCAGCATATGCCTCAGGGTAGTGCGGATAAAACTTATCCAACTTATCAAACTTGGCAGCATATTCAACAACTGACATACTTCCTTGCTCCAACTCAAGGAACTCAATTTCCTTCTTACGACGGACATCTTTAGGAAAGTACTTCTTCAAAAATTCCCTACGGAACACAGGCCAAGTGAAATTCTCACTTGCAGCTTCCAACCTCTGATAAGTCTCTAGCCACCAGTCATTAGCCTTGACTGCTAGCATATGAGTACCATAATGAACCTTCTACGTTGGGGTGCAGTTCATCACACGGAAGATTCTCTCAATCTCTTTCAACCACTCCAATGCTCCATCAGGATCATACTTTCCTTTGAATGTAGGTGGATTCTCCCTCTGGAAAGTCGCCAAGCTACAAGATCCAGCATTCCCGTCAGCATTCGACTAATTTTCCATCGCATGAGCCATTGCTTCTAAAGTAGAAGCAAATGCAGCATCATTCCTTCCAGCCATCTCAACTTCTCACTACAACACAAACAACAGTTAGAAATCAAATTAACAATACTCGATTGTTAGACAACTACGACTCGACGACAAGGTCGGACCAACATATTGCTCTGATACCAACTTTTTAACACCTCAATTCTACCGCGGAAAATTATATAAATAAATCAGAGTTACAAAAATCATTCATGCAAATGAATCGGGATGCCACAAATTCTTCTATCAAAATTCATTGCATTCATCGTGGATATATAACACTTTGAAAACATCGGATGAACCATCATCATAACATCTTTAATTAAATAATTCAACATCTACGCAGCGAGATTCTTACAACATCTTTATCATCATTACAACAACTTCGAAACAACATAATTTAATAGTAATCCACTTAAAGTTCAATAACGAAATTAATCGATAATCTAAAGCAACAAGCGTTCATCCCCCCGAGTGTTACATATCAGATAAATGACACCGACTCGAACTATTGAAGGTATACAACCTTCACTCTCGATTACCTGCACGTTACCGACATAAGGGCAACATTCAAACAGAAGGGGTGAGATCTCTAACAATATAATAAAGCGTAGGATAATTAATATATTAAATTATATCACATAACATCACCACTTCTCATCTCATAATCAACAATAATCACAACAATAATACACATTCACAACATCAATACACACTTCTTTATGCAATCATATAATGCGACTCATTACTATGCAAATGCATGTGGTACCATTGGAGCAGAACTTCCATCTCAAAAATTTTCCAATTAATAGAGGCATCAACAAGGCATAAGCCTTCATCTCAATATTCGCCAATACAGGCCATCTCAACGAGCATAAGCTCCATCTCAGAATGCAATGTATGCGACATAATCATGAATGTAATAACAACACCATAATTGACAACATCTCAATACAACACCATCGTTGGCCAAAGGCCTACATCTCAAAAGTATCTCAACATCTCATATCATTCATAATAATTCATCAAACATCATTTATTCGTCAAACATCATTTATTCATTAAACATCATTTATTCATCAAATACAACTTTATTAATAACATCTCATCAACAACTCAGTTGTACTTTAATACGACATTAACTCATCAATTTCACAACGTTGACCATAGGCCTATACTAGATATTGCCTAAAATTAGTTAATCAACTAAAGCTTACTTGTAAGTCATCAAACCTCTACATACTGCTATTTTTGTAATCTTACATCATTATTATTATTAGTCCTACTGTTACAAATCAAAGAGCATCCTCTAAGCATCTCATCTTCATCATTCTGCATAAAAATCAACGTAACAATCAACACGGGAACTAAATCTAAATCTATAAATTGGCTACTAGGACTACACTTCCTATTCTTCATTTTAGTCCCCAGGAATAAAGCTCACCGCATTAGCTATTTAACGCTTCGAACAACATCTCAAACGGCATCCGAAAACTCAAGTTACAACATTTTCAAACTGAATCTGCCAAAAACTAGACAACATGGGTCGACGCATAACTCCTTGGATTGATGCGTACTGCATTGAATTCGTAACATGAGTCGACGTATCCTCTCTTGGATCGACTCATACTGAGTCTTACACACAACATGTATCGACACATGCCCGTATGGATCGACTCATCATGATTCTAAAAGCACTCATGTATCGACGCAAAACCTCTTCGTGTTGACTCATCCTGAGTCTCTAAACCATCTTGTATTGACACATCATGTTTGGGGTCGATGCATACTACTCCATCCTACATAAGTTCTACGGTTTTCTCTGCGTTTTCACTACTTCTATACTTTAAGCCCTAAAAACTTAATCTAATCATAGATAATCACCACTTACAATTAACCTATAATTCTACATCAATTAAACAGCTTCGGGACATCATCATTCATCTATAATTCATCAATTTCCCATCATACAACATCATAAACTTTCAATTCATGAACAAGACAACAATCCCCTCTAACCCCACATACCAATTATCATGAACCCAATTATAGAGTCAAAACCCCACCCTTACCTTGGATTGAAGGTCGCTCTATAATCTTCCAATCGAATCCTCATTCTACCGTTTTTCCTCTTTTTCCAGCAGCTTCATGTTCTTCTTCTCAATCCTTATTCTCCTACTGCCTCCTCTTTCTATTCTTTCTAACAATAATAAAATAACCTATTATTCCTTATTGGGCTTAAAACTAATACACCCCCTTATTACTTTTATTCCTTTAAAAACAAGCCCACATCAAATAATATCAGTCTTCTAATATTATTTCTCCACTTAATAAAATAAATTAAATCCAATAATAATTTAATTAAATAATTAATTAAATTACGGGCGTTACAATAATTGGTAAAAACCAATGAAGGGTAGACCTATGGCTAAGTTGTGGTTCAAGCTCCTGCATTTATAGGCCCCCATTATCAGATTGAGCAAACAGTTGTCTAGCATAAATAGGACCGTAGCTAAAGCCAAGACTGATCTTAGCTTAGCACAAGAAGAGGTTGTTAGAACATAGTTTGATTCTACAACCCTCAATTAGAGTTTTGATGATAATAAAATACAAGAATAAATAAATTGTAAGATTTATATATAAGACATATATGCTACTTAAAATTATGTTGTGTATTTACAGAAACTCTGATGGAATCAGCATCAGAAGATCAGAATCAACATCAGCATCAGAAGATATGTCAGCATCAGAAGATCAAACATGTGCTACACGCTGAAGTTACCAGATCATACGCTAAAGCCTGATGAACAGAATCTGCGCATAAAATACTCTGACTCTGATCAAGATCCTAACCAAGTCATCATCACTCTGAAGCGTCAGCATAAAGGAAAGAACACTCTGATTATCATTAGCAGAACACTCTGAAGCGTTATTATGCATTCAAGACAGATTAATTACCAACGGCTTTATCCAAGACAAGATCTTCTCAAAAAGGAAAGAACGTTATTAGCATTGAAATGGATTTATGGACAACCAACGTATCTCTTCCGTGGCTATTTAAACAAGACTGTGTGAGAAAAGAAAAGGCTAATAATCTTCACGCATATACACGCAAAATCTAATCTTCACGCAAGCACTCATACAATTTGCTAAAGCTTTCAACCACGCCTACTCAAAAGCATTAGCAGTCTAGTTTCATTCTAAGCTTAATATTGTGTATTATCACAGTTGTGATATATAGTTTTATCAGAAAACATCAAACACACTTTTGTTCATTTATCTGTAAGAGAATTTCCTTGAGATAAACCGATTTATGGTCATACTCAAGAAGGCTTTAACAGTTGTTAAAGCAGTTGTGTGATCAGTTGATTATAGTGAATTAAGACCTCGTTGGAGAGAGGCGAAATCACCTTGACGGGTGGACTGGAGTAGTTTGAGATCAAACGAACCAGGATAAAAATACCGTGTTGTCTGCACCTTTGATTTAAGATTTACAATTCAACCCCCCTTCTTGTGTTTTTCACATCTTCAATTGGCATCAGAGCCCCTGGTTCTGAGCTTATAACACTTAACCGTGTCAGTACAAGATCCAGCGTCAGAAAAACACAAGGGCAGGACCACATCAAAACATCAGCAATGACAACAATGAAGAAAGAGACAGATTCAGTGGCAAACCTCCAGTCTTTGATGGAGAGAACTTTGACTACTGGAAAGACAGAATTGAAAGTTTCTTTCTGGCCCATGATGCTGATCTGTGGGATATGGTGACTGATGGATACACGCACCCAGTGGATGGAAGTGGTCAGAAGATTGACAGGAAAACAATGTCTGATCAACAAAAGCGTGATTTCAGAAATCATCACAAGGCCAGAACAATTCTTCTCAGCGCCATCTCTTATTCAGAATATGAAAAGATATCAAACAGAGACACTACAAAGAATATGTTTGACTCTCTGAGAATGACACATGAAGGAAACATTCAAGTCAAAGAAACCAAAGCTCTTGCGCTCATTCAGAAGTACAAGGCATTCAAGATGGAAGAAAGTGAATCAATAGAAACGATGTTCTCAAGATTTCAAATTCTGGTTGCTGGTCTCAAAGTTCTTGACAAAGGGTATTCTACTGTTGATCATGTTAAGAAGATCATCAGAAGCTTGCCAAAACAGTGGAGGCCAATGGTCACAACGCTTAAGCTAGCCAAGGATCTCAACAAAATCTCTCTGGAGGAACTTGTCAGCTCCCTCAGAAGTCACGAGATAGAGCTAGAAGCAGATGAACCTCAAAATCAAGGTAAGCCATTAGCTTTAAAATCTAATAGAAAATCTGACTCCAAGGTTTTGTAGGCTGTAGAAGAAACCTCTAATGGGTCCTCATCAGAAGAAGATGAACTATCTCTCCTCTCCAGAAGGGTGAACCAATTATGGAAGCAGAGGCAAAGGAAGTTCAGGAATCCCAGAAGATCAGAGAATCAGAATGAATCTTTCTCCAGATACAGAAGGTCAGAATCCTCCTTTGGACACAGAAGATCCGAAGGCTCTTCAGGAAGCAGAAAGCCAAACAAAGACATCATCTACTATGAATGTAACGAGCAAGGGCGCTACAAAAGCGATTGCCCAAAGCTTCAGAAGGAAAAGCCCAAAAAGAAGTTTGGAAAGGAAAAGAAGAAAAGTCTCATGGCTACATGGGATGATTCTGACACATCTGAAGCTGACTCAGAATCAGATGATGAAAGAGCAAACATAGCTCTCATGGCAAACATAACAGAAGACAATGAAGCTTCTGAGTCAGACTCTGAATCAGATACAGAAGAGGTATTCTCTGACTTTGCTATAAACTTTACTAAGGCTGAACTAGCTGAAAGCCTTAATGAAATTCTGGAAAGGTATCAACAGATCAGAGTCAAATTCAGAAACCTGAAAAGGAATCTTGCTTCTGACTCTGATAAGACTGAGAGTCTCAAATTGGAGAATTCTGAGTTAAAAGATAAAATTTCAAAATTAGAAAGTCTATTGCAATACTCTCAGAAGGAAACAATCCCTGAAACTCCCAGCAGTGCTGATGAGATCATCAAGGAGTATGATCACAGCTTTCAGAAGTTTCTAGCTAAAAACATAGATAGAAGCAAAATGGCTTCAATGATCTATAGAGTTAGCAGAAATGGCAGAAAAGGAATAGGATACTAAGGTAAGGTACCTACACCAAAGAATGCCATGGATTTAGTTATAAAACGCACTTCACTTGATTCACACTTTGTATACGGGCACACACATGACATCAAATATACAAGTAGTAATTATTCTGTCAAACCAAAATTCAACCAGAGTTTTGGTAAAACTAACAAATCAGGACCCAAGAAAATATGGGTACCTAAGGATAAAATAATACACGTGGCAGATATCTTTAGCAGCAAAGCAGAAACACTAATCATGGTACCTGGACTCTGGCTGCTCACGACACATGACGGGAAGAAGGCATATGTTCCAAAGCCTGGAGGCCACGTAGGTTTTTGGAGGCAATCAGAGAGGAAAGATCATTGGCTCTGGAACTGTAGGTAATGGAAATCTTCCCTCTATAAGTAATGTTTTATTAGTAGATGGATTAATGCATAACCTGTTATCCATAAGTCAATTAAGTGATAACGGTTATGATATAATCTTTAATCAAAATTCATGCAAAGCTGTTAGTCAGAAAGATGGGACTATCCTATTTAATGGAAAGAGGAGAAACAACATTTATAAAATCAAACTTTCTGAACTAAAAAGTCAGAATGTAAAGTGTCTTCTGTCTGTTAACAACGAGCAATGGATCTGGCACAGAAGATTGGGACATGTTAGTATGAGAAGAATATCTCAGATTAACAAACTCAATCTGGTCAGAGGACTTCCTAACCTGAAGTTCAATTCAGATGCTCTGTGTGAAGCATGTCAGAAAGGCAAGTTTGCAAAACCAGCTTTCAAATCTAAAAACGTTGTTTCCACCTCTAAGCCATTAGAACTTCTGCACATTGACTTATATGGACCAGTTAAAACTGCTTCAGTCAGTGGCAAGAAGTATGGGTTAGTAATCGTAGATGACTATAGCAGATGGACATGGGTAAAGTTCTTAAGACACAAGGACGAGTCACACTCTGTGTTTGTCACCTCCTGCAACCAAGTTCAGAATGAAAAGGATCTTAGAATCGTCAAAGTCAGAAGTGATCATGGTGGAGAATTTGAAAACAAAGATTTTAAGTCATTCTTTAACGACAAAGGCATTCTGCATGATTTCTCTTGTCCTAGAACTCCCAAGCAAAATGGAGTTGTAGAACGAAAGAACAGAACATTGCAAGAAATGGCCAGAACCATGATCAACGAGACTAACGTTGCTAAGATATTTTGGGCAGAGGCAATAAACACAGCGTGTTACATTCAGAATAGAATCTCCATAAGACCTATTCTGGAAAAGACTCCATATGAATTGTGGAAGAACAGAAAGCCCAACATCTCTTATTTTCATCCATTTGGATGTACATGCTTTATTTTGAATACAAAAAATTATTTGAACAATTTTGACTCTAAAGCACAAAAGTGTATTATGTTAGGATACTCTGAACGCTCAAGAGGGTACAGAGTATACAATACAGAAACACAGACTGTGGAAGAATCAATCAGTGTTCGTTTGTATGATAAGCTTGACTCTCAAAAGTCAAAGAAGAATAGTATTTGCAGGTATGGAAGTTGAATTCACAGGTACTGAAGACAAGTTATCAGAAGCTCTTAACAGAGACACTCCCTCAACATCAGAAAGAGGCACTACAAGCAATCCAGCACCTTCTGTTGATCAACTTCAGAAAAGACCATCCAGAAGCAGCATGGATCACCCAGAAGAAACAATCTTAGGACGAAAGGAAGATCCAATCAGAACAAGAGCTAGCTTCAGAAACTCTGAAGAATCCCTCATGGGACTTATTTCTCTAATTGAACCATCATCAATTGATGAAGCACTTCTGGACAATGATTGGATTCTAGAAATGCAAGAAGAGCTGAATCAATTCACAAGAAATGACGTATGGGATCTAGTTCCTAACCCAAAAGGATTCAACGTCATTGGAACAAAATGGGTGTTCAGAAACAAACTGAATGAACAAGGTGAAGTCATCAGAAACAAGGCACGATTGGTAGCACAAGGTTATAGTCAGCAAGAGGGGATAGACTATACAGAAACCTTTGCTCCAGTCGCCAGGTTAGAATCTATCAGACTCTTAATTTCATTTGCTGTTAATAAAGGCATCACTCTGTATCAGATGGATGTTAAGAGTGCATTCTTAAATGGCTATATAGAAGAAGAGGTATATGTGCACCAACCCCCTGGTTTTGAAAGTTCCAAAAATTCAGAATATGTTTTCAAACTAAAGAAGTCACTCTATGGTCTGAAACAAGCTCCCAGAGCTTGGTATGAAAGACTAAGTAACTTCCTGTTAGAAAAGGAATTCACCAGAGGGAAAGCGGACACAACTCTATTCTGTAAGACAGTTAAGAATGACATCTTAGTATGTCAGATTTATGTTGATGATATCATATTTGGATCTACTAAACCTTCTCTGGGAAGAACGTTTGCTAAGTGTATGCAGGCAGAATTTGAGATGAGCCTAATGGGGGAATTGAAATTCTTTCTGGGCATTCAGATAAATCAAACCCCAGAAGGAACTTACATTCATCAGGGGAAATATGTCAGAGAACTTCTGAAGAAATTTGATCTCTCAGAATATAAGCCATCAAAGATTCCAATGCATCCCACGTGCATTCTGGAAAGAGAAGAGGTAATCAAAAAGGTAGAACAGAAGGTCTACAGAGGTATGATTGGTTCTCTTCTTTATCTGACAGCTTCAAGGCCTGACATTTTATTCAGTGTATGCATTTGTGCTAGATTCCAATCAGATCCTAGAGAATCTCACTTAACAACAGTTAAGAGAATTTTCAAGTATCTGAAAGGTACTACTAATCTGGGTTTGTTTTATAGAAAATCAAGTGATTACAGCTTAGTAGGATACTGTGATGCTGATTTTGCTGGAGACAGAGTAGAACGTAAAAGCACTTCTGGAAGCTGCCAGTTTCTGGGAGAAAATCTGATCTCATGGTCCAGAAAAAGACAATCCACAATTGCTCTATCAACAACAGAAGCTGAATACATAGCAGCAGCTGGATGCAACACACAAATGCTCTGGATGAAAAGTCAACTTGAGGACTTCCAGATATTTGAGAGTAACATTCCTATCTTCTGTGACAATACTTCTGCTATTTGTCTTAGTAGAAATCCAATTTTACATTCTAGGGCTAAGCATATAGAAATAAAACATCATTTTATTAGGGACTATATTCAGAAAGGGATTTTAAATTTAAAATTTATTAACACAGACCATCAATGGGCTGATATTTTTACAAAACCACTTTCTGAAGATAGGTTCAACTTCATTCTGAAACATCTCAGCATGAAGCTCTGCCCAGAATAAAAAATTTTTGATTCTATATATTAACCTTAAGAACTTTGTTTATTTTTCTGTGAACTTCTGATCAATCCTCTTTCAGAATCTTAGAAGTGCAGATTGTATCAGAATCTATCCATGAAGATCTGAGCGCTTCATTTCCAGGATAGAGATGTGTTGTTCACTCAAGCAAACAAGTGTCATCCAATCATCAGCCATTTTCTGAGGCTGAACACGCGTTCACGTTTCTGAAAAGGCAAATGCACTGATTGGATGCATTGAGACACATGTCATGGGTAATTGTTCCAAATATCTTTCTGAATCCCCTAAAATCAGCTATCATTAAATGCTAATAATCATTATTAATTTCTCTCTCTTAACGTTTATGTTTTCAAAACCTTTTTAGAAATCTATTTAAACACACTTCACACCATTTACACTTTTTACCTTCACTTTCATTTTCTCTCAATATTTCTGATTTCAGTGTTCTTACTTTCTCAAGAAAAACCCTTTCAATCTTTTTCAAAAACCTCGTGTGAACAATGGCTTCTTCCAGCATTCCTACTGCAGGTTCCCATAAAACTATTTCATATGAACAATATGAAGTACCCTTCAGAACGCTTCTAACACCAGTCAAAAATCTTGAAGTTCTGTCAGAATTAATCGTGGATTTCAACAGTCTTAAGGAGAATGGGTTTGATTTATCTGAAGAAGTTAAAGCTCAAGGCTGGGAAAAGTATTTTGACAGGCTGGTGGGTCTAACATTTCCTATTCTGGTAAAGGAATTTTGGATTCACGCTTCTTCTTCAAATCATCAAGTCACGTCGTACATCATGGGGAAGAAGATTGTTATCACTGAAGACCTCATTGCACGCCTCATAAGGTACAATGGTGGTGGTATTCGTTGCATTGATATGGAAGAAAGGTGTGCAGATGTTGCCCTAATTGCAAGGGAAATCTTTACTCTGGGGCTTCCCTCCAGCAAGATAAGGGATTTGAAGGACAAACACAGAATTTGGGCCAAGATCATTCTGGGCTGCTTCAACCACAGGAAGCCTACCAGCTCTCCTGATTACATTAATATTGATCAGCAGTTTCTAATCTATTTTATCTCTCAGAAGGTCAAGATAAATCTAGCTCATCTTCTGTTCAATCATCTCAGAACAAGTGTTAAAGAAACAAGAGAAGAGGAACGAACAAAAAGGGATTGGATACCCTTGGGAAGACTGATATCAGATATTCTTATAGAGAATAGGCTGATTGATCATCTGCAAGAGGCTCAAGAAATCAGCACTCTGGAAGCTTCTGTTGGCAAGCAGCTGAATGCCAAAAATCTGAAGAAGATGAAGTTGATAGAGAACATCAAGAAGAAGCCCAGCGTCACTCCCTTTGATGAAATCTCCAGTAGAAGAGTCCCTCTGGACAACTTCCCTCTGTTCTCAGAAATTGACTCTTAACCTGAAATCATTCTGAGATATCTGGATGCTTGTAAAGCTGGTGGTACAGCACCAAATCTGAATATTCAAGATCTTCAGCAGAAAGCTCCAGAGGTTGTTCTGAAGAAGACAAAGAAAAGAAAAGCTGCTGCAGAAGGATCATCTCAACAGACTCCCAAGAAGAGAGGTAATCCTTCTTCTGTAACTGTTTTAGATTCGATTGCTATATCAACATCTATTCCAATTCCAACTCCATCTGAAAACCCAACACCTCAAACTTTTGATGATTTTGACCTTGATTTTGACCCTTCTGAATCATTAACCCTCAGAAGATCTCGCTCCCAACCATAAAATCTAAATACTGAAGCCATACCAGAACAAGAACTTGAAAAAGTTCTTTCTGATATAGACCAACACACTTCTGCTCCCGAAACAACAAATCCAAATTCAAACACAGAACCACAACCAGAAATTCCCCTCTCACCAATACCAGAAACTCCACTCTCTCCGGAACCAGAAATCCCACAACCTTCATCGCCTCAACCAGAAATTAATCCACCCTCTCCCCAACCTGAACAATCTCCACAACCTGAGACTCAAACCTCTGAGGCTCAACCCTCTTAATCCCCTGAACCACAACCTTTGGCCATTCAATTGCCCTGTGGTACCACTGTGAATATTCCTCAACTTCCCTCTTCACTAGAAATAACTCCACCAAATTCCCCATCAAGTCCAATAATAATTCCTGACTCTCCCACTCCCTCACCAAAATCCAAGTCAGAAGACCACAACAAAACTGTCATTGATTTAACAGTCTTTGAACGTCTTGCTGCCATCAACCACAAAACTGCTATCCCTAAACCAAAACATCCAGATGTTGGTTCCAACATATTGAACTTTGAAACAAAAATACAGAAGTGGATCACTTCTCTGAAACAAGCAAGTCTGGAACTGGTTGATCCTGCTGTATCAGACCTCCTCTGGACAAAATTCAGAAGATGGGTATGCTCTGAAACCTTTAAGTTGCAAGACCAGAGTTATGGACAGGCTCAACAGAACTTCAGCAATCTGCTAAAAGAAATTGAAGGTCCAGTTCTGAGCAAGCTGCTTAAGGAAGAAGTTCTCCATCTGGACATTGCTCCTTGGTCTGAACAGCGTCCAGCATACAAAGTTCAACCTACAGAAGAACAGATTATTCCAGCTGAAGACTTGGGTCAAGAAGAAGATACTACAGAAAGCTCTGAGAAGCACCCTGTTTCTGAAGATCCTCAAGCTTCCTCTCTTGACAGGCAAACTCTGGAGGACTTGAAAAGATCTGATATGCTGATGAATGAAAGAATGGATAAGCAGGACACCAAAATTGATGCAATAGCGAACATGTTATCTCAGCAACAGGAAACCAACACACAAATCAAGATCATGTTGGAGGATTTGTTCACACGACTTCCTCCTCCTTCTTAGAATTTCCTTGTTGTTTTTATAACTTGTTTATCTGTAATATTTTTACATGTTCTGAACTTATCATTGCTTCTGTTTTTAATATAAACGCACTTTTAACTCTGACCATTTTTTTAACTTTGATTATTTGTGCTTTTTGATAACTGACAAAAAGGGGGAGAAAGAATGATATTTTTTCAATAACGGATTACTGAGACATAAGTTTCAAACATTCTACCACTCTGATATATTTGAATTTCCTTCTTCTGAAAAGCTTACAGGTACAAAACGATGAATCTGATGAATCTAATGAACTCCGATACAGTAAAGTTCTGATGCTCAAAGAATCATGGAATTAAAAGGAAGTAATCAACTCAGGGGGAGTTTTTCTCTTTGTTGCTCTGATACCTTTTATTCCTTATCCTCTTATCTCTGATACCTTTTATTCTTTATTTGTTTATAACTGATACCTTTGATTCTTTATCTTTAATCTCTAATACCTTTTACTCGTTATTTGTTAATCTCTGATACCTTTTATTCTTCATTTTTAATTGAAAAAATCTGGTTTTTGTCATCATCAAAAAGGGGGAGATTGTTAGAACATAGTTTGATTCTACAACCCTCAATTAGAGTTTTGATGATAACAAAATACAAGAATAAATAAATTGTAAGATTTATATATAAGACATATATGCTACTTAAAATTATGTTGTGTATTTACAGAAACTTTGATGGAATCAGCATCAGAAGATCAATATCAACATCAGCATCAGAAGATATGTCAGCATCAGAAGATCAAACATGTGTTACACGCTGAAGTTACCAGATCATACGCTGAAGCCTAATGAATAGAATCTGTGCATAAAATACTCCGACTCTGATCAAGATCCTAACCAAGTCATCAGCACTCAGAAGCGTCAGCATAAAGGAAAGAACACTCTGATTATCATTAGCATAACACTCTGAAGCGTTACTATGCATTCAAGACAGATTAATTACCAACGGCTTTATCCAAGACAAGATCTTCTCAAAAAGGAAAGAACGTTATTAGCATTGAAATGGATTTATGGACAACCAACGTATCTCTTCCGTGGCTATTTAAACAAGACTGTGTGAGAAAAGAAAAGGCTAATAATCTTCACGCATATACACGCAAAATCTAATCTTCACGCAAGCACTCATACAATTTGCTAAAGCTTTCAACCACGCCTACTCAAAATCATTAGCAGTCTAGTTTCATTCTAAGCTTAATATTGTGTATTATCACAGTTGTGATATATAGTTTTATCAGAAAACATCAAGCACACTTTTGTTCATTTATCTGTAAGAGAATTTCCTTGAGATAAACCGATTTGTGGTCATACTCAAGAAGGCTTTAACAGTTGTTAAAGCAGTTGTGTAATCAGTTGATTATAGTGAATTAAGACCTCGTTGGAGAGAGGCGAAATCACCTTGACGGGTGGACTGGAGTAGTTTGAGATCAAACGAACCAGGATAAAAATACCGTGTTGTCTACACCTTTGATTTAAGATTTACAATTCAACCCCCCTTCTTGTGTTTTTCACATATTCAGAGGTTTGACTGGATAGAATGAACACTGACATTATTGAAAAGGTTAAAAATTGTAATGAGTCTCTTATCTACTGGCAAGAGATGAATGACCAAATGCTGAGGCAAAAAACGAAAGTCGATTGGCTTAGAAAGGTGATAGTAATAGTGCCTATTTTTATGCTTCTCTTAAAGCTAAGCATGTTGCTACCACCATCAGTATGATGCATAAAGATGATGGCTCTATTATTCAACATCCTGATGACATTGCTGCAGAGGTTTGTGATTTTATAGGAATCTCATGGGTTCGCGTGATAACAATTTGCTAATGATTGATATCAAAGCTATGAGGGATGGTCCTCAACTATCTGTGATGCAGAGGGATAGCCTCATTGCACCTATAACTATCCCTGAAATTTGAGCAGCTTTAAAGGGTATAGGTAATCTTAAAATTCCCGGTATTGATGGATATGGAGCCAAGTTTTTCAAATCCAGCTGGGAGGTAATCAAGTAGGATATGATTGAGGTTGTATATGAGTTTTTTTAAGCAGAATGTGATTTATAAAGCTTTTAATGAAACTGTTGTCACTCTTATTCCTAAACATCATGCTGCCAAGATCATTCGCGATTATTGGCCGATAGCTAGTTGTTCCATGTTTTATAAACTAATATCCAAGATTTTTACTACTAGACTCGGCAAGGTGTTGGGCAACATTATAAACAAAGCGCATGCTGCTTTTGTGTCAGGGCAGAATATTCAGAACCATATCTTGCTTGCAATAGAATTGATTAAGGGGTATAATAGAAATGAGGTTTCCCCTAGATGCATGATCCAACTACATCTCTAAAAAGCCTACGACATGGTGGACTGGTGTGCTCTTGAGAATATTATGTGTGAAGTTGGAATCCCTAGAAAATTTGTTGACTGGGTTATGATAATTGTGACTACAGTTTCGTATAGGTTCAATCTGAACGGGAAGTATACTAATACAATGGAGGCTAGACGGGGCATACGTCAAGGAGATCCATTATCCCTTCTCTTGTTTGTCATTACAATGGAGTATTTGAACAGATTTTTCTTTCAAATGCAAAATAATTCGGACATCAATCATCATCCCAAGTGTGAGAGGCTTTCAATTACCAATCTAATATTCACTGATGACTTGCTGTTGTTTTTCAGAGGTAATATTAGATCGATTGAGCTTTTGCATCAAACTCTCCAGACTTTCCTTGAGTCCACGGGGATGAAGATAAATCCTACTAAAAGTAACATTTACTTTGGTGGGGTTCCAGATGATATCAAACAGAGTATTATGAACAGGATTTCCTATCGCGGGGGCTATCTCCCGTTTCGTTAGCTTGGTGTGCCTGTGACAAGTAAGAACCTCCCTGTGATACATTATATGCCCCTTGTTGATAAACTGGTCTGCTGAATTACCCATTGGAGTGCGATTTTGCTGAGTTATGCTGGGCGGCTGCAACTTATTAAGAGTGTTTTGTATGCCATTACGTCTTATTGGATCGAGTGTTTTATTTTCCCCAAAAGTGTTTTGCATAAAATCATTGCTGTTTGTAGAACCTATCTCTGGACAGGGAGCCATACCTTGAGTAAGAAGAGTCCTGTTGCTTGGGAGAAAATTTGCAAACCAAAAACAAAAGGCGGTCTTAATATTAGGGACATAGAGGTGTGGAATATAGTGTTCATTCTGAAGCTGATTTGGAATATTTGTGCTAAGGCTGACAATTTGTGGGTTCAATGGATTCATGCTTACTATCTGAAAAATGATGAGGTGATGAACATAATTCCTAAACAGAGTGAATCAAGTATTTATAAAGCTATTATTCAGCAGCGTGTAGTTGTGGCTGACATTAACAGCTTGTGGGCTGGTATGTTGAATGAGGGGAAGTTCTGTAGTAGGAAAGTTTATAATGGTTTGATATCAGACAGTTCTAAAGTGGTACGATGTAATCTTATTCTGCATGGCAAGACCCAGGTCCATTATAACTCTCTGGATGACTTGCCATGGGATATTAGCAACTAAATCAAGGTTGTTATGGTTTAGTTTGAGGCCCAATAATAATTGTGTTTTCTGTGATAAAGAGGAAACTGTTGATCATATTTTCTTCAGTTGTACGAGGCTAAAGGGTATTTGGGAAGCTGTGCTGAATTGGCTTCAAATTATACATGTTCCTGGAGGTTTGGCTAATGAAGTGAATTGGATTCTTAGGCATTATTGTGGTAAAGGCTGGAAATCAGACTTGGTTAGAATGGCTATTGCTGAAACCATTCACAAATGCTGGCATTTTCGTAATGATTTGATTTTTCGTAAGTGTAATGATGATAGGAATATTGTAGACCACATTTAGCTTCGTTAATGATGCCCTGAGGTTAGTTTAATTTCTTTGTTTTTTTGTGGGCTGGATCCTAGCGATCGTTGTGTATTCTGTGTTTTTTGAATTAATGCAATTGTCGATTCAAAAAAAATATAATTTTGATTTATAGTGTAGATATAAGAAATTTGTTATATCTTATATTCTATAACTATAAGTTAATGTAATTCTTTTAACTGATTTACGCAAGTGCATTTTAAATGAGTTCATTATGCTTTCCTCTAATATGGATATTATTATTAACAACTTTTTCATTTAAGATAAAATTAAAAACCCTATAACATCATTGTGATACGGTGGTAGAACTGACTTGAGGTTTTGCGTTTGTGTTCGCAAATGTTTCGGTTTAGCAAGAGTCGCCGCCGACTTTTATTTTATCCAAAAGGAAAGGTAAAAAAGCACATGAAATACCTTTGAGATGTTTTCTTGAGTTCGGGGGGTAGATTATGAAAAGGGAAGGTGCTATCACCCTTTTCATCCATGGTTTTCCATGAGAGCTTAGTTACTTGTTTAGATCACTTGTTTGCTTTGACAATTGTTTAAAATGGTGCTTTGTGTGGTTTTGAAAGCATATTGAAAAGAGGCCATCGTTTTGGCAATCTTTGTAATGATTCTCGTTTGTAAGAATGTATACAAAGATGTTTGTCTTTTGAAAAATGTTTCAATGTTTTGAAAGTTGTTTGGAAATTGTTTTGAAATGTGTGTGTGTTTGTTTGAAAATAGCAAGGATTGTTTTTGAGATGATCAAGTAACTAGGAGCTATCTACCCTACTCAAAAGTCTTTCTTGTACATTTTTATTCCTTTGATATTGTTGTTTTACCATTGCTTTGGTAAACAACCCTATCTTTGGATGTTAAATAGGACGGGCGTGGGTCATCGTATGACCATAATAGCAATGTTGCCAAGTATCTTTAGCATTTTGAGGGACTAAGATCATTTGTTTAGGCAACCTTTTGATAGCGTCATCGAGGGACTATGATCTTTTGTTTTGTTTTGTTTTTCCAGGATACCTAGCATGCATACCATGGCCATTTTGTTAGGAAACCAAGTGGGTGAAACCCTAGAGGTGCTTGTTTGCAATGTGTTGTCATTTTTCATGCATTTTTGTCTTGGATTAGGTCATGCCTTTTTGTTTGATTTTTGTCTTATCATACAAACCCTAATTTACTAAACATGTATATAATGCGATAAATTGCGTAAAGTAAATCTAAGCTATTACAACAATATTATGGGAAGGGGGATACAAGTTTTGAATGGGGGATATTTGCACAAAATAAAACCCTAATTCACTATTACAACCCAATTGGATTTATTGTACAATAAATAAATAAATAAATAAATATACAAAATTTAAATATGAAATAAAATGTATGTATGCAAAAGTGTTTTTGTATTTATTTTTATGTATGTGAAAAATAAAATATTTAAGTCTAAAATAAGAAAAAATATTTGTGATTATTTTTGAAAGGGTGAAAAACCCTAATTTTTGTTTAAAATAATTTATATTCTATATTATTCATTTTTGTTCAAGAAAAATAATAACAATATGCATAAAATGTTTAAAAATTGAAATATGTATGAAAATAATATTTTAAATCTGAAAAATAATAAAATAAAAATGCATGATATTTTTATATTATTTTCAAGTTATTTTAAGAAAATGATTTCTATTTATTAAAATAAAACTATTTGTATATGCAAAAAATAAAATAAAAAAAAATGCAAAAAATTAAGAAAATATTTTTGGGATTTTTTAATGTTCAGAAAAAAATAATAAAGTCAAAAATATAAAATATGCAAGAAAATACAAAAATATAAAAATAATAATTCAGGGAGGTGCAAAAGTAAAATGGGGGGTGTGAATAGTAGCAGGCCCAAGGCGCCAGGCCTAGAACACCAACTTCATCCCTGTCCTTGCTTCGCGCGCGCTTCTGAGCTTGAATCTGTAACTCTCACATACGTTCACAAAAGCAAAAACCCATAACACAAAACATGTAGCTCATGATCTCACGATTCCAGTGATATAAAAAACATGACCTAACTCTAAAAGACCAAGGAGAATTTTAATGGCCCTAATTTCTGACCTAGTTTTTTCAGCATGTTCAACAACCAAATACTCTTAGCTCAGTTAATATAAATGGAAAGTATGCATATGTACAGTTTCAGCAAGTTAAGGACTACATTTTTGCTTCACAAATCTAAGCTTAAGGATGCCTAAATAAGGAGATAGAACTTTGAAAAATACCTTGTTCAGTTGAGTTTGGATATGGCAATGTGGGAACTTTGAGTGAGGCCTGAAAATCTTGTGAGCTTCCTTGAAGTTCCCTCAAGCTTTTCCAATGCTCAGCTTGCCTTGTAGATGCTTGAATCTTCCTATAGAAGTCAACCTGCAAACTCCAAAAATGAAAATGGTGAAGCTTGAAACAAGGGTTACAATTGCAAGACAAAGGCCTGGATAGTTTAGGTAGTAGGTATGGAATGTGTTTGAAGTGATTCAATGCAAAACGCACAAGCCAATATTGATTTGGCCAAGGTTCTGCAGAAGATGCCCTGTTTGGGCAGAAACTTGGGTTTTTTTTTTTGTGTTTGGGAGTGTTTTGAATGTTGTAAATTCGTGCCTAGGCTTGTGACAAAGTTCTGAAGTTGTTTCAAATGATGCCAAGTCTTGCCTTTATCAGATACACAAGTTGTCTTGACTTTTGCAAGTTTACTTGCTTTTGAAGAAACTTGGAAGTGACAATACAAAAGCTTGTACTTGCTAGCTTATGGACTGTATAGAGTTGGTACAAATTTCCTGATGTTTGTGGATCTTGTTTGCAACCAAAGATCAGGTCCATGGCTCAAGAAATACAAAATTGCAAAAAGCATGCTTTATCAAAATAGTATTGTGAACTTTATGCCATAAATGGATTAAACTCTTGTACAATGCTCCACAGGTCAGAATAAAGCCAATATCCATTTAATTTGAATTTAATTATGGAGTGTAGAAAGGATTAGGACCTGTAATACCAAGTAAAAGAATGTTTGAAACTGATTTGCAACTTGTAACATTGTGAAAATGCCTTGAACAAAATTGATAAATTGCCATTTTCCCTTATTCGATTCTCCCTAACCATAAATGATCTTGGAGAGTTCTTAGACATTTTGGAAAGCTTGTAACATGCTCTACAATCGATCTTTGAAATTCATTTTGAGGTAACTCTTGGAACTAGGTGAAAAATTACCATGAAGTTAGGTCAAAAACCTGCCTAAACTAGGGCAAAATTTCACTAAGTTAAAAAGTTTATGGACCCCTATTCACAAAATCATAACATGAGATCCAAGCATCTTTTGGGAAAACTTTATGAATAAAAGTTTTATATTTCATGGAGGACTACAACTTTCATGTTGGAAGTTTTCTTTGAATCCAATTTCATCATGGTGAAAAAGTAGTGGAAATTTGGGAAAAAATAAGAAATTTCCATAACTTAGAAAAATTCTAAGTTATGAAAAATTTCAAATTAAAACCCTAATTTGCAATTTTAGGTTTCTTGGTCAACAAGTTTCACATTTTGACATGTTTTGATGAATTATGACCCTTGGCACTTGATTTTGACCAAAAAGTCAAAGTTTGACTTTTTAGTGTACAGTTGACTTTTGATCAGTTGACTGGAAAATTCATCTGTCAATCCTATGCATTTGAGATCTTTTGAACTATGTGATTAGGTCAAGATGATTCTATTGAGTCCTTGAAATCTTGCTTGAACCCAATTGGTCATTGGCTAGGTTAAAAAATCAGAAATTGTCCTTTCTCAGTCAAAACCCTAATTTTGACCATTTTGCCCTTTTGATGATCTGATCAAATTCCTTGAGGAGTTGTGGTCCAAACTTGATCAAATGGTACATAGGAGCCTAGAGTGTTGTTTTGGATCAAAAATTATGAAGTTTGACTGTAAATTGGTCATGGTTGACTTTTTCCCAATACAATTGATTTTTAGGTCAATTGTCCAATTGACTGGGCAAAAATGTGATTCAAGGCTTGAAACTTGGTATGAGAAATCTTAGGGGTCCAAGATGGTGTATGAAAGTGACATGAGGAATTGATGATCCAAAAATCCTTGTGCAAACTCAAACCCTAATTTTAGGCTATCAGTGCAAGGTGAGGTCTTGAGCTGAGTAAACCCTAATCCTGTCTTGAGTCCAAAGAGTCTTGTGAGGAAAATCTTGATAAAATGAGAGGGAAAATATTGGGGTACAACAGCTGCCCATGTTCAATCTTCTTGAACCTGAAGAGTTAGATTGGCGAGTTTTGCCGTTCGTGACTCGAAGGTAAAAGATGATTGGACACTAGAGTGCCCGTAAATTTGCACTCGTCAAAGTGTAGCTGAGGAAATGGGCTTAACAGATGCCATTTGGAGATGTGATAGAATCTTTTTGGAGACGGGCTTAAAGATGCCATCCAAGAATGTTTGCTTAATTGTGAGTTGTAAGTCCGAAGAATGAGTATTCCGAATGGTGTCCGCGTCTGGAACGTATCTGAGCTGTATCTGGAGACTTAATCTGAATGAGCAATAGAATAGCATCCGTGTCTGGAGCGTATATGAGCTGGGGAAAATCAGAATAAGTGACAGAAAGGCAACCATGTATGGAGCGTATCTGGATTGTATCTGAAGTTGAGATCTGAATGAGTAGCAGAATGACTTCCGTGTCTGGAGTGTATCTGAACTGTATCTGGGATCTGAATAAGTGACGGAATGACTTCTGTGTCTGAAGTGTATCTGAACTTGAAATTGATAGTTGAATCTGAATGAGAAATAAAAAAGCTTCCGTGTCTGGAGCGTATCTAATCTGTATCTGATAGTTGAAGTCTGAATAAGTATCAGGATGGCATCCGTATCTGGAGCGTATTTGAACTGTATTTGAAATCTGAATTAGCAATAGAATGACTTCCGCGTCTGGAGTGTATCTGTAATGTATCATGATTGTATATTGTTAATGGTAGCTTGTTAACCTTATCCTGAAAAGGGTAACATGTTAACTGAAACACAAAGTTATGTTGCACGAAATGTATGATGCAATATATGTGTTTTATCAATGTTTATGATATATGGATGTAATGTATGCGCATGTAAGCTGATTTGCTGTCTTACTGAGGAAAATAAATCTTTAATAGCTGGGGGTAACAGAACCCTTAACTGCTACCGGGGAAAATAAATCCTTAACCGTTGTTGGAGATTCAAAATCTTTGATTGCTGATGAGAAATCCTTGGTGACTGTTGGGGATTAAAAATCCTTGACAACTTTTGTGGGGATATAAGGATCCTTCATGTCTTGAAGTTAGAGTATTGACAAAAATTCTGTTGTGAGAGTAATGCTATGTACAACCTGAGCAATCTGCTTGGAGAATCCAAAGAACTTTGATGATGTCTACTGGGGATTACACAACGGGAATCCTTGTTCTGCTGGGAAATAGAGAAAACTCTGATGACTTCTGTGGGGAATTAAGAATGAGAATCTTCATTCTGGAAACCTCACTGGGGAATAATAAAGCTCTGCAGGGAAGAAGGCTTAATGCTAGGGAGTAAGTTCAGGACTCTGGGGGAAAAAGCTTATTCCTGTTTGGAAAAAGTTCAGGAGTTTGGGTTATATGCCACTCTACTGGGGAATTATCCTAGGTTGGGGCGAGACAAAAGTTAACTATTACCTGGTTGGTTTCCAGGCTTCAAGACAACTTGCTGGGGAATTTAGAGAAACTTGATGGTCTCCACTGGTGATTGATAGTTGGGAATCTTGACTTGACTGGGGAAGAAGGTTTCATCTCCACTGGGAATCTGTAATTCAAAGTTTTTGCTCCACTGTGGATTGGGAATTTGAAGTTTAACTCTGATGGGAATTAACAATTTGAAATTATAACTCCGTTGGGGACATGTATTTCAAGGTTTTAGCTCCGCTGGGGACCTAGATGATGTACTGCAGGGATTGCTCCTGGAATAGCCTAAAGACGTTTTCCTATCCATTCATTCTGTTAGTAACTGTTCTTTTCCACTTTGTTTATTTGTAAACAGTAATTATGTTCAAATGCATATGTTCATCAATGAATCATTTGGCGTTTTTGCAAATAAAAACACAAGTGTAAAAGAAAAAGACAAATAGTTTTTGCACTTTGAAAGAGACATCTTTGTATTTATTTTGAATAAGTGTTTTGTACAAAGGAGACAGGCATCCTGGTAAGTGGGCGGTGTCATAAAAAGTGAGCAAAATTTATACAAAGAAAGATATTTATGTGTGTAAAAATCCCATGGGGTTCCCATTCGGCTATAGCCTTTGTAACTCCGAATATCTTGTTCATTCGTTGCTTCGTCCGAAGATGATTGAATTCATCAAAAGCTCAGAGTTTGTCAGTGAAGAGATTGCACTTAAAATGATCCGACGAGATATAGTCATACGCTTTAATTCCATAACTTTTGCCTGGACCGCCCTTTCGGGTTTTCGATCCACCGGGAAACCCTTTTTTGCCCAAGTCGCCCTTTCGGGTTTTCAACTTGCCGGGTGTACAGATTTTTTTATTTATCCCTAATTTTTGCCTGAACCGCCCTTTTGGGTTTTCGATTCACCGGGATGCCCTTTTTTTGTCTAGGCGTGTCAACCTAGCGGGCCATTTATGCGTAGTATCTTTTGACTATGTCTGCGTTCGCAGGGTGCGGCAGGTCGTCACCGTCCATGGTGGTTAAGATCATTGCCCCACCAGAAAAGATGTTCTTGATCACAAATGGTCCTTCGTAGGTAGGAGTCCATTTGCCCCTGGGATCACTTTGTGGCAAGATGATGCGCTTGATTACCAGATCCCCGACTTGATATGTTTGGCGTCTGACTTTCTTGTTGAAAGCCTTAATCATCTGCTTTTGATACGTCTGACCGTGGCAAACAACAGTAAGTCTCTTCTCGTCAATTAAGTTTAATTGATCAAGCCGGTTTTGGATCCAATCGTCTTCACTCAAACCAGCATCTTTCATGATTCTCAAGGAGGGAATATGAACCTTGATAGGTAAAACAGCCTCCATGCCATATACCAAGGAATAAGGTGTTGCCCCAGTTGATGTTCGTGCCGTGGTACGGTACCCGTGGAGAGCAAACGGTAACATTTCATGCCAGTCCTTGTAGGTGACTGTCATCTTTTGTATGATCTTCTTGATATTTTTGTTCGCAACTTCGACAACACCATTCATCTTCGGCCGATAGAGAGATGAATTATGATGTTGAATCTTGAACTGCTCACACAGGGAGGTGATCATAGTATTGTTAAGGTTTGTACCGTTATCAGTGATGATCCTTTCAGGGATACCGTACCGGCAAATAAGGTTTTTCTTTATGAAGCAAGCAACAACATTCTTAGTAACAGATGCGAAGGACGCTGCTTCGACCCACTTGGTGAAATAATCAATGGCCACAAGAATGAAGCGGTGTCCATTGGAAGTTGTAGGCTTGATCTCTCCAATCATGTCGATTCCCCACATAGTGAATGGCCAAGGAGCTATTAAGACATTTAGAGGAATAGGAGGCACGTGCACCTTGTCTGCATAGATTTGAAATTTGTGACAAGTGCAGGAGTGTTGATAGCAGTCTGCTTCCATGGTAGAATAGTAATAGCCTGCCCTTAGAATCTTCTTAGCCATCGTATGCCCGCTAGAGTTAGTGCCAAATGTACCCTCATGCAATTCAGCCATGATCTTTTCAGCTTCAGCTTTGTCCACATAACGGAGAAGAATAGAATCATGATTGTGCTTGTACAGGATGCCATTGCTTAGGAAGAACTTTGCCGAGAACCTCCTTAAGAACTTTTTGTCATTGACTGAAACTCCTTCAGGGTATTCCTGAGCCTCGAGATACCTTTTGACTTCATGAAACCATGGCTGGTCCACTACTTCTTCGGTATTAATATCGTGAAAATGTGTTGGTTTGTCCATCCGTTCAATGGTGATTTGGGGATCCTTATTATCCCAGTTAAGTTTAAACATGGATGACATTATAGCTAGGGCATCAGCTAGCTGATTTTATTCTCGTGGGAAGTGCTCGAAAGTAATCTGCTCGAAATGTGGTAACAATGTCAAGACATGTTCTTTGTAAGGGATGAGGTTTGGATGCTTAGTGTCCCACTCTCCTTTGATCTGAATGATGACCAAAGATGAGTCCCCAAACACAACTAAAGATTTGATTCCCAAGTCTATGGCAGCCTTGAGTCCAAATATGCAAGCTTCATAATCTGCCATGTTGTTCATACAGTTGAAGCAAAGTCTGGCGGTGAAAGGAGTATGGCAACCTCTTGGTGATATGAGCACAACACCGATACTGTTACCAAGTGCATTGGAGGACCCATCAAAGTACAGGGTCCATCGGGATCCTTGTTCAAGTCTGTCATAAGGTCTGAAATCTTCAACATTGTCCAATGTCATGATGTCTTCGTCGGGGAAGTCGAACTTCATGAATTGGTAATCTTCGACAGCTTGATGGGCCAGATGATCAGTTAGTACACTTCCCTTTATAGCTTTTTGGGTTATGTACTATATGTCGTACTCTGTTAGGATCATCTTGTTAGAACATAGTTTGATTCTACAACCCTTGATTAAAGTTTTGATGATAACAAAATACAAAGAATAATATTATTTCTAAGGTATATACAAAGAACAATTATGCTCCTTAAAATTATGCTTTGTATATGCAGAAGAATGAAATCAGCATCAGAAGATCAGCAACCTATGTTACACGCTGAAACCACCAGACCACAATGAAGTTTGATGACCAGAATTCGCGCCTAAACAAATACACTATGACTCTGATCAAAGACATCTTTACCAAGTCATCAACACTCTGAAGCGTTATCAGCAGATACAGCAAAGAAGACTCTGAAGCGTTACTGGTTATCCAAGACAGAATTAAATGCTAATGGCTTTCTTCAGACAAAGATCTTCTACAAAAGGAAAGTGCATTATTATCATTAAACCTGCTTTATGGGAAATGTATCATTGCTTGCCTATATAAACATGACTGCTTGTGAAAAGAAGTACGTACGCACTAAAAATTTGCCAAGCTATCGAAACCACGCATATTCAAAGCTTTAGCAAATTCATCTTATTCCAAGCTTATTTTGTGTAATTATCACAATTGTGATATATAGTTTTGTAAGAAAACAAAAACACACTTGTTCAATTCATTTGTAAAAGAAGTTCCTTGAGATTAACCGGATTGTGGTTGTACTCAAGAAGACTTTAACAGTTGTTAAAGTAGTTGTTGTAATCCTTTGAGAATAGTGGATTAAGACCTCGTTGGAGAGAGGCGAAATCACCTTGACGGGTGGGCTGGAGTAGTTTGAGATCAAACGAACCAGGATAAAAATACTGTGTTGTCAAGCCTTTTGATTTAAGTTTTACAATTCAACCCCCCCTTCTTTTGTTTTTCACATCCTCAATTGGCATCAGAGCGCCTGGTTCTGAGCTTTAACACTTAACCGTGTCAGTACAAGATCCAGCGTCAGAAAAACACAATGGCAGGACCAAGTCAAAACATCAGCAATGACAACAATGAAGAAAGGGACAGATTCAGTGGCAAACCTCCATTCTTTGATGGAGAGAACTTTGACTACTGGAAAGACAGAATTGAGAGTTTCTTTCTGGCCCATGATGCTGATCTGTGGGACATGGTGACCGATGGATACACGCACCCAATGGATGGACGTGGTCAGAATATTGACAGGAAAATGATGTCTGATCAGCAAAAGCGTGAGTTCAGAAATCACCACAAGGCCAGAACAATTCTTCTTAGCGCCATCTCATATTCAGAATATGAGAAAATATCAAACAAAGAAACTACCAAGAATATGTTTGATTCTCTAAGAATGACGCATGAAGGCAACATTCAAGTTAAAGAAACAAAAGCCCTTGCGCTCCTTCAGAAGTATGAGGCATTCAAGATGGAAGATAGTGAATCAATAGAAGCTATGTTTTCAAGATTCCAAATTCTTGTTTCTGGTCTAAAAGTTCTTGACAAAGGATATCCCACTGCTGATCACGTTAAGAAGATCATCAGAAGCTTGCCAAAACAGTGGAGGCCAATGGTCATAGCGCTTAAGCTAGCCAAGGATCTCAACAAAATCTCTCTGGAGGAACTTGTCAGCTCCCTCAGAAGTCACGAGATAGAGCTAGAAGCAGATGAACCTCAAAAGAAAGGTAAGCCATTAGCCTTAAAATATAATAGAAAATATGACTCCAAAGTTTTGCAGGCTATGGAAGAAACCTCTGATGGATCCTCATCAGAAGAAGATGAATTATCTCTTCTCTCCAGAAGGGTGAACCAACTATGGAAGCAGAGGCAAAGGAAGCTTAGTGTGATCGGTGGATCTGGAACTGACTGTTTAACGCTGGTTCGCGAAATGTCGCGGAAGCAAGAGTCGCCACCGTCTTTTATTTTCTCCAAATGGAAAGAACAAAAGCACAGAAAAATTCCTTTAAAGAGATTGCTCTCAGTTCGGGAGGTAGGTTATAGAAAGGGAAAGTGTTAGCACCCTTTCTATCCATGGTTATCCATGGGCTCTTAGATACTTGCTCAATGTGTTTTCAAAATTGTTTGCTCGCTTTTCAATGTGGGTTTAAAAAAAGTTTCTTTGAAAAATTTCAGTTCGACTCGTACGTCAGAGTGTTTGAAAAGTTTGTTTTGAAAGCTTTTGAAAAGTGTCAGTATGAAAAGAGTTTTGTTTGTTTGAAATTAGAGCAAGTATCCTTGAGAACCTACCTACCCTAAGGAATTCGTCTGTGTAGATGTCCTTTAAAGTAATGCCATCCCACCATTGAGAGGTAGGTAGCACCACCGTTGGAGGTGTTCGGGTCAATTCGAGTTTAGGGACGTGGTGATCACCAGAGCAATGGGAAGACACCTTAGAAGCTACCCTCATGCCAGGTTCCCGGATCATGAGGACTTACTAAGACGTCCTCTACTCGACGATCACCTTTCGAAAGGCAACAGTGAGGCGTACCCTAGGGGTGGTGTGTGCGAATTGTGTGTCATGTTTCAGTTATTTGTCTTGTCATGTTTATTGTGTTCTACGCTTGATTTTAATTAAGACATTCATTCTTGCATGCTTTTTAACAGTTAAATATTTGCGGGAAAATAAATCTAAGACTATTACAAATGGCGCGGGTCCACATCGCCAAAATTAAACCGGACCCGATTTAGCGGAAAGTAAATGAAGCAAGATAAAGTGCGAAAAAATTAGAGTTACAACGCTTTGGGAGAATTACATAATTATAATAAACGACATAAGATAAATGCGCGAAATAAAATAATTAAAAAAACAATGGGCGTTGGACCCTTTTTTGCAAAATATTAAATTAATAAGGAAATAAAAAAAAATAAAAAAATGAAAAGTTAAATGTTTTTGGTATTTTTGTGTTTTTTTAAGATTTAAAAGAAAAAAGAATTTATTGAAATTAAAAATAAAATGCTAAACCCTAGTTCTAATGTTTTTTTAAATTTATTGTGAAAATATTGAAATTTGACCTAATTTAAATCTAATTTATTTATGTACAAATTTAATTATAAAAAATAAAATAAATAAATAATATTGTGATAAAAGGAAAAACTAAAAAGGGATGAAAATTGTTAATTAAACCTAATTCTAATTTTTATATTTAATATGAAAGGAATTAAAAATAAACCCTAATTTAAATTAACTAATTTACATGCAAGTTTTTTTTTATGAAAAATAATTAAAATAAATATATATTATATTTTTGTCTTTTCTGAATTTTCTGTATTTTTTATGTATTGTAAAAAATATTTAATTAAATTAAAGCAATAAAATAAATAATATAATGATTAACAATAAAATAAAAATAAGTAAAAAAAAAAAATTGAAAGAAATTGCAAACCAGAGTGGGGTGTAGTCCCAAAATTGGAGGCAAGGTTCAGCAAATCAGGCCCATTAAGCTTGAGTCCATTGACTTTTCCAGGTTACGTACTAGTGCGTTGACCCTTGTGCACGTGTTCTTCAGATCTAGGCCATTGATTTGGAGCAGCTAGGCGCGTGTATGATGGGATGATGATGGAACATGGTGCATCTGGACGTTAGCGTAGCATAGGATTTTATATTGAAAAATAACATTGAGATTTGCCAGACCTGGGACTTGAACCCAGGTCTTGGAGGTTGCATGCATTGGTACCTGCCAGCTGAGCCACTAAGTTTCATTTAATATATTATAGTCAATAAATAATAAAAGGAAAAACCAACGCATAATGGAGAGCACGCGCGAAATTCAAATGTAGCCAATCCCTGCGTGCCACGGAGTCGTCTTCTCCACCATCCCTGCAAACAAAACATATAGGCAACGGTTTTCGTTGCGTTGCCTAAACCCACATCTCAAAAAATAGCGAATAGACCCTCGACGCTCATAAATTGAGCGCGAGGGTTGGAATCTCTTCGTCTTCAAGCGCTGATTGCAATGGTGGTACCGTGATGGTCTAATTGTTCTTGGTCTGAAAACCCCTAATTTAAGAAACCTGCAACCCTAGAAATTGGTTATGGCAAAATCGCATACGATGCATGATTATTCAATTAAATACCATGGTCAGCTTTAGAACTTCATAAGGAACAAGAATCAACAAATAAAAAGTGCAAAGGATGCTTAAATTATGATGCACGATTTCAACAATTTTTCTTTACAGTTTGAGTTGTAGATACCACTTCTTTGCGTTTTGATTGATGTTAGGGATTGGCACACGTTCAGAGTTTGTCAAGGAAGCTATTGAACCAAGTTTGGAGCCTTGAATTCACCTCTAGGATGCTTTTCAGTTTTCCACTTTTAGGGAAAATTTTCAAGTTTTTGTATAGCTTCTGAGCGCAGCTGAGAGTGTCTTTGGCTTAGGGTTGTGCTTCTGAATATGTATGGAGGCTTTTAGGTCAACAAAACTTGACAAAATCCAAGGCATTCATTGTTTGGATATTTGATTTTGTTAAGAATCTTTTCACATTTTTTTTCATGTTGTTTTTGCACAAATCATATCCCAATGCTCCAAATCTTTCCAAATTGGCTTAGGCACGAATTATTGAGCCTAAAATGTGTACAAAAAGATTCATTAGGTCAAGTTAGATATTTTCTATATATTTAAATAATTTAAATGAATTAATATTAATATAAATTCAAATAAATAATTAAAAAATGAGAAAATACTTCCCTTTGGGCCTAATGGTCGTGCATAGGCTTGGCATGAAGAAACTTGGAAGAAAAATGGGCCCATTAGCATTTTTGGATCATTTGCATCAATGTTGACTTTTCAAAATTCCCAAAAATTTCCCAACTTCCACAAGGCATAACTTGCTCAATTTTTAAGCTTTTCACATGTTCTTGGACATTTTGGAAAGGTCTTTGAGTCCTATAACCAATGCCTTTGGTACCATGTCATTTTGATTCACCAATCTCAAGTTATGGCCTTTGACTTAAAGTCCCTTTTTGTTGACTTTTGAAAATGACCTATAATGTTGAAATTGATAACTTTTTGTGAGAGCATTTCTTGGACTTGGAATATGAAGATGAATTGTAGGAAATGTCTTTCTCTTCAAAATGAGCTTTGGATGGAATTTTTCTGATAATCCATGTGAAAGTTATGCCCTGGTCAATTTCAGTTGACTTTTTCAGCTGTCCAAATATAGCAACTTTTGCATCTTTGATGATTTCTGAGCCAAACTTTGAGAGTCATGATCAAGCATTGATCAAATGATGTTTGTGGCTTCAAAATGATGTGTTGACCAAAAATTTGAACTTTTGACTGTCAAATGACCATTTTGCCCCTACAGTTGACTGCAGTGCAATCTAGGGTTTTGACTGTGCAACTTTGAGCTGAATGCCTTGAAACTTGATATGAGGATGTTTGACCATCTTTGTAGGCATATGAGACTTGATTGGGTCCTTGAAAACTTCCTTTCTTTGATCAGAACACAAACCCTAGTTTTGACTGTATGGGAGACAGTTGAACTGCATAACCCTTGGGGAATTTTGTGACCTTGACTTGACAAATCTTGGAAAATATGGGAGGGAAAATTTTGGGGTGCAACAGTTGCCCCTGTTCAATCTTCTTAGACCTGAGGATGCAGATTGGCTGACGTGCCTTTCGTAATCCGAGGGTAGAAGATGATTGGACACTAGAGTGCCCAGAAATTTGCGCTCACATAGTAGCAGTGATGATGGGAATGGGCTTACAGATGCCATTTGGTGATTGCTGGATAGGGCGATGAGATTATAGATGCCATCTGAATGTTGATGGCAGGGGAGATTCCTTAGCTAGAACCTGCATACCTGCAAAAGAAAAAATGAGTACCTGACACGTTGCAGGAGCTGATTTTAGATGCTTGGTATAGATATGTCCTGACTGGTTACAGGAGCTGAGTCTGGAGCTTCAAACGCTGATGAATGAACCAGAGATGGTTACTGCCTTAGCATGAATGGTAAGAGAACCTTGGAGGATTTTAACTTCAACAACGCTCGTTGAGAAAAATCTTGGCGGGAATTACCATCTTCGCAGTATTGGGCAGAGAATCATAGCCAATTATAATTTGAAAGGAATGATCACCTCACACTCATCGTCGGAGAGGGAAACATCTGAAAAGGGCTTACCACCTCACACACCGTTGGAGAGGGAACCATAGGAGAATATCACCTCACACTCATCGTCGGAGAGGGAAACATCTAGAAAAGGGATTACTACCTCACACACCGTTGGAGAGGGAACCATAAGAGAATATCACCTCACACTCATCGTCGGAGAGGGAAACATCTAAAAAGGACTTCTGGAAGCAGTATCAGAACGTCACCATATCTGGTTTACATCTGAAACTATATCTGGAAGGAAATCTGGAAGCAGTATCAGAACGTCACCATATCTGGTTTACATCTGAAACTATATCTAGAAGGGAATCTGGAAGCAGCATCAGAACGTCACCATCGCTGGGTTTACATCTGAAACTATATCTAGAAGGAAATCTGGAAGCAGTATCAGAACGTCACCATCGCTGGGTTTACATCTGAAACTATATCTAGAAGGAAATCTGGAAGCAGTATCAGAACGTCACCATCGCTGGGTTTACATCTGAAACTATATCTAGAAGGAAATCTGGAAGCAGTATCAGAACGTCACCATCGCTGGGTTTACATCTGAAACTATATCTAGAAGGAAATCTGGAAGCAGTATCAGAACGTCACCATCGCTGGGTTTACATCTGAAACTATATCTAGAAGGAAATCTGGAAGCAGTATCAGAACGTCACCATCTCTGGTTTACATCTGAAACTATATCGAGAAAGAAATCTGGAAGCAGCATCAGAACGTCACCATCTCTGGATCATATCTGAAACTATATCTAGAATGAATTGCGATAGTTGATAGTAGTCACTTTTGTATTGATCTTTTTCCTGAAAAGGCGAGACATAATTGGATGCAAAATCATGATGCATGAACTGTATGTCTTCAAAATCAATGAGATTCGTGCATATGCATGCTATAATGCTGTATGTGACGTTTTATGAATGTATGTTTGTCTAAGAAAATAAATCCTTGACGGGTGCCGGGAAGTCGTATCCTGGGCTGATGTTGAAGAATAGTTGCAAGAATTCCAATAGACGAAGATAACTCCGTTGGGGAATGAACTTGGCGAATGGAGGATTCTGCGGGGAGAAAAGGATATTCTAGCGACCATGCTGGGAAGAAATACTCTGTGGGGGATGCTTTTGCTGAATTGTTGAGGATGACTCGCTGAGGATACCTTGCTGTATTGGAAGTATGAATGGACTTCGCTGGGGATAAGAAGATTCTGTCGACGACGATCTTTCCGTGGCTTCTGGCTGAGGATAACCCAGTTATATCCTGTTAAGGAAATAACTCTTTAAATCAAGCCGGACGACGCGTTCGTGCCCTGCTAGGGGATAAGCTTCCAGAATCTACTGGGGATAAGCTTATTGCTTGGGGAGATAGATTCCAACCTTCCTGGGGGACTGGATTGGACTCTCCTGGGGAAGTTTTGAACTGCGTTGGCTATGTTCTTCAACGGAGCTTATCCTGATACCTTGGAGGACAGAACAATCAGACTGCTCAGACCAACCTTTATTGCCCCTGTTTCTATGGGGGGGACACTTGTGGGGTGCTGATAGTTGTTGATGAGCAAACCTTCTTCTGGTAGGCAGGTGACAAGATGACAGGACATAGTCGTATGCTTTGATCCCTAACTTTTGCCTGGACCGTCCTTTCGGGTTTTCAGTCCACCGGAATACCCATTTTTGCCCAAGCCGCCTTTTCAGGTTTTCGACTTGTCGGGTGTACAGATTTTTTTATTTCATCCCTTATTTTTGCCCGAACCCTTTTGGTTCGCCGGGAAGCCCTTATTTTTGCCTAGGCATGTCAACCTAGCGGGTCTTTGATTTTGCGTAGTATCTTTTCGACTATGTCCGTTCTCAGAAGGTAGGGAATTGCCCCTGTTTAGAAGTGTTTTGTCACCAGAAGATGTTTGATCAGGAGATATTTGTTGTTGAAATGCCCCAAGTGACTCAGGTGGAGATTTGTCCCAGGCTGGTTGGCCTTTTGAGAGATTCTCGGAATCTTGACTTAACTGCCCCAGATGATGGACAATAGCCATACCTGCCCCTTGATTGGAGATACTCTTGTTCATTAGACTTTCGTCGTGCAAGTTTCTATGCTGTTTAGACAAAAAGTCATATGCAAACAAAGTCATGTTAAAAATGCAAAGCTTATGTCTGTCTCAAAGATTTTGAAAATGCATTCTTTTTCATAAAACAAATTAATGTTTGTAAAACGTGATGTTAACTCCGTATTTACCGTAGGCCTTCAGGAGTCAGGATACCTTTCGTGACAGTATGCTTTCGAACTAACCCATGCTTCAGCTAGGACTTTTAAGGGTTATAACGTGGCCTGGTTCACGGTTTAAGAAACAAAGGATAAAGGCTCAAATTATTTGTACCCACCCGTTCTTCGTAATGTTCTCCAAACCTAAACTCAGTTGATCGTACGTTAGACCTTGTTTGAGTCTTTGCTCTGATTTTCCGGTGATGATTCGGAGGTTGATAACTTATTTTGAATAGGCAGTCATGTTTTTGTTGAGGGTTTGTATGACCTCTTTCTTGTCTGATTTTTGTTATCCCTGAATTTTACCTGAGCTGTTTCCTTTTTGGAATTACAGTCAGCGGGATGCCCCAGTTTTGTAAGTCTCCTTCATAGGTTTTGACTTAATGGGTTTTTTATTTTGAAAGATAATGACTGCCTTTCTTTATTGATTATTCAGAACCATCATCGTCTTTTGTTTTGTAAGGACCTTTTTAGTGCCATTCGTTATGCACTTGGATCAACTGAGAGACTACCCTGCCCCAGGTGATGATTAAGGGTTTTAAATTTCGAAAAGAAAAACTCCTACTTCTTTGGCTCAAAATGGGTTGACGAGGGATTATCTTCCTTATAACTCCAGTGTTTAGGGATTTGAAACAATGCCTGTACCTCATCAGCGGGGTCTGTTCAAAAGCATACTGTAAAGATAGCGGTATCGTTTTCGTCATCCTCCCTCAAGAGGCTTAGAATTTTAGATCCAGAGTTGACATCAGAAAAAATATGAAAAGATATTTGAACATAATGAAAATAATTGTATTAATTTCCAAAACAGACATATGCGATGCATTAATAGAATAAAAGAGTTTGCTATGACATTAATTGTTTGTATAAGCAAAGCAAAGTACAACTCAAAAATTCAAATAAACAAAAGGCTTCAATGATTGGGCAACGGAGCAGTGATTATGTTCGGAGTTTCAGGCACTTCAAACTGAATCTCTCCAGCGTCGATCATATCTTGGATCTTGTTCTTGAGAGGCCAGCAATTGTCTGTAGTATGCCCCGGGCTATCTGAATGATATGCGCACCTATCGTTGGGATGATAGTTGGGTGCAGAAGTGTTCGGATTCCGGAGAGGAGCCCTTAAGGTGATCAACCCTGCCTTCAACATTTGTTGCAGTGCTTGATCCAACGACATGTTGAGTTTGGTGTACTGCCGTTTCTCTTTGCGCTGCTGCCCCTGTCCTTGTTGAGCAGGTCCAGGGCTGGAGATCTGGATTGCCCCGGTCTCATGACGGCTCTTTTTACCGTGCACAGCATTGGATTCTTTCTTCCCCTGATGAGGCTTCTTATCAGAATGTGCAGCTTCTTGAATTTTCCCAGACCGGATGCCAGCTTCTATTCGCTCTCCAGTCAAGATAAGATCTGTGAATCCAGCAGACGAATTCCCAATCAGGTGGTTATAAAATGGACCAGACAAGGTCCCCAAGAACATGTCCACAAGTTCCCGATCAGTCAGAGGTGGTTGTACCCTTCCAGCGAGATCCCTCCATTTCTGCGCATATTCTTTAAAACCTTCACTTGATCCTAACGACATACCCTGGAGTTGGGTACGTGTAGGAGCAAGGTCGGCATTATATTGATACTGCTTATAGAAAGCAGTAGCCAACTCCTCCCAGTTACGAACCTTGGTCCCATCTAGCTGATAGAACCATTCGAGATGAGTCCCTGAAAGACTCTCCTGGAAGAAGTGGATCCACAAATTCTTGTCCACCGTATATGGTTGAATCTTCCGAACATAGGACCTGAGATGTAACTTGGGACAAGACGTCCCGTCATATTTAGAGAAGGATGGTGCTTTGAACTTATGCGGGATAATCACACCGGTTGACAAACCCAGATCTCCGAAATCCATCCCAGGTACCTGTTGAACCTCCATAGCTTTCAATCTGTCCTCCAGTTGCTTATATCTGTCATCAGCAGGAGGGTACTGCTCTTCATCAAAATCTGTCTCGTTGTCGGAGACCACTGGACTGGGAACCTCTCTCTCATGATGACTGCTTTCCCTCACAGATGGGGTTGTCCTCTCAGTTTCAGTCTGCGGTGTATTCCCAGATCTGCGTCTAGGGCTGAACAAAACATTCCTCTTCTTCTTCTTGTCCTTCTTCGAGAGCAGAGCCTTCAGATCTTGTTGCCCCTGAGTCAAATTCATGATCAGTTCTTGGAACTGGGCGTTCTGAGCCTGGAGGTCCTTGATAGTCTGCTCGGCTGATGATTCAGGATTCATGACGACCGGCTGAAATAAACAGCGAAGAAGGGTAAGCAACCTGTCAGAGGGATACCTGCAATGCAATGAGATGTATGATATGCATGTGATGATTTCAAGGACCTCGCGGGGTAAACAGAGAAACTTATTAGAATTGGGAACTGGCAACTTGATTGAAGGAACTTCCTGTTGTAGAGAGCCCTTCTTCAAGGGTCAAAGGCTCGCCATATCCAGTGGGTCATAGCCCCTGACAACCTTGGCTAGAGGAAAATAAATCCTCTTTGCCCCTTGCTGGGATAATTGTTCATCATGACCTGCATCACAAGCCCTTGAGATCCTTGAAATGGGTTAGGATGTATGCAATGATATGATGTCATGCTATGCATGGGGTGATGTAGGTAAACCCTGTTATGAGTCCCAATTAAGGACTATAAACAGACCCTGCAAGAAATTCAGTATACTTGGTTATGAGTCCCAATTAAGGACTATAAACAAAACCTGCAAGCGATTAGTACACCCTGTTATAAGTCCCAATTAAGGACTATGAACAAAACCTGCAAGAAACCTAAGTAAAACCTGTCATGAGTCCCAATTAAGGACTATAAACAGAACCTGCAAGTGGTTAGTACACCCTGTTATAAGTCCCAATTAAGGACTATGAACAAAACCTGCAAGACATCAAGGGTCAGATAACAAGCATGCAAGTAGTCAAGTACGAAGGCACGCAAGTCACACAAGAGAAGCCCTTAGGGTTTAGGCCAGCATGAGGTCTAGGTATTACCCTCTTTCAGTTTGTTGGTTCATACCTGTCCTATCAAAAGTAACCGGGTTCTAGAGGATCCCAATATCACTGACTACCCTCAATCGGTCATAACTCCAGCATCGCAATCTTTTCTTGCGGCCAGAACCATCACGAGAGTTTAGCCTCAATGGGCGTAGCATACTGCTACTGTTTCTATTGGCCAAGTTGGGTCATTTAAGGTTCTAAGGTCTGTTGGTGCTTAATGACTCCTTGGAAGACCCATATTCTCCCCGTTTCAACACGAGGGATATCGGTACAGACCAAGGCGCCACACCAACGTAGCCACTGCTTCACCCATGTCGGTATACGCCGGACAGGTCCCTCACAGCTTATGCTACCTAAACAGGGTATCCCCAGATCCGGGTTAGGATCTATGTAACTCCCATGCAACCCACAATAGTAAAGCAAGCAAAGAAGACAATTGAAAACACAGTGATCTTAATCCTAAGGTACACCTCACTTTAAGTTAATTCCCCAGCAGAGTCGCCAGTTCTGTGATCGGTGGATCTGGAACTGACTGTTTAACGCTGGTTCGTGAAATGTCGCGGAAGCAAGAGTCGCCGCCGTCTTTTATTTTCTCCAAATGGAAAGGACAAAAGCACAGAAAAATTCCTTTAAAGAGATTGCTCTCGGTTCGGGAGGTAGGTTATAGAAAGGGAAGGTGTTAGCACCCTTTCTATCCATGGTTATCCATGGGCTCTTAGATACTTGCTCAATGTGTTTTCAAAATTGTTTGCTCGCTTTTCAATGTGGGTTTAAAAAAAGTTTCTTTGAAAAATTTCAGTTCGACTCGTACGTCAGAGTGTTTGAAAAGTTTGTTTTGAAAGCTTTTGAAAAGTGTCAGTATGAAAAGAGTTTTGTTTGTTTGAAATTAGAGCAAGTATCCTTGAGAACCTACCTACCCTAAGGAATTCGTCTGTGTAGATGTCCTTTAAAGTAATGCCATCCCACCATTGAGAGGTAGGTAGCACCACCGTTGGAGGTGTTCGGGTCAATTCGAGTTTAGGGACGTGGTGATCACCAGAGCAATGGGAAGACACCTTAGAAGCTACCCTCATGCCAGGTTCCCGGATCATGAGGACTTACTAAGACGTCCTCTACTCGACGATCACCTTTCGAAAGGCAACAGTGAGGCGTACCCTAGGGGTGGTGTGTGCGAATTGTGTGTCATGTTTCAGTTATTTGTCTTGTCATGTTTATTGTGTTCTACGCTTGATTTTAATTAAGACATTCATTCTTGCATGCTTTTTAACAGTTAAATATTTGCGGGAAAATAAATCTAAGACTATTACAAATGGCGCGGGTCCACATCGCCAAAATTAAACCGGACCCGATTTAGCGGAAAGTAAATGAAGCAAGATAAAGTGCGAAAAAATTAGAGTTACAACGCTTTGGGAGAATTACATAATTATAATAAACGACATAAGATAAATGCGCGAAATAAAATAATTAAAAAAACAATGGGCGTTGGACCCTTTTTTGCAAAATATTAAATTAATAAGGAAATAAAAAAAAATAAAAAAATGAAAAGTTAAATGTTTTTGGTATTTTTGTGTTTTTTTTAAGATTTAAAAGAAAAAAGAATTTATTGAAATTAAAAATAAAATGCTAAACCCTAGTTCTAATGTTTTTTTAAATTTATTGTGAAAATATTGAAATTTGACCTAATTTAAATCTAATTTATTTATGTACAAATTTAATTATAAAAAATAAAATAAATAAATAATATTGTGATAAAAGGAAAAACTAAAAAGGGATGAAAATTGTTAATTAAACCTAATTCTAATTTTTATATTTAATATGAAAGGAATTAAAAATAAACCCTAATTTAAATTAACTAATTTACATGCAAGTTTTTTTTTATGAAAAATAATTAAAATAAATATATATTATATTTTTGTCTTTTCTGAATTTTCTGTATTTTTTATGTATTGTAAAAAATATTTAATTAAATTAAAGCAATAAAATAAATAATATAATGATTAACAATAAAATAAAAATAAGTAAAAAAAAAATTGAAAGAAATTGCAAACCAGAGTGGGGTGTAGTCCCAAAATTGGAGGCAAGGTTCAGCAAATCAGGCCCATTAAGCTTGAGTCCATTGACTTTTCCAGGTTACGTACTAGTGCGTTGACCCTTGTGCACGTGTTCTTCAGATCTAGGCCATTGATTTGGAGCAGCTAGGCGCGTGTATGATGGGATGATGATGGAACATGGTGCATCTGGACGTTAGCGTAGCATAGGATTTTATATTGAAAAATAACATTGAGATTTGCCAGACCTGGGACTTGAACCCAGGTCTTGGAGGTTGCATGCATTGGTACCTGCCAGCTGAGCCACTAAGTTTCATTTAATATATTATAGTCAATAAATAATAAAAGTAAAAACCAACGCATAATGGAGAGCACGCGCGAAATTCAAATGTAGCCAATCCCTGCGTGCCACGGAGTCGTCTTCTCCACCATCCCTGCAAACAAAACATATAGGCAACGGTTTTCGTTGCGTTGCCTAAACCCACATCTCAAAAAATAGCGAATAGACCCTCGACGCTCATAAATTGAGCGCGAGGGTTGGAATCTCTTCGTCTTCAAGCGCTGATTGCAATGGTGGTACCGTGATGGTCTAATTGTTCTTGGTCTGAAAACCCCTAATTTAAGAAACCTGCAACCCTAGAAATTGGTTATGGCAAAATCGCATACGATGCATGATTATTCAATTAAATACCATGGTCAGCTTTAGAACTTCATAAGGAACAAGAATCAACAAATAAAAAGTGCAAAGGATGCTTAAATTATGATGCACGATTTCAACAATTTTTCTTTACAGTTTGAGTTGTAGATACCACTTCTTTGCGTTTTGATTGATGTTAGGGATTGGCACACGTTCAGAGTTTGTCAAGGAAGCTATTGAACCAAGTTTGGAGCCTTGAATTCACCTCTAGGATGCTTTTCAGTTTTCCACTTTTAGGGAAAATTTTCAAGTTTTTGTATAGCTTCTGAGCGCAGCTGAGAGTGTCTTTGGCTTAGGGTTGTGCTTCTGAATATGTATGGAGGCTTTTAGGTCAACAAAACTTGACAAAATCCAAGGCATTCATTGTTTGGATATTTGATTTTGTTAAGAATCTTTTCACATTTTTTTTCATGTTGTTTTTGCACAAATCATATCCCAATGCTCCAAATCTTTCCAAATTGGCTTAGGCACGAATTATTGAGCCTAAAATGTGTACAAAAAGATTCATTAGGTCAAGTTAGATATTTTCTATATATTTAAATAATTTAAATGAATTAATATTAATATAAATTCAAATAAATAATTAAAAAATGAGAAAATACTTCCCTTTGGGCCTAATGGTCGTGCATAGGCTTGGCATGAAGAAACTTGGAAGAAAAATGGGCCCATTAGCATTTTTGGATCATTTGCATCAATGTTGACTTTTCAAAATTCCCAAAAATTTCCCAACTTCCACAAGGCATAACTTGCTCAATTTTTAAGCTTTTCACATGTTCTTGGACATTTTGGAAAGGTCTTTGAGTCCTCTAACCAATGCCTTTGGTCCCATGTCATTTTGATTCACCAATCTCAAGTTATGGCCTTTGACTTAAAGTCCCTTTTTGTTGACTTTTGAAAATGACCTATAATGTTGAAATTGATAACTTTTTGTGAGAGCATTTCTTGGACTTGGAATATGAAGATGAATTGTAGGAAATGTCTTTATCTTCAAAATGAGCTTTGGATGGAATTTTTCTGATAATCCATGTGAAAGTTATGCCCTGGTCAATTTCAGTTGACTTTTTCAACTGTCCAAATATAGCAACTTTTGCATCTTTGATGATTTCTGAGCCAAACTTTGAGAGTCATGATCAAGCATTGATCAAATGATGTTTGTGGCTTCAAAATGATGTGTTGACCAAAAATTTGAACTTTTGACTGTCAAATGACCATTTTGCCCCTACAGTTGACTGTAGTGCAATATAGGGTTTTGACTGTGCAACTTTGAGCTGAATGCCTTGAAACTTGATATGAGGATGTTTGACCATCTTTGTAGGCATATGAGACTTGATTGGGTCCTTGAAAACTTCCTTTCTTTGATCAGAACACAAACCCTAGTTTTGACTGTATGGGAGACAGTTGAACTGCATAACCCTTGGGGAATTTTGTGACCTTGACTTGACAAATCTTGGAAAATATGGGAGGGCAAATTTTGGGGTGCAACACTTAGGAATCCCAGAAGATCAGAAAATCAGAATGAATCTTCCTCCAGATACAGAAGGTCAGAATCCTCCTCTGGACACAGAAGATCTAAAGGTTTTTCAGGATACAGAAAGCAAAACAACAAAGACATCATCTGCTATGAGTGTAACGAGCAAGGACACTACAAAAGTGATTGCCCAAAGCTTCAGTAGGAGAAGCCCAAAAAGAAGTTTGGCAAGGAAAAGAAGAAAAGTCTCATGGCTACATGGGATGATTTTGACACATCTGAAGCTGACTCAGAATTAGATGATGAAAGAGAAAATATAGCTCTCATGGAAAACATATCTGAAGACAGTGAAGCTTCTGAGTCAGACTCTGAATCAGATACAAAAGAGGTATTCCCTGACTTTACTATAAATTTTACTAAGGCTGAATTAGCTGAAAGCGTTAATGAAATTCTAGAAAGGTATCACCAGATCAGAGTCAAATTCAGAAACCTGAAAAGGAATCTTGCTTCTGACTCTGATAAGACTGAGAGTCTCAAATTGGAGAATTCTTAGTTAAAAGATAAAATTTCAAAATTAGAAAATCAATTGCAAAAATCTCAGAAGGAAACAATCCCTGAAACTCCCGGTAATGCTGATGAGATCATCAAAGAGTATGATCACAACTTTCATAAGTTTCTAGCTAAAAATATAGACAGAAGCAAAATGGCTTCAATGATCTATGGAGTTAGCAGAAATGGCAGAAAAGGGATAGGATATCAAGGTAAGGTTCCTACACCAAAAAATGCCATGGATTTAGTTATAAAACGTACTCCACCCGATTCACACTTTGTATACGGGCACACACATGACATCAAATATACAAGTAGTAATTATTCTGTCAAACCAAAATTCAACCAGAGTTTTGGTAAAACTAACAAATCAGGACCCAAGAAATATGGGTACCTAAGGATAAAATAATACATGTGGCAGATATCTTTAGCAGCAAAGCAGAAACACTAATCATGGTACCTGGACTCTGGCTGCTCACGACACATGACGGGAAGAAGGCATATGTTCCAAAGCCTGGAACTTAAGCCTGGAGGCCACGTAGGTTTTTGGAGGCAATCAAAGAGGAAAGATCATTGGCTCTGGAACTGTAGGTAATGGAAATCTTCCCTCTATAAGTAATGTTTTATTAGTATATGGATTAATGCATAACCTGTTATCCATAAGTCAATTAAGTGATAACGGTTATGATATAATCTTCAATCAAAATTCATGCAAAGCTGTTAGTCAGAAAGATGGGACTATCCTATTTAATGGAAAGAGGAGAAACAACATTTATAAAATCAAACTTTCTGAACTAAAAAGTTAGAATGTAAAGTGTCTTCTGTCTGTTAACAACGAGCAATGGATCTGGCACAGAAGATTGGGACATGTTAGTATGAGAAGAATATCTCAGATTAACAAACTCAATCTGGTCAGAGGAATTCCTAACTTTAAGTTCAATTCAGATGCTCTGTGTGAAGCATGTCAGAAAGGCAAGTTTGCAAAACCTGCTTTCAAATCCAAAAATGTTGTTTCCACCTCTAAACCATTAGAACTTCTGCACATTGACTTATTTGGACCAGTTAAAACTGCTTCAGTCAGTGGCAAGAAGTATGGGTTAGTAATCGTAGATGACTATAGTGGATGGACATGGGTAAAGTTCTTAAGGCACAAGTACGAGTCACACTCTGTGTTTGTTACCTTCTGCAACCAAGTTCAGAATAAAAAATATCTTAGAATCGTCAAAGTCAGAAGTGATCATGGTGGAGAATTTGGAAATAAAGAGTTTGAATTATTCTTTAATGAAAAAGGCATTCTGCATGATCTCTCTTGTCCTAGAACTCCCCAGCAAAATGGAGTTGTAGAACGAAAGAACATAACATTGTAAGAAATAGCCAGAACCATGATCAACGAGACTAACGTTGCTAAGATCTTCTGGGCAGAGGAAATAAACACAGTGTGTTACATTCAGAATAGAATCTCCATAAGACCTATTCTGGAAAAGACTCCATATGAATTGTGGAAGAACAGAAAGCCCAACATTTCTTATTTTGACCCATTTGGATGTACATGTTTTATTTTGAATACAAAAAATTATTTGAACAAGTTTGACTCAAAAGCACAAAAGTGTATTATGTTAGGATACTCTGAACGCTTAAGAGGGTACAGAGTATACAATACAGAAACACAGATTGTTGAAGAGTCAATCAGTGTTTGGTTTGATGGTAAGCTTGACTCTCAAAAGTCAAAGCAGAATGAATTCCTTGCAGGCATGGAAGATGAACTCACAGGTACTGAAGACAACTCATCAGAGGCTCTCAATAGAGACACTCCCTCAACATCAGAAAGAGTCACTGCAAGCAACCCAACACCTTCTGTTGATCAACTCCAGAAAAGACCATCCAGAAGCAACATTGATCACCCAGAAGAAACAATCCTAGGAAGGAAGGAAGATCCAATCAGAACAACATTTACCTTCAAAAACTCTGAAGAATCCCTCATGGGACTGGTTTCTCTGATTGAACCAACAACAATTGATGAATCACTTCTGGAAAATGACTGGATTCTGGCAATGCAAGAGGAGCTAAATCAATTCACAAGAAATGACGTATGGGATATGGTTCCCAAACCAAAAGGATTCAACGTCATAGGTACAAAATGGGTGTTCAGAAACAAACTGAATGAACAAGGTGAAGTCACCAGAAACAAAGCACGGCTGGTAGCACAAGGTTATAGTCAGCAAGATAGGACAAACTATACAGAAACCTTTGCTCCAGTCTCCAGGTTAGAATCTATCAGACTCTTAATTTCATTTGCTGTTAATAAAGGCATCACTCTGTATCAGATGGATGTCAAGAGTGCATTCTTAAATGGCTATATAGAAGAAGAGGTTTATGTGCACCAACCCCCTGGTTTTGAAATTTCCAAAAATCCAGAATATGTTTTCAAACTAAAGAAGTCACTCTATGGTCTGAAACAAGCTCCCAGAGCTTGGTATGAAAGACTAAGTAACTTCTTGTTAGAAAAGGAATTCACCAGAGGGAAAGTGGACACAACCTTGTTCTGTAAGACAGTTAAGAATGACATTTTAGTATGTCAGATTTATGTTGATGACATTATATTTGGATCCACTAAACCCTCTCTAGGAAGAGAGTTTGCTAAATGTATGCAGGCAGAATTTGAGATGAGCCTAATGGGGAAACTAAAGTTCTTTCTGGGTATTCAGATTAATCAAACTTCAGAAGGAACCTACATTCATCAGAGCAAATATGTTAGAGAACTTCTGAAGAAATTCGATCTTTCAGAATGTAATCCCTCAAGTATTCCAATGCATCCCACGTGCATTCTGGAAAAAGAAGAGGTAAGTAACAAGGTAGAACAGAAGGTCTACAGAGGTATGATTGGTTCTCTTCTCTATCTGATGGCTTCAAGGCCTGATATTCTATTCAGTGTTTGCATTTGTGCTAGATTCCAATCAGATCCTAGAGAATCTCACTTAACAGCAGTTAAGCGAATTTTCAAGTATCTGAAAGGTACTACTAATCTGGGTTTGTTTTATAGAAAATCAAGTGATTAAAGCTTAGTAGGATACTGTGATACTGATTTTGCTGGAGACAGAGTAAAACGTAAAAGCACTTCTGGAAGCTGCTAGTTTCTGGGAGAAAATCTGATTTCATGGTCCAGCAAAAGACAATCCACAATAGCCCTATCAACATCAGAAGCTGAATACATAGCAGCAGCTGGATGTAGTACGCAAATGCTCTGGATGAAAAGTCAACTTGAGGACTTCAATATATTTGAGAGTAACATCCATATCCTCTGTGACAACACTTCTGCTATTTGTCTTATTAAAAATCCTATTTTGCATTCTAAGGCTAAGCACATAGAAATAAAACATCATTTTATTATGGACTATATTCAGAAAGGGATTCTCAATTTAAAATTTATTAACACAGACCATCAATGGGCTGATGTCTTTACAAAACCTCTTTCTGAAGATAGGTTTAACTTCATTCTGAAACATCTCAACATGAAGCCTTGCCCAGAATAAAACAGTTTTATTTCCATATCTTAACCTTCAGAATTTTGGTTATTTTCTGTGAACTACTGATCAACCCGCCTTCAGATTTTTAGAAGTCCAAATTGTATCAGAATCTATCCATGAAGATCTGAGCGCTTCATTTCAAAGATAAAAATGTGTTATTCACTTAAGCAAACAGTTGTCATCCATTCATCAACTACTTTCTGAGGCTGAACACGCGTTCACTTTTCTGAAAGGTCAAAAGTGCTGATTGGATGCATTGAGACACATGTCATGGGTAACCGTTCAAATATATTTCTGAATCCCCCAAAATCAGCTGTCATTAATGCTTATAATCATTATAATTATTTCTCTCTCTTGCCGTTTACGTTTTCAAAATCTATTTAAACTCATTTCTCATTCTTTACATTATTTCACTTTCACTTTCTCTACAATCTAATTGATTTCAGTTTGCATCTTGTTCAAAACCTTTGACTTTCTTCTCAAAACTTTCTGTGTGAACATGGCTTCCTCAAGCAACCCAACTTCCAGTACTCAGAGAACAGTTTCCCCAGAACAATATAAAGAACCTTTCAGAACACTCCTCATGCCCATTAAAAATCTAGAAGTACTTTCATAATTGATTGTGGACTTTAACAGTCTTCAAGAAAACGGGTTCAATCTCTCTAAAGAAGTAAAGGCTCAAGGATGGAACAGGTATTTTGACCGTCTGGTAGGTCCAACGTTCCCAATCCTTGTGAAGGAATTTTGGATTCATGCTTCATCTTCCAACCATCAAGTTACTTTGTATATAATGGGGAAGAAGATAGTCATAACTGAAGACCTTATTGCAAGATTGATAGGTTACAGTGGTGGTGGCGTAAGATGCATAGACATGGCTGAAAGATGTGCTGATGTCGCCCTAATTGCTAGAGAAATCTTCACTCTGGGTCTTCCCTCCAGCAAGATAAGGGATCTGAAAGACTATCACAGAATATGGGCTAAGATTATTCTGGGATGCATAAACCACAGGAAGCCAACCAGCTCTCCTGACTACATCAACATTGATCAGCAGTTTCTGATCTACTTCATCTCCCAGAAGATTAAGGTGAATCTGGATCATTTGCTGTTCAATCATCTAAGGACTAGTGTTAAGGAGACCAGAGAAGAGGAGTGCACAAAAAGGGACTGGATACCCCTTGGGAGGCTCATATCAGATATTCTGACAGAGAATAAGCTGATAGATCATCTAACAGAAGCACATGAAATCAGCACTTTAGAAGCAACTATTGGCAAACAGTTGAATGCAAAGAATCTGAAGAATATGAAGATCATTGAGAACATCAAGAAGGAACCCAGTGTCACTTCTTTTGCAACAATCTCCAGCAGAAGAATCCCTCTGGATAACTTTCCCATGTTCTCAGAAATTGATTCCAAACATGAGATACTAGTCAGATATCTGGATGCATGCAAGGAAGATGGTACAACACCAGATTTAAACATTCAGGATCTGCAGCAGAAGGCTCCAGAAGTTGTGCTGAAGAAAAACAAGAAAAGGAAGGCTGCAGTAAAAGGATCATCCCAGCGGACTCCCAAAGCAGCTAAAAAGAGAGGTAATCCTTCTTCTGTCACTGTTTTAGATTCAGTATCTGTATCAACATCTGTACCAATCCCTACTCAATCATAAATTCCTACCCCACAAACATTTGATGATTTTGACATTGAATTTGACCCCTCAGAAACTTTAACTCTTAGAAGATCCCACTCCCTACCTATCAATCCAAATATTTAAGTAACTCAACAAGAACTTGCAAAAGTTCTATCTGATATTGAAACCTTTGACCAACATATATCTGCTCCCATACCAGTAAATCCAAACTCTGAAACCATTTCAGAAGCACCTCAACCAGAAATTCCACTCTCTCCTATACCAAAAACTCATCCACCTTCTCCACAACCTGAACCATTACAACCAGAAGTGCAAACTTCTGAGGTCCAACCCCCTGAATTCTGCGAACCAGAACTTCATCACCGTCAATCCAACCAAACTGTTGATTCTGATCCCATTCCCATTCCTGGAATCACTGAACCTCTGACCATCAGTATACCCCTGACCATTCTGGATATTCCCCAAATCCCCTCTTCACTAGAATCAACTCCACCAAACTCCCCAACTAGTCCAATAATCATTCCAGACTCTCCCACTTCCTCACCAAAGATCAATCCAAATGACAATGCCAAAACTGTCATTGATTTAACTATTTTTGAACGCCTTGCTGCCATAACCAACAAAACAGCCATTCCAAAACCAAAACCATCTGAACCTACACCAGATGTTGGTACCAGTTTATTGATATTTGAAACTGATATACAGAAGTGGATAACTTCCCTGAAGCAAGCTAGTCTTGAGCTGATTGATCCTGCTTCTTCAGATTATCTTTGGACAAGTTTCAGAAAATGGGTATGTTCTGAAACTCATAAGATGCAAGAACAGAGCTACGGATAATTTCAACAGAACTTCAGTAATCTGCTAAAAGTAATTGAAGATTAAGTGTTGATCCAATTGCTCAAGGAAGAAGTTCTCCCTCTGGACAATGCTCCCTGGTCAGAACATCGTCCAGTAGATAAAGTTCAACCAGAGTCAGAAGATCTCAATCTGACTGATACTCCAGAGCAGATGATTCATGCAGAAGAACTGGGTCAAAAAGAGGACATTGCAGAATGCTCTGAGAAGCATCTAGTGACTGAAGATCCTCAAGCTTCCTCCTATGAAAGGCAGACTCTAGAAGACCTGAAAAGATCTGATATTTTGATGCAGGAAAGAATGGATAAACAGGATGACAAAATTTTAGAAATCTAGAGCATGTTAACCAAGAAAGAGGAAACCAACATCCAGATCAAGGGCTTGTGGGAAGATTTGTTCACGCGTCTTCCTCCTCCCTCTTAGATTTTCCTCTGTTTAAAAATGTGTTTATCTGTAATATTCTTACATTGTTGTTGTTCTGAACTTATCGTTGGTTATGTTTTTAATATAAACTCATTTTGGCTCTGATTATATGTTCTTTTTGATAACTGACAAAAAGGGGGAGAAAGAATAAGATATTTTCAATAACGGATCACTGAGACATAAGCCTCAAACATTCTAATCTACTTAAATTCTCTTCTGAAAAGCTTGAACAGGTATAAAACTCCGATGAAAGATACAGTAAGATTCTGATGCTCAAAGACTCAAAGAATTAAAAGGAAGTAATCAACTCAGGGGGAGTTTTTTTTACTTAATTCTATACTTTTTATTCTTTATTCTTTATTGAAAAATCTGGTTTTTGTCATCATCAAAAAGGGGGATATTGTTAGAACATAGTTTGATTCTACAACCCTTGATTAAAGTTTTGATGATAACAAAATACAAAGAATAATATTATTTCTAAGGTATATACAAAGAACAATTATGCTCCTTAAAATTATGCTTTGTATATGCAGAAGTTCTGATGGAATCAGCATCAGAATGAAATCAGCATCAGAAGATCAGCAACCTATGTTACACGCTGAAACCACCAGACCACGCTGAAGTTTGATGACCAGAATCTGCGCCTAAACAAATACACTCTGAATCTGATCAAAGACATCTTTACCAAGTCATCAACACTCTGAAGCGTTATCAACAGATACAACAAAGAAGACTCTGAAGCGTTACTGGTTATTCAAGACATAATTAAATGCTAACGGCTTTCTTCAGACAAAGATCTTCTACAAAAGGAAAGTGCATTATTATCATTAAACCTGCTTTATGGGCAACGTATCCTTGCTTGCCTATATAAACAGGACTTCTTGTGAAAAGAAGTACGTATGTACGCACTAAAAATTTGCCAAGCTATCAAAACCACACATATTCAAAGCTTTAGCAAATTCATCTTGTTCCAAGCTTATTTTGTGTAATTATCACAGTTGTGATATACAGTTTTGTAAGAAAACAAAAACACACTTGTTCAATTCATTTGTAAAAGAAGCTCCTTGATATTAAATGGATTATGGTTGTACTCAAGAAGACTTTAACAGTTGTTAAAGTAGCTGTTGTAATCCTTTGAGAATAGTTGATTAAGACCTCATTAGAGAGAGGAGAAATCACCTTGACGGGTGGACTGGAGTAGTTTGAGATCAAACGAACTAGGATAAAAATACTGTGTTGTCAAGCCTTTTGATTTAAGTTTTACAATTCAACCCCCCCTTCTTGTGTTTTTCACATCCTCACATCTGCCATCTAGCTATTCTTCAAGACAAAGAAGGATTCTCAAAGATGTACTTGATCGGATCCATCTTAGATATCAGTAAAGTGGTATGAGTCAACATATACTGCCTTAGCCGGCAAGCAGCCCATACCAAAGCGCAACAAGTTTTCTCGAGCAGTGAGTATCGGGTCTCACAGTCGGTAAAATTTTTGCTAAGGTAATAAATGGCATGCTCTTTTCGGCCAGACTCGTCATGTTGCCCCAATATGCACCCCATTGAGTTCTCTAGGACGGTCACATACATGATTAGCGGTCTTCCTTCGACGGGTGGCATCAAGATAGGAGGTTCTAGCAAATTCTTCTTAATTTTATCGAAAGCAATTTGACAGTCATCATTCCATTTAACTACCTGATCTTTCTTCAACAACTTAAAGGTTGGCTCACAGGTAGATGTTAGGTGAGAAATGAACCTTGCAATGTAGTTTAGGCGTCCCAAGAAACCTCTGACCTCCTTCTCAGTGCGAGGAGCGGGCATTTCTTGTATAGCTTTGACTTTGGCAGGATCAACCTTGATGCCTTTGTTGCTGACAATCAAACCTAGGAGTTTACTGGACCAGACTCCGAATGTGCACTTGTTTGGATTCAGTCTGAGCTTGTACTCCTTCAACCTGACAAACAGCTTTTGCAAGTGATCAAGGTGTTCTTCTTCAGTTTGTGATCGGGCTATCATGTCATCTACGTAGACCTCTATCTCATGATGTATCATATCATGAAACAAAGCTACCATGGCGCGTTGATAGGTTTCCCCGGCATTCTTCAGTCCAAATGGCATCACTTTGTAGCAGAACGTTCCCCACTGTGTAACAAAAGTAGTTTTCTCCATGTCCTCAGGTGCCATTTCGATCTGGTTATAGCCTGAGAATCCGTCCATGAAAGAAAATACCTTGTGCTGAGCTGTGTTGTCAACCAGGATGTAAATGTGCAGAAGTGGAAAATCATCTTTAGGACTGGCCATGTTTAAGTCTCTGTAACCGACGCACATTCTCACTTTACCGTCCTTCTTAGGAACTGGCACAATGTTAGCAACCCATTGAGGATAGGAAGTAACAGCCAGAAATCCAGCATTGAACTGCTTCATAACTTCTTCTTTGATCTTTTCAGACATGTCAGGTCTCATGCGACGGACCTTTTGTTTTACTGGTGGACAGTCTTCTCTTGTGGGGAGACGGTGTACCACAATGTCTGTATTGAGTCCCGGCGTGTCTTCGTATGACCAGGCGAAGATATCAACATAATCATGCAGTAGCTGAATTAGGCGCTCCTTGACACTCGGCTCTAGATTGGCACCTATCTTGATTTCCTTTTTGTCTTCCTCAGTTCCCAAGTTGATTGTATCCAACTGCTCCTCATAAGGCTGAATTACTCTTTTCTGTTGTTGTAGAAGTCTGGCCAATTCCCTTGGCACCTCACAATCTTCCTCACCTTCGTATTCGGCTTGGTTGATCAGATCTTCAGAGTCACTGAAGGCTATAGCAGTATCATTACCCATGGGTTTCAGAGTGGAAGGGTACCTGCATTTGTGAGTGTGGGTGTGTGTAAAGGCACATCCATCTTAAAACAACAAAATGTAAAAGAAAGAGAATGAGCACAAAAGTTTTATATATGAAAAGCGTCCATGATTCATTAAAATGACATATGAAAATGAAATAAGAACCCTTACAAATGGACCTATGTGCCTCGGGTAAGACACATGGTTGAAAAAGTATGAATTGTTTTTGAATTATTACAGTCCAACAGAAATGGAAAAGATAAATTACTGCGGTATGAAAGTAATCGGAACAAAGTCTTTTGCTTCCCAGTTGCACAATCCTCTGCCAACAGTAGGAAAAATCTAGTCTTCCAGGCTGCCTTCTTCATCACTGTCCTCTAGTGCATTAATCCCTTGGTGGCTGATCTTCATAGGAGGCCCTCCGGCACGGGAGCGGCGCACAACCTTCTGACCAATCGAAGTAAACCCTAGGCCGAACTTGTCTAATTTGAAAGGAAAGTCGGGAAGCTGCCCCCAAATAATGGATCTGCCTTCTTCCACTACTGCCCTAGCATCCTTGAGAGATGACACCCGAGGCACAGGTTTTGTGATCACAGGAGTTGAAGATACTGCTTTAGTCACTGCTATTTCTTCAGAAACCTCTTCAAAGTGTTGTAAAGGGGTCTCTATGAATTCGCCATCTAACTCCACATAACGGAAGGAATTCAGATGACTAATCATATATTCCTCTTCACCATGAATAGTTATAATTTTCCCTTGGACGGGGTATTTGAGCATCTGGTGCAAGGTGGAAGTGACAGCTCTGGCATTGTGAATCCAGGGGCGTCCCAACAGGCAAGAGTAGGAAGGAAGGATGTCCATCACGTAGAATGTTGAATTGAACGTTTGGGTACCCACCTTAATCGAGATGTCCACCTCCCCGTGGACCATCCTCTTAGAACCATCAAAGGCTCTGACAATGATATTGCTGGGTTTCAGGGTTAGGCCTTCATAATCCAATCTATCCAAGGCTTTCTTTGGCAAGACATTTAAAGATGAACCAGTGTCTACCAGTACGTGTGCTAGGGTTGTCTCTCTGTATTCCACCGAGACATGCAAAGCATCATTATGTTTTCTCCCTTTCGAAGTTAAATCTTCATCGGATAATCCTAGACCATTGTTAGCTGTTAAACTAGCCACACATTCCTGGAACTGATCAGCAGAGGTTTCTTGCGGCACGTGGGCCATCTCCAAAAACATGACCAAAGCTTTAGCATGTGCCTCAGAGCACAGAAACAGGGCTAAGATAGAGATTTTGGAGGGGGTCTTCCCCAGTTTCTCAACAACATCATAATCACTTTTCTTAATGATCCTTAAAATCTCTTCCATCTCTTTCTGGGATGTTTCAGGAATGACTAGTGATTGAGCCTTCGTCAAGACAGGCTCCTCTTGAACATTCTTTCCTTTTTTCTCGGCAGCGGAAATAGGGATGGGAATTGTATTGTTATTGTCAGCGGGTACACTTGCAGGTACAGTTACTGGTATAGAGGTTATCTTCGGAATGACCGCGGGTCCAAAGACAGTTGTTGGAGGAGAAATCTCTGGAGAAAAGATTCTTCCACTACGAGTAACCTTGCTTGTTCTGGCAATGTTACTGATGTCAGGAGTATCCTCTTCAGAGCTTTCTTCTTCTGCAATCTGTTTGACACCATGGTAGTAGATTTCTCCACCATAGTTCCATGGTACCATTTTGTCGGATTTGTAAGGGGCTGGCCCTGGAATTGTTATCTTAAAAGGAGTAGTCATAGGAGTGGATGTAATCCTAACGGGTTTTTTAGGAACCCTGGAAGAATTGGCGTATATGGTTATTATTGAAACTTCGGGAACTAGAATGGGTGTGATGGGAGCTTTCTCAAACAAAATTTCCTTGTTATCAATCAAATGTTGGATTCCTTTCTTCAATAGAGGACAGTCAAATGGGGAGGATAGGCAAGCATGGAAATCTTGGTCACAACCTGGGAACACCCCAGCTTTCAACAAATTTAACTTGATGGTGAGGAGAGGAGTCATCAATTCGTCCACAGTAGAAACGAACAGGTCTTCTTCCACAGCACTGGCATTGTGTCCATGCCTAGACATTGGAGCATAGATAACATTTGGCTTTTCAGGAGCTTCAAATTCAACTTCCTTAGCGTCTATCAGATATTGAATCTTATTCTTTAGGGCCCAACAGTTGTTGGTGTCGTGCCCTGGACTTTTTGAATGGTAAGCACACCTGGAATTCGGATGGTAGTGTGGAGATGAAGTATTAGGATTTTTAGGGGCCTCTTTCAGCATGGCCAAATTCAACTTCAAGAGATGGGGCAGGACTTGAGCAGGAGTCATGTTTATCTTGGTGAATTGCCTTACAGGCCTTTCAACCCTTTGCTGATTATTCCTCGGCTGATCATTTATCGGCTGATTGGTTCTTGGCTGGTCTGAAGCAGACTTCTGAATCATAACTGCCCCTACAGTTGGTCGTCTTTCGGTTCTTCCCTGATTTCTTTGGGCATAGACGGCAGACACCTTCTTCTTTCCAGTGAAGGGCTTTTTGGCAGCAGCAGAGGTAGATGCATCTTTCTGAATTTTCCCGCTTCTAATACTGGCTTCCACCCTCTCTCCAGTTAGAATCAACTCAGTGAAACCTGCAGGGGAGCTTCCAATCAGGTGATTGAAGAAAGGACCTGACAGAGTCCCCAAGAACATATCAACTAGCTCTCTTTCAGATAAATGTGGCTGCACCCTTCCGGCTAAATCCCTCCATTTTTGGGTGTAGTCTTTGAAACCCTCGTTGGTAGCCATATCCATACTCTTTAGCTGAGTACGGGTTAGCGCCAAGTCGGCGTTGTATTGATACTATTTATAGAATGCGGCTGCCAAATCCTCCCAATTATGGACATCTGCTCTCTCCAGCTGGTAGAACCAATCAAGTTGTGTTCCCGAAAGACTGTCCTGGAAAAAATGGACCCACAGGTCCTTGTCAGAAGAATGTGGTTGAATTTTCCTGACATAAGATCGTAGGTGCATCTTTGGGCAAGACACCCCATCGTACTTAGCAAACAGTGGCACTTTGAATTTAGGAGGGATTACAATTCCAGAAACCAACCCTAACTCCTCAAAATCCAGCCCCGGAACTCTCTGTATCTCCATGGAAGCTATACGCTCTTCCAGGTTCTTGTATTTGTCATCGGCCGGAGGGTACTGGTGTTCAGAATAGTCCTCATCTTCCTCTTCTTCAGCTTCAGATTCAGATGGCACTGCCATTCCTTTACCCTTTCCTTCCCCCTCTTCAGATGTTGATGGGAATTCCAAAGTCCGTCTGGCTTGTCCTTCAAATCTTCTACCCATAAGAACCACCCCAGCTCTCTTCTTCTTCTTTTTCTCTTTTTCCTTCTCTAGTATAGTCTTGAGCTCCTCCTTCCCCTTAGCCAAGGTCAAGAGTAGCTTTTGAAATTGTGAATTCTGAGCTTTCAAATCTTTGATCGTTTGTTAAATATCCATCTTGCTGAAATAAACAGCAGAGAGATGAGGAAACTTGGTGTGAAGACCTGTTTATGCATATGATGAATGATATGCATTCATGTAATGCTTTCAAGGATTCAGAAATTCAAATTTGTTTTAAAACAAAAAAGAAACACACGTCATATTAATAAGATAGAATTATTAGTACGTCAATGCCCTTTGGGAAAAATAATACAAAATTCTAGGGTAAAAAGATGTTGCGCATCCTCTTTGGTGCAATGTAGGTGTTAAGAGTCTGCTCTTCGTGGAGTTGACGAGTGAGTTCCAAAACCTTCTTCTTGCTTGCGTAGAATTGGGCTTCAAAAGTATCGCGCTCTCCTTTGAGTTGTATCCAACTCCTTTGTAAGTCTTCGAGTGATGTTGGCATGTCAGGATGTAGGAGGGTGTATGGAACCTCTCCTTCCATAACAGGCTCTATAATCACTGGGAGAACAGAGGGGTAAGGCATCATAAGAATTTGGGCGCGGGTTCGTACCCACTTGAGGTAAGGCTCAAGGGGGATGCAATTCTTGTGTCCCAAGGTCTTACTGTCTACCTTATTTGGCATCCTCCAAGCCTGGATGAACCTTTGTCGAAGTCCTTGATCGTTGTTGTCGAAGTCAAAAACCAAGTCTGGAATCAAAATGTCATATGGGCCATCCCTTCAGGCATAACCAAACTGTCTCAGAGCCAAGCAGGGGTTGTAAGTGATGCCTCCCCTAATTCCATGTAGAGGGACATTAGGGAATTCCCCATAACAGTCGATGATGATAACATTCTCTTTGGATCGAGAACACCAATGAATATCTGAATGTGTAAGAGTCATCAATCATTGTGACCACCTCAAGCCTTGCTCGTTCTTCAAGACTGATTGGGGAAGATGAGAAATAAACCATCTTTCCAGTAGAGGAGTGCAACACATGAGAACACCTCTTTTCCTCATTGTTCGAGTGTGAAAAGAGTGTAAGATATCTCCAAGCAATGTAGGCACCAGGTTGCGAGCCATGAAGATTTTGACAGCACTCACGTGTATGAGTTGGTCAAGATTTGGGAACAAGACCATCCAATAGATGAGAAGATCTACAATCTCCTCAAAAGCTTGCAGGTCCAAGGAATTCCAGCAGCTTTGGGCCTTCTCAAACAGAAACTTTGATAAGAAGCCTTTGACACCACTTCTAGTTTCCCAATGTGTTGTGACATCAGATGAGTGCAAGTGTAAGGCTTGAGCAATCTCTTTTGGCTTTGGATCTCTTTCCGTACCGTTGAAGGGTAGTTGATTGAGAATAGGAATCCTCAAGAGTTGAGAAAATTCTTCCAAAGTAGGCACAAGTTGGTAGTCAGGAAATGTGAAGCAATGATGCAAAGGGTCAAAGAACTGGAAGAGAACTTTCATCATGTCTCCCTCTGTGTTGGAAGTGACCAAGTTGAGTAGAAGACCATGTCTCTCGGTGAATGGAGAGTTCTCAGGAATCCTTGAAGCTAGCTCCTTGAGTTGCGGAGGAATTCTTACAAGGTTGACTTGGATAGTTTTCCTGCGAAGTGAATCCATAACATACAAAACAAGAACAAAGATGAAAATCCACAATCCTTGAAATGGTTAGTGGATGCATATGATGCTTCATGATGTCCATGATGTTATGCACAAGTATATATGTACAAACAAATCACACAAGTTCTTAGTTTAGGCTTGCGTGGGGTTTCATAGGTAAGTACCCTCTTGAAGTTTAGTTGGCTCAACCTGTCCTAAAAATAGTAACCGGGTTCTAAGGAGCTCAATATCACTGGATTGTTTCCTTGTTCATTGTTTTAATTCAGCCTCTTTACTGGCGACCGAAATATTCCAAGGAACCAACCCTCAATGAGTGTAGTATCGAGTATCTACCAACTTCGGACTGCACCAAAGCCGGTCATCTCACTACGTCCTAAAAGGCCAAGTTGGTCAAGTAAAGGTTCTAAAAGTCCATTAGTGCTTCATGAAATCACTCAGCGGCCTCGTATTCTCTTTGATTGACTCAAAGGCTACCGATACCCACAAATATGTCGCACTAATATAGCTATTGCTTAGACCATGTTGGTATACCCCGCACAATTTCCACAACGTATTGCTATTTACCTATGAATGTTTCCCAAATTCGGGTAGAGGATTCAAACCCAAACAAAAGAACCAAAATGTAAATCAAACAAGTCATACAATTGTAAGAAAATAAAGGTGATCTAAACCCTAAGGTAACCCAACTTTTTATAATACTCCCCAACAGAGTCGCCAGTTCTGTGATACGGTGGGAGAACTGACTTGAGGTTTTGCGTTTGTGTTCGCAAATGTTTCGGTTTATCAAGAGTCGCCACCGACTTTTATTTTATCCAAAAGGAAAGGTAAAAAGCACAGGAAAGACCTTTGAGATGTTTTCTTGAGTTCGGGGGGTAGATTATGAAAAGGGAAGGTGCTAGCACCCTTTTCATCCATGGTTTTCCATGGGCTCTTAGTTACTTGTTTAGATCACTTGCTTTGCTTTGACAATTGTTTGAAATGGTGCTTTATGTGGTTTTGAAAGTATTTTGAAAAGAGGCCATCGTTTTGGAAATCTTTGTAATGATTCTCGTTTGTAAGAATATATACAAAGATGTTTTCCTTTTGAAAAATGTTTCAATGTTTTGAAAGTTGTTTGGAAATTGTTTTGAAATGTGTGTGTGTTTGTTTGAAAATAACAAGGATTGTTTTTGAGATGATCAAGTAACTAGGAGCTATCTACCCTACTCAAAAGTCTTTCTTGTACATTTTGAGGGATGGGCGTGGGTCATCATATGACCATAATAGCAATGTTGCCAAGTATCTTTAGCATTTTGAGGGACTAAGATCATTTGTTTAGGCAACCTTTTGATAGCGTTATCGAGGGACTATGAACTTTTGTTTTGTTTTGTTTTGCCAAGATACCTAGCATGCATACCATGGCCATTTTTTTAGGCAACCAAGTGGGTGAAACCCTAGAGGTGCTTGTGTGCAATGTGTTGTCATTTTTCATGCATTTTTGTCTTGGATTAGGTCATGTCTATTTGTTTGATTTTCGTCTTATCATACAAACCCTAATTTACTAAACATGTATATAATGCAAAAAATTGCGTAAAGTAAATCTAAGCTATTACAACAATATTATGGGAAGGGGGATACAAGTTTTGAATGGGGGATATTTGCACAAAGTAAAACCCTAATTCACTATTACAACCCAATTGAATTTATTGTACAATAAATAAATATACAAAATTTAAATATGAAATAAAATGTATGTATGCAAAAGTGTTTTTGTATTTATTTTTATGTATGTGAAAAATAAATTATTTAAGTCTAAAATAAGAAAAAATATTTGTGATTATTTTTGAAAGGGTGAAAAACCCTAATTTTTGTTTAAAATAATTTATATTCTATATTATTCATTTAATTCATTTTTGTTCAATAAAAATAATAACAATATGCATAAAATGTTAAAAAAAATTGAAATATGTATGAAAATAATATTTTAAATGTGAAAAATAATAAAATAAAAATGTATGATATTTTTATATTATTTTCAAGTTATTTTAAGAAAATGATTTCTATTTATTAAAATAAAACTATTTTTATTTGCAAAAAATAAGATAAAAAATAAAATAAAATGCAAAAAATCAAGAAAATGTTTTTGGGATTTTTTAATATTCAGAAAAAAATAATAAAGTCAAAAATATAAAATATGCAAGAAAATACAAAAATATAAAAATAATAAGTCAGGGGGGTGCAAAAGTAAAATGGGGGGGTGTGAATAGTAGCAGGCCCAAGGCGCCAGGCCCAGAACACCAACTTCATCCCTGTCCTTGCTTCGCACGCGCTTCTGAGCTTGAATCTGTAACTCTCACATACGTGCACAAAAGCAAAAACCCATAACATAAAACATGTAGCTCATGATCTCACGATTCCAGTGATATAAAAAACATGACCTAACTCTAAAAGACCAAGGAGAATTTTAGTGGCCCTAATTTCTGACCTAGTTTTTTCAGCATGTTCAACAACCAAATACTCTTAGCTCAGTTAATATAAATGGAAAGTATGCATATGTACAGTTTCAGCAAGTTAAGGACTACATTTTTGCTTCACAAATCTAAGCTTAAGGATGCCTAAATAAGGAGATAAAACTTTGAAAAATACCTTGTTCAGTTGAGTTTGGATATGGCAATGTGGGAACTTTGAGTGAGGCCTGAAGATCTTGTGAGCTTCCTTGAAGTTCCCTCAACATTTTCCAATGCTCAGCTTGCCTTGTAGATGCTTGAATCTTCCTATAGAAGTCAACCTGCAAACTCCAAAAATGAAAATGGTGAAGCTTGAAACAAGGGTTATAGTTGCAAGACAAAGGCCTTGATAGTTTAGGTAGGAGGTATGGAATGTGTTTGAAGTGATTCAAAGCAAAACGCACGAGCCAATATTGATTTGGCCAAGGTTCTGCAGAAGATGCTCTGTTTGGGCAGAAACTTGGGTTTTTTGTGTTTGGGAGTGTTTTGAATGTTGTAAATTCGTGCCTAGGCTTGTGACGAAGTTCTAAAGTTGTTTCAAATGATGCCAAGGCTTGCCTTTATCAGATACACAAGTTGTCTTGACTTTTGCAAGTTTACTTACTTTTGAAGAAAGTTGGAAGTGACAATACAAAAGCTTGTACTTGCTAGCTTATGGACTGCATAGAGTTGGTACAAATTGCCTGATGTTTGTGGATCTTGTTTGCAACCAAAGATCAGGTCCATGGCTCAAGAAATACAAAATTGCAAAAAGCATGCTTTATCAAAATAGTATTGTGAACTTTATGCCATAAATGGATTAAACTCTTGTACAATGCTCCATAGGTCAGAATAAAGCTAATATCCATTGAATTTGCATTTAATTATGGAGTGTAGAAAGGATTAGGACCTGTAATACCAAGTACAAGCATGTTTGAAACTGATTTGCAACTTGTAACATTGTGAAAATGCCTTGAACAAAAGTGATAAATTGCCATTTTCCATTCTTCGATTCTCCCTAACCATAAATGATCTTGGAGAGTTCTGGGACATTTTGGAAAACTTGTAACATGCTCTACAATCCATATTTGAAATGAATTTTTATATACGTCTTGGAACTAGGTGAAAAATTTCCATGAAGTTAGGTCAAAAACTTGCCTAAACTAGGGCAAAATTTCACTAAGTTAAAAAGTTTATTGACCCCTATTCACAAAATCATAACTTGATATCCAAGCATATTTTGGGAAAACTTTGTGAATCAAAGTTGTAGATTTCATGGAGGACTACAACTTTCATGTTGGAAGTTTTCTTTGAATCCAATTTAATCATGGTGAAAAAGTAGTGGAAAGTTGGGAAAAAATAAGAAATTTCCATAACTTAGAAAAATTCTAAGTTATGAAAAATTTCAAATTAAAACCGTAATTTGCAATTTTAGGTTTCTTGGTCAACAATTTTCAAATTTTGACATGTTTTGATGAATTATGACCCTTGGAACTTGATTTTGACCAAAAAGTCAAAGTTTAACTTTTTAGTGTACAGTTGACTTTTGATCAGTTGACTGGAAAATTCATCTGTCAATCTTATGCATTTGAGATCTTTTGAACTATGTGATTAGGTCAAGATGATACTATTGAGTCCTTGAAATCTTGATTGAACCCAATTGGTCATTGGCTAGGTTAAAAAATCAGAAATTGCCCTTTCTCAGTCAAAACCCTAATTTTGACCATTTTGCCCTTTTGATGATCTGATCAAATTCCTTGAGGAGTTGTGGTCCAAACTTGATCAAATGGTACATAGGAGCCTATAATGTTGTTGTGGATCAAAAATTATGAAGTTTGACTGTAAATTGGCCATGGTTGACTTTTTCCCAATACAACTGATTTTTAGGTCAATTGTCCAATTGACTGGGCAAAAATGTGATTCAAGGCTTGAAACTTGGTATGAGAAATCTTAGGGGTCTAATATGGTGTATGAAAGTCACATGAGGCATTTATGATCCAAAAATCCTTGTGCAAACTCAAACCCTAATTTCAGGCTATCAGTGCAAGGTGAGGTCTTGAGCTGAGCAAACCCTAATCCTGTCTTGAGTCCAAAGAGTCTTGTGAGGAAAATCTTGATAAAATGAGAGGGAAAATTTTCGGGTACAACAATCATAATATAGACTTATGTAGTATCCATACAATATCAAAAACATAGAGCAAGATTTATGCAAGAAAAAAATTAAAAAATTAAAATTTTTGAAAAAAATTCACGAATTGTGATTCAATTTTATTTTCTACAATACATTAATAAGAATATGTGTTAAAATAATATATAAATCCAAAACCTTTTGAAACTCCCCTACGTTTCTTGATTTATCTAAGTGGATTTCAAAAGGTTTTGGATTTATGAACTATGATAACTCAAGAGGAAAAGTTGTGATTTTTGAGCAACACAACTTTACTTATATAAGGGAAAAAAGTTTGTTGTGTGATGTGAAATATGTAAGGAAAGATTGTTGGATACGTTGAATTATTTTGGAAGGTTTGTAGTCTTACTTTATTCATTTATGAAGTTTTTTTTTTCCATTTATCTCAAATCAAATTTATTTGTATTATTTTTAAATTATAAATAAATTTTGTAAATACTACAATTTGTATTTTAATTGTTTTAAACAATAAATATGAATTTTAATTAAAATATATAACAAAATTTCTAATTTCTTATATTCTTTAATTGCGATGTACTAAAAATATTGATAACTATATTTGCAATTTTGAATTAGTTCATTACAATTTTCTCTTTTATATATATATATATATATATATATATATATATATATATATATATATATATATATATATATATATATATATATATATATATATATATATATATATATATATATATATATATATATATATATATATATATGAAACATGAATCATGATAACTTAGGAGAAGAATTTGTGATTTTTGGCACAACTCAATATTTATTTAAGTAAAAAACTAATTTTGTGTAATGTGAAATATTTTAGTAAAGTTTGTTGGATACATTGGAATATTTAAGGAACGTCAGCGGTTTTTTTTTATACATTTAGTGTTTTTATTCTTAAATTACCTCTTATCAAATTTATGGTTATTATTTTTAAATTCAAAGTGAATTTTTTAATTAATACAAAAAATTTATTTTGATAATTTTTAAATGATAAAATATAATTTAGATTTACAATGTAGATCTATGGAATTTGTTATATCTTATATTCTATAACAGTAAATTACTACAAATCTTTTAAATGATCTAAGCGAGTGTGTTTTAAATGAGTTCATTATGCTTTCCTCTAATATGGATATTATTATTAACAACTTTTTCATTTAAGATAAAAGTAAAAACCCTATAACATCATAATATAGACTTATTTAGTATCCATACAATATCAAAAACATAGAGCAAGATTTATGCAAAAAACAAAATTAAAAAATTAAATTTTTTGAAAAAAATTCACAAATTGTGATTCAATTTTATTTTCTACAATACATTAACAAGAATATATGTAAAAATAATATATAAATCCAAAACCTTTTGAAATTTCCCTATGTTTCTTGATTTGTCTAAGTGGATTTCAAAAGGTTTTGGATTTATGAACTATGATAACTCAAGAAGAAAAGTTGTGATTTTTGAGCAACACAACTTTACTTATATAAGGGAAAAAAGTTTGTTGTGTGATGTGAAATATGTAAGGAAAGATTCTTGTATACGTTGAATTATTTATGGAAGATTTGTAGTCTTACTTTATTCATTTATGAAGTTTTGTTTTTTCCATTTATCTCAAATCAAATTTATTGGTATTATTTTTAAATTATAAATAAATTTTGTAAATACACAATTTGTATTTTAATTGTTTTAAACATTAAATAAGAATTTTAATTAAAAATATAACAAATTTTCTGATTTCTTATATTCTTTAATTGCAATGTACTAAAAATATTGATAACTATTTTCGCAATTTTGAATTAGTTCATTACAATTTCCTCTTAGTGACACAATATTGATACATTGAAATATTTAAGGAACATCAGCATGTTTTTTTTTAATACATTTAGTATTTTTATTCTTAAATTACCTCTTATCAAATTTATGGTTATTATTTTTAAATTCGAAGTGAATCTATTAATTAATACAAAAAATTCATTTTTATAATTTTTAAATGATAAAATATAATTTAGATTTACAATGTAGATCTATGGAATTTGTTATATCTTATATTCTATAACAGCAAATTACTACAAATTTTTTAAATGATCTAAGCGAGTGTTTTTTAAATGAGTTCATTATGCTTTCCTCTAATATGGATATTATTATTAACAACTTTTTCTTTTAAGCTTAAGGTAAAAACCCTATAACAGCATAATATAGACTTATATATTATCCATACAATATCAAAAACATAGAGCAAAATTTATGCAAGAAACAAGACTAAAAACTTAAAATTTATGAAAAAAAATTTATGAATTGTGATTCTGTTTTATTTTCTAGAATACATTAATAAGATTATGTGTTAAAATAATATATAAATCCAAAACCTTTTGAAATTCCCCTACGTTTCTTCATTTGTCTAAGTGGATTTCAAAAGGTTTTGGATTTATGAACTATGATAACTCACGTAGAAAATTTATGATATTTGAGTATCACAACTATACTTATATAAGGGAAAAAAGTTTGAAGTGTGATGTGAAATATGTAAGGAAAGATTGTTGGATATGTTGAATTGTTTAAGGAAGGTTTGTAGTATAACTTTATTAATTTATGAACTTTTGTTTCTCCATTTATCTCGAATCAAAATTATTGTTATTATTTTTAAATAATAAATAATTTTCTTTAATACTACAGTTTTTATTTTGATAGTTTTAAACAATAAATAAGAATTTTAATTAAAAAAGTAGATATAACAAATTTTTTGATTTATTATATTCTATAAATGCAATGTACTACAAATTTTGATAACTATCTTCGCTAGTGCATTTTGAATTAGTTCATTACAATTTCATCTAATATATATATATATATATATATATATTATATAATATATACTAATATATATAATATATATATATATATTACTATATATATATATATATATATATATTTGTATGTATGTGTGTGTGTGTGTGAAAACATGAATCACGATAACTTAGGAGAGAATTTGTTATTTTTTAGCACAACATCAATATTTATTTAAGTGAAAAAATTATTTTTGTGTAATGTTAAATTTTTAAGTAAAGTTTGTTTGATACATTGGAATATTTATGGAAACTCAACAGTCTTATTTAATAAATTTAAGAAGTTTTTGTTCTTAAATTACCTCTATCAAATTTATGGTTATCATTTCTAAATTTGAAGTAAATTTATAAATAAATACAAAAAAAAAAAATTTTGATCATTTTTAAATGATAAAATTTAATTTTGATTTATAACGTAGATATAAAAAATTTGTTATATCTTATATTCTATAACTGCATGTTACTACAAATCTTTTAAATGATTTACGCAAGTGCATTTTAAATGAGTTCATTATACTTTCCTCTAATATGAATATTATTATTAACAACTTTTTCATTTAAGATAAAAGTAAAAAACACTATAACATTATAATATAGACTTATATAGTATTCCATACAATATCAAAAACATAAAGCAAGATTTATGCAAGAAACAAAATTAAAAAAATAAAAAATTTTGAAATCTCTTTACAAATTGTGATTGAATTTAATTTTCTACAATACATTAATAAGAATATGTGTTAAAATAATATATAAATCGAAAACCTTTTGAAATTCCCCTATGTTTCTAGATTTGTCTAAGTGGATTTCAAAAGATTTTGGATTTATGAACTATGATAACTCAAGAAGAAAAGTTTTGATTTTTGAGCACCACAACTATACTTATATAAGGGGAAAAAAGTTTGTTATGTGATGTGAAATATGTAAGGAAATATTGTTGGATAGGATGAATTATTTAAGGAAGGTTTGTAGTCTTACTTTATTCATTTCTGAAGTTTTGTATCTCCATTTATCTCAAATCAAATTTATTGGTACTATTTTTAAATTATAAATATTTTTTTTTAAATACTACAACTTTTATTTTGATAGTTTTAAACAATAAATAAGAATTTTAATTAAAAAAGTATATATAACAAATTTTCTGATTTCTTATATTCTATAAATGCAATGTATTGCAAATATTAATAACTATAGTCGCCAGTGCATTTTGAATTAGTTCATTACAATTTCCTCATATATATACTTTATTTAAGTAAAAAACTATTTTTGTGTAATGTGAAATATTTTAGTAAAGTTTGTTGGATACATTGGAATATTTAAGGAACATCAGCGTTTTTTTTTAATACATTTAGTGTTTTTATTCTTAAATTACATATTATCAAATTTATGATTATTATTTTTAAATTCGAAGTGAATTTATTAATTAATACAAAAAATTCATTTTTATAATTTTTAAATGATAAAATATAATTTAGATTTACAATGTAGATCTATGGAATTTGTTATATCTTATATTCTATAACAGTAAATTACTACAAATCTTTTAAATGATCTAAGCGAGTGTTTTTTTAATGAGTTCATTATGCTTTCCTCAAATATGGATATTATTATTAACAACTTTTTTCATTTAAGATAAAAGTAAAAACCCTATAACATCATAATATAGACTTATGTAGTATCCATACAATATCAAAAACATAGAGCAAGATTTATGCTAGAAAACAAAATTAAAAAATTAAAATTTTTGAAAAAAATTCACGAATTGTGATTCAATTTTATTTTCCTACAATACATTAATAAGAATATGTGTTAAAATAATATATAAATCCAAAACCTTTTGAAATTCCCCTACGTTTCTTGATTTGTCTAAGTGGATTTCAAAAGGTTTTGGATTTATGAACTATGATAAACTCAAGAAGAAAAAGTTGTGATTTTTGAGCAACATAACTTTACTTATATAAGGGGAAAAAAAGATTTTTTTTGTGATGTGAAATATGTAAGCAAAGATTGTTGGATACTTTGAATTATTTATGGAAGGTTTGTAGTCTTACTTTATTCATTTATGAAGTTTTATTTTTCCATTTATCTCAAATCAAATTTATTGGTATTATTTTTAAATTATAAATAAATTTTTGTAAATACTACAATTTGTATTTTAATTGTTTTAAAAAAATAAATAAGAATTTTAATTAAAAAATATAACAAATTTTCTGATTTCTTATATTCTTTAATTGCAATGTACTAAAAATATTGATAACTATATTAGCAATTTTGAATTAGTTCATTACAATTTCTCTTATATATATTTATCTCGAATCAAAATTATTGTTATTATTTTTAAATAATAAATAATTTTTCTTTAATACTACAGTTTTTATTTTGATTGTTTTAAACAATAAATAATAATTTTAATTAAAAAAGTAGATATAACGAATTTTCTGATTTTCTTATATTCTATAAATGCAATGTACTACAAATATTGATAACTATATTCACTAGTGCATTTTGAATTAATTCATTACAATTTAATCTAATATATAGTATATATATAATATATATATATATATAATATATATATATATATATATATATATAGTATATATATATATATGTGTGTGTGTGTGTGTGTGTGTGTGTGTGTGAAACACGAATCACGATAACTTAGGAGAGAATTTGTGATTTTTTTAGCACAACATCAATATTTATTTAAGTGAAAAATTATTTTTGTGTAATGTTAAATATTTAAGTAAAGTTTGTTTTGATACATTGGAATATTTATGGAAACTCAACAGTCTTATTTAATAAATTTAAGAAGTTTTTGTTCTTAAATTACCTCTTATCAAATTTATGGTTATTATTTCTAAATTTGAAGTAAGTTTATGAGTAAATACAAAAAAAAAAATTTTGATCATTTTTAAGTGATAAAATATAATTTTGATTTATAACGTAGATATAAAAAATTTGTTATATCTTATATTCTATAACTGCAAGTTACTACAAATCTTTTAAATGATTTACGCAAGTGCATTTTAAATGAGTTCATTATGCTTTCCTCTGATATGAATATTATTATTAACAACTTTTTCATTTAAGATAAAATTAAAAAACACTATAACATCATAATATAGACTTATATAGTATCCATACAATATCAAAAACATAAAACAAGATTTATGCAAGAAACAAAATTAAAAAAATTAAAAATTTTGAAATTTTTTTACAAATTGTGATTCAATTTTGTTTTATACAATACATTAATAAGAATATGTGTTAAAATAATATATAAATCCAAAACCTTTTGAAATTCCCCTACGTTTCTTCATTTGTCTAAGTGGATTTCAAAAGGTTTTGGATTTATGAACTATGATAACTCAAGAGGAAAAGTTGTGATTTTTGAGCAACACAACTTTACTTATATAAGGGAAAAAAAGTTTGAAGTATGATGTGAAATATGTAAGGAAAGATTGTTGGATATGTTTAATTGTTTAAGGAAGGTTTGTAGTATAACTTTATTAATTTATGAACTTTTGTTTCTACATTTATCTCGAATCAAAATTATTGTTATTATTTTTAAATAATAAATAATTTTCTTTAATACTACAATTTTTATTTTGATTGTTTTAAACAATAAATAAGAAATTTTAATTAAAAAAGTAGATATAACGAATTTTCTGATTTCTTATATTCTATAAATGCAATGTACTACAAATATTGATAACTATATTCACTAGTGCATTTTGAATTAATTCATTACAATTTAATCTAATATATATATATATATATATATATATATATATATATATATATATATATATATATATATATAGCTATATATACTATATATATATATATATATGTGTGTGTGTGTGTGTGTGTGTGTGTGTGTGTGAAACACGAATCACGATAACTTAGGAGAGAATTTGTGATTTTTTAGCACAACATCAATATTTATTTAAGTGAAAAAATTATTTTTGTGTAATGTTAAATATTTAAGTAAAGTTTGTTTGATACATTGGAATATTTATGGAAACTCAACAGTCTTATTTAATAAATTTAAGAAGTTTTTGTTCTTAAATTACCTCTTATCAAATTTATGGTTATTATTTCTAAATTTGAAGTAAGTTTATGAGTAAATACAAAAAAAAAAAAAATTTTGATCATTTTTAAGTGATAAAATATAATTTTGATTTATAACGTAGATATAAAAAATTTGTTATATCTTATATTCTATAACTGCAAGTTACTACAAATCTTTTAAATGATTTACGCAAGTGCATTTTAAATGAGTTCATTTATGCTTTCCTCTGATATGAAATATTATTATTAACAACTTTTTCATTTAAGATAAAATTAAAAAACACTATAACATCATAATATAGACTTATATAGTATCCATACAATATCAAAAACATAAAAACAAGATTTATGCAAGAAACAAAATTAAAAAATTAAAAATTTTGAAATTTTTTTACAAATTGTGATTCAATTTTGTTTTATACAATACATTAATAAGAATATGTGTTAAAATAATATATAAATCCAAAACCTTTTGAAATTCCCCTACGTTTCTTCATTTGTCTAAGTGGATTTCAAAAGGTTTTGGATTTATGAACTATGATAACTCAAGAGGAAAAGTTGTGATTTTTGAGCAACACAACTTTACTTATATAAGGGAAAAAAGTTTGAAGTATGATGTGAAAATATGTAAGGAAAGATTGTTGGATATGTTGAATTGTTTTAAGGAAGGTTTGTAGTATAACTTTATTAATTTATGAACTTTTGTTTCTACATTTATCTCGAATCAAAATTATTGTTATTATTTTTAAATAATAAATAATTTTCTTTAATACTACAATTTTTTATTTTGATTGTTTTAAACAATAAATAAGAATTTTAATTAAAAAAGTAGATATAACGAATTTTTCTGATTTCTTATATTCTATAAATGCAATGTACTACAAATATTGATAACTATATTCACTAGTGCATTTTGAATTAATTCATTACAATTTAATCTAATATATATATATATATATATATATATATATATTATAATATATATATATATATATATATATATTATATATATATATATATATATATATATATATATATATATATATATATATATATATATATATATATATATATATATATGTGTGTGTGTGTGTGTGTTGTGTGTGTGTTTGTGTGTGTGTGTGTGTAACACGAATCACGATAACTTAGGAGAGAATTTTGTGATTTTTTTAGCACAACATCAATATTTATTTAAGTGAAAAATTATTTTTGTGTAATGTTAAATATTTAAGTAAAGTTTGTTTGATACATTGGAATATTTATGGAAAACTCAACAGTCTTATTTAATAAATTTAAGAAGTTTTTGTTCTTAAATTACCTCTTATCAAATTTATAGTTATTATTTCTAAATTTGAAGTAAGTTTATAAATAAATACAAAAAAAAAAAAAATTTTGATCATTTTTAAATTATAAAATATAATTTTGATTTATAACGTAGATATAAAAAAATTTGTTATATCTTATATTCTATAACTGCAAGTTACTACAAATCTTTTAAATGATTTACACAAGTGCATTTTAAATGAGTTCATTATGCTTTCCTCTAATATGAATATTATTATTAACAACTTTTTCATTTAAGATAAAAGTAAAAACACTATAACATCATAATATAGATTTATATAGTATCCATACAATATCAAAAAACATTAAAGCAATATTTATGCAAGAAACAAAATTAAAAATTAAAAATTTTGAAATTTTTTTTACAAATTGTGATTCAATTTTATTTTCTACAATACATTAATAAGAATATTTGTTAAAATAATATATAAATAAAAAAACCTTTTGAAATTCCCCTACGTTTCTTCATTTGTCTAAGTGGATTTCAAAAGGTTTTGGATTTATGAACTATGATAACTCAATAGGAAAAGTTGTGATTTTTGAGCAACACAACTTTACTTATATAAGGGGAAAAAGTTTGAAGTGTGATGTGAAATATGTAAGGAAAGATTGTTGGATATGTTGAATTGTTTAAGGAAGGTTTGTAGTATAACTTTATTAATTTATGAACTTTTGTTTCAACATTTATCTCGAATCAAAATTATTGTTATTATTTTTAAATAATAAATAATTTTCTTTAATACTACAGTTTTTATTTTGATTGTTTTAAACAATAAATAATAATTTTAATTAAAAAAGTAGATATAACGAATTTTCTGATTTCTTATATTCTATAAATGCAATGTACTACAATTATTGATAACTATATTCACTAGTGCATTTTGAATTAATTCATTACAATTTAATCTAATATATATATATATATATTATATACTATATATAATATCATATATATATATA